>OY728130.1:1732240122-1733485934 GCA_963277665.1 Viscum album
GTCATATGATTAGACCCTTTAACATTTTAAATCCAAATGTGTAGGAAGGTGAAAAAATATAGAGATTTGGAGGATCATAGATTATGAATAAAAGGGAGATATATTATATCTATCTCTTATGGTTGTTTTTTATGGATGTAAGCTCTGTGAAAAAAAAATACAATCAGAGAAAATTATTATTCTATTGAGTTGTATATGGTTTTTGTTGAAAATCATTAATGATGTTTGATATTATTGATCATTGTTGAAGAATAATTGATGATTACAGATTTTAGAGGATACTGAGTGAATTATGGAAATATATCCATTCATTTAAATAGGATTAATGAAAATTACAATTTTTCCTATAGGTTTCTATAGTTTTTTTATGATTTCATTTTTAAAGAGTTTGATCAGTTTTAAAATTAGTTTGAGATTTCTGAGAATCACAATACTCATCTCCATATCATGGTGGATTTAAAAACATTATATTACTCCAAACGAAGTGAGATTACATGTGTATTCTGATCATACCTGATAATATCTTCAAAATAATTGTCAATCCTATAAACATGAACTATTATACCCCCCTTGGTTATGATCCCAATCTATTTATGTGTTCCATTTCATAGAACTATATGCGGATAGATTCATGTCCTTATAGGACATATATTGATTCCATTGTTTCGTATCTTTGACTAACCTTAAATTTCAATTATATACTATTTTCCCCAACCAATTAAACATAAATAGTGCATTATATACCAATTCATGTATGTTTTTATATAATATTCTATTTTACTACTTAAAATCTTATTTTGCTTTTGGAAAAGGATATTTTTGAATGGAAATGTAGATTTTATTGAGTGAATTGATTTTAAAACCAAATTTGTAAGGGAATGAAAATTATTTTAATGGCTGTTAAATGTTTTAAATATGGTTTTTCTTCCATTATCATTTTACATGAAATTTGTGTATTGAAAATTAAAAGTGGATTTGGAGAAATGATTTAATTTTTGTAACCATGTGTGAATATTTCCATATAAGAAGGGATTTATTTAATTTGAAATGTTTGATATGTGGTTGATTTAATTGTGAAAAATTATTTATTTTATTTGGAATTTGTGGTAATGATTTAACATGAAAAGCTTGGATTTTAATTTTTATAATTTAGATTATTGTCAATGTGTGCATGTTTTTTTGAAAGAGTGTTTGGAACTGATTTATTTTAGAAAGGGTGTGTTATTTTATAGAGGAAATTGTGTAAATGGTTGGTTTTTTACTGGGATATAATTTGTGATTTAATAAATAGTTTTCAAAGGACAAATGAAATGTAGTTTTCGCATAATAATTTAAGTTTACATTTTTATATAAATAAGAAAATCATTATATTATATAGGGAGGATTAGTATTTTGATAATAACACCATGGAATGTGTTAGATTCATGGGAGTCCACATTCAGGGTGAACCTCTCCCCTAGGATCCACTTGCCTTACCAGGTCACTTAGTTTCTGAATGGGAGGAAAAAATTAGGCGTAACCTGCCCATACAAACAGATTGTTTGAGAAATCTTTGCTATCTAGGTTGTTACCCTTTGGAAAGCTCTTCCATCTCGGTTAGAAATAACTCAATCCTGGATGGGGCTCTCTCTAGAATAATCACTTTGTGGGGAGGGGGGTTTTCATTATGTGGAGGGTTCAAAAATTCCACACATGGGAATTCCCTATATAGAAAACTAAATAACAGCATATAAAGTGAATTTCACTAACACTATAAAATAGGATGGATGTGAATAAATAATGGATGGATTCCAATCGTATGAAAAAAGAGTATGAAGATGGATTGCAATAGTTCATCAAGTTTTCAAAAGATCAGGCATATGACCCTTCTCAAATCCTTTTTCCATGTTTAAACTACTGTTAATCAAGAAAAATTAGTCTATAGGAGTTGGGAGAACACTTGATTTTTCATTTAATAGATCAATATTACAAATTCTAGAATAAACATGAGGGAAATAGAATGTAGCTGGTGGATGAGATAACACTATTTTTTACAGATTATATTATATTACTACAAGTGTGGACAATGAAGAAGACTACATCAAGGATGTTATTACTGATATGACTGATGATGAAGATCGTATTGAGGAAATGATAAGGACACCTGAAGATGAACTTTGTGATTACACAAAATTATTTGAAAAGATAAACAGTTGTGAAAATATGCCATTTTATGTTGGTTACACAAAATATACAACATTTTCAGCTGTACTGAAGCTATATAATTTGAAAGTAGGAAATAGTTTTACTGATGAAAATTTTACAGAATTACTTGCTTTCTTGAATGACATGATCCTTGAAGATAATGAGCTCCGGGGCCGAACATATGATGCCAACGGAATGCTCCACTCAATGGGTATGACCTATTAATGAATACACGCCTTCCCAAATGATTGTATAATAGTTTTCAAGGACAGAAAATCACTTATAGAATGCCCAATGTTTAGTTCTTCTTGATATAATAAAGATGAACAGGGTTCTATGAAATTTTTATGGTATATTTAAATCATTCCATGGTTTAGGCGCTTATATGGTAGAAAGAAGATTACAAGGAATTTGATGTGGCCCACAAATACATAAATTAAATATGGGAAACTATGTCACATGAAAAACTCTCCTTAGTGGAAGATAATTGATCTTGAGTATCCTAAATTTAGAAATGATCCAAGAAACCTTTGTCTGGAATTGTCTAAAAATAAAGTGAATCCTTCTATTTTTCAAAGCACCACTCACAGAACATGGATGGTTATGTTGGTGAATTATAACATTCCACCATGGTTATGAATGAAATGAAAATAGGTCATGTTATATATGCTTATATATGGACCAAAAAAACTAGGTAAGGATATTGATGTTTATTTAGATCCATTGATCGAGGATTTGAAATTATTATGGGATTTAGGTGTTATGATGTATGATTCTTCTAGAAATAGAGATTTCACATTGATATCCATGTTGTACTGGATGATAAATGACTTTCCTACTTATGAAAATTTTCTAGGATATAGCATTAAAGTCACTAAAGTGTGTCCCATTTTCAAAAAAGGTATACAGTCAATTGTGATGAAACATCCATCCAAAATTGTGATTCTAAGACATCATTGATTTCTAACCCAACGACATAAGTATCAATCTTGGAAGAAATCATTCAATGGATGCTCAGAACAATGTACAACACTATCTCCACTAATAGGTGATCAATTGTTTTTATAAACTAAAATATGTGGACAATGCTTTTGGTAAACCATTTTTAAAAAACCTCATGAAAAACAGTTAGAAAAAGAGATTGTTTTTTTAATTACCATAATAGGATTGTTTGTATGTCCGAATTTTTTTATTGTTATGCATGTTGAAAAACATTTATGTAATATGCCATCAGAATGTTTCTAAATTTACCAAACAAAACAAAGGATGTAATTAAGTCTCAGTTGGACATGGTTTACATGGGAATACATGAAGATTTGGCATTAGTAAAGGGTGAAAAATGATATTTTCTTCCTCCAGCTGCTTACACATTTTCTAGGTAGAAGAGATTTCAGTTTTTCAAATTCTTTAATGACTTAAAGATTCCATAGGTTTATTCATCGAATATCATAAAAATTGTTTGAATGAAATATTTAATGTTAAAGGGTATAAAATCACACAAATTACATGTTTTGATGCAAAATATAATTACTATTGATTTATGATTAATTTTTAACTAGAATGTCTATTATAAATTAACAAAGATATATTTCTTCTTCAAATATATATATAATAAAGTTATAGACCTGACAAAATTGCTGACTTTGGAAATACAAATTGTCATCATATTATGTGAATTGGAAATATTCTTACTACCAATATTCTTTGATATGATGGTTCATTTTATGTTTCATTTGGAGAGTGAGATTTTACTTTTTGGTCCTATCAACTATAGATGGATGTACCCCATTGAATGGCATGCAAATATTTTGAAATGGTATGTAAAAAATTAAAGTTGTCCAGATAGTTATATTGTAGAGAGATATACTGCGGAGGAAGCCATTAAATTCTATAATGAATACCTATCCAGTGTGGAAAGCATTGGTCTATCTAAATATCATCATAATGGATAGTTTATGGGTGAATAAATTTTAAGAATAGATTCTATCAAAATCAATTTTACAGATGGGGAGCAGGACCAACTTTACATTTTATATAACACATTTTAGGTTTTATCATATGTTAAAACCCACAAATAAATTCATAGGAATTTGAATCAATCATGAAATGAAATATGGATATCAAATAAACATAGTCAATAGTTTATAGGATGATTTCGAAACCATATTTCTAAGGAGTAAAATGAAAATCCAGATTCAATTTCAGAACAACATCGATGGCTATATGGAGGACCAAGTGTGAATGTATTATCTTTCAATGGTTACGTAATTAATGGTTATAAATTCTATTCAAATGAAAATGATGAAGAAAGTACCTTGAAAAATAGTGGAGTTACACTCATGGATGAAGCAAAGCATGTTTCTAGTACTAAGGACAAAATCCAATTTACATGAATATGTCATAATTTGGCATCATCAAATAAATATGCGAGTTGAATTATACAACATTCCAAGTGATTATTTTTTAATAAATGCAGGTTGATAATAGGAGTGCTATTAAAATAGATGAATTGGGATTCATGAAGGTTGATTTTAGTAAGGAACTGTACAATGATGAACTATTTATAATGGAATCATAGGTAGTAATAGTATTTTTTGTTCCAGATCCTACAAACTGAAAGTAGTCAATTATTCTGTTATCCACTAAAACCATTGAAGGGTAAGATGAAAATTCAATTGACGATGACCCTTTCATTGAGCTGGATCAATCATTTCATAGGATTCCAAATGTAAATGGTGTTTTGGATGTCAGAGGAGACAATAATTAAGGGATTTGGATAGTCGATCGAGGGCTCAAATCCTTCCAGCCTTTTAAAAAATAGATTTCAATAAACCAGTCATATTTATTTGTAATATACATTGTGTTACCTCATGTTATTATCTATTTGTTGCTATATTTATGTTCTCTAAATTAAATTTTAAACCACTAATGGAGATAATGACTTATGCATGTGCTCATACTCCCTATCCCATGGTATAATAGGTCTCTCAACCTGCTGCTTCTCATAGTGCATAGGAACAAAAACCATCTTCAAATGATGATGCTCACACTCCCGAGACACAAAAGGTCTTTAGACCTCCTGATACTCATAGTACAGAGGAACAACATCCTTCTACACGTGTTGGTGCTCCTAATATTGATGAACAATAGGTTTCTCAACCCATTGCTACTCTCACTGTAGAGGTACAATGTCCATATGCACATTTTGATGATAGAACTCCAAAGGAAAATATTGATGATGTTGAATCCAAGTAAATTGTAGGTGATGAAGGACAGGAGACACATAAAAAATAGTAGTTCTTTAGTTTGACGGTATTATAAGGAATCATTAAGATAAAAATCAAAGGCATCAAATATGAGGTCAGATTGAATGCTTGGGGATAACATGTTAACCCCAACTAGGCCATGTTTAGTAGTTATATTGGAATCTTAACTTAGAAATGCATGTAGATTGATGTAGATACATTGAATCATGTTGTGCATTCTCTTTAGACAGTGACATGGGTAGATATTATGGTAACATCATGATAACATTTATTTATTTTACTAAAAAATAAAATAAGGAAACATTGATATACTATTACTCATCCCTTTCAAAGTAAATTTATAGTAAATGACACCCACAATAAATATGTATTAATGATTTATAGAAGGATTTATTGTAGATTTCACAAAAGTCTAATGAGACATCATCTTAATGATTCTGAATATAAAATAAACTTGCACTCACTGCTCATCTATGCACACCTAATAACCCAAGAAGCATGGGATGTGTTTACTAGACACCATGAAAATGTGTCTTTTCAGGTACATTGGGTATAGTAATATTTTGTTTGAAGATATGAGCATTCCTCACTTTTATTGACATTTTTAATGAAACAAAAACTGAGTGCTAGAGATAAGGAATGGGAAGAAAATCCAATTTACCCCTACTGTAAAGCAATGATGGTTTTAGCTTCACTTGAAAAAAAGATGGTATGACTTTTAAATATATCATAATATTTTATGTGACATGAAAAACACCATAATCATGTTCCTCTGTTTATATAGAGATCGATGACTCCCAATCAAAAGAAACTTCCATTCCATTCCATGTACTATGGAAGAAGGAATGTCTAAATAAATATGGGATACAAAAAGATAAAAACACACAAAAAGTGTGGGAAACATGTGTAAGTATGAAATAATAACAATTTGTTTTTATTAAAATCGCTATTACATAAAAATGATTAATTATTTTCATATATTTTCTACCCAACATAGTCACAGGAATCATAATTACATTTATAGGATGAACACATACTAATAGTGGTCTTGAAGCAACCAGAATGGTATGTCTATATCAGAGGTGTTGGTTTTGGGGTGACACCCCAAACATATTTTGAGAAAAAAACAAGAGGATGATAAAGGTGAAGAAATGATATTGATGAGAGAGAGACTGGATACCCTTGAAGAAAAATTTCAATGGAAAAGATAGATTCTAGCAACATTTATTAGGGGGAACACAGAGAATAAACAACTCAATAATAACCATCGCGTGAAGATCTATCCCCACCCCCACTGGCTTTGAGGCGAGACATTCCCCTCAAAGAGTTGTCTTGGACGAGGTAATAAATATTATAATAATTGATATTGTAAAATTTAAATCATAAAAACAATGATACCTTTCCTATACTAATATTCCATATCATGATAATGACTATGATTTATATCTATCAACAACCACCCATCACATTGTAGTGAGGGTTACAGTGTTCAATTTCCATAATGACATTCTACACAAGAGACCATTTCCAACATGTTTTGTGAGAGTGTAAATTAACATATCCCATGAGCCGAGCACTGGGATACCTATTCCAATTGATATGGAAGATAATTATATGGTTGAAAAGGATGTTTGAACGTTCATCACATGGTTGTCACAAATTTTAAAAATCATATTGATAAGGATGTATTCATTTTCAATTTATTTTTTAAGATAAAACTTTAACAATTAATGGAAAAAGGTATGAAATGATGAATGGTACTATATATATAAAAAGGGATGGAGGTGAAATGAAATAATGACTCAAAAACATATAAAGGATCGACCAACTGATAAAAAAGATCTTCCAAAATCACATTTACCCCACCCATTATATAACCACATTTACTAGCATTGAATGTTCAAGTTGATAAAAAGTTAAAATATGGCAGTAGTCACATAGGTTATTTTAAAAAAATTATGTATGGATAGGAATTTGGAGACTGTATTTTTTTTGCGAACATAAATTAAATCCTTGACTATGTTTGGTTAGGTTCCTTAGTAATAAATGTATACATGAGGTATGTTTTCATGATTTGATTTTTTAAATACTGATATAATGTGTTTATTATGAATAAATACATTTCATATTTTGGAAGGATTATATATCAAAAAAATTGAAGGGATTTTACCATGAAACAAAATTTTGACTCATTAGTCCTCACATCACTTCTACAAAGAAACCAAAAATAGATTCGAAAAAATGATGAAATAGTAGCACGCCAAGTCAAATCATATGAAAGGAATATTTTTGTTGACATACACTTTTAATACCAATGTTTTTGGGGTAAACCTATACTATTCAATCATATCAAATATATTTTCATTTATTTCATTACTTATTACATTCCATGTTTTAAGCATCACTAGATTCTCATTACAGTCAATTTAGATACTCTAAAGATTTATTTCCTAAATTAATACATGGATATCCAACAAATCGACTACACATGGTGGAGTTTTCCAATTTCTAATAAACTACATCCAATGTTTTAGAACTAAATATAATGTTATATAATTTAAATTATATTTTGATTAGTATTTTTTTATAATAGGATGGTTCATCAATATATTAAAAAACAAGGGATGAGGCCAGTGGATAAGCATGAGGATCCTAATAAATTCTACAACTCGAAAATTATCTGGTTATATATAATAGTATTTCATTATCCAAACACATATCAAAACAAACTACTTATTCTCCTCAATGTATCCATAGTGTATGGAACAAAAAAATAGAAAAGATTGTGGATATTATGTTTGTAAACATATGATAGATATCATATTCCATGAACAAACAAGAATATTTGAAGATCTATTTTCAATGATAATTATTAATTCAATTAAAATATTTATCAGTCCTTTGTGTATTTATATTTTTCCAGCACTACTATGATTGTCGAAATGACCCATATTCAGCAGACGATATAGATGTGTTCAAAAATTAATGGGCGACATACATGATGGGATAATGTACACAAATATCATTAATACATGAATTCCATATAAGAATTTAATACTTTCATATTTATGTTCAATTTAATTTTTTTAGTATTATTAACATAATAATTGTTTTCCTATATAGGTGGATCCATTTTTCCGAGTCGGAGTTGTTTGTTTAAAGATACTTATGCTAGTGAGAGATAGGATATTGAGGCTACAACTCAAAATTCAATGAGAAGGTAATGTTGTTTCATATACTATGTTTTTTCACATAATATTATCTATTCTCTACTACATTAATATTATCTAAATTAAATGTTTAACTACATAATTTAAAAAGAGTCACTCACTAAAAACTGAGAAAACATGCTCAAATTCTCTTGACAGTTTATGAAAGTGATTAACAAGTCATTTGTGACATTTATGAAGTAGTATCATGTAAAATGACGCATGATCTTACCATTATGACTCAAATTTTGTATTTCTCATTTGTCATGGAATTTTAAGGAAAAAACACAACTAATATACTGAAAACCAATAAAAAACATTTCGAATGTTTTCATACTTTAGGAAAATGATATATAAGTCATTTGTGATATTTAGGAATGAAACAAACATCAATATGATCCACCGTATGGTTGGTATAACTAAATGTGTCTCTTTTTATTTAAAATTGTCATTAATTTTAGAAAAAACAAAAAGTGACATACTGAAAACTGAGAAAACACATACATATTATTTTGATATTTTCATAAAAATATTTATGAGTCATTGGTGTCATGTAAGAGTGAACCACACCTTAATAAGACGCACTTTGTGACTAGTATGATTCCAAGTGTTTCTTTTTCTTTAAAATTGATATTAATTTAAGTAAAAATAACAAGTGACATACTGAATATCAAGCAAACACATTCTGATTGTTTTGATACTTTAGGAAAATGAACAATGAGTCATTTGTGAGGTATTGGAATCCATAAAACCTAAATTTGACACATAGTGTTACTGATATGACTCAAAGTGTCCGTTATTAGTTTAAAATTGACATTTTAGTTAAAAACATATCTCTCAATGAAAAACAAGATAATATGATTATATTATCTTGATAATTTTGGTTAGTGATTCTTAAGTCATCATTGATGTGTATGATGTAGTCTATCATCAAATCGACACACGATATGATCGGTATGACTCATAATGCATGTTTCCAGTTTGGAATAAAATTTTAGTAAAAAAACACAACTGGAATTATGAAAATATACCAAACCCATTAATATTTTTTGATACACTATGAAAACGATCAATAATACATTTATGACATGTAGGAAACAACTTCACCTCATTAGGATGCATGATGTGGCTGATGTAACTCAAATTGAATCTTTTTATTTAAAATTGGAATTAATTTTTGTTAAAAGAACAAGTGACATAATGAAAATTGAGAAAATTAATTTGAATTGTTTTTATATTTTTAAAAAATGGTCCATGTGTCATTTTTGACGTGTATGAGTCAAATTCACTTCAATACAATGCACGATTTGATCGGTATGATGCCAAGTGTGTCTTTTTCTTTATAATTGACATGAATTTATGTAAAAAAGAACAAGTTACATTCTAAAAACTGATAAAAAACATTTACATTATTTTGATTCAATGGGAAAATGATCCATAGTTCATTTTCGACCTGAAAAAATTAACCACAACACAATTTGATGCACGGTGTGACAGGTATAACTAAAAGTGTTAGTTCTTAGTTTTAAATTGATATTTTAGTTCCAAATGTATCACTCAATAAAAACCAATAAAACAAACTCTGATTGTATAGATAATCTTGGACAGTGATTCATTAATAATTTTTATGTGTATGAAGCAGTCTCACATCATACTGATGCATGATGCGACCGATATGATCCATAATGTGTGTTTCCCGTTTGAAATTAAATTTTAGTAAAAAACACAAATGGCATAATAAAAACAAAAAAAACCTATTTGGAATGTTTTTTTAATATAGAAAAATTTTCCATATCTAATTTGTGATAGAAAGAAATTATCCTCACCTCAATATGACATACGATGTGACTGGTATAACTCAAAATGTGTCATTATTTAAAATTGAAAATAATTTCTGTAAAAGAACAAGTGACATACTAAAAAATGAGAAAAAACATTCTTTTTTTTTGATATTTTAGTAAAAATATCCTTTAGTAATTTTTTAATTGTTGAAGTCACACTAACCACAATATGATTCAAGGTGTGACAGGTATGACTCCAAGTGTGTCTTTTTATTTTAAAATGACAATAATTTAAGTAAAAAAGAACAAGTGACATATAGAAAATGGTGAAAATTCATTATGATTATTTTGATACATTAGTAAAATGGTCAATGAGTCAATTTTTATCTATAGAAATCAACCACACCTCAATAAGATGCATAGTGTGACCAGTATGATATAAATTGTTTGTTATTAGTTTAAAATTGACTTTTTTGTTCAAAACATGGGCCTCACTGAAAACCAAGAAAACAAGCTCTTATTATCTTGATTTTTTTTAAAGTGATTCATAATTAATTTTTGAAATGTATGAATAATTATCACATCAAAACGAGGCACGATGTGATCGATATGACTCATAGTTCATGTTTCCAGTTTGAAATGACATTTTAGTATAAAAACCACAACTGGCACACTAAAAACTGAACAAATACATGCATATTATTTTGATAATTTAGGAAAACAATAAATATGAAATTTTTTATGTGTAGGAATCAGTCTCACCTAAATATGATCCACATTGTGACTGATATAACTCAAAGTGTCTCCTTTTATTAAAAATTGACATTATTTTAGTAAAATGAACATGTGACATACTAAAAAAAGGAGAAAACACAGTCAGATAATTTTGATATTTTAGGAAAATGATCAATGAGTCATTTTTTATGTTTAAAAGTCAAACTCACCTCAATATGATGCTTAGTGTGACTAATATGACTCAAAGTGTGTCTTTTTATTTAAAATTGACATTAATTTAATAAAAAAGAACAAGTGAAATACTGAAAATCGAGCAAGAACATTTGAATTGTTTTTATACTTTTGGAAAATTTTACATGAGTAGTTTTATATATATAATAATATACCACACCTCAATCCAATACACGGTGTGACCTGTACGACTAAAATTTTCTATTATCTCCTTAAAATTGAAATTTTAGTTCAAAATGTTGTCCTCACTAAAAACTAAGAAAACATTCATTGATTGTATTGATAATTTAGAAAAAAATTAATAATTCACTTTTGTTGTCTATAAAGAAGTATCACATCATATTGATGCATGATGTACTAGTATGACACATAATTCATGTTTCTAATTTGAAAATACTTTTTGTCAAAAAACACAACTTGCATACTAAAAACTGAGAAACCAAATTCTGATTATATTTGTACTTTATGAAAATGATCTATAAGTCATTTTTGAAGTGTAGGAATTAGTCGAATATCAATATGATGAAAAATGTTTCCTATATATCTAAAATTGACTCTTTTTATTTAAAATTTACATTAATTTTTTGTAAATAAACAATCGACAAACATATAAATGAGAGAACATGTTCATATTGTTTTTTATTTTTTATTTAAATGATCCATTAATCATTTGTTCCGTGTAAGAGTCAACCACACCTCAAGAAAAACATGGTATAACTGGAATGACTCCAATGATGAATTTTTATTTAAAATTGGCATTAATTGATGTAAAGAAGAACAAGTGAAAAACTGAAAACTGAGAACACACATTCAAATTGTTTTGATACTTTAGGAATATGATCCCTGAGTCATTCATGATGTGTAGGGATCAACCTCACCTCAATCTTACACATGGGGTGACTTGTATGACTAAAAGTTTCCGTTATTAGTTCAGAATTGACATTTTAGTTCAAAATCTGTCACTCGCTAAAAACCAAGGAAACACACACTGACTATATTGATAATTTAGAAAGTGATTCATAAGTCATTTTTGACATTTATGAAGCAGCTTCCTGTCAAATCAAAACACAATGCTATGGGTATGACTCATAATTCATGTTTCCAGTTTGAAATGACATTTTAGAAAAATATAAAACTGGCATAATGACAACCAATCAAACACGTTCATATTGTTTTGATACTTTAGTAAAATGATCCATTAGAATTTTTTAATATTTATGAATCATCTACACCTCAATATGATGCACGGTGTGACTTACATAACTCCAAATGTATCATTATTTTAAATTGTCATTCATTTTCGTGAAAGAACAAGTGACATAATCTAAACTGAGAAAATTTATTTGGATTCTTTTGATATTTTAGGACAAATATCCATAACTCATTTTTGATGTTGTAGGAAATAATCCCAACTCAAAATAATGCATGGTGTGACCAGTATAACTCCACATGAGTCTCTTTTATTAAATATTGACATTTTATTATTTCAATCTTTTATATTAATGATTAATTTATTTCTTTATAGTATTACTAACATAATATTTGTTTTCTTATATTGGCATAATCGTTTACTCTGGTTGAGATGATTTTTTTGGCAATTGATACCATGGGTGGAAATTTTTGAGAGGGGATCGAGAGCATCAAAAGATTAAATATTAATTTCTTAAAATGTTTGTTGGTTAATTGTAAATGTAATTATATAAAAAATTATTTTAAATATATATAAATTTTTTTTTTCAAATACCATGGGAATACATTTTTGTACTCATGATGTTAATTAAATTTATATAACATTTTTTGAAATTACAGGATTTTACTGGGTGGGTTGTTATATTAAAAGCACATTGCAGCTTGCTAGGCATTTTTTAGCACTAAAATAGTGCTGATAAAGGGGGTCATTTATGAGTTATTTTTTTGTGCTAATAAAGGACACTCTTTATCTGTAATGGGATTAAGAAAACTTTTTAGCACTATCAAAGGGTATATGTTTAGTATTGATTAACTAGAAACAAACTTTTTTATACATTAAAAGGTATTCCCTGTAGATAAAAAAGTAAGTATTTAGACCATTTGATATTTTTTGGAATTACTACAGAGATTTTTGTGTCTATTATTAGTAAAGTATGAGAAAAGGGTACATGGATGGGATAGAAATAATATTTCAAAGGATGGGATAAAGTTTAGGATTAATTTTTTTTGCACAAAAGTTCTTACATATGTTATGTCATTATTTAAATTTTCTATGTGATCTTGTTGATCATATTCACTATTAATTTTTAATTTTTTTGGGATGAATTGGAGACACCTAAAAATAATTAATTAGTGTTATTGGGATTGATTGTATGTTAATAAATCTCTTTGTGGGATTAGTTTAGGAGATATGGTTAGGTTTAATATTTCCCTTCTTTCAAAACCTTGTGGTAACTTATGTTGGGACTGTGAAGGAACTTAAAGTGTTGGATTCAGTTGAACTGAAGAATCCTAAATGACACTTCGGTCTAATAGTGTCATCGAGTCTTAATCATTCGATAATGGCATGGTAGGGTGGTACCGTATCATGATTTCTAAAAAAGAATGTTGGCCAATTCTTAGGAATCTCAAGGGATAATGCGATGGAGGTTCATTTGATCCATGTTTTTTCAAATTCTATAGGTTGAAGTTCAAGTGGGATTATGATACAAAGAATCAACCGTCATCTAGTTCAATGGATGGATCACCATGTATCTCAAATTTTAGTGAAACCAGATGACTGAGTAGGACCCACGATATAATGAGGGGGGAACCACATGCTGAGGCGTCTTGTGATCATTGAGTTTAGTGATATATGTGTCATAGTATTGACAAAATAAATTTTCATATATATTTTTAAACAAATTTATATGGTTCTAATCCTAAAAAGTGACATTTTTGGGTCAATTTTCACATTTTATGGTTTTAGAAGTGTTTTGGCCTTAATGTGAATAATTTCCTAATTTTGGAATTATACTATTTAAATTTATTTATTTATATTAGACAAAAAATTTTATAGCATGATTTATTTTATGAAATTTCTTATTTAGTCTTAAATACATATACGGATTCATTTAATCCAATTGGACCCAAATATGAATCTATCATTTGAAGGCCCAAAAGAATCTCACAATCAACAAAAATTATGTACACATGCAGAGATTATTGAATATGGGATTATATGTCATAAATAGATGAAAAAATGTAGATGAAATTAGAAAATGATAGAGAAGATATAGAGGAATAACTTTTATAAACGGGGAACCAATTTATTCAGATGATTTCAATGCCATTAATGGATGTGAAAATTGGATTTTTCAAATTAAAAAATTCTATCTAGCAAGAATTAATTTTTCATAATTAATGGGACAAAATTTTTTTTACACAAGTCAGATGAAGATGAAATTTCACAGGTAGAGAGAGGAGATATTTTATAAAAACTTATAACAATAATACATTCCCAAATTATGTAACTAAATGTTTCTAAAATTGGAAAAATTTTAGTGGAATGAATCTAGAGGAGATCCTAAATAGAGAATTGAATGATCCTGAATATGAATATTGGAGGATGGTACTCCCTTGGCCTAAATAAGTAAGAGTTCATCAACGGTGAAAGGGAGTTGATAGCTGTACACCTAAGGAGGGAATCCAACAAGGAGAATCATCAAAGATGTTTCATTTGTGTTTTATTTTTCTTTTTTTCTTTTTTTTTCATTTATTTTGTATTTGTTTTATTTTAATTGTAATTTCCTATTATTAAATAAGTAGAAACACATTCATGGTTTTATTTAATGTTTCTTCCCCCATACAACTTCTTTTCTTCTTATTCATCTTTTTTTCTTCTTCTTTTAATTATTATTATCATTATTGTTATTATGCAATTCTTCTTTATATTTTTATTTCTTTATTTATTTTAATATTTTATTCCTCGCTCTCCATCTTCTTCGACTATTTTATCTCTCTCACTCTCCCTATATCTATCTCTATCTCTTCTTATCCCCAATTATTCCATTTTTATTTTATCATTCTACTTCAATTAATATTTTTTTTTTTTTTTATTTTATTATTCTCTTATTATCTCTTTCAACCAAAGTGATCTTTTTCTCTCGTTAATGGGAGGATAACCCTAAGTCTTTGACCATGGGAGTTTTTGGAATTATACAAATTTTCTTAAAGTTTATTTTATCATTCTGGTATATTTGGGTAGCATGAAGGGGTAAGGTTAATGTCCCCGATGTGGTGACTGTCCCCCATGACATGCAACTCAATCTATTTCTATTCATGTTTAAACACTTTTACCACCCTTCCTTGGATAACTCTTCACACGATGGTGCTGAGCATGTCAATGGATGAAACAACATAGATAGATCTAGGTCTTGGAAGATAGAACAATCTCACCCATGAAATTTAATCAACCTTGATTAATGGAGGAGGTGGAATTGAGATTTTATAAGTATTCAAAAGATTCCACAATTTCAAAATAAAATGAATTGTAATTTATCATGAGATATTATTTTTGGAATATCAATCTAAAAAAATAAAGGGGAATGATGATTGAACCTAAAATCTAACCCAAAATAAATTTATTTACCCCTTAACTCATTTTGTTATATTTTCATGTTTGTTTAAATTAATGTTTCCATATTGTATGTCATTTCAATATTTTAAAAATTAATAAAAAACCCAAAATATTTATTGTTGTTTTCAAAAAATAATAAAAACGACTAAAAAAATAGTTTAGGTTATTTTTATAAAGTAGGTGATCAAACTAATAAGGTCATCAAATAAGACGAACATTGTAATCCATTGTTCTGCAGTAGAAAAATAACATTCTTTCTCCATGCCCCATGATAGGTGTGCATCAAAATTGGTGCCATTTATAGGGATCCAATCAGTGGCTTAATTATATCATTATATTTTTATATTTTAGATATATTTTTATTGTTTTCTAGATTAAAAAATAAAAAAATCATTCCACGTTGAACTCAAATAACTATTATTCTACATGGACTGATGATTGCTCAAAGGTGTAGGATCACATAGCTGAATAATCATTATCCACATAAGAAAGTGTTGCCTTATTTTGTAGACCGATCTAGGGATCAAAAAGGAAAATTAGAATAGAGGGAGAATTCAATGACCTCGTCCAACATATCAAAGGGGACATTGAGTAAACATTAGTTGAAGGATTGGCTAGAGAGATAACAGAATTCTGGTATAAATTCATGAATGTTAATCAAGAAGTGTCTTAGACACAAGACGAGTGTTTATTTCTCCCAAATCCTTTTAATGAGTACCACTAGAGAAATTTTAGAAGCAATTGGATAAGCAAAAACGTAACTATTATATTCATGATCTAAAGGATACAGTGAAAGATCTATATAAGCACAATTAATTGGATAAATGAGAACATAAAATTATTTGTCGAGAAAACCAAAATATGACAAGAAGATGAGGTCAATCTCAAAGAGAATCCACAACCCAACCATTTGAAAAAACAGATCCAAGAGTACCATGATGGTTAATACTATCCTACCGAGCTACATGTGAGAGAATAACAATAACTAGATGACTTTTGTAATGAATGCGAGGAACTTATTGAGCTCCCAAATCCTTTAAAATAAGATGATCCAACAACATTAAAGGAATACCCTACCCAAGTGGTGGAATTTTAAGTAAAGATGTAGGATCCCGACTACCTACCTCCACTTGCCACCATCCAACACCAAGAGGCACACACCATTGAAAAATATATTGAAACTGAACCAATTCAAAGAGTTGATATTAACTCAACCATTATTTCATTTCATTTTATTCAATCCAAATTGAGTATTAATTCACAGTTTTTTGAATTTTCAAATTTATAAAATCATTTCTACACCTTGTATGAGGATGAAGAAACAACACATGCACCTATTAAGGAAAACATAGAGATCCTTAATTTTGATGAACATACATTTGAGGAAGCCCATTATAAAATCAATGTGAATGATCCTAAGGAAGTTGTAAAAGAGGATTATCATATTGAATCCTATGTGAAACCTACACTATAAGATCAATAGGAGGTTTACCAAGTAACAGCTAAAGAGGAGGATGATTCATAATTCATCTTACCCTATCCATGAAATCTATACCTATATTTTATGTGGGGAGGATCTGGTATACTCTATCCATGGATCATTCATCACCAATAAGGATGAAGAAAAAGCTGATAAAAGCCATATGTGGTTGTTCAAAAAAAATTATAATCATCCACCAACTAACTTTGGATAATATCCCATACTACCCAATATAGGTATTAAAAATTTAGGTCCCACTTAGGGGATCATACAAGGCTTGTCCCTTTATTTGTTTTCTATGAATTTAAATTTCAATTTAAATTCATACGAATTATTCCAGCATGCAACCCACTCCCTCTTATCTTTTTTATCATAGAGGAAAATATCCATATGATTAATTGGGTAATTATCTTTTATAGGACCATGATGGCACAAGGAATCCCCTTAAATAGTCAAGGAGGAAATTTGAATAAGCTTCATGGAAAAGGGTGTTCACTTTTTATGTTTATCTTTTAAACTCTCTAAATTTTTGTCCAATAGCACATTTTGAGCTTTAAAATAAAAAATTGAATTCCCACATTTGGATTTATGTTTTACATGACTACTATAGGATACATGATTTTATTAAGAATACTATGATGCCATGTTTTAGATTTAAATGTTAATGAGACAGAATGAGTAAAAATAGAGAATTAAATGATTAATGTAAATCATGGATATTAAAATGAGGACTCGCGATTTAGTGAATTGGTTGATTCATGAAAATAAATTTTCCCGACAAAATTCATACTTTGAATTTATTAAATTCAGTTAAATTGATTTGTTATTACTAATTAGGCCTTGAGTTATTGTCCCAAATAAAATGTACCATTACTAAGAGGATTTCTAGACCAAGTCATTCATATTTATTCTTGATCATATTTCCTGAGTGATCTTGGGTAATGTCACTAAACCGAACATGAATTTGATCTTGTCAAAGCTATGACTATACAAAATCATATTTAAAATGGTTGCGGCATTTTTATAAAATAACATGTCCTTAGAATACCACATTTTCATCAATCCTTATATATCCCTTAGAAACCATGAATGTCCTTGTTATGGATGTTCATTGATTCAATCCATTTTTATCCATTTCTACCATCTTCTTACTATTTTAAGGATATTGTAAAGTTAAATAGTGGGGGGTGGGGGAAGGGAATCATGGTGGAAGGGATGATTTACTTTATATGGAAAAAATGTAGGGGTGATTATTGTGGGAATAAATTAATGTTTTTTATTCATTCATTATAGTAAATTATTTTACCCTCTTGTATAAAAAATGAAAAATGACATAAGAACCAATTTTTTTTAAAAAGATGTATATATTGGGGAAAACCAAATATAACCATTACTAAACCTATACTTTTAATTACATGTGTTTAGGTTGTGGATGTGAGTTTTATTCTAAGCATAAATTTGAAAAAATAATGAAAAATAGAATAAAAAATTTCTTTGAAAAAGGGGGAAAAGTATAGAAAATTTCAAGAGGGTGTACAAATAATTCATTATGAGTTAATTTTATCATTACCTTACCTTGAGCCAGGAAAGTAATCGTTGTTTCAATATGAAAGGGAGAATTTCAGGGAGATTTTACTTTTTTTATCATGCACTTTTCTTTAAGATATAAACATCCTCATTGAGACTTAATTTTAAAACATCAATTCTTACCAATCTTAGGATTCCGATTCATTTGAACCTTTAATAAATGTTCTCATGATTTCATGAGACTTTTTTCATTAAAAAGTGGAGGCAGTAGTTCCATTACAGGACTATGGAAAAGGACAATGTCATCATGATATTATCATAACTATAATTGAATTTTATCATGAGTGATGATAGAAAACATTCAAATTTGATGTAGATAATGATTTGACATGTTTAATAATGAATTGAGGTGCTTGAATGAATGAAAGGAGAAGTTCCATAATTTATTAAATGGGAAAAGAGATATACATGAATTTATTTTTTTTTCTTTGAAAAATGGTAAATTGAATTGATATTCTATGTGACATTTGAAAATTATATATTACATTTATAATTGTTTAATTTTATTACCTGGAAATTTAAATAATGATAGAATTGGTGCCCATTGATTTTTAATGTTGAGATTTTATGCTTGAGGTAAATAATTGTTTATGTGTGAGGGTATAGATATAGTCAATTATAATAAATATTTTTAAACAAATTTAAATTATTTTAATCCCAAAAAGTAAAATTTTAATTTCAATTGTTATAATTTATGGTTTTTGAATTTTTTTTTGATTAATTGGAAAAAATAGACTACATTTTCAATTTAACTATTTTAATTGATTTATGTATTTTTTCCATAATATTTTATATATACACTGATTTTATTTATTTTACTTAATTTTAAGGCTTAAAAAATTTTCGGATTCTTTTCATTCATCTAATACCAAATTTGAATCCATCATTTTAAGGAAAAAAAGCTCACAAGTCAGGCCTCAAAAACTTTGTATGGATTTGGAGATTTTTGAAGATGGAACTATAGCTCATAAATCGATGAAAAAATGTATCTTAAATTAGAAAATGATTAAGATAAGATCTTTAGGACCGACTTTCATTAATGTAGCCCCACTGGATTCTACCAATTTTAAGGCCACAAATGCATGGAAATTTGGATTTTGCAAATTCTATAATTCTTCCTTTCCATAATAAATTTTCATAATTGAAGGGAAATAGGTTCATAGAAAAAAGTCGAATGAAGGTGAGATTTTATAGGTACAGAGAGGAGAAATTTTATAACAACTTTAATAAAAAATAATTTCCCATATTCTGTCACTAAATGGGTCTACATTTGGAAAAAATTCGGTGGAAGGAATATGAAGGAGGTCTTAAAGAGAGAATTGAAATATCATGAATTTGAATACCAAAGGATAGTACCCCCTTGGATGATATAAGTAAGAGTTCACCAACAATGAATTGGAGTTTATATCTACACATATAAGGAGAGAATCCACCAAGGATGATCTTCTAAGTTTCTCCATTTGTGTTTTCTTTTTCTTTTCTTTTCTTTAATTTCTTTTGTTTTAGTTTTCTTTTAATTTTAATTTTGTTTTATTGTATAAATAGAACCACATGAACGATTTTCTTTAATGTTTTTCCACCCATCCATATTCTTTTCCTCTCCTTATTTTATTATTATTATTATTATTATTATTATTATTTTGACATTATTCTTTATTTTTATTTTCTTTATTTCTTTTCTTATTTAATTCCTCCCTCTCCCTCTTATTATTATATTTTTTTGCTCTCTCCTCACCTCTCTCTTCTCATCCCCCATTCTTCCATTTTATTTTTATTTTTATTCTTCCTTTATTATTTTATTAATTATTTTTATTTATTATTCTCTTCTCCTCTATTTCAACTGAAGTGATCACTTACTCTCAATAATGGGAGGCTAACCCCATGGATTGGCGCTGGATAGGTCAAGGTGCTCTTAAATTTCTCATAAAGTTTATTCTACTTTTGTGGTATATTTGAGTATCATGCATGGGTGTAGAGAATGATTCATGTTTGGTGACTTTCCCCCATGACATGAAACTCAATATATTTTTATTATTTTATTTAAACTCTTTTCATTCTCTTAATTGGACTACTCTTTACATAATGAACTTAAGATAGAATCAATATAGATGAGTCCTTGAACATAGAATACCCTTGACAAATATCTTTTTGTAAAATTGGATAAAGTGGGTTATGGAACAAACATTGAAAATGGAGAGTGGAAATTCACTCAAGTTTCTCTGGTAACAATTAGAGGTGTAAATTAAAACACACTTTATCTAACTAGAAGGTTAAAGGGGGAATAACTTATTAGGGAATCTACCTTCAGAAGTTCATAATTGTGCCACTATTAACTAGGTATCCTCGGTGAGAATAATATGGTGGTCATAGAGAAAAAAGTTATGCTAATGTAGGATTTGTCATGAATTGGCCCAACAAGGCCCACTTCCCCAATGATGAGCTAAGTGTGACTATCCTAATCCCACATCCAGTAGGTCATGGGCTAGTGACCATCACTAAGTGGGCATATCACACACATGAGAGCCCCTACCATATGGTACTGATACAGATGAACACACATCCATCTCCATGAAATAGTGTAAAGATAAAAAATAAAACTGATAACAAAATACACTCAAACATTTATCCAACAATCAGAGTAAATCAAAAGTACTGAAAGAATGAAAGGGAAAAATAAAAGCCCACCAAAAATTGAAAAAGTATATGACCTACTCAACAGGGGGAGAATTTTGTAAAATAAAACCACTGATACACACCTCAGTCTATATAGCTCACTAAGCACTACCTACTTCAGTTCCTACTAGGACTCTTCCGAACGACATGCCATCTTTATAAGACACATGAATTATAGGAATAAATCATGTAGGATCGAGTATAACAATACCCAGTAGGAACCCCAAAAACCCAAAATAAAGGAGGAAAATAAAATGAAATATTTTTCTTGATCCCATGCAAGAGGAGAAAACCAAAGAGAGAGAGAGAGAGAGAGTACAAGAAACTCTATCTCAACTATTACTTGGTTATAAATGACTTTCAAGATCATCTACAAATTTTATTTTTAATAGATATGACCATAAGGAATCCCATAGTAACCCTAATATAATCATCTCACACTCCATGTCTCATGGTCTCAACTATACAACCAACCACAGGATTCTACTTGAGGCTCAAGGCATTAATCCTCTTGGAGAACTCACTCCACGATCCCTTCCATCCCTAATAGAACTGTTTCAAGAGATATCACTAATATTTTGTAGGTGTGTTATCCGTGATGGAACTCATAAAAGAGATATCACTCATTAGGTATCACTAAGATGATTCCCCATCCCCACTACCCCTGATTATGTACATATGAGAGAACATACTATTTGGATCTTAAAAAAAAGAAAGCCTCACCCAAACCCATCAGATCATGATAAATAACTATAATATCTCACCCATGTCTTATGTGGGACTCCAAAAACCCTACATAAACCTATTTGATCTCAACACACATGTAGGGGGTCACACCTAGGACCATTAGGGAACATCATGAACCTTGATTAGAACTTCATAGATCATAATTCTCAAATAGGGGATCTCCTCCAGGACTGTTGGGGGATACGAAAAACCCTACCAAAACATAGAACAATGAAATATTGATATAGGATCTCACTCAGGACTTCTAGGATGTACTGCAAATCCAACCTAGATCTATTATCCAAGAATATGATCATACACACGATGATACCATTTTCCCCACTAGATCAACACTCTAATTAGGGGATCAACACCGATGTAATAGGGTCATGATAATACCACAATACTCACTTAGGAATGACACACCAATATAGGATCCCTCTCCAGGTTCATGGAGGTATACTTGAATTATATCTGAACTCATCCTTCCAAAAGAATCATAATTATTCTCAGAGGATGTAATTCCACATTGTACCCTCATAGAGATGGATTAAGGGAAAACTCCCACTAATACTCATATATGATTCAATAATTATTGTACCAGAATAATCTCATTATGTTGTATCTCCCATAGAAAAACCATGTCCACCATCACACACAATGTGGAAAACTACCAATGATAGGCTATTCATGGGCCTCCATCCATGTCCTAAAGATGGAGATGTGTGAGGGACAAGTATATGAGGGGAGTACATGGAATGTACCCACAATACATTATGTGACGCTTGAAACCAACTCCTATCAATTTACCATCTTGGTACTCGGCAAGTGTAATGAGATTACTTGGCGTGTCCCCCATGTCACACAGCGTGTGACTTCATCTGAACACCTAGAAATTTCTTCACCCAGCCATGGACTAGTTTTTCATGTCATCATACACGATATGTTCCTCCTAGCTCGACCGAATCCCGTGTCCTTTTCCATTCCCATGTCTCTATCCATGTTGTCAGATCCTTGTACACCCGGGATCTGACTGTGTACTTCCACAAGGCCATGTACATTTACATTTCGTGCCTGCCCATGTCATCAGATGCAAAGTTTGGGATCACTACATGATGTGTACCCCCACTAAATAGTGTCGATTCCCCAAAATATCATCTTCCCAAAATATAAATAACACACGGTATGTTCTCCTACAATACACATCTGGTGATCGGGAATTCCAAACAAGAATCCCCCATCAACCGCATGAAACCCTTCAATTTCCACATGAAACCCACAAATCAACCCCCATGGGATATTTATTAGTCATAACAGGGATCTAAAACATTAAAACCATGCATATACAAGGATCATGATGTAAATTTAATAAATATTTCTACCTTTTGGTGAAATTTAGATGCTTTGGGTCTAACATGATGCTTGGATGTTGCTTCACATCGATCTGGTAATGATTGATGTCAAAAACAGTGTCTGATGGAACCACCTCACCTTGGTTCCTCCCCAATCCATCCTTCACCATGGGAGAGAACCTACCCTACCATTTACATATGTTGGAATCCAATTTGGGTGGGTGTGGTAGGTTAATTAATTTAATTTTATTAAACTAATAAACCCTTAATCTTTGTCCAACCAACAATGATTCCTACCGGGCACCTGACACTGAAACATTTATTTCATTCTTGGGGGTAATATCCATGTTTGGAACTCAACCACGGTCTAATATTGATGAATGAAAACTCCAATCATGAGTTAATCGACATTTCCAAAAAACAATTAATGTGCATGATATAAGATATTTAATATTTTTAATGTCACCACACTAAGGCTCTTTAGGCCTTGTAATATCACATAGACTTGGTTCCTTGCTTTGAAAATATTCCTAAAACATTCCAAAATCTTATTGAAAAAAGTGTCGTTATACGCTCCCCACCATTAGGATTTTCATCTTAAAATGGAAATATCCTTAGAAAGGGGGGGGGGGGGAATGATATCTCAAATGGGTTGCCTTTTCTAGTGATCTCTCTAGAGTGTTCTCATGCTTTCTATAAACATGTGCTGAGGGAAACCACAAGGCCAAGAAGTGGCATATAGGGATATATCCTAAACACCACTGGGTACTTGAAATGGCCACTCCACACCTACCATATATCTCAAACTAGATCAACATCATGAAATGAGACATGAACATGTCTCCTTAGTGAATATATGTGGAAAACAAAAATAACCTGGTTCAACTGTAGTCAAAGGGTCTATAGGTACACCTCCTCACTAACCTGACATAGATGCTGACGTATCCCATCAGTCCTGATCCGCCCCTAGATGATCTACACCCTCAACATACATCGTTAGAAGCAACTATAGGCCCACAAAAATTGCCTCATACTACATTTAACAAGTATATCAGTTTCATATAGGGCCTTATGAACATGGTCTCAAATGGTGTTTTTGATGGTGGAGTGAATAATACACCATTCAAACATGGAAACCCAAAGCATGTTCTATAGAACCCAAATGTTTCCCTCTACATGCAAAAACCACCCCTCTATAGGGTGTAATACTGAGATAATGTAGCCTCCTCAATACCTCATCTCACAACATGACTGGTGTCATCATCAGTCCTTCGATAGTCAACATACTCCCCAACCTCAATAATATCATCAAGAACATGCCCACCTGATATTAGATCATATGATACCTCATGAACATAATCACATAGTTTTTACTCCCGTCCTCACCACGAAAGCGGGGGGGTAACCAACATCACTAGAGACATTTCATTTCATCCTAACCTATAAGTTTAAACTGAAAATTTGTAAAATATTCCATCACCATGCTAAAAAACAATAAAATGAACCCCGTTTTGATCGTCTACTGCTACGGCCACACCCATGGGTGGTCCTCAAGCTAGAATGAACTCAAAAATTATTGGGTCCACACAATCCCATGTAAAATTATAAATACCACAAGAAGTGAACCTACAAAATTTAGAACTCACTCTATATATGAGATTTCCAAAATTATGGTACTCACAAACATGTATAGACTTAACCCTCAAGTGTATCTCATGAAAATTTGACACTGAGCACACAAGGGTATGATAGAAATGTAATACCAATATCTAATATAAAAGTGTAAAGGAAGAAGCTGATAAGTCACTCATCTATCTCTCATAGAAATAGAGGGATACCTAAGTTCACATATTATGTCTTACCGGACTTTCCTTTTGAAAAACTCTAAATGCACCATAACTCATGAAGCTCCACGGGAGGTTACCGATATGATGACGTAAATTTCATATAGTCCCTGGGTGCCAATCCAAGCCGAATTCCAACTCTCGAAGGGGAGAAAAACTTAAATGTCCTTAAGCAGATGTCCGTAACTCATCCACTACAAGAGAGAGCCAAAATATCATAACACCACTCCTCCAAGGTTCATACTATCCATGTATTAGAAGTTGGATGTATCAATCCGCACATGAGATCATACTACTCGGCCAAGGATCATTCCTCTATAAAGGAGGGATACTCCATACCATAAGATGAAAACTATTCCACACACACTAGATGCAACCATTAGAGCATGGATGGTAGTAAACCATTCCACATCAAGGAAAACATTATTGGGTATCTCTCCGCCACTATGGAAAGATTCTATGTGAGGATCTCCCTCTTCACCAGAATTAGGTCACACAATATATAAGAGTGAATGACCTCCATTCCACCATGATGGATAATACAATTGTATGGGTTAAGAAAATGGATCCATTGGTATCACTATACCTCAAATATGTGCTATTATTAGGGAAACATGGCTCTTGAATCTAGGCTAATAGTAGCTAGGGAAGTAAAGTCATACTTCATAACTCCAACCATACTAAATCAACAAGGCCAAAAACATATTCTTATTGAATATTATCCTTTTTTTCATACCTATATTCCATAACTAGGACCTACTCAAACACCTATACACTAACAACTCCAAACAACCAAATCAAAGGAATTGGTCCACCACACCTCAACATTATCCTCTTTCGGTATCACTAAATAACCCACATGGTATTTTATCACATCACAAGAACATGTATCTTTATGGGAAGTGTACTAAATTATTTTGAGTCTGAAGCAATGTTAAAAATCACCTCCATATGGCTCTAACAGTCTCCTACATCACCCTAGATAAACCTCAAGCAAGAAGTTGCAAGAAAAGGGCATCACATGCCTGTATCTAGCAATACTTCTGAAAAATTAGAATGTATACTGGACATTCCTATAACCGTCCTTAGAGGCTCTATGTCATAAGAATATATAGCCTAAAACTATCCTCACCCCTCTCCTCCAACTCTTGATCCCGGAACAGACCACCTAGGGGTGGTGGTAGAAATAGATCAAACCATATGCAACCTATTGCTTCTCTCCTCATTCCTCCATGAGATTCACCATCATGTGGAAATCCACAATCTTATCGTTGTCTCTTCCAGGGAGGTCCGTAGAATTTTTTCCTCACAACCGCATGGTTGGTCGAAAAATCCCACAAGAGATATACCCTTCCATTATATTCAAAAAACCACCTCTCTCATGGATGACAAGAACTACCTCAGGATCGCTGAACCAAAGGCCCTACATCCATGGATAATATCTGGAAGAATCTCACCATCTCAGATCCCTAGTCCTACCATTTGATACTAGCTACCAATGCCTCAGCCCTTGTGTTTCCAACACCAACAATTGAATTTTTCTCAGAGAGAAAGTTTTCCACTACCAAGGGCCGCTCAAGAAATCCAACATACGTGGGAATTGATAGAGATATCACTAAATCCATGATATCATGGAAAAATCCATACTTAATGGCTTGTGCTCTGAAAATCATATCTCAAACCATATCCAAGAGTATCATGAATGGTCTATGAACCTCACTAAATACTCTTCCATAGTCATGTTACCTTGATGAAGCTATAAAAGCTCTTAGATATGGACTAATTATAGTGTGGTAGATAAATATATTCACTAGATATTCAGTCAAACTCTGTCAAGGTGAGAATAATATCATCGTGTGATTGAGTCACCAAAAACCACCTCCACCTTATAGATCCCTTAAGAAACATCACTGTTAGTACAACCATATGATCAGGAGGTGTACTCATAAGGCGAAATAACATGTGTGACTAACTCAATACAGCCATCGACTTCTTAAGAGTTTGGATCACACCGATACCAAGGAGGTATCTGCCTCTAAAACTTATGTATCACACATAGCAAATTCACATCATCAACCGGTGCCCCTGGAACAACCTAATGCTCAATGGGTAGTGTCTTAAATGAAAAAACACATAGAAATAGTACCTCCTATGTATACACCTACACCAAAACCTCATCACTGGGAAAAGCATCATCCCAATCCCACCGTGGAACGCTTACTAGATATCGTTATGGTGGAATCCTAAAATAGAATCAAGAAATACCACAATAAAAGTGTATATCTAGGGATATGATTTAATAATTAAATGAAAACCACAACCCAGTCCTATATGTTTCATGGACCATTGTTCCCCTACATCCAGTGACTATATATTCTGAGTTGAAAATCAAGTTATCGGCATCCTAGTGAATGGATACATCGACCACCACACCAAAGACGGAGTCTCTAGTTTGGAATAAAAACACAATACTCTTTGATACTACTTACCTGAATCGAAAAAAAGCTCATAGCTAGAAAAATCCTAACACTGGTCCTATGGAATGACCTCATTTGATACCACTTTATCACGAACTAACAAAATGGACCCCTCTTGGCTGGTGATGAGTTGCGTGTGATTTCCAAAATCATTCCACCAATAGGCCAAGGACTGGTGACTAGAACCAAGTAGTCATATCACACACATGGGAGGCCTTAAAATATGTTACCTATACACATGCACACATATCCATATTCATGCAACAATGTATAAATAAAAATAAAGTTGATACCAAAATGCATGCATATATCTATCCCAAAATCAGAGTACAAAAAAGTATTGAAAGAATAAAAGGAAAAATAAAATCCAACCAAAAACCAAAAAATCATTCAACCTACACAATAAGAGGGGAATATTGTCAAATTAAACAACCGGTACACACTGTAGTATATCTTTATTGCTAAGCTTTGCCTACTCTGGGTCATCCTAGGACACTTCTTAATAGATTGTAATCTATATAATACAGAAGACATGCAATATGATCTAATATAGGGGTGAGCATAATAATATCTATTAGTTACCCTAAACCCCAAAAATAAAGGATAAAGTGAATGGATATAGTCTGCTCAATCCAAAAAAGAGGAGAAAACCAAAGTAAGAGCATATATGAAACTCCATATTAGCATTCACTCAGTTATACATGACTATCCAGATCATATCCAAATGGTATGTCAAAAAACATCACAACAAGGAATCATAGAATAAAATAGATATACTCATCTTAGATTCCAAGTCTCATGGTCTCATCTATACAACCTGCTATAAGATTCTACTTGAGGCTCAAGGAATTAACCATTTTTGATAAATCACTCCATGAATCATACTATATCTAATGGAAATCTAAGAGATATCACTCAACAGGTATAGCTCTTTCATCCCTAATGAAACTCATATGATAGATCGTAATCATCAGGGTTCACTAAGATAATGACACATCCCTTCCATCCTTGATTATATACATATGAGAGAGCATGCTCATCAAGTCTCACAAAAAATAAAGACTTGATGACAACTAGTGGATCATGATAATCAGCTTGGTTATCTAACCCATGTATCAGGGGGAATTCGTAAACCGTACTTGAACCCTAAAAAACTAAAATCACAGGAAGGGGATCACACCCAGGACCACTAAGGGACACAACAAACCCAGTATAAATCTTTAGAGATTATAACTCGAATGTAGGGGATCATAGATAGGACTACTAGGGGACACCATAAACCATACTAAGACTCAAAACCATGATATATGGATTAAGGATATCACTTAGGACCACTGTGATATACCTCAAACCCAATCCATATCTATCCTCCAAGTAGGGGATCATACACATGATGATTCTTTGATCCCCACTAGATCAACCCTATAATTAGGGGATCAAAACATATGTAAAAGATTCACAAAATACCAAAAACCCAACTTAGTACTAAAAAATAAAGAGACGATCTCTCCCTAGGTTCTCATAGAGATAGACAAACTCTATTTGAACTCATCCTATCAAAGGAATCATAATCCGATGTTGAGGAAATGATACCACACTGTGCCCTCACAAGGATGGATAAAGGGAATAATCCCACTGATACTCATCTATACGTTACTAACAAAAACCCCACAAGCATCACCTTATTACACATATCTCGTTCCAAATCCATGTACACCATCAGGCTCTATGTGGAAAACTACTCAAGATAGGCAATGTGCGGGACTCCAACTGTTACCTAAAGACTGAGATGTATAAATGATAAGTCAAAAAGGGGAGTATATGATGTTTACCCATAGTAAACTTTGTATCTCTTGAAACTGGCTCATTTCTATGCCCCCTCTTGTCACATCATGTGTATAAGGAGAATATATGACGTGCACCCCATGTCACATGACATGTAACCTCATCCAAACATATGTTCATGTCCTTACACGCACACAACTTGGATGCCTATTTCACCAAACATGACATGTACCCTTGCCACACAGTGTGTTTCTCTTGACCCATCCAAATAATATTTCCTTGTACATTCCTCTGTCTTTGACCATTTCCTTTAGCCTGAGTACACCCAGTATCTGATTGTATACTTACACATAGTCATGTCCTCATTCATAGAATTTCTTCCAATGTACTCAGCTGCATGTCATGGGATCACTACATGGTGTGTACCCCTAGTATCAGACATGTAGTCCCCAAAATATCATCTTACCCAAATAGAAAGAACACATGACCTATAATTTTTTAGTACACGTTGTGTGATCAGGAATTACAAATGAGAATCCCCAACACACCACACAAAACCCCCAATTTCTATATGAAACTCATTAATATAACCTCATGGGATCTCTAGTAGCCATAATATGTCTCTAAAACCTTAAAACAATTCATTTAACATGATCAGGACATATATATTTTAAATCCTCCTACCTCATGGTGAAATACCGAAGCATCGGGTCTAACACGATGCCCGAAAGCAACTACATGTTGATTCAGGGATGATTTAAATAAAAAACAAGGTTTTGTGGCACCTCCACACCTTGGTTCCATATAACGACTTGAATAATTTCTTTATTTAATAACGTAACTCTTTCCACTGAAAAACATTTTATTATGTTTTACAATAGAAGCATGTAAAAAGAATTTTAGAATTCATAAGAACAATACACATCATGCATAGATATAGAATAGTACAATGAGGAAGAGTAAAGGGATACACACAAGGAAGAATAATAAATTCATTAAAATAAACTCTATAGGATTTAAATACCAAAAGAAATTTTCACCTTATATAAAGATCATAAAAATGAAAAGAAGCATTAGGAAAACAATGGACATTATCAAAGGTTGTGTAAGAATCTTTGTAAGTGATGTAGGGAGGGATGAAGAGATAATTATGGTGTATTTATAGGGAAATATGACCGTTATTAATGAGGAACACTGGAAAATATGTTCGATAGGCATTATGACCATTAATCAGTAAGACAATTGGTCATTATTATTATTGTTGGCAAAATTAGGTGACTTTTGGGACTGTTTTATAATTGTTTTTTTAAATATATATAAATATTTTATTTTCCATGAAAATTATATTTTATTATGAATATAAAAGTTTTAAAAAAATTTATTTTCATGGATTTATCTTATAAAACACTTTTATATGATAAAACAAATCAATGGAGTCCTAAGTAATTATTATGACAACCATAATGTGTATTATATCATAAAAGTCTGCTAATTTTCAATAAATAATTATTTTTTAGAAATATAAAATTATCATATTTAGAGAATTATTTTGATAAAATAAATAACATTTTTTAGATTAGTATATCAAAAATACATTATAGTGAATTTATTGTAATTTTCTAAAAAACTTGATATTTGGATTAAAAAGTGAAAATTTTGTTTTTTACAAAATCCAATAACTCTTATGATATAATTAAGATATGATCAAGACTTAAAATTTATTAAACATTATTCTTATTAAGTATTATTTAAAAAAACATAGTACATATTCTGTAACATTTAGAAACACATGCTTATCATTTTTTAAAACCAAGATATTATGCTTTCTAAAAAACTGTTTTTATGATTTATACATGTTACATATTAGAGTTGATTTTTATCAATTTTATAAATTGAATAAAGTAAAATGGATTGAATATTTGGAATTATAAGTTATAAATTTTTAAATAAGTTAAATTAAATTTTTATACATAAAGAAATTGTCATGGTAAAAAAAGAGCTACCAAAATATAAATAAAATAATGCAGCAAGTTAAAGATAAATGGTGAAAGATAAAAATACCTAAAAAACAACATTAAATGAGAGTTTTTTTTTGTTTTTGAAGACCATAAATATAATTTAAAAAATTAATTTTCTTCAAAATTCATTTTAATTAACGACACCACATAGTGGTTATCCTTAAATAAAAAATAATCAATATTTAATCACTTAAATCCACCCCTCATCAAGTATATATACACCATTACCTACTCCAATATCTACTAAAAATCAATTAAGCATAAATTTATGGTCATTTAACCTCCATAAGAGACCCTCAAAGGTTACCTCATGGTATCAAGGTGTCATCCTCAAGTTTTAATAAGAAAATATTCAAGGTAAGGGAACTCTCATCTTTTTCCTTTTTTAAGTCCTCTTTTTCACGAGTCTTATTAATATCAAAGAATATTTATTTTCAAGTTATTTTTTATTTATATTAATAATAAAATGGTTTTATATTAATAGGATACCTCTATTATTTCTCATTATATAATCCCTTTAATCCATGTTGTAAACTATCATGCTACTGAATTCATTATGTGAATTTCTCTCTTTTACATGAGAAATTACTATATTATGAATACCCAAACTAATTCATTTTAAATGGGTATTCACATAGATGTAAATATAACTTATTTATTAGGGATTTACATGTATTATACTCACATTCCCTTATCATTAGTTAAAAATAAACTAATGTCCCTATTTTTAATCATTTATACACTCAATTATTTTTTTGTGAAGCCCCAAATTTATTATCATAGGGTTATGGGTTAAATGATTTATTATAATATATGTGGATCATTTAAATTAATTCATATAGAGGGTTCACCCTGATATTTCTTCAATGCGTTGGTTAATGAAATTTTCTCTAGAGATGACATGTTTTACGATACCTTGGTGAATAAACTTGGTAATTACGATTTATGACACCCTAGTGATAAAACATGGTGATATGATTATAAATGACTCATTTTTATGTTTTAGCCACATTTCTATGTTATGATTAATTTTGATTCTATTATAATCCACTTGATGTTCATATGATCATTCCTTATTTGTATTCCTCTTTGTCACCTGCTAAGTATCTAATTTTATTTTTTTCTTATTGGGATTTATGCCCACCCATTTACTTTATATATATCCCTACAATTCGAGATGCATTGATATTTACATAAGAATTGCCTTTGAAGATGCTACTAAAGTGGATTAGAAGAATTATTATGTTTTTCTATGTATTACACTCTATTTTACAAGACACTAAACATCAAAAGATCCTCTGTATTGTTAAATGTTATATTTTGTAATTAATGGTCTATGAAATAAAAAAGGAGGAGTTCCATAGTAACTATAAGATGATGTTTTTGTGCCCCATCGTTGGTGGTGGTGTAGTAAGGGTTTGGGGGGTGAGTGAAAGGTCACGGGGTTAAGTCCCCCAGCCTACGATTTACTACAATTTTTTTTGCATTGTGTTCTGCGGTGGCAGATGTAATTGACCAAATATAAAAGGATGGTTTTGTTATTTTTAAAAATTTGGATAACAAAACCTTAGTATGAACCCTAGAGAAAATTTTAAATATATGAAAATATCCTAGTATTTTTTTAAATTATTAATTAAGTGGTTTCCAAGAAAATAAATCCCTGTCTGAATATTATTGGTGGATGTGGCTATTACACAGTTGATCCTAGGGGTAATAACCCCCAAAAGGTGCATCAAGATGGACTCGATTGTCACATGGTGCATGAAAATTGTCCTTTCTGCACACCGACTTTGACACTCTTGGGGGTAATGCTTTGGTTAGTCATATTATTTTAAAAATATTTATGAAGGATATATAGATAATGAATACCTTTTATTAATATTTAAGTATATCATCCTAGATGAAATATATTATAAAATTTTAGGATTAATATTTATTTATAATTTTTATTATAATATTCCCAATAGTAACAAATTTATCACTTAGGTTTTATCCTTCTAGAAAAAATTGTAGGAAATAAAAGGACTCATTTAAAAAAAATAATGAAATAGACCTTGTGATGACGACCTTTCTAATATGGGGGATCTAGTTTTGAAAAATTCATAACGATGATGAATCAGTTTACTCAAATCATGAATAATAATAGAAACCATGTAGATTATCCTACTTCAGTAGGTAAGGAACAACTACTAGTTGAATCCTTCATTCATCAATGAACAAATATTTTTTTGTGAAACCACTGATCTACTAATCAGAAAACAATGGATTAACACTATGTAATTTTTTTTCTTTATTGTTCTAAGAAAGATAAGGTCACCTTGGTAGTATATCACATAGAGGGAGAAGCTAATAAATGGTGGACACTGATCAATAACACGACCCCAAGGGATGAGGTGAACTCAATGAGATGGGAAGACTTCAAAAAAATTTTGATCATCAAATATTTTCTCATACCCTCTAAACCAAAATGGAGAGAGAATTCCTTGGGTTGAAATAGGTAGATAATAAATCGGTGGAGAATTTTGAGATGAAATTTACAAGGATTTTGTGTTATGATTTATGATTAATAATCGATTATAAAGGGAAGAAAAATGGATTCTTTTGGAGACTAGGACCCTATATATAGAAAATGTTGGAAATTTGATGCTTGGTGAGTTATAAAGAGATAGTGTGGTGTGCTATCAAAGTTGAAATAGAGTTCAGAGTTTCCTAATGGACTCATCAATATAATTACAATAAGAGACAATTGGGAAACAAATTGGGAAGAATCTAAATGAGAACAAAGTAAAACATCCCATGTGTAACAAATGCAGGAATATGCCTTTAGGTAATTATTGGAAAGGTGGTGAAAAGTGATAAATTATAGAAGATATGTATATATAGATAAAAATTTCTATAGATATATAAAAAATACTAGAAATTCAAGGTATAAACATGGTTTATAATCATTGCTATAGGCCCTAAAAATTTGTATATAAGTAATATCCATAGTTTGGGGAACCATTGATCCTATTAGCTTGAAAATAAGGCCATAGATATAGCCACAATTGTTACTGTGATAGTAGACTTATATCCATGGTTGGAAAAAATGGGTATAGGTAGTTCCATTTAAATCTATATCCATATTTGACACCATGGTAGTAAATATATATCCACGATTTTAAACGAGGGATATAGATAATTCCATTTAAATCTATTTCCACAACTTGAAATCATGGAACTAGGCTAATAGCCCTGGTTCAAACATTGGAAATTGTCTTAATTCCACAATTCTCAATCGTGGATATAGGCTACACTTTCAAGAAGAAAAATAAGCATCTATACTAAGAATTATTACAACCATGGATACATTTTAGTTTCCAAAAAATAAAAATATCTTCTGTATTACATCCTGATGCACCCGACACCCTACACCTTACATTGTACTTGGAACCTAGATAAAACACACAGGTGAATAAAAAAATAAGGGTAAAATTAATGCAACCAAACATATAGAGTTTTTATTTTATTTTTTGTGAAAATAATGTTTTAAGTATTCTTAATAATATTATTAGGTTATGGGAACATCTACAGAAGTGTTGGAGTACTAAGAAAGGAATTTGAAGAATTTATTCCCTTAAACAAGTACCATGTTGTATTGTTCTTTTATACACCATTATTAATGTTTTATGTGAATTGAAAATTGTAAATTCCTACATAATAAAAGGATTTGTAGTTCACATGTGTTATTGTAAATATGTGTATGTAATACTTTGGAATTAGAATACCATACCATGAAATTGAGAACCATGCTATGGTGGTTGTAAAACATGGATTAGTTTTGTATTGGAAGAATTCCTATGTATAAAGAGGGATAGATATAGGTAAAATTTGGAATCCATGGTTGAGAATGATGGTATTAAATTAAATAATTGAATAGGGAGAAATTTTCCTAGTAAACATAATATATTATTTGAAATTTAAAAAATTATAATGTCCTCAATGTAATTATTTTATTTGAGAATATCAATTAAATCGATAAATTAATGGATAAAAAATGGTGGTGGATTCCATAATGAAATTTCATAATCCCTGATAGAAATTTGAATGGTCACAAAATGTGTTTATATTGTGGTGTGGGGATTATGAATGACAGAAAAAGTAGTATTCTAGAGTTCCCTTGATCTTGTATAAAATTTAAGGGAAGATGTCGAGGATTTTTTGGATTGGGTTTATGATATTCAATTAATAAGAAAGAACTGTGTAGTTTAGGATGAAAATAACCCCTCTGGTTTTGTTGATGTAAGTGAAGAAGATACACATTCAATTAATATAAATGAATGTACTTCAGATACTAATGAATAGGTTTGGATACCGAGTCAGAAGTCAACATTGAAGGATTAGAGAAATAATGTAAAATAGTTGAAAATACCATTTCAAATAGCCAAAACCAATTTTAATAGCATATACACATCATATAATAATAAAAAACGTTTTTAAAACAATCATGAAATTATGGAAGTTTTATTAAAAGGTTAGGCATATCGAACCTACCACAAACTTAAGGTGTGCTTCTTTTGACGATGTCAACAGAAAAATTCCTTTTTTATTCATGAATATGAACCTTCACATATATATAATGAAACAAATCCCATATTTACATATTTTCATGGCCGAATATGCACAAGGGGGTCCTTATATATATGTTTATGCTTGCATATACCCAATACACTTACATATATATGAATTTTTCATATCTATATATAAGAACACCCCGATATATATATATATATTCATACTTACATGAGTGAATATATATAATGTATGAACTTATATATTTATATGAATACCTATGCATAAAAATACTAGTCAACTTCAACAATAGCGGTTGGAATCCACCTCAATGAGATCCAAAACACACTTTGAAAATATAGGGAACCAAAGAATAAAAAATTCCATAATTAAAATTGGGATACAAAATAAAAATAGAATAAAACTTACATGAATCCAATGTTAAAAATATATCCTTCAATGGTGCTGGATAGAGCCGGCCTCATCATAAGACGCCACAATTATTAGAATAATGGAAAAATAAGTGATATATAGTGAATTCTTAAATATATGTGATTTGCGATTCAACTATACATGATACATGATAATAAATGAGAAAATAATATTCATATAGCCTATTAATATTAAGATAGGAAATGATGAAATGAAATTAGGGGTTTGAATTTTTTTATTTATTTGTGAATATATTTTATGTATTTAAATAATACATTGAAAATTATTATGATAAGAGGAAGAATATCATGATTTTTTGAGTTTGAAGAAGTTCATTATTTTTATCATTGATTTATCTTAAAATGTTTCCTATTGTTTCTATTTAACAAGAAAGAATTTATACACTTGTTTGAACCATGTTATGTATTTGTATCCATTTTTATTTTACTATTGCCAACCTGATTGAATGTTTGTGTGTTATTTTCCAAAAATCAGGTCTGTGAATTGTGACATAATGGGGGCTATTAGGGTGAAGCAGAATTACTAATTCTAGTGCTCTAAGATTTGAGAAATTATAGTGGTTTGAATTAATTAGTTAAATAACACTAGTGTGTGAAATATTCTGGTGAACTCAGGTTTTATCAACCATTTTTTCCAAAGAGGCCCCCTTCACAACATCTAAACTGAATATATGGGTATGAATTCAAGCTAAGATAGGTATAAATTTAAGATAGTTAATTATTTATGAGAGAACTTCCATTCTTGAAAACACTGTTTTCTTATGGGGTGGCAACATTGCTACCAATGATCCATCCTTTACCTCAACTGAGTGTACTGGTGTTGATGGTTGTTTGGATAGAAACACCCCCATCCCTGTGGTACCTTATTTTATAAATAGAGGGAAAAATTCCTACATCGCTACAAACTAGGATTTTCATAATGATATAGTTATGGTTAAGGATTCCTTCCATTGTTCCTATCAAGAAAATTTTATGGCATGAGATAGATGAAGATTTGGTTTAGGATGTATCTTTGACATGCACAATGTTGGTCAAGGTGGGACCTATGTTGGGGGTGGTTTGGGTATAATGGGGTTTTCGCTTCTCCGTTTCTTACCCTTAATTATTTCAATGAACGCATGGATGAGCTTATTAATGGATTGATATCAATGGCATCACATCTTTGGATCCCATGAGGTTATAATAATTTATGGATCAGATCAACTGGTTGTGTCTCTTTGATTTAGGGTTCCATAAAAAGTTAAGATATTGAATTCCATTCATATTTTCTATTTATAGAAATGAGTTTGAATTAAATCTTTTTAAATTTACCATCTTCAAATATGTGAGGTGAAATGAAGGGTTAGATATGTTCCCCACCCTCAAATATGAACACAAGGATACCCCTCATCTATCACTCACTATATGTTTCTAAGGATTTTATTGAAAAAAAGATATATATTTTCACAATTATTCTTATATATTGGAATCCATGTTATAAAAAAAAAACATGTTTGGCCTTCTGGCATCACATATTAAGCATGATGATTTAATTTCTAAGGAATCTATTGTGAGTGAAATGGTCTCACTAGTTGATAATGAGATTTGTTTATTGGGTTCTTGGTTCAAAAATATTTTCTCATATAATGGTTTCTTCACAGTCACTAGGGGATCCACTATCTAGATTATGACTAAATATTTTATCTTGAACATTTACTCTTCAGAGGCAGAGGAGCATGGATATCGCATTGGAATTTTCCTTTCAGTACAAGGGTGCATATCATAACTATTCAAATTCCATAATCAAGGATTTAATACTATGATATTTGATTATACATTCTCATAATGTTTCATATCCTTCCAAGGCAGAGAGATTTCCCTCAGAGACTAGAGAGGTGAGGATACCATGAATAAAATAAATTTCCCATCTTCCAGTAATACAAGAGACTCAATATCCATCAAGAGTGGCTCAGTCAGTAATATTAGATGTTTGACTAGTGGAAGAACATATTCCACTTGAATTCTCAATGAAATTCAAACAGTGAGAGAGGAAGGTAATCTTAAAATTGTAGTTGTTTAACCATTTAGTAGAAGACAAATTTTATATCCATCCAACATCATTATAATAAAGTTTATATTTTACTAATTTATTAAAAAAATACAAAACTATGAGAAGGTGTGTGAACTTTCCAAACATGTTCATGTTATAAAACCAATGGAGTTTTTAACTCTTATTTTCTAGCATTGTTGATTTCTAAAACTTACACCATAATTTTTCATTGAATTTATAAAAGAGTCAAGATTCCCTACAACAGATATTTCTTCAGTAAAGAAGAATACTATGGGTTTCAATTTCATAAAATTAGTTAGGTTTTAATATAGTAAATAATCAAATATTCCACTATATATAAACAAATAATTTTGAGTGTATACACATGCATCTATTTTCATTATATACTTATCTAGACCTGATTACAAACCCGGTTACAAGAAAAGAGCATGTTGATAATTTGTATTTAAATTTTAATGAAGATTATAATGAACCACCCATGAACCCACTTGTTAGATATTTAGTATATTTTAGTATAGATATGTAAATAGGTTCCGTAGATCCTTGAGTAAAACAACAATGAGGAGAGACCTCCTCCCCCTGCCACCCAGGGTTGAATAAAGTAAAAATATAAATCCAATGGGGCTTGATAAAAGTGAAACACTATAGTTGGATGATATAATTAATGACCTGTAAGGGGTTGAGTCCAACTGACCTAAAATAATTACACAAATTATACCTTCAGAAACCATGATAATATCAGCATACCAGTTCAGTCACAAAGGATCCTATAGATGGTGTAATATAATGTCATAACATTAAATTTAAATTTATTTATGTTGTTTTCAACAACATAAAATACTATAATAATAAATGAAATTCACGTCTTAATTGAAATAGTGATTCAAAAAATTTTCGAATTACATTTTATAAAAATTATAGAATGTAACAAACATATGGTTAATACAAAATTGAGTACAGACAATTGGATAAATATTCATATAAAAATTTATATTAATTAATTAATATACATTAGCATCATTTCATTAACCCAAATATATAGTCAATATGAATATTTTATAAATGCATTAATGTGCAAATTTATAGTAATGAATTCATAACGAAATTTAAATTCAAATTGATAAATGATCATTTTAAGTCTTAAAAGAAAAAAATACACATGGAGAGTCTATAACTATATTTTTTAATCCATTCATCAAAACAAAATTTATCATCAAAAAACATTAATAAGTTGATAATACCACCAATATCAAATTCTATGCAAATGAAAAATATGAAATTGATTTTTTTTATTAAAGGATGTTCCTATTTGGAAACAAAAGAAAAAAATTAGCAGGAATACAGTGACATAAAATGATCCCTCACATGTGAAAAAATAATATATTAGAAAATTTTCATATAGGTTTGACTTGAAACATTAATTTATTGATTGAAAAAATATAATAAATAAAACAAAAAATGATAACTAAAAAAGGGGCATATTAAAAAAACATAAAGCTAATGTTGTTTAAATGGAGAGCACCAAACCACATCATGGATAAAAATCAGCCCCACCCTTCACTACTTTGGAGATAACTCCACATTAATACTATAAATTAGTTCACAATAATTAATCCTGGGAACTTTATCACTCAAAACTATCAAGCTAGTTAGAGAATACTAAAATCATAAAGGTCCAATGTATACTGATTTAAAAATCAAGATATATAAATCGATAAAAAAAACTCAAGTCAGAATTGATTTAATTTATTCATACAACTTTACCTCGATAACATGCCCGAATATGATATCCTAAATTTCTGTCTAACACCAAATTTTTTTTAATGAAATAAAAATAAATTTTATAAAAATGCTTAAGTGAAAATTTAAAGAAAATTATATAAAGAAAAATGTATTGATTAAATAATGGAATCTACCTAGATCATAATGATTAATCATAGCGACCCACTAATTCACACATTAAACGACTCGACAAATAGTTATCACCAATTTTTTTAAATAAAGGTGCTTCCATGAACTGGTTCTTCCACTAAAAGAAGGAAATTAAAATATGATTATACAAAAAAATATACAGTAAAAAAACTCATTTACTTAAAGAATAATGAATATAAAAAATTTACACTTAGAACCTCCAATTCATATGGAATATATTTATTCATAAAACATGTATTTTGAAACACAAATCATATTCCATGTTAAATATATTTAAAAAAATGACATATATATTTCTAAACATAATGAATATTGCATAATCATAATTCATATTTCATAAACAAAATGCATATTTCATATTGCATATATCATAAAATAAATTGATTTTTTTAAGAACACATATAATGGACTATATTATTAATAAATTTATACATTTCCCCACATAAAAAATAGTAGCAAAAAATTTCAATCATTTTTATAATAAGAATAATCATGTGGAATTAAAGACAAGATATCAGAAATATGGATAATGAAATTGAATTAAATTATACAAAACTTAGAGAATATAATAAACCAAAATATACACATGATAAATGACTGATTATAATACCAATATTATATTACAAAAAAAATTAAACAATCAAATAAAAAACATTCTTACTAAATTAGGAAGAACAACAACCTTTTAATGAATGGACATCGGAGTTGGTGAGTAGAAGTACTTATGCAATCGATTTGACTAGAATATAAGGGGAATAGTGTAAGGAGTTACTATTTAGTCAGATGAATTATACAATGAAAATCGATGAGAAATAAATTATAAATCAAATAAATCATAGTTAAAAAAATTCAAAGCAAAGGAAATTTAGAGAACCATTGAGTAAAGCCATAGATACAAAAAAACCCTAGATTATGGAAATCAAATGTGGATTTTAAGGATAAAAACTCAATAAAGTGTACAAGAAGATTGAAATCAATGGCCGACTAAGCAATGTGATACATCTTAGTTCGATGAATATTTCATATGATATCATTTTTGAAAATTGTATGTATATATTAAAAAATGACAGTACCTGAAAAATAAGTTGGATATGAGATATGATAAAAATTATTAGATGAAAATATACGTGAAACTGAATATGATGGTTCATTTTTGAATATTAATCAAAAAACAGAAACAATATCACAGTAACTGAGGGGTGATGTGCAAGAGGTCAACACCTGGACAAAAATTGTGAACATGGGTAACATCTTGGAAAGGAAGGCATATATAGGAAGTTACAACCTAAAATCAAGAGAAATCACCTTTTTATTACCTTAAATATTTATATATAACAACGTGAATCAATGAAAATCTTGATTTTGATATCTCATTTTCAAAAACAGTGCAAGAATCATACAACCTTAAAGAAAATAAAATGTTAATTTTAAGATGACATATAAAGGACTATACTTTAAATAAATTCCAACATTTCCCCACATAAATTGGTATATAAAAAAATAAATCTTTTTGATAATATGAATAATCCTATGGAATTTAAGATGGTATATTATAAATATGGATACAAATATTGAAATTAATTATAGAAACATTAGAGAATATAATACACAAAAAAATCCACATGATAAATGACTAATTATAATACAAATATTTCAGTGGGAACAAATTAAAAAATAAATCAAATAAAAAAATTAAAACAAGTATTTTTATGAAATTTGGAATAACAATAGCCTTTGAATGAAGGAGAAGCATAATTGGTGAGTACAATTACTTATACAATCGATTTACCTAAAATATAAGGGGGTTGTTCAAGGGGTTAATGAAAAGGTAGATTAATTAGAAAATTAAAGTGGATGGAAAATAAATACGGAATCCGATAAATCATAGCTAAATAAAAATTCAAAACAAAGGAAAATTATAGAATCATGGAGACAAGAAATCGATAAAACATGGCATGACTGAAATTAAAATTTTAGTTTAAGGATATAAAATCAAGAAATCACACAAGACGACTAAAATCAAAGGGAAAATGAGAAAAGTTATTTTTTGTAGTTCAAATGGTTGAATTTATGACTCAATGATTGGGCTCAGAATTCTAAAAATCGTGGAGTATAAATGGAGAAGACTGATCCATCTAATTTGGAAAAGCCTAAGCCACACCTTGAAATTATTGGAAAATAATGAATATATGGGGTATTTTAAAATTAAACCGAGGAATAAAAAATGATCAAATGGAAATCGGTTACCAAGTAGAGACATTTTGATTTTATAAAATTATTGATTATCGGGAGAAATTATGGATGTAAGTCATGGTAGGGATATGGAAATAGCCATTATTGTGCTTTGTTACCATGACTTTAAAGAGTAATAACAAAGGGAGGTGGAAGACATTATGAAGGGTCTTGGGCATTGGGGGTGGCATTATGGAGGGAAGTGGTGAGTAGGGATTAATCATCAGAATTGGGGGTAGTATCATGGGAAAGACATCCAGAATGAGGTTAGTTGGAGGAGGAGAGCCACATGAGGGTAATGGGATCAGGGTCGTGAGTAGGACGAGATCTGTGCGAGGACAATGAAAAAAATTGAACCTTATTGCCATGGTTTTTGTAAAACTATGGATTTAAGCATGCATAAAGACACAACACTCATTAAACCATAGATATAAATAAATATATGGATATATATCTATAAAACCATGGTTATAGGTCGGTGACTACTGATCATTTTCTTAGTAGTGAAAGCCTCAACATCTAAATACCAATTAAAAAGGGATAATGGTGCAAGCACAACCCAATGTTCATTGCATCATGTGTGGGGAACTTATAAATTTCACTAAACAATATCCAAATCATAAGATAATTGAGGGAGACTACCATAAAACTCCTAAAAGGTAGAAAGAACAAATTTATGATTTTTCAATTAGGATGGTATAAGTCAAGTATCCAAATGATGTTATGGTAGGTATACTCATGATACACTCAAATCTAGTAAGTATATTGTTTGATTCTGTTTCTACACATTCTTGATTTCTTTTACGTTTAGAAAGAACATCAAGTTAAACCTTGAACTGCTAGTGGTAGGGTTGTCTATTAAAAATCATGATGTATCTATTCAAGAATCAATGATATATAGGGATTCCCCTATTAAATTTGGTGACAACAATCTCTCTAAAAACTCGGTGATCATTACGATGGTGGAGTTCGACATAATACATGGGATAGTTTTGTTGTCAAAGTATAATGCCACTATAAACAATATAAGAAAGGATATTTTTGTAGTATTGAAGGAAAAAATATAATCATCTTCAAAGGAGGGATTTCCCAGCCTAATTATTTCCAAGAACAACCACCTATTATCTGTTTTTTGGAAGTGATTGGTAAAGAATAAGAAAGACAAATATGAAAGATATGATATGTTCCTATTGTTCGGAAATATTTTATTGTATTTCCTAAGGTGTTATCAGGACCTACCATAGATAGAGATATATAATTATCAATTTAAATCATACCAAGATCCAATCTGATATAGAAGACCCCATAAAGAATTGAATATGTGTAATTAAAGGAATTTATGATGAAATTTCAAGATCTATAGAAGAAGGGTTTAGTTTGACCAAGTGTATCTCCATAGACAACACCTATAATTTTTGTAAATTAGTAGGATAGATCAATATGACTATGCATTGACTATCAGTAACTTAATGGTATCACAATGGAGAAAAACATCCACTTCCATGGATTGATTATTTTCTCGACTAGCTTCATGGAGTTCAATTATTTTCCAAGATTGATCTTCAAGATGGGTATAATAAATTAATGGTGAAGAATGGACATATCCCAGAGTATACCATCAAAAAAAGATATTGACATTATGAGTTTTTTGTTATACCATTATGATCTTGTAACACTCCTACCATATTTTTGGATTTGATAAATAGATTCTTTAAGGACTACCATGATAATTTCATGGTGATATTTATTGAAGATTTCTTAATATTTTCCAAATTCCATGAGTAGCATGAAAATCATCTAAGGATCATATTAAAAACTACGAGGGAGGATAATTTCTTTGGTAAATTCATAAAATGTGAGTTATGGTTACAAAAAGTCACATTCGTGGGATACATTATCTCTAGTGAAGGAATCTCAGTGGATCCATCAAAGATAAATTTTATTTAATAGTGGCCATATCCAAAAAATATAAAAAATATTCATAGTTTTCTTGGTCTAGAAGGACACTATGGAATGTTTGTGAAAAATGAATCATATATTTCTAGTCCATTAACTAAATTAATGTGAATGAGAGTTATGTTTATCTGGAAAAAGGAGTGTAGAGAATGTTTCCAAGAACTAAATAGGAGGTTGGTCAGTAACCCTATTCTATCATTAACCTCTAATGGGAAAGTCATTTTTATTTTTAGAGATCCATTCATAGAGGCACTTGGATGTGTAGTCATGAAAAATGAAATAGTGATTTCCTATTTATCATGATAGTTAATGACTTCTGAATAGAATTATCCTTCCCATGATGTGGAGTTAGCTGGAGTCATTTTTTTAAAATATATGGAGACGCTATCATTGTGGGGAAAACTGTGATATATACACAGACCATAAAATTTTATAGTATATATTCAATAAGAATGAACTGAACATGATACAAAGGATATGGATAGATATTCTTAAATAATTCGATTGTTCAATTCATTATCACCCTAAGATGGAGAACAAAGTCATATATGAATTTAGTAGGAAATATCAGGGTATTCTTGAAATGTTGAGGATCGAACGAGATCAATTCATCAAGGATTTAGTAAGTTTGAGAATGGGAATCATAAGAGTAGGGACATCATCAATCATATCCCAAATCATTTTGTAACCAACATTACTAGAATAAATCATGAAAGTTCAAATAGATTATCCTTTGATGAAAAAGAAGATATTGTCTATGAAAAATGGTATGTTTCCGGAATTAAATATTCATCAAGAAGGTGTAATGAAATTTTGTGCAGGTCTCTGTATCCCATCTCTTCTATAGATAAACAATAAGTTTATAGAAGAATCTCAGAGCTCTGTATTCCATATACACCCCATAATAAATACAATTTATTAGGGCTTTCCTTATCATTATTGGTGGGATGATGTTAAACGGGAGATTATTGATTACACTATAAGTTGATTAGTGTGTCAAAAAGTAAAGGTGTTGAAAAAACGTTATAATGGTTTATTACAACAACTACCCATACGTATATAGATGTGGGATAACATCAATATGGATTTTTCCAGTATCCTTTTGAAGATACCCAATGGTAGAAATTATATTTGTGTGATCATTGATAGATTGAATATGTAATCACATTTCATTTACATAAGAGAATATTTATCCTTGGATGACCTAGATCATATCTATATTCAATAAGTAGTGAGACTCCATGTAGTACGGTTTCCAATTGTTTCTGATCGAGATCTAATATTCACTTCTAAATTATTATGGATCTGTAAAAAGGATATGAATACAAAACTAAACATGATCAGAGGCTACCTTAATCAAATTTATGGGTAGACTAAGAGGACTATTCAAAAATTGGAAGATACATTATTGGATAACTAAATTTATTTTCAAAGGAGTTGTTATCAACATATTCAACTTGTTGAATTCTCTTGTAACCATAGTTTGTACATGAGAATTAAAATGGATCCTTTGAAGCTCTATGTGGAAAAGGGTGTAGAACTCCAACATGTTGGGTTGAAGTAAAATAAGAGAAACTATTGGGAGAATTTTTCTTGAAGAAAACTACATAAAATATTCATGTGATTTAGAAACACATCAAGGATTCTCAAAAATAATAAAAAATATATGCCCACAAATGAAGGGAGGACTGTGTGTTTCAAGTTGGAGTTCATGTATTCATTATTATATCCTCGTGGAAATGAGTTTTTATATTTGGAAAGAATGGGAATCTTAGTCCAAGGTACATTGGTCCCTTAGATATTCTAGAGTGTGTTCGATCGGTTGCTTATGGATTAACACCGCTGTCAAATCGTTCCAATGTTCATGATGTCTTCCACGATTCTATATTGAGAAATAATATATATGACCCCTCACATGAACTTGATACTAATGGATTTAATTTAGAATTTAGATTTTCATAGGGATAATAACTGATCTGGATCCTTGACATAAGGGAACAAGTGTTGAGGAATAAGACAACATGAATTTTGAATGTTCTTCAGAGAAATCAAAAGGTTGAAGAGGCTACTTGGGAACTAGAGGAAGCCATGATTTAGAAGTAACCTATAATATTTTCATAATAGTATGTAAAATGAAATTATAAGAGGGAAATTTATTTAGGGGGGACTAATGCACCTACCTAATTTTATTCATTTAACAATGAAACTCTTTCCTCCCAACAACTTTTTATTATGTTTTACAACAGAACCAAATAAAAATACTTTTACATTACAAAAGAACATCACACATCATGCATAGATAATTAATAGTAAAATGAGGAACAATAAAGGTATATACAGATGAAAAAATAATAATTTCATTTAAACAAACTTTATAGTATTGAAATCCCCCATGAAGGAAACCCTTTCCATGAATATCGTAAAAAAGAAAAGAAGCATTAGGAAAAAAAATATGTTATCAAAGAATGTGTAAGAACCTATGTAATTGATATAGTGAGGGATGACGAGATAATTATGGTGTATTTATAAGGAAATATAACCATTAGTATTGATAAATGTTTTCCAATATGGCTTATGGGCATTATTACTATTAATCAATAAGATGGTTGGTCACTAGAATTATTGTTGGCGCAATAAGGCAACTGTTGGGATTATTTTATAATAGTTTTTTAAAAACTATATAAATATTTTATTTTTTATTAAAATTATGTTTTAGGATAAATATGTATGTTTAAAGAAAATATTTTCATTCAGTTATCATATAAAAAACATTTATTTGATAAAATCAATTAATGAAGCCCTAAATAATTTTTATAATGAATAGTCAGTTTATTATATCATAAATGATTGTTAATTTTCAATAAAAAAGTTTTTTTTTGAAATTTGAAATTATCATATAGAGATAATAGTTTTGATAAATATATATTTTTTTTGGATTTTGTACATCTAAATTATATTAGGATGGATTTATGGTAGTTCCTTAAAAATGTTGATGTTTGGGTTAAATTTTTTTGTCATTTAAAGCAGTGACCTCTTTAGACTGGGTAGAGGGAGACCCATTACATAGCTTTAAGGCCCAATGCCATGTGGCTTAGATACAAGGCTTGAAAGCCAATTTTTTGGCCCAAAGGACCCCATGATGAATAGTACTGGTACAGTAGCCCGCATTGCTACAGTAAATAATACAGTACGACCGCCGCTACAGTATCTACTACAGCCCCTATGCCACTACAGTGTCGTTGTTTCTACAATTCTGCCACGTCTTCAGTACTGCTACAGTACCTCAGAAATTCACCCCTACCCAGATTTTATCCTGGGTCATTTGGATGCCAAGCAGGAGCCTGTACAACTAGGGTTCAGGCTCGTTGGCATGTTTTGGTTAAAAAGTGAAAATACTATTTTTTATGAAATATGATAACTCTTATGATATAATTAGGATATGATAAAGGTAAAAAAAGTATTAATACTTATTCATAATAATAAATTATTTAAGGTACAACATAGTATATACTATGTTACATTTAGAAACACATGCATAGATATTTTGAAAACCACAATTTTATCCTTTATAAAAAAAGTTTTTTATGAGTTATTGGTGTATCATGTTAGAATCGATTTTTATCAATTTTAAAAATTAAATAAAGTGAAATGGATGGAATATTGGGAAAAATAATTTCCATATTAATTAATATTCTTAATTTCATTTTTACAGATAAATAATTTTCTATGGTAAAAAAAGTATTACTGCGGTATTAGTAAAATAATGTAGTGGGTTAAAGTTAAATTCTAAAATATTAAAATACCTATGAATTAAAACATTAAATGTGTAGTTAGTATTTTTGAAGACCTTAAACAGGAATGAAAACATTATTTTTCAACAAAAATCATTGTAATTAATGCCACCCAATAATGGTTATCCTTAAATACAAAATCTCCATTCTCTAATCCCTTAATGACACCCCCTTCTTAAGAAGAATTATCCCCTTACAATCTCCACTCTCCAATGTAAATTCCGTAATCACAAATTTATTATCATTTAACCTCCCAAATATCCTATACAAGGTTCCCTCATGGTATCAATGGTTCCATCCGCATGTTTTAGGAGTCAAATATTCATGGTAAGGGAACTCCCATTTTATTCCTTTTCTTTCAAGTACCTCCTTTTCATGAGTGTTATTAATGTCAAAGCCTCTTTATTTTCATGAAATTTTGATATTTCCATTATATTTTTTTATAAATAGGAAGCCTTAATTAATTCTCAATATTTCATCTCTTTAATCCATTTATTATACTATCATCCTATCAAATACATTCCATTATTTTCTCTCTTTTACCTGTGAAATTACAATATTATGAATACCAAAACAACTTCTTTTTCAATGGGTATTCAATTATATGTAAATATAACTTATTGATTAGGTATTTACCAATATTGAACCCACATTCCCTTATTGTGGGTTCAAAATGAACAAATTTTCATGATATTAATCATTTATATACTCAATGATTTTTTATGAAACTTAATCTTTATTCTCCTCAGGTTATTAGTAAAATGAGTTATTGTGATCAATGTGGATCACATAAATTAATAGATATAAATGGTGTGACCTGATAGCACTCTAATTCATTATAAAGTGAACTAATCACTAGATATTGAATTTTTTATGATACTTTGGTGAATAACCTTGGTAATTATTATTTATGACACCCTGGTGATAAACCATGGTGATATGCTCATTAATGCCTCACTTTTAGGTTTAAGCCACCTTTCCATGTTATGGTTCATATTTTTTGTATTATTATATACCTCATGTTCATATTATCATTCATTATAGATATTCCTCTTCTTCACATGCTATGTATATACTTTTATTATTCCTTTTTTGTGCATTATGCTCACCACTTTCTTTAATGTATATCCCTATAACAATAAATGTAGTAAAATCAATATAAGAAGAACCTATGAAGATGTATTTCAACTAGGACAAATTTTTTTTATGTATTATGTTCCTTTTTCCATGAAACTAAACTCTAAAATATCCTCTATATTGTAAAATGTTTTACTATGTAATGAATGGTTTATGAAATAAAAAGGTGGGATGATATATTACCCCTTAGTCCATCCATAACCATGGGAGAGAACCACCCTCCAATTTGTGTATTCAATAAGTAAAATGGGTGTGGGGAAGGTCAATAAATTTAATTTTATTAAATTAATAAAGTCGTCATCTTTGTATCACCAACAGTCTCCTCCAACAGAGCACCCGATGCTGGAAAACTTTATGTCGCACTTGGGGTAAAACCCATCTTCTAAACATAGATGTGGTATTAGATTTATGATTTAAAAATATAATAAAGAGTTGTTCCACATTTACAAAAAAACATGTGTGATATAAAATATTTAATATTTTTAATATCATTGAATTGAGGTACTCTGGGCCCTGAAATCCTACACATTATCAACTCTTGGATTTGGAAAAATTCTTATAAATATTCCAAACTATTATAAGAAAAAACTAGAGTTTTTAAAGGATCAAAAAATATTTAGGAGTTTCAAGATTGTTTTACTTATAAAGCCAGAGAAGGTGTATTTTAACTTGAGCAAAAGAACACCTAAATATCATAATCTGGACCATGTGCATAAAAATGTCTAGAGAATGACCCTAGTAAAATATCATGGAGGGTCACAATATTTTGTGACATTAATTGATGAATCCATGGTAAAATCATTGGTATAATTCATGATACATAAATCATTAGTTATTTTCATCTTTATTCAGTGAAAATATAGGGTTGAATGGGAAACTGATTGTAATATAAAGTACTTGATGTCAGAAAATGTTGGTGATTTTATTGGAAGAAACGTTAAAAAGTTCATCAAGTATAGTGATATCAGATATGATAATAATAAACATAGAATTCTTGAACAAAATTTTTTATCAAAAAGTTTTAATCAAACATTGATGTAATAGGAATAAAGTATGATAACAAATTCTTGAATTCCAAAGGAGTTTTGGGTGGATTCAGTTGGCACAAAAATGGACCTAATAAATTAAAGACCATAAACACCAATGGTACAAGAGATTCTAGGAGCATTGTTGATAGGTAAAACAAAAAAATTATATCACCTTAATGTCTTTTTAATCATATCTTATGTTCATGTGTATTCAAATGATAGAGACAAGCTTGAGGAAAAGTCTCACACAAGATTCTTCATAGACTTTGGATATGATATTTTTTTATTTCAACTTGGGGATGGTGACATAAGATAGGTAATTAGAAGATGGAATTTGATATTCAATGTGAAATTCATATAAAAATATAGGAACATCATGATAAAGGAATATAAAGATAGAGAGTCAACTATAATTTAAGTTGATCTGAAGGGTTGTTCTAGAAGATTTCATGTTCTAAAAAATTATTATATCTCACAATATAATTATAGTTCCCAAATTCTAGAGGATTGTTAGAAGGGAAACATATATGGTTCAAAAGATTAACCATTCTACGATATAAATAAAATATATAGAACTGGTGAATCGTGGTTTATAGTTTCATAGGATGATATTCTAGACATTTTAGTTTCAGAGTGAGTAGATTAAGAAGTTACAGTATTTAGATCCGTAAGTGTTAGACCATGATAACAAAGTTATAGATATTAGTTATAATTACAAATTTTAATGGTTTATGGGGAAATTGAGAGTCTAAAATAATATACCATCCTCAACAAAAGTGAATGTTTTATAAGAAGGATGATATAGATTCAATTCATGTGAATACCACCTAAGATATAAGTGATCTACCACTTGGAAGTGTGGAATATTTAAATATGTGGGTCTCTTGTTAAAATGAGAAATCGATGGATGTATAAGGAATAAAGAAACGTCGGTGGTCAAAGTTTTTTAGTAGAAAAAATTCATTGAATTATATAACATATTTTTTATATTAGTAAGGCATACTACCATTCGAACCATGATATGATTGGTTTCTTTTGTATGTTTATATCTGGGAAAAAATTGTTTTTAAAATTGCTTTTTTCCATGGGGATCTGTAGGAATAAATCTATATGAATAAACCTTTTGATTTCATGGTTAGTTGAAATCAGGGCTTGCATCAAATATTAAGAGGATCCTCTTTGATTTGAAATAAGAACCATGAAAATAAAATGATAATTTTGACTCATTTATGAGGTGTTATTATTTCATGCATAGTAACTTTGATGCTTTTTTCTACTGATAGAAGTATAGTGATGGTAACTTAATAACTTTTCTTTTATTAATGGATGATATACTCCTAGTGGGTTTGAATATTCATCAGATTGTAGAGCTTAAAGGGGACTTTTCCAAAATATTCAAGATGAAGGATCTCAGATAAGCAAAGAAAATATTATGCATGAAAATTGAGGGAGATAAGAGGACTAAATGTTTTTTTATCATAAAAAAACAAAATATAGATGATTTTTTAAATATTTGGAATGATTCGATGTAATTTTCTCTTTACACATATTTCCAGACAGTCAAATTTTTGAAGGATCAAGCACAATAGACCGAGGGGGAAGAAAAGAACATAAAAAGGTACTGTATGCATCAAAATTATAAATAATTATGTATTCTTAGATGTGCAATCATCTAGATATTTCTTTTTAGTGTTATTTTTTTGATAGATCATGGAAAATACAAGGAAATAAAATTAAGAATCCATGAATTGAATTATTTAGTATCTCAATGGAATGAAAGATACTGCTATTTTTTAGGGATGATAAAACACTACTAGGTTATGTTGAATTAATATTTGGAGAAGATTATGATATAAGGAAGAGAAAAAACATATATTTTTTTACCCTCAGTGGAACCATAATAAGTTTTATATCAAGTCTTTAACCGATTATTCCACTCTCCACTTCTGAGTAAGAGTATATGGCATGAATAGATGTTGATGAAGTAATGGTTTGGTTGAGAAATTTGATTGAGGAGATAAAAAGTGGTAAGGAATGTCAATTTATCAACTATGATTTTTATATTGAGATACACTTAACCAAAAATATGATCTTCCATGTGAGAAAAAACACATTGACCTTAAATACCATTACATATATAATTTTCTTGGAGATGGAGTCCTAGATCTGTGAAAGATATCTAGAAGATAGAACCCACCTATCAAGTTCACTAAATTTTGGTCCAAGAATGTATGAGGCAACATTGTGTCATGGTGGGATTTGGGTGAATAGGATACAATGTATCAATGTTTCATTAAATGGAAGTGGAAGTTGTTTTTTTAAAGTGTTGGAGGATGCTGAGGAATTCCATGAACCAGTCATCAAATGGTAGATTGTTCAGAGGAACTCTGGAAGATTTTTTGATCTTGTGAGAGTGGCGAGAACAAGTCCTCAACAGCCAAAAATGGTGTGGTAATAAGGTAACATTTTTTGAAGGGTACAGAGCATGGTATCTACTTCATATAAATTTTAAGAGTTCATGTGAGGAAAGTTTGTTTGAAACAATATTTTCATCGTTAGGAGGATGATAGTCAAACTAGTTAGTGGTATAGGGAATCAGTAGTGATACATTTTAAGAGGTGGATCCCCATGAGTCTTGAATGTTATTATAACTAAATGACCGGTAGAGACCCAATATATGTGGTGTGGTGACCACATGATAAGGTGTTATAAGATCATTGAGTTTTGTGATCTATTTTGTTGATTAGTCATAGTGATTGTGAAATTTTGTAATTACTATTAAATGAAAAGTTTCTATGCTTCTCTTGTTGATACATGAATCAAAGTTCGAACCACTGAAATATTCTTGTGTTTTTACATGATTTAATTTATTTTTCATGTTTTTCACTGAGTATTTGTAATAGTTATGAGTGAATGTTATAGAGTAAGTGAAACTGAGTGCGGTAATTAGGGTGGAGTTATTATTCCAATTTTTGGAGCATTGATGTTTGTGATAGTTTATTTCCAAACATTATTTCAACATTTTTCATTTCAGAGACCTAAATTGTAGTGGTTGGAGTCTGGTATGAGATTTTCATTTTCTTATTCATATCTATGTATCAATTTCATTTGAGGATTTTAAATTAAAATATTTTAAGTAAACTTATTTCTTTAATGAAAAGTGGTTTTAAATAAATCTTTTTCTGGATGAGTGTTTGTAGAGAAATAAACCTCCTGGAAAATTCTATATGTTACATATTTGTTGATGGGCATATTATAAATTTTTTTAATGATCCCAAGTGACATGATATTGGTGGTTAATTGGTGACATTATCTCCTCCAATGGGAATATAAAATGTATGTTTTTGGATAATTTTGAATGAATACAAGATGCACTAGTGTTTTGAGACATGATTTAATGAATGGGATAGAAATATTATGCTTTCTTTTCTAATATGTGAAGGATCTCGAAGGGATTGGTTTTTTCTATTTAGTTATAATATTGGTGAATATAAAAAACACATTTTGGTTTTCATTTGGTTATGCAAGCTGGTTTCGCCTATACTATAAAAATTGGAATATCCATTTTGTAAACTAATATCCTACTTTAATATTAGTAATTTTATGTTGAGATTGTCCAAAAATATTCTCATGATAGTGGAGTTGTTTCATATGAAACATATTGTGGAGGATGATGTTTTTTCGTAGTGTTTTTATTATTTTAGATAGGTTTAACTTTTAATATTTCAATTCTAAGGAGTTTTATGTATGTGAGCATTTTTTTTGGCTAGTTACAACCGGTTTTTGATTAGGTTCCATTGGTTTTTGATAAATTTTTTAATGTGAAATATATTTTTCAGTACTTGAATGCTAAATTTGATTTGAAAGTGGCTCAAGAGGAATCACATTTGTATGATAAATTTATATGAGACATAATTAATTTAATTTTCACTGAAATATATTCTAGCCGGTATTTTTTTGGGAGATTTTAACATTATATTAATTTAGAGAAGGGAAAATATGATTTGGTATCATTCAACAACATAAAGATTTACAATTCTTGGGTACATATGAGTATGTGCTGATTAAGATAAATAATGTTGTTATAATATTGAGAGGATTTTGAACTAGAACCGGTATTATTTGTTGGAATAAGGGAGGATCTATTTTTTTCTTTGGTTTATATGAATATTAAAGAAAATTATAGCTTAATAATTATGGAGGCTAAAGTAGTTGTTGATGTGGTGTGTTTTGTTTGTTCACATGGTTAAATAAAGATTCATAAGGAATTAGATTGTATGCAATGGACTAAAGGACTTTTTTTATTTCTAGATAATGCCCTTTTTTAACTATGTTGAGAGGGAATCCTTACATCACATGAAAGCCACGTGTAAAGATGCTATTACATAGACTGTAGGCTCAATGGAACAGAGTCCTAGTACATGAACTATAGCTTCAATGCATAATACCCCATACTAAAACAACCCCTTCCATATATCCTACACATGTTACTACAGCTTATAGCCTTGACTTCACATTCATGGTTAGTCATCGTTGACTACCAAACATGGGTTCTTAATTAGTGTGTGTTAGCCACTCTTCGAATGAACCTCCATGTTAAACTGATCATTAAGTACAGAATTTCCATATTCATATCTCCAACATTCACGTACTACTTCAGCATGAATTCCTTGGCCCACCATTTTGGCACATAATCCCATGAGTTGGCCCAAATCCTTTCTTGATGGCTCTAAGGCCCTATGGCCAAAAATCCAATAATGGATCGAAATACCTAGAAACTATAGTCCAGATTCTATGGCCTGAAAGGCCAATTCAAGTGAATCGTTCTGCTACCATAGTCACACAATTGTTCATGCTACAATACTGCTACAGTAATTCCTACACTTACTCCAAAATATTCCCATACCTCATATCAAACCTGAGTAATTATATGTAAGATTACAGGGGTTTTCCACTCAGCTACACCCCTACCAGAATTAGATTTCCAAGTTGTTATTATTCCTCTTTTTTTTTGTATGAGGAAAAAATATTACCATTTGAAATCATATTGAAAGATATTTTATAACTTTCCAACAACACTAAAGATTCCATATTTTCATTTGTGAGTAGGTCTCGTAATCAAGTGGCACATCAGTTGAATCATATGCTGAGTAAGAGAGATATAAAATCTTTTTTAGGTGTATTATTTTGGTGTTTTAGTACCACATATCTAAAAAAAATATTATTAATGAAATAAAAAAGTATATGTAACATCCCAGGTAAATAATAAATAATACATTTTCATATTTATTAATATTTACAAATTAAATATTAATTTTACTTTAAAAGGGTGGATATGTTCGATAACGTACCAGAAACGCAACAAAGAGTTTCAATGAAATCTTTCGTTGCACACTAGTAATAAAATAATATTATTTTAAATGGTAGTTAACACATAGCCGTTGTGTTGGTGGGAATGGATAAAAATAACTAAAATATGATTATATATGTTTTTTAAATGTTTTTACTTTTATCTAATAAAAGATAAAGGCTTAAAATACGGAAAGAATTCAATTTTAGGCGTATATGCTCTAGTTTTCACTAAAGGTTCACTTATCACCTTTTGATGGAGAACCGTCATTAAATATAGTTTTTTTCACTCTTATACATTATATTGGACCAAATAAATCTCTTCTTTACAATCAGGACATCAAAATTTACTTTGTGTAAATTTTTTGTATTTTTCCGATAAAGTCCATTTTTTAATGAATAGTGTAAAATGTTGTATTTTAATTCAAAACCTCTTTTTAATCTAATTTATTTATATGATTAGATTATCTTTTGAATTGGGTTTAATGTGAAATTAGAATATATTTTTACCATTAAATCCAATAGTGTTCGTTGGAATTAATTTCACTTTGAAATCGGACTTCAACTAGTGTCAATCTTTTGATACTTATTATTTCATAAAAACACGCTATTTGCTCTAATAGTGGGAATTAATTATTAAATTAATTAATGAAACATATATGTTTTGAAATTTGTAAAATGGACTTTATTTTTGAATTCAGAATATCAAATATATCTTAGGGTGAAGTTTTGGTATTTTTCTGAAAACCTTCAATTTTTGATGAATAGTGAAACCACTAAGTGGTAGTTAAAGAAACTGATTTTTCGTTTAAATGAAACTTTGTAACTTCTGTGATTTGATTTTCAAAAATCCATCATACATGGTTGTCATTAATAAGTAAAATGTGGTTCAATGAGATTAAAATAATTTTTTTGGTGAATAGTAACTTATTAAGTTTTTAATCACGATTAGAGGAAATTAGTGTAGTTTAAGGTAAAAATAATGTTTTAATAATATTAGATGAGCTTTTCACATGTCCTACCCTCATTGGATGTGTCATGGCCGACCACGAAAATCCATGGGTCAACTTGGGGACCCCATGGAGCCACTTTGGTTGGGAAATGACATAAATAACTTTTTATTTAATGTTAAAGTAAAAATGACACAAACATGAGATGTTTTACTAAAACAATTTTTACATGGGGTTATACCAGTCAGATTTTTGACTAAAAATATTCATTAGAAATATATAAAGATTTAATACATCATGATATTTTTTTATAATTTTTATACATTAAATATATTAAATTATTTATGACATCATGATGATGCAATGATTATCTCATTAATAAAGGATTTAAATAAAATGAAAAGATAATGTACAATCTATGACCTACACATGTACAAAAACAATTGGATGGGTATATTTAGAACCCTTATAACCTTATCCTAGAATTATATCAATGTGGGACCTCTTAAATCCGAATCTCATTTTAAAATAAAGTAACTTCTCTTTACATTCCAAGAGTGCCCCTCCTCTCCTCTTATAAAAGGCCCCCACCTCTACCTCTTTACCCACACTTCCAAAGCCTTTGGCTCAGCCAAAACCTTCCCATTTTGTCTCTCCACATCCCTCTCTTACTCCTTGAAGCATCACATTGGGCATAAGTCTTCCCAAGGAAGCCTTTGAGCTCAAAGCAAAGGGAGTTACCCGATTTTAAGGTAATGTCTTCACTTGATTCCTTTTCTTTTATTTTTCTTCTCCAACCCCCAAAACTCTTTTTATTCATTTATTTTGTAACAAATCCAGTATATTAAATATACTAGGATTTTGGTATAAGAAGGATTCGAGTTACACTTACACACACCTACATCTAATGGTTAGAGAACATACTGTTTCCGTGGATGGTGAATTTCTGCCTCCCGAGATGATGATTGTTCAACATTCTTTTAACACCTTCAAAGGTGGCCATTAAGATGACACTATATTAATATATGTTATATAATATGTTTATGTTTTCCTTAGGCTTCTGTATTTTTCATTTTTGGCATACCTTTATGGTTTCCATTATTGGTACACGCGATATCTTCATTTAAGGAAGTGCAGACTACCGCCCCCTCAATGTGATTTGATTCGTTAATACCATATGTGGGACATATAAAGGATGGAGTTATGATATTATATATTCTATTACATTGGAATTATAATATACCTCTATATCAAGATTATTTCATTCCATTAAAGTATGATATAGAAATGAAAGTAGCGTTCATGCGTACGTACGGCTTACCGTCTCCATGAACGGTGCATTTCATTTCTTATCCCCAAATTTAATGTACTATTATAAGTACATATATATAATGGATATATATGATGTATGTTACATCTAAATGATTAATATAATTCTGGAATTAAAATATACATACCTCTCATTTAGTTTTAATTCCATTAATATGACATAGAAATGAAAGTAGCATTCATGCGTACGTACGGCTTACCATCTCCATGAACGGTGCATTTCATTTCTTACCTCTAAATGATTATGTGATATTATAAATACATTTATATTCTAGAGATATATGATATTTATGATATCCAAATCAGGAATGTCATTCTGGATATAAAGAACCTTTGACCACACGAACAACATGTAATTGTAAGAAGTCCACTTTCGACTAAAGAACCAAATATCAACAAAACAAACATTATTAACTTAAATGGTTACATAATGTTTATAACATGGAAATAAGTGATATAAAAGGAATAATGAACTTGAAAAATGTTCTTAAGCAAATAGAAATTAACTCAAGTTTATTATTCATGACGTTAAGGAATGATCGAGTCAAGTCGGACCCGAGGTAAGGGAGTTCGTCTCAATCTCCATTCATTGAGGAATATTTCGTTTTATACACAGCTATATTTTATATGGTGTATAAACCCCTTTGACTTTTACTTTTATACAAAAGGAATCTTTTTCTAGGAAGCTTTTTACTAAATGACAAAAAGGAATGTTTCTTTTAACGTACGCAATGACAATGACCTTTTCCGCCACCACGAGTATTATTTGGTCTTTGGCTTCCTGAACAAGCCGTAATGTTTTTTTTAAATCAAATAAATACCATATAATCTTGTATGTATTTTGGTATTGAAAATGGTTTTTATAATGGATTTTTTATGTTAATATATTTAAGTGATATATTGTGATCAAAGTGTAGAAACGTTTTCTTTCCATTATATTTGTTTTATGTATTATGATTTTTATAATGGTACTTGGGCATTTTATGGGTGGTTACATGATAAACCATATGACGAGTGGTGCCGTGAATACCAGGATGGGTGGATACATTATAACCTCCAATGCATTGGGTATGGAAGTCAGCCGTATGGCTATTCCATTAAGTATGTATGGAAGTTGGCCGTATGGATATTCCATTAAGTGATATGTGTGGAAGTCCACCATATGGTTATTCCACTTAAGTATGTTTATGTCCCAAGTTACCCTTATATGTTATGTGATCTTTTTATGGGTTTTATGGTAATATTTTGTGTACAAAAGGGTAAGTAATGATTTTTTATTCAGTGAAGAGTTTTTACTAATTCATAAAGGTGAAAAGCATTACTTTAATAAAGTATACATGGTTTACTTGTTGTTTTGATAAACTAACAGTTTTCATTCTTTGTGTATCCCTTACTGAGCTCTTTATGCTCACCCTAAGATTTTTTGAAATTTTTTTCATAGGACCTAATGTGGAATAGGGTCAAGGATGGGATCAATGGAAAGTCATGCTATATAAAACTTGGAACTAGACATGTTTCTTTTTAAGAGTTTTTTTTCTATGGAAACTTAGTAGAATTTTCTACTTTATAATCTTTTGAGATTTAGTAGTTATGTTCTAATTCTCTAAAACTCTAAACCTGAAAAGATCATCAATGTGAATTATTCATTTAATTCAATATTAAGTAATGTTTAAGGTCGGGCTCTTATAGTTAGTATCATAGGTCGGTTTAGACAACTCTTGGAGTTAGAAAATTGTTAAATTATAAGTTAATTTATGGTATGATAGAAATAATATAGCATTTAAAGATTACTATGTTGCTTCGCCTAAGATATTTCTGTGTTCAGAATGGTTTTCCACAGAGGATACAAAGCAGCTATGTTGGGACAACCTCAGGAGGCAGACAACCTTCTAAATCAGCAACCTGAGATGGTCGGAATTGGAACTGAACAGTTTGTTGCAGTGATGACACAGTTGACATAGGCTATAAATGGTGGTGGTATCCATGCACGAGATCAGCCAGATCAACCGCAGAGGAACATGTCATTGGTGGAAAATTTCATGAGGAAACATCCCCCATCATTCAGAGGATCATCTGACCTCGTGCAAGATGAAGGGTGGATTAAAGCACCGGAGAAGATTTTTGATGTCATGGGGTGTTCAGAACATCAAAAGGTTAGTCTTGCTATTTACCGTTTTGAAGGTGAAGCTGATCAGTGGTGGTCGATGGTGAAAAATATCAGGGATTGTGATGAGATTGAGGATTTTCACTGGGACGAATTCAAAGGTATGTTTCTTGAGAAATATTTTCCTAAGGTGGTTCGTATTAGGCTGGAAAAACAGTTCCTAGAATTGAGGCAGGAGGATGATTCAGTGGCTGCTTATGAAGCAAAGTTCACTCGATTGGCAAGGTATGCTCCAAACTTCATATGAGATCTTGATATTAAAATAAACCATTTTTACTTAGGGTTAATGCCAATGTATCGAAGGGCTTTAGCTTGTCGTGAGTTCAAAAGTTGTGAAAAACTTGTCCGATGTGCGGAGAAGGTGGAAATGGAGTTTGCCGATGATCAGGTGTTCTATGACAAACAACAGAATAAGAGGTCCAGTTGGCAGGAAAAGGGGAAGAATTCATCAATGAAGCAAGGAGGTAAGAAAACCAAATATCCATCCTATCAAAAGTGTGGTAAAATTCATCCTAGAGAATGTTTATCCAAGTCTGGTAAGTGCTTTCGGCATGGTAAGTCGGGTCATATTGCTCGTAACTGTAAGGAAGATGATCAAGCAGGCAATGAAAAGCCAGCGATAAGATGTTTTAAGTGTAATGAAATGGGTCATTATGCAAATGAGTGTCTAATGAAGAACTTGACTGGGGGAAAGCAGCCAGACTACAAGCAGAAAGGGGTGGGGAAATCCTTTGCAACAACTTCAGTAGATGTTGGGCCATCGAATGAAGTGGTATCAGGTACACTGTTTGTTTGTTCAGATTATGCCAATGTGTTGTTTGATTCAGGGTCTACACATTCATTCATTTCTATGAAGTTTTCTAGTAAATTGGAAATTCCATCTCAAGATATGAACCCTGAACATATGGTAAAAACACCCGGAGGGAACGTTGAGACAAAAAAAATTATAAGAACCTTCCTATCCTTGTTTGTGGAAAGAATCTACCAGAAAACCTTATTGTTTTGCCTCTAGTAGAGTTTGATATTATTTTGGGCATGGATTGGCTTTCTGTTTATCATGCTAAGATTGAATTCAGAGCTAAAATGGTTTCTTTTCAGAAAGATTTTCAGTTTGTGTACAGGAATGAACCCTTCCTTTTGATAACATATCAGGAAGTTGAGGAACTAGTAAAAGATGGAAATGAATGTTACCTTGCAAATATTGTTGAAATTAAAGGAACTGTTCAGAATAATGATGTGCCAGTGGTAAATGAGTATCTTGATGTTTTTCATGATGAGTTTCCTGGTATTAATCATGATTGGGAAGTTGAATTTACTGTTGACTTAGTTCCTGATTCTAATCCAATTTCAAAACCCCCATATCGAATGGCTGAAGTTGAACATTAAGAGTTAAAGAAGCAATTGCATGAGTTATTAGATAAAGGTTTCATTTGACCTAGCACATCACCATGGGGTGCTCCTGTATTGTTTGTTAAAAATAAAGATGTCTTAATGAGACTTTCAATTAATTATAGAGCCTTGAATAATATTACTCTTAAGAACAAGTATCCTTTGCGTCATATCGATGTTTTTTTTGATTAGCTCCAGGGAGCTCAGTATTTTTCGAAGATTGACTTGAGGTCGGGGTTCCATCAGTTGAAAGTAAAAGAAGCAGACGTTCCAAAGACTGCGTTCCATACTAGATATGTCCATTATGAATTTGTAGTTATGCTTTTTGGGTTAACCAATGCACCTACTGTATTCATGGACCTTATGAATAGAATTTTCCATGAGTTCTTGGATACGTTTGTGGTTGTTTTCATTGATGATATTTTGGTGTTTTCTAAAAGTAAAGAGGAGCATGAAAGTCATTTAAGGGTTATCTTTCAAACCTTAAAAAAAGAAACTATATGGAAAATTCAGCAAGTGTGAGTTTTGGTTACAACAAATTTCTTTCCTTGGTCACATTGTTTCTAAAGATGGGATAACCGTTGATCCTGCAAAAACAAAGGTTGTTGATGAATGGCCAAGACCCACAAATGTAATAGAGATTCATAGTTTCCTTGGTTTGGCAGGCTATTTCCTATGGTTTGTTAGAAATATTTCACGGTTATCTAGTCCAATGACTAAGCTAACTCGGAAGGGTGTTAAGTTTATCTGGACAAAAGAATGTGATGATTGTTTTCAGGAATTGAAAAGAAGATTGGTGAATGCTCCAGTTTTGGCACTTCCTTCCAGGAATGGTGAGTTTGTTATATACAGTGATGTTTCATTGAAAGGACTTGGTTTCTTCCTTATGCAGAATGATCAGGTAATTGCTTATGCTTCACGTCAGTCGAAAACTCATGAGGTAAATTACCCTACACATGATTTGGAATTAGCTGCTGTTGTTTTTGGTTTAAAAATTTGGAGGCATCATTTGAATGGAGTAAAGTATGAAATATATACTGATCACAAAAGTTTAAAGTATATATTCACTCAGAAAGAATTGAACATGAGACAGAGGAGATGGCTAGAATTAATCAAGGATTATGATTGTACAATTCACTACCATCCAAGAAAAGCAAATTAAGTGGCCGATGCTTTGAGTCGAAAAAGTAATGCTTAATTAACCATGATACGTTTGGAACGAGATCCTTTGGTTATTGATTTGATGATATTTGGCAAAGAAGTTGTTGGTGTAGGAAGTTCTTCTTTTTTGTTTCAGGTATCAGTGAGATCATCCCAATCAGACAGAATTAAGCAAGCTCAGAGGGAAGATAGTGAGTTGCAGAAAAAGGTAGAGATGGTTCAGAATGGTAAGTTGCCTGAATTAAACGTTGATAATGATTGTGTTTTGAGATTTTGTAAGATATTGTGTGTGCCTTGTGATTCACAGTTGAAGAGAGAGTTGTTATGTGAATCTCATAGTTCTCCATTTCCAGTTCATCCTGGAAGTACAATGATGTACATATATCTGCGGGAGTATTACTGGTGGGATGGAATGAAAAGAGATATTGCTGATTTTATTATGAAGTGTTTGACTTGTCAGCAGGTTAAAGTAGAGCAGCAATTACGGAAAGGGATGATTTAGCCTTTACCAGTTCCAGAGTGGAAATGGGAGATTATATCCATGGACTTCATTGTGGGATTGCCGAAGACACCTCGAGGTAATAATGCAATCTGGGTTATTGTAGACCGCTTGACTAAATATACTCATTTCCTTGGTATACAAAATACTTTTTCACTAGATCAACTTTCCCGTTTGTATCTTAAAGAGATAGTCAGGTTACATGGAGTTCCTCTCTCCATTGTGTCCGATCGTGATCCCAGGTTCCCTTCTAACTTTTGGAAAGTCCTTCAGAAGTCGTTGTGTACTGAATTAAATTTTAGTACAGCTTTTCTTCCGCAATCAGATGGGAAGTTAGAATAAACAATTCAAACCTTGGAGGTTATGCTAAGAGCTTGTTCGATGGATTATCAGGGAAGTTGGGACCAACATCATTCTTTGGTTGAGTTTTCTTATAATAACAGTTTTCATTCTAGTATACAGATGGCACCATTTGAGGCATTATATGGTAAGCGGTGTTGAACTCCAGCATTTTGGGATGAAGTGCGAGAAAGGAAGCTGATGGGACCATAATTGGTAGAAGAGATGGCAGAAAAAGTTCAGTTGATTCAGAAACACATGAGAATAGCTCAGAGCAGGCAGAAGAGTTATGCAGATAACCGGAGGAAGGATCTATCTTTTGAGGTAGGTGATCATGTTTTTCTCAATGTTTCTCCATGGAAAAGTGTGATGAGATTTGGTAAGAAAGAAAAAGCTGAGTCCAAGGTTTATTGGACCATATGAAATTCTGGAGAAAGTTAGATCAGTTGCTTACCGAGTGGCTTTACCTCCGAGTTTATCTCAGGTACACAATGTTTTTCATGTTTCGATATTGAGGAAGTATATGCCAGATCCATCTCATGTTTTGAGTCCAGAGGTAGTTCAGCTGGAGGAGAGCCTCTCTTATGAAGAACAACCAGTCCAGATTCTTGACCGAAGAGAGCAAGTGTTGTGAAATAAGGTAATTCACCAGGTAAAGGTTTCGTGGAAAAACCATATTGTTGAAGAGGCAAAGTGGGAATCTGAAAATGCTATGAGGGATAAATACCCCCACTTATTTTGATAAGTCAATAAAATTGTGAGGAGGCAATTCCCAAAAGGGGGGAATAATGTAACATCCCAGGTAAATAATGAATAAAACATTTTCATATTTATTAATATTTAAGAATTAAATTTTAATTTCACTTTAAAAGGGTTTCTATGTTCGATAGCGTACCAGATACGCAACAAAGAGTTTTATTGAAATCTATCATTGCACACTAGTAATAAAATAATATTATTTTAAATGGTAGTTAACACATAGCCGTTGTGTTGGCGGGAATGGATAGAAATAACTAAAATATGATTATATATGTTTTTTAAATGTTTTTAGTTTTATCTAATAAAAGATAAAGTCTTAAAATACTGAAAGAATTCAATTTTAGGCGTATATGCCATAGTTTTCAGTAAAGGTTCACTTATCGCCTTTTGAAGGCGAACCGTCATTAAATATAGTTTTTTTTCACTCATATACATTCTATTGGACCAAATAAAACTCTTCTTTATAATCGGGACATCAAAATTTACTTTGTGTAAATTTTTGGTATTTTTCCGATAAAGTTCAATTTTTAATGAATATTGTAAAATGTTGTATTTTAATTCAAAACCAATTTTTAATCTAATTTATTTATATTATTAGATTATCTTTTGAATTGGTTTTAAAGTGAAATTATAATATATTTTTACCATTAAATTCAATAGTGGTCGTTGGAATTAATTTCACATTTAAATCGAACATAAACTAGTGTCAATTTTTTGATATTTATTGTTTCATAAAAACACGCTATTTGCTCTGACAGTGGGAATTAATTATTAAATTAATTAATTAAAATTATATGTTTTGAATTTTTTAAAATGGACTTCATTTTTGAATTCGGAATATCAAATATATCTTAGGGTGAAGTTTTGGTATTTTTCTGAAAAACTTCAATTTTTGATGAATAGTGAAACCACTAAGTGGTAGTTAAAGAAACTGATTTTTCTTTTAAATGAAACTTTGTCACTTTTATGATTTGATTTTAAAAAATCCAACATAAATGGTTGTAATTAAGATGTAAAATGTGGTTCAATGATATTAAAATAATTTTTTGGTGAATAGTAACTTATTATGTTTTTAATCGCGATTAGAGGTAATTAGTGTAGTTTAAGGTAAAAATAATGTTTTAATAATATGATATGAGCTTGACACATGTCCTACCCTCATTTTATGAGTCATGGATGACCCATACAATCCATGTGTCATCTTGGGGGCCCCATGTAGCCACTTTGGTTGGGAAATGACATAAATAACTTTTTATTTAATGTTAAAGTAAAAATGACACAAACATGAGATGTTTTACTAAAACAACTTTTACATGGGGTTATTAAAGACATATTTATTACTATAAATATTCATTGTAAAGCTAAAAATATTTCCTACATCATGATATTTTTTTTATAATTTTTAGACATTATATATATTACATTATTTATGACATCATAATGATGCAACGATTACCTCATTAATAAATGATTTAAATAAAATGAAAAGATAATGTAAAATCTATGACCTACACATGTACAAAACCTATTGGATGGGTATATTTTGACCCTTATCACCTTATCCTAGAATTATATCAATGTGGGACCTCTTAAATCTGAATCTCATTTTAAAATAAAGTAACTTTTCTTTACATTCCAAGAGTGCCCCTCCTCTCCTCTTATAAAAGGCCCTCACCTCTACCACTATACCCACACTTAAAAATCCTTTGGCTCAGCCAAACCCTGCCCATTTTGTCTCTCCACTTCCCTCTCTTACTCATTGAGGCCTCACGTTGGGCAGAAGTCTTCCCAAGGAAGCCTTTGAGCTCAACCCAAAGGGAGTTACCTGATTTTAAGGTAATGTCTTCACTTGAGTCCTTTTGTTTTATTTTGCTTCTCCAACCGCCTAAAATATTTTTATTCATTTATTTTGTAACAAATAAATTATCTTAAATATACTAGGATGTTTTTATAAGAAGTATTAGAGCTACACTTACACACACCTAAATCTAATGGTTAAAGAACATACTATTTCCGTGGATGGTGAATTTCTGCCTCCCGAAACGATGATTGTTCAACATTTTTTTAACACCTTCAAAGGTGGCCATTAAGATGAAACTATATTTATATATGATATATAATAAGTTTATCTTTTCCTTAAGCTTCTGTATTTTTCATTTTGGGAATACCTTTATGGTTTCCATTATGGGTAAATGCGATATCTTCATTTAAGGAAGTGCGGACTACCGCCCCCTCAAAGTGATTTGATTCGTTAATATCATATGTGGGACGTATAAAGGATAGATTTATGATATTATATATTATATTACACTGGAATTATAATATACCTCTATATAAATATTATTTCTTTCCATTAAAGTATGAGATAGAAATGAAAGTAGCGTTCATGCGTACGTACGGCTTACCGTCTCCATGAACGATGCATTTCATTTCTTTTCCCCAAATGTATTGTACAATTATAAGTAGATATATATAATGGATATATATGATGTATGTTAAATATAAATGACTAATATAATTCTGGAATTATAATATACATACCTCTCATTTAGTTTTAATTCCATTAATATGACATAGAAATGAAAGTAGCGTTCATGCGTATGTACGGCTTACCGTCTCCATGAACGGTGCATTTCATTTCTTACCTATAAATGATTATGTGATATTATAAATACATGTATATTCTAGATATATATGATATATATGATATACAAATCAGGAATTTCATTCTGGATATAAAGAACCTTTGACCACACGAACAACATGTAATTGTAAGAAGTCCACTTTCGACTAAAGAATCAAATATCGACAAAACAAACATTATTAACTTAAATGATTACATAATGTTTATAACATGGAAATAAGTGATATAAAAGGAATAATAAACTTGAAAAAGGTTCTTAAGCAAATAGAAATTAACTCAATATTATTATTCAGGACGTTAAATAACGATCGATTCAAGTCGGACCTGAGGTAAGGGACTTCGTCTCAATCTCCTTTCATTGAGGCATATTTCGTTTTATACACAACTATCTTTTATATGGTGTATAAACCCCTTTGAATTTTACTTTTATACAAAAGGAATCTTTTTCTATGAAGCGTTTAACTAAATGACAAAAAGGAATGTTTCTTTTAACGAACGCGGTGAAAATGACCTTTTCCGCCGCCACGAGTATTATTTGGTCTTTGGCTTCCTGAACAAGCTGTAATGTTTTTTTAAAATGAAATAAATAACATATAATCTTTTATGTATTTTGGTATTGAAAATGGTTTTTATAATTGATTTGTTATGTCAATATATTTAAGTGATATATTGTGATCAAAGTGTGGAGATGTTTTCTTTCCATTATATTTGTTTTATGTCTTATGATTTTTATAATGGTACTTGGACATTTGACGGGTGGTTACCTGATAAACCATATGACGGGTGGTGCTGTGAATTCCAGGATGGGTGGTTATGTTATATCCTCCAATTCATTGGGTATGGAAGTCGGCCGTATGGATATTCCATTAAGTATGTATGGAAATTGGCCATATGGCTATTCCATTAAGTGATATGTGTAGAAGTCAACCGTATAGTTATTCCACTTAAGTATGTTTATGTCCCAAGTTACCTTTATATGTTATGTGATCATTTTATGGGTTTTATGGTAATATTTTGGTTACAAAAGGGAAAGTAATGATCTTTTATTCAGTGAAGTGTTTTTACTACATCATAAAGGTGAAAAGTATTACTTTGATAATGTATACATGGTTTACTTGTTGGTTTGATAAACTAACAGTTTTCATTCTTTGTGTATCCCTTACTGAGATCTTTATGCTCACCACAAGTTTTTTTGAAATGTTTTTCAGAGGACCTAATGTGGAATAGGGTCAAGGATGGGATCAAGGTAATGTCATTCTATATAAAACATTGAAGTAGACATGTTTCTTTTTAAGAGTTTTTTTCTATGGAAACTTAGTAGAAGTGTCTACTTTGTAATCTTTTGAGATGTAGTAGTTATGTTCTAAATCTCTAAAACTCTAAACCTGAAAAGATCCTCAATGTTAATTATTCATTTAATTCAATATTAAGAGATGTTTAAGGCTGGGGCCTTATAGTATATATTATATAGTGATTTAGGGACAAGCCATGGAATATGCACTACTACAAATCGTAGTAAAAATATCACTATCATTTGATCAGTTCTTTTAAAAAAACACTAATAAAACCAAACTTTATCAATTTTAAGAAGAATGCACTAATTAGGGGTCTGAATTTATCAGTCCTAAAAAATCATAGATAAATTTCATTTTTATCAGTGTTTTTTCAGCACAGATAATGATCAACTTTAGGAGTGATTTTTTAAATGATGACAAAGGATTTACTTTACCAATGCTACTTTAGTTCCTATAAATGGTATCATAATTTAAAAATATTAAATAAATTTAGAATAATTTTTTTCTAATTTAATAATCATAATTTATATAATATAAAATATTTAAATATATTTTAAGAAATAAAAATAATTAATAATGTATTATGATAAATTAGAAAAATATAAATGTAAATATAATATATTATAAATTTATTTAAATACTTATATAAATATGCATATAAATTTTAGATAAATTATAAAAATTCATTATATATAAATATACAAATATAAAAATACATAAATTATAAAATATATAAATATATAAATAGAAACATATAAAATGAACACATTATAAATGTAAAAATATATAGTAGACATATACAGAAAAATGTAAATATAAAAATATTAAAATATAAAAATATAAAAATATTTGCACATAAATTTATAAATAAAAACATTTTAATATATATATATATATATAATTGGGGTTGAAGCCTATGTATATTATTAAGCAAATGAACTGCTTTCTTTTTTGGTAAATGGGAACCAATAGCATGGCTCATAGTCATATGACTAGTAGGCCAAATAACATAGTCCAAAGAAACCTTGACAATGTTCGCTCGCCATAGTGCTTGTCTTCCGCTAATCGAACCCCCAAGGTCGCCTGCCCAACCCACCATGAGGGACCGAAGGATAATTGATGTGACCCAATACCCCATTCGAGATGAATATCACTATAGCTGAAATAACTTTCTACAATACCCACATTCATGCCATTCAATAGTATTGTTATAGTGCCTCCTAAAATTCTCTCCCACCTGGATTTGAACCCAACTTTGATGCAGGATTAGAGAAAGTCTTTATCACTTGGGTGAACTCCCAACTATATATTAACACACACACACATTTTGGAAGAAATATAAATTAATATAATTATAAATATAAAAATACCAAAATACACAAATATATATATATATACACACAAAAATAAATATACAAATATATATTCAAATAAGTTGAGGTTCGAAGTCCCTTTATTAAAAGAAACAATATATAAATGAGGATACGAGGCCAAACATGGATATATATATATATATATTCAAATATATATATATACACACAAATATATATTAATACACACAAATTTCACAACAAATATATAAATATATACCACAAATATATACCCATAAATATACAAATATATATATACACATTTTGAAACATAAATATATACACATTAATAAAGATATATACACACATTTTGGAAAAACAATATAAATATATATATACACACAAATTAATTTGTATATAAATATATACACATACATAAAAACAAACAAACACACACACACACACACACACACATATATATATATATAATATACACATTTTGTTACAAATATATAATAATTTTTATATACAAAAAATATATACACATCTTTCAATAAATATATACACATTTTATATGTACAAAAATATATATAAATATATACACATTTTGTATATATATAAAATATATATACCCATTTTGTAAATATACCCCCATTATATGCATATATATTAATATGTGCGCACACATTTTGTATATAAGTATATATAAAACTAATATATAAACACATTTTATAGAAACTATATATATATATACATACACACACATTTTTCCTTCAATATTTATTAAAATATATAAATATATAAATATATAAATATATAAATATATTATTATGTAGAAAAAAGAAGAACTCAAGCTGGTGGTGATGTTTCTCATTCATAAGGTGTTGTGAAGGGGTTATAATCTTACCAAAGTCCAATTAATTTAGAATTTTGAGTGGTCTTCGTGCATGGGGTTGTCCTCAGATCACAACATGAAGCACTTGGGGCTACCATAGGGTGCACTATTGAGGGTTGTTCATCGAATAAAAATTTAAAATATATTAGAAAGTTTTTATTAGTTATAATTTCTTGCACTTAATATGGATCACTTTATCTATGCTAAATAGTGCTAATAAGGCACAAATATATCAATTCATAAAACTCATTGATAGTTCATTACATTTATCTACATTAAAATAAGTGATGCTAATGCTTCCTCTCACTACTAGAAAATAAAATTTTATCAGTTCTTAGTTTTATCAATGCTAGAGAAAACCCTTGATAAAGGTTTGCATTTACCAGCACTAATTAGAAGTACTTATCAAAGTATGAGATTTTTCTATTATTTTTCATCACTGAAAACTGATGAATTTTATCATCATAAACATAGAACAATTAAAAGACATTCTGAACAATTTAATTTATTTATACATATTAAGATAATTATTAATGTGATTTATATAACAATAAGTATATGATTTTGTAAATACACTGCATGTGTTTATATATATATATGTGTGTTTAAAATTATATGTATATTAATTACATATATTTAGTAGTTAACTAGGTAGAAATGAAAAATATACAATCAATTCTCTAGATGAAAAGAATATATTATGTCATCATTCATATCATAAGGAAGTTAGAGAAGGTTAGTGAACGATGACCCATCCCATCACACATGGGGTTTATAACCACATGATATATCATTCATGGATTTTTAAAAACACACATAGAGACATATATATATATATATATATATATTAAAATTCTAGGGTTGAATATACATTATTAAAACAAAAAAAAACAAATCCAAGAGGATGGGGTACGATAGGGAAAAAATGACCTCATAAAAAACATAGGCAAATCAACGACCAAGTTTTTTTATAAGTTCAGCCTAAGAATCACATCTCTCATTATACTGAGACCCCTAAGATAAATCATCCATGTAATATCCTCATTTTTTCAACGATAATAAAAACCCTCATTGTTAATGATTTAAAAGTATTTTTTTCAGAAAGTGTATTTTTTTTAAATAGCTGGTTTAGGTTCTAGGAACCCTTAATGAAAATTGAGGCTTTGATATGTCAAATTTAGTGACAATAAAGTTGCGATGATGTATTCTCAAATATTTAGGTTTTCAATCCACCTATCAAACCACATAGGGTGGGTTATCCTTTTCATTACATTGATGGATTTTGAGGTAGGATGTTCGTTACATTCTTGAGCTCACGTTTACACTTGTTTCCATGATGATTGTATTTTTTGTAATTTTGACTGTGATCACATGTGGGTGTGTATATAGCCCATAATACCAGTTGTGATTCCATGAGTGATATTAGTGTATCTCTTACACATGTTTGGTTATGATCATATGTTGTTGTGTATCATACTATATACCCATGATGACATGGTATACCTACTTGTGTGCTAGCCCTATATATGTGCTACCATACCTTGGGGGTTGTTAATGGTATTCGAGATATGTGGAGAATCATGAAATATTTATACCTTAGTGGGTGAGTGCACTTTATTGAGATGATAGTGATGAGGGGATTGAGAATAGAGTGGAGGTTTGAGGTAGCCACAAAATCATGTCAAGGGTGTGCTTGAGGTATCATTAATTTTCTATGTTTTATTCACCATGTGATAGCTTGGTGAATGTGAGTACTAGTTATTCTCATCCAAAGGTTTTGGGTAACATAGTCATCATGAAGGATAAATGACATCGGGTTTCATCTTCATGACGTTGTGAGGACTTTGTACAAGGGATGGATATCTTCTTCGGACGCATTTATTTATTGTACATCATGGAGTCGAATAGGGTTTGAATGGTGTTTGTGGAACATGGTTAGTGCACTACCACTCAGTTTTGGGTTGCATGATTATGACATTATGTATTTATTATTATTATTATGACATACCCTTATATAATTGATCAAATCAGGTTAAGGACACAGAAGTTGTTTTCTATTGTGTCTTTTACTCACACCCTACTCAGAAATTTTTGTACGCTTGTATATTTCTTGAGGGATCTAGAAAAGGGAAAAGTCCCTATGGTGGACTACTGAGCTGAGGATTGTGGAGATAGTAGTGGGATAGTATGGAAACCATTGATTCTTGTAATTTATCATTTGACCATTTATCTACATTATCTAAACTAGTTAGACTTTCCACTTTGGGAGCTTCTTTATTGGTATGAAATGTATGACATATTTATCTTCCCATATCTTTGATCTGATTATTTATAATATTTTTTATTTTGGTTGTTGATACTATGACATTATACTGATGATATAATATCCCCACTGATAGAATCAGTCCCTCACTACTAGTTGATGACCACTTCTGTATGGGGAGGCACACATGATGTCATGTAACCTTTCATATATAACCTGGTGGTTCAGGAAATGATGTTACAAAATGATATTGGAGGAACATGATTCACTAACTTGTTCTTCTATTTCCATGGGGATAGGATAGGTAAGATTGGAGATAGTATGGTTGGGACTCGATTATGGAAACTATGTTTCTACCTATCCAACACTGTATAGCGGACCTCCAAGTTTCCATAAAGAGGAAATTGTATTTTTTTACTATTGATTGAATTCACCTCGAGTTATGCAAATTAAATTTATATAATATATTAAATTCATTTATACATCACGACTTGGCACGTAATTTCACATTCCATATACATATATGATGTTGTGGTGCATTATAGTTCTTAATTTGATTGCTTGATTTGTGATATCTTTTGGAGATATTTTATTCTATTGTGACATATCTTTTTCTTATTGTTGATATATATAATTATTGGAATTTATTAATTGAACTGATTATGTTTTTTTGTTAGTATATATATAATGATTGTGACTAACATGAAAGTATGTATATATGGTAAATTCTAGGAGGAGTATACATTGGGTTATGGGTAGACTCCTATGAAAATAATGTTTGATCCCATATACTATTTAAGACATTCCATGTTCGAAATATTTCTTATGTTGTAGAATATTATTCCACACAAATATTTGGTGGGATTTTCAGGTAATAAATTTTATCATAAGAACATCCCAACACAATATCTAGTGGTTCAGGTAGTAGTTCCTTTTCATCCAGCATCGAAATCCATGGTTGAAAACGCAAGGGATATCATGCTCCATCATCCTTCAACCTCCTAGGGAACTGATTGACCACAAGATGATGAGGATTAGGTGGATATCATAGAGCGTATCTTCAAACTCATAGATATTCCATTAGATAGGGAAGTGAATCTAATATCCAACATGCTATAGGGACCCACTTGGTGTTGGTGGGGAGTTATGGGACTGGCTAGATGATGTTAGGGTGTCACTTGGGAGCCCTTCAAGGCCCTGTTTTTTAGAGATTTTATGCATGACATGTTGTTGATCAATTAATTATAATAGTTTATAGAGTTGCATCAGGGTTTCATGAGAGTATTTGTATACGCTACATGATATACTAAGCTCCTCTGTTTTCACTACATCGTAGCTAGAGGTTTTGAGGAAGGACCTAACCATTGAGATGACTTTGGAGGATCAATGAGAAATTGGTATTTTCCTACCTTTCTCTACAAATATGGGTGGACCTTCCACTATTATTGTGAATACCTTTTCCAATAATAGGCAGAAAAAACTAGGAACATGCTATAGAGCAATGTCATACACGTACAACAGAGTTCTGTCTCTTTGGTCCCTTCTAGAGGTGACCCACAATGCATCAACTGTGGGACATTTTGACACTATAGTTATGTATTCACAACACCCCTGATCCAGTGCCAACAATGAGGTAAAACAGAACAACTCTAGCAGTTTTTTCTATAGCTTCAGCTATGAGTGGTAGGATTACACACCAAGGGGGTCGGAGTTCTGAAAAGGGACCTCACAAGGGTGCACACACATCATATGACAATTTCATAGGGATATGGTTATACAGATGACACAGAATGGGTATATTCACTAGATTAGATTTTGAATGATGGTGGGGAAGGACCATCCACTCTATCGACCACCTTATTCGATACTGATGATTCCAATTATTTCATATCTCCACAATTAGTTATTGTACTTGAAATTCTAGTCAAGTTATACTCTGTGTTATTCTACCTTGAAAAATTATTAGGAATGTGAGTTTACCATCTTCATAAATGTCTAGAGTTTCCACTAGTTCTTGCTGGCTATGGACATCTCTAAGAATTCATGATTATAGAGATGATGATTTTTGATGTGATTCTCATCATGGACTGGATGATAAAAATCCAAGATCATATTGATTCCTATCATAGATGGGTATCTTTTACCTCACCAAAGGGAGATAAGCTCAATATTACTAGAGAGTGTGAACTAAGAGAATGAATAGTTGTATTATATTTTAATCAACTTAGTATGATTACAAAACATATGAGAAGCTTGGCTCTTTCAGTAGGATTAGTGGTATCTCCTTCATCTTTTCCACTAGTCTTGGATCTCTATTAGGGTGTCTTTCCAAATGACTTCACCAAAATCTATCGGGATAGAGGATTTGACTTTGAGTTAGAGCTTGTACTAGGTAAGAACCCCATTTTGATGCCCTCATATCGTATAGATTGAACTGAGCTAAAGAAGATCTGCGTATAACTAGACGACTTAGAGAGGAAGGGATTTATCAGACCTTGTACTTCACGATGGGGTGCACCTATTTTGTTCACCAATAAGGTGGATGATATTCTTCAGTTATGAATTGAAAATAAGAAGTTGAACTAAGAGATGGTGAAGAACCGATATCTATTTACTAGGATCAAGGATCATTTTTATTAGCTACGAGGGTCCTGGTGGTTCTTCAAGATTAATATTCAATCAGGATATCACCAGTTTCATGTTAGAGAGAAGGAAATTTCAAAGATAGAGTTTCAGAGTTGTTATGGACTGTGCGAGTACTTGGTGATGTTGTTTGGGGTGAAGAACAAATTAGTAGTGTTCATGGACCTCATAAACAAGATCTTACATCCATACTTGGACTCATTCATCTTAGTATTCATCTACTTTATCCTTATCTATTCATTAACACTAGAGAAACACTCTAGGAACCCTGAGATAGTCCACCCACTTCTACATAGGTATCATAGTTCGTTGTAACAAAATGAAAGGATGTTGGTGTTCAACCTTTACCCTATGATAGGCAAGGCTTCAAGAGATGAAACTAGCAATATCTCTCTTCATCCATGGCCATATGAACTGAAACATAATGTCGTGATACATCTTGGTGGAACTAAGATCTACTTCCCGTCTATATTTATGGTAATCCATCATTATCTCCTCTCAAATAGAATTTTGGACTACCACTCTCCCATGTACCATGATCCCATTGTTTTCACCCAAATTCCATCTGGGTATTGGGTCACCCTCAACCTGTTGATCCCTCATCACAACACACTTTGGGTATAACTCCTAACAAGCCTTCACCTCATCCAAAAGAGAAAATGTAAACAATAAAGGGGAAAAGAGTCATATATCCCGGATCCTCTAAATCATTGACCCTCCAGTGATACAATAATCTCATCAAGAACTACTACTCCTCTAAAGGCCTCCCGCCAATCTACGACTCAAGGTAGACTTCATTTTCCAGGTATCATTCACCTTGTGATATCCCGATTGATGTGACTACCAGTTATTCTTGTATAGAGTTTTTGGGTGATATATTAATCCGGTGGGATAAATGACATTGAGTTTCATCTACAAAACACCGTACAAGGTATGCATTGCTTCTTCAAAATCCTTTAGTAATCTTCTAATATGGTGATGAAGCAGGTACATCTAGTGTTTGTGGAAACTTTGTTAGAGAACTACCACTCAGTTTTGGACTGTATATTCCTTCGTTTACATGCTTTTTATAATTATTATGGAATAAAATTGTATACTTGAGCACATAAAGATAAGGACACGTTGGTGGTGTCCTACAGAGTCTTTTACTTACACCCTACTCAGGCATTTCAATGCACTTGTAGATTACATGAGGGGTTTGGTGAAGGGAAAGTGACCTATGGAGGGTTGCTGAGATGAGGACTGTGGAGGTGGTGGTGGGATAAGACGGAAAAAAGTGGGGCATTAAATTTTTCATATATCCCCTTATCTTTTTTATTTACAATGGGTTGACTTTCCACTTTTGGAGATACTTTATTGGTATGACATGTATTCCATATTTATCTTTCCATATGTTTACACTGATTATTTATTATATTTTTTTATTATTGATTATTATTCTAGTGACATGATATTGAGGTTATATACTCAAAACTAAAGGACTCATACCCTCGCTGCTAGTTGGAAGCCTCTTGTGAATAGGGAGGTGGGCATGAGGTCATGTGACCTTCCAGCTCTGACCCAATGGTTTGGGTTGGGATGTTACAGTCCACACCCATGGCCTAGACATCATGGATATCGACCTATTCTCCATGTATTTAAAAGTTTCCATGGAGCATCAGGATCTGTTGATCCCTCCAAGAGTGAGCATCTAGTAAAGCGTCCATTTTTCTTTTTTCAACGCTATCTAGGGAATCTATGTCTTTTTTATTTTCATTTATCACCAGAGCATCATGTTTTGTATCATCTTCAATATGGGAACAAGGATAAATAATCAATGTAATTCCTCCCTTCAAAATATCATGAAAATGATTTAAATAAGTTGTAGTGGCCAAAAATGATTCCTCATCAGCTATAAGATCCTAATTTATCGGCTATAAACCCTCTATTAAGGCTGCCTCTATTGGCCGAATAATTGTCATTAGGTTTGGAACCATGTCCTTTCATGCATCAATGAAAAGTAAAATAGGAGCCTTTGGAAAATGTCCTTTATCATCACACTGCATGATCTTAATGGGGGAAGACACCAAGGAAATAGATTCAGTAGAAGCATTATCATCTGAAGAAATCCCAACACTATCCTTCTATCTAGAAAAACCTTCATCAATTATACTCATTAGATTTCCATTTTTTACTTCTCCCTACATCCCTAGTATCAATTTTGATATTTTCCATACCTTGAATTGGTCCTTTGTATGTATCCATGTTTGATTGAGGGAGACACTCAAGATACCCTCTTACCCAGATTTTATAGGCCTATATAGAAGAGGTTTCAACCTCAATTTCCACCATGAGTTATGAGTGTGACTTCAAAGAGTCCTAATTTGAATCGACATCCTTAGACACCAACTCTATTCCCCTGCTGTGAACAATCTCAGTTTTTTGTGGGGAAGCATTCATTCCACCTTTTTGACACTTATGGAAATTTTTCAAGGAACCTTTAACTAGATAATATGTTGAAGAAAGAAAATTTTTACCTTTCCACAAACTAGATAACATAAACCACTCTTCCTTCTTGTTAGCAAAATCCATGCTTCTATCACTATTAATTGAGAGAGATTCATCTCTTAGTGATTTTGCACCGACATGTTGAGGGTATTTAGACCAATACCTACAATATAAATCTTTTATAATTCCATTAATAACATGACCCTTAAAGGATCTGTCACATCTAGAAGCCTTCATTGATGAACCTTGGTCCACATCCCTATTGGACATCAAACCCTTGTCATTTCCAATTTAAGTGGCCTTTCCCTGTAAATCTTTATTAGCCTACCAAACATATGGAACTGATCCTTGAGGCCACTTAAACATGAAATTTTCCACCAGGTTACCAAGATTCTTGTATTTCATGCATTTAAGTCCTATCTGTCAGTCGAGTTTCCAAGGGAATTATATTTTTCATATAAATTAGGAAAGTATTAAAAATAAATTGACAGATTGATCTTTATGTCATTAATAACCAAAAAGAAAATACCATTGAGGGGTAATTAAAATTTTCATCAACCATAAATATAGAAAAATGACCACAATAAGAAAGAACTGTTGCCTTATCAAATTTAATTGGAAGATACAAAACTAATGCAGCATCCCAAAGGATTTAAATGTGACATAAGAATCACATTAAACCCCAAATTCTATTCAACAGTTAGGTGACTATGTTCCTAGATGAATTAGGATTAAACAAAGGATCATAATCCTATATTCGTAAAAAGATTTCTTCATAGAGACAACTCTATATCCCTAATCCCTCAATTTTGATTCACTTGAGGGAAATGCAGTATAGTAATACACCTTACTAATCGAGGTGATTCTCCAACCTCCAAACCCCCATATCCAGATGATCCAATTTTCTAGTTCTAGAAGCCTTCAAATGTTTTCCTTTGAAGAAATCACCAACCCAAAAAGGATTGAGAAGAAGAAATAATTGAGTTAGTTCTCAATAATTTTCATCCTCGCCTCAACAAACAAAATGGATCTATTTCACACAGTTCTTTTTTCCAATCAAAGTGATAATCAAAAAAATGCTCTTGGATTTCGAATCATTACCAAAATTTTATTCCTAAAAATTCATCGAACCTTCTTGACACTTTAGGTCTCTCAGGGGAAATGATTTGAATTCTAAATTAACCTTTTTGTATGTTATTCATTTTAATTTTTTAATTTTTAAGGATTCTCTAATTGACCCATTTTAAAATTTTGTTAATTGTTAATATTTACTGTAATTTAATCTTTTTTAAAAAATTTATTTATTTATTTATTTATTATGTTTTAGTATTTTTAATATTTTTGTAACTATATGATTAATATTTAACGATTTACACTTATTATGATTTATTATTTTTAATATGTTTGAAATTTATATAATTTATTTATTAATTTTTTTTAATTTTTTTATAAATTAAATAGTTAATATAATTCATTTTATATTACTTTATTATTTATATAATTAATATTATATATTTATTCTTTTTTATTCTTTATATGTTTTTTTAATACATGTAATTAATTTTAGAAATTCACTTTTTGAAAATATATATTTTTTAATTTATTCAACTTCATTTATTCAATTTTCATTCTATTTAATTTAATTTCATTTATTCATTTTTAATATTTATCAATTTTAATTTCTTTTGGAATTTATCCATATTTTAATATTTTTTTAAATATTTTTAATACATATATTTTAATATTTTCAAATATATTTTTAATTTAATAATTATTCATTTTTATTTATTAAGTTATTTTTTAATAGCTTTGAAATTTATGTAATTATTTTCTTTAAATAATTTTTAATTATTTTGTAATTTAAATAGTTAATATAAGTCATTTTTAATAATTTTATTATTTATATAATTAATATGCTTTATTTTTTTAGGTGTTTTTAATTTATGTAAATCATTTTATAAATTCATTTTTTTAGTAATTTGAAAACTTATTCAATTTTAATATTATTTTATTTGATATTATTTATTCATTTTCAAGATTTTTGTAATTCATTCATTTTCCATATTATTTATACATATTTATTTACTACATTTTAATATTTTCAATATGTTTACAATTTATGTGATCAAAATTTATTCATTTTTATTTTTTAGGGTTTAATATTTTTAATATTTTCGATTTTTATATAATTATGTTATATAATTTTTTTTTTAAATTTATGTAGTTAATAGAATTCATTTTTAATAATTTGATTATTTATATAATTAATTTTTTTATTCATTTTTGATGTGTTTGTAATTTATGTGATTAATGTTATGAATTCAATTTATTTAATACATTTGTAATTCAATCAATTTTACTTATTCATCTTTAATATTAATTAATTATTGCTTTTTAATATTTATTAAAATTAACATTTATGGAATTTATTCATTTTTAATGTTTTTGTAATTAATTCAATTTTACTTATTCATTTTTAATAATCATTATTTATTCCTTTATAATATTTATTAACATTTACATTTATTGGAATTTATTAATTTTTAATATAAAATCATTTAATATTAACTATTGATTTGTAATTATTTTAATTTTTAATATTTTTGTAATTTATGAATTTTTAATATTGAATTAAAATATTTATTTATTATGTTTTAATATTTTCAATATGTTTATAATTTATTTGTTTAATATTTTTTCTTTTTTATTTATTATGTTTTAATATTCTAAATTGTTTTTTAATTTATACAATTAAATTATGTAGATGCATTTTTTAAAAGTTTTGTGATTTAAATAGATAATAAAATTATTTTTAAATAATTTTCATTATTATAAAAGGTGGAAAAGGTCGTAGTTGAGTGATACTCTGCTGGACATCACTTCTTGAAGACACTATGATTAAATCCTGGTATGCATGCATTTGGTCTGTGTTGGGCATGTTTTATTTTAGGGGAATCTGTTTGTGGGGGATGTCTGTATCCGAAAACATTGGGTGTAATGACGACTACCTTTTGTGCAAAATTAGTGTGACATTATGACACCTCAATGGGTGATGATGGAAACACAAGCGATGTAGTGATCCTTGAGAAGAATATTGTCTTCAATGTTAATATAGGCTACAGGCAGATATATGACTTTGGATACAGGGTTTTCCTAGGGGTAAGGGACCTCATGGTGCTGAAGACTGCCACTGGTGAAGACTCAGATGATTCTTCTTCTAGTGATGGGTGGCTTTGGCATTGGATGGTAAAGTGTAATGCCTCTGGGGTTATGGTACCATGGGGGTGGAAGGAACCTTAGACATAACAAAGATCTCGGGGGTAGTTAAAAATGAGGGTGGATGACTCGGGCATGACAATGTCAGGAAGATTGAGTGGTGTAGCCATTGGACCTTGAGTGCGATGTGTTCTTATTGGTGAAAACCTTGGTGTGGGTGACCTTGGGTGTGAAAAAAACGTTTTCAGGGATGAACCCCAGTGGATTTACCCAATCTGCACAGTTGTAGACCGACAACGAACCTCATGCAACACAATATTACTACTCGTGTTCAATCTTTTTAGGTGGCTCATGCCAACTAGTATGTATAGTAGTGCAGGAGGACCTCTCTCGATGGTGAGATTGAGAGTTTTTATGTGTTATTGTATTTTTTAAACGTGTGGAAATTATTTTTTAAAAGGCTATGCATTAAAGGTGGTTGGGGGTACCTTTCACCTAAGGAGAAAGTGAAAGGAGACTAGGGGCACAAATTTACCGTACAGTACAAGCAAAAGGATCCCCCCAGTCGTCTTTCACTTAATTCCATATAAAAGGGAATCATTTGATCCTCATCACTTAAAAATCATCCCCCCATCGTCCGCATTTCAAAATTCCCCCTTCTCTCTAAATTATAGTCTCTCTATATAGAAAACATTTTCTTCCTATGTGGTAGATCTTATGGCCTAAAAAAATATATATTTTATCAAAATATCATTTAGAGGTATATTTTCTTATTTATCTTAAATTAATATATTTATATAATTGAAATATTTTTATTTAGTTTAAAATATGTAATTTATTATGTAGTTTAGTTAGTTATGTATTGTATAAAAATAATAGTTATTATTAGTAATGATTAAGTATAGATAAAATTTTAATTATGTTAGGATCATGTAATGATTATAGGTTGATTAAATATTGATTAAATTTTGATTATGCAATCATTAAAGATTTATTAAGGAATTAATACATAAGTGATGATTAACTATTGATTATGTAAGGATTAAATAACGATTAATGGAAGATTAAAGAATGATTATGGTAAGATTAAAGAATCATGAAGGATTTATTAAAGGTTGATTAAGGGATGATTAATTAATGATTAAGGAATTTTTAACCAATGTTTAACTAATTGATTAACTAATAATTAATTAATCATGAAATAATTGTTAAATAATGATTAACTAATGGTTAAGTAATGATTAACATCATATTTTAGTATATAAGAATATTTTCTAACATATTGGTAGCAAAAATATTATGTGCTAATCTAAGAAATAAAATATCTTTATAGATATGAGAATGTGGATGTGGCTTTGGAACAGATGTAACATGGAGTAATAACTCTGAAAAGGTGTCCCAGGCCTCACTCGAGGTAACTTTCTTCACAATAATTGGCCTTGCTACAACCTGTTTTGACACTATTGGGGGATATGATTTAAGTGATTAACAATTTATTTATGAATTACTAAAATTAATTAAGGATGATTAAAAATTATAACCAGAAAAATTTGTATCATAGTTTAGGATATATGAAGATGTTCTAAAATTTTAGAATCAGTTCAGATTACATGGATGCCATATTAGGCTATACTGGACCAGTTTCCAGCATAATGAAATTTAGAATTCCTGATGCTATGGAATTAGTGCCTCTCATTCACATTAAAAATATAGATTTTACACATCTTGATAGAGTCATGCGACATTTTGGCTATGTTAAACCCAGACATGCAGTGCGACTACATCACATGAAGCTGATAGAGAGGTAGGATGAGGACTAGTTCTGAGTACATGCCGACTACCTCGACCTCTAGGATAGACATGCAGAGCTTCAAATCTAGGGTGTACCTATGATGTGATTTTATCTTCCAAAGCATGTCGAGTATGGGCCATGGTATAAATTGAAATCTACACTATATCTTTCCTGACATGGAAGAGAGAATCATAATATGGTATGTATATAAATTTACATTAGTTTGATTATTGAACTATTTTCTAATTCATTTTTAATCTCCTTACATCATACTCACGAAAATCATTTTATTCGCATGAGTGTTCTAGAGCAGGAGGGTGTCCTTTGCTAGGAAACGGTTCATGTTGTTGTGCTGGAGATGAGTTCATCTTATCATAAAATTCACAAGAGAATCTTCGAGATTCCACCCTACATAATTGATGATCCTTCCTAGAGAGTAAAGGTTCATGCTCAGGAACATCCTCCAGCAAATTCTAATGATGAGGAGACACAATGACGACGACGTAAACTGTGTCCTCCTGCACCCGAGCCCTCTCAAATTCTACAGGAAAAGTTCGACCCTCTATAAGTGAAACACCCCAAGTTTTTCTAAAGATAAATAGAAATTCATGGAACTTTGTTTTAAATGGATATTTTTAATTATCCTTTAAAACCTAACTTTTCAACTTCTATATTTTGAATTTCAAGAAACTGTCATCTACAATTGTGTTCAGTATGTTATTTGGAGTCTATTGGAACCAACTAGATTTTTGGTGAATAGTAACATACCCTTATGAATAGTAATATAAATAGTAATATGACCCCAATGAATAGTAAATAATAATATTATTTTATTTTCCCAATGCAGTTGGATAATGGGATCTTAATTAATTTTCCAATGTCACATAAAACTAATTGCACTTCAATATTGTTATATTTCGAATTAACTGTGACCTTATTTAAAAATTAAATTATTAATATTTAAAAAATAATTTTTGAAAAATGGATTTCACTTTTGAATTGTACACGTCGAAAAATGGTTGGGGTAAATTTTTTTTTATTTTTCTGAAACTCTTGAATTTTTGATGAATTGTGAAATACGATAAAATACCATATAATCAATTTATTAGTAAAAAATGCACTATTCATGACATCATAAGTGATGCAAGGACACTTTATTTGAACTCAAATGATATTATTACTATTTAGGGCCACATTATTTGAGATTATTCATAGTCTTGATAAAATTATTATAATAGTGATTAAAATAATCTAAAATATCTCCCCTCCTCCACTATAAATACAATCCTCACTCCCCTCTTCCTCCCACTCCTCTCAAGCCTTGATCATTTTCTAATTTCTGCCAAATTCCCTCCCCAATCATCTTCCCCACGTCCTAGAGCTTGTGGTCTCCCCAAAAGACCATAATAAAATCCATTAAGAAGGATCTCAAGGAGAAGAGATCAAGAGGTAAACAAAAAATTTTATTTTCTTTCTTTTATTTTATTTTATGTTATTATGTTCAATTCCTTTTGGATTGTGTTGGGATATTTAAATAAATATTTCCCCTTACTATCCATATTATCTATTAATGATGACATATCCCCTTCCTCTCATCAATCATGTTTTTATGAAATTTTAAGAGACGCCGTTAGGCTGCCAAATTTTCGTAAAACATTTCTCATGTTTTTTTTCATGATTCCTTTTTCTTCATTCCTCACTCCCCCTTATACAGGAGGAATGAAATATAAAGAATCATGTATATTCATTATTCTCTCATGTTTATGGAAAATACCTCCTCATTACTCTTCACCTCTTCCACTTATTTAAAGTATAAAAAACATTGCCCATTTCTGTCGAATTACTAACATCGTGACGATGTATTTTTAATTTACATTAATTATTTAATGTCTGGTCATGAAACCATTTATATGGTTGAAACAGGTTATAATATATGTTTTATGACTCATATTTGGTTCTGTAATTATTTTCTACTCATGTTTCTAATCTAAAAGACAAAATGCGGTTGTTATTATCAAAGAACCAATAAAATGATCTAAACGAACATCATTAATGTTTATAATTATAAGTCATTATCATATAAAGTATAAAAGTGATAAATGGTTTAAATTATGGTAATGGAAATATGTAAATACTACTCCATTCCAATTCTGGATTTTCACTTCAATTGACAAGAACGATTCATCATGAAACGATCGTGAAAATCATAAAAGAATTCACCCAAAATAATGCAAGGAACAAAATACAACAACTTAAGGGGTGAAGTGAGGTTATGAAATGACCATATAAGATGTTATAAACAAGAAAATGATTCTTTAAAAATACTATAAACACTCTATTAACCATTATATAGGAGGTTTAAACAATCTTTAAGTAAGACAAGCCTAAGGTAAGGAAATTCTTAACCTGTTTTCCATTCTTTGGGTTAACCTTCTAATTCATTATTTATCTGATATTTAAATTGTTTTTGTGATGGGTTATATTTATATTATGTTTCATTATGTGTATTTACAGTGTATATACATACTCAATCAACTCTATTAAGTCTCCCTTAAACTGTATGATATTTATAAGGGGCTTTTCTTTAAAAATCCTTTTTTTTAAATTTGTTTTTACGAAATTCCAAAGCAATATTTTTATTGAATTATTCTTGTTGTCTGATTATCTTTTGGTCCATGGTAATTATTTTGCTGAAGGGTGGGACCTATATTTCCCTCCAATTCATTGGGTATGAGTAAGTTGGAGTTCGGTCATATGGTTACTCCAAGTGTAACTGTGATGGTTACACAAAGTAAGGTAGCCGTGAGGGTTACAAATTTTCAGGTAGCCAAGATGGTTAAAAGATTATGTAAGTAATTCCCCAAGATAACTCTATGATTATATTTATTTTCTCATGTTTGTGTGGATATTTTGTAAATCTCATGTTACACTAAGTAAGTATTTATGGGTGAAAAGAATGTCTTTTGAAAATGTTTTCATACGTTATGAGTATTCGTGGACTAATGTGAATTTTCCATCATTTATATCCCTTACTGTGATTTTGTGCTCATCCCACGTTTTTAAATGAATTTCACAGGTTAATGGATGTGTAATAAAAGGAAGGAAGACATGTTAAATGTTGAAGAATTTTCAAGTAGTCATGTTCTATGTTTTAATGTTTTATATTTTTAGAAAAATTGAAAGTGTTTTTATGGTATCTAATATGTATCAAAGTGTAATATTATGAATGTTTTTTTACCAATTCTCTAAAGATATAAAATTTAAAATATCCTAAATGTAAAAAGATGTTTTTTATTCACTAAATTCAAGATTATGTATTTAATAATTTCGGGTCTTTATAGTTGGTATCAAAGGAAAGGTTTAGACAACTTTAGGGATTAGGAGTTTTCGTTAAACATATGGTTAGTTTGTATGTCTATTCTTTATGTTAAATCCTTGTTTTATAATTTTTCAGATTAAGGAAATTCAGTTAAAATTGGAAGGAGGAAGATCACAAATGACATTTATATCTCATCCTGATGAAATTCTTGCAATAATTGTTGCAAAATCATGTCGAGACAACTTTGAAAAATTTTCGAACATACAACTCACTTGCAAGAAATTGTTTGAGATATCAAACACCTCCACTATACCTCGATACCATCGGGGATCATGGGTTATATTTAATCAAATCTTATTTTCTCAATATTCTCATATTTTCAAGAAAGGTAAATATTATCAAGGAATTTTTAAATATTATACCTTATCAAGAGATTTTGAAGCATGTTATTATTTTGAAATAGGTGCTGAAGAAGGAGAGCCTTGCGCAACCTATTTATATTTTCATTCACAATATTCTATTTCAGGAAATAATTATGGTATATTAAAAGGTCCATATATTGAATGTTTCAACTCAAACTTGGTCTGACAATTTTATAAAAATCATGTTTTATCAGATGTTTTGAAATTATATTTCATACATGGTTATTTTTCAATACTATTTTTTTGAGAACACCCATATGACCCTAGTTCTACAAGGTGTATTTGGATAAAGGTATCCAATGATTTTGAAGGATCTCTAAATCATTGTTGCAATGCATGGACCTTCTATTTACGTGACCAAGATGATGATGAGACTAGGTGGACACCTTGATCATGGTACCCTCACTTGTTTAATAAGTAAATAAAATTTCTAGGATGCAATTTCAAGAAGGTGGGGATAATGTAACACCCCATGTTTTCCTAAAGATAAATAGAAATGCATGGAACTTTTTTTTTAAATAGATATTTTTAATTAGCCTCCAAAAAATTACATTTCTACTTCTCTATTATGAATTGAAAAAAAACTGTCATCCACAATTGTGTTCAGTATATTATTTGGAGTCTATTGGAACCAACTTGATTTTTGGTGAATAGTAACATACCAGTATGAATGTTAATATGACCATAATGAATAGTAACTAATAATATTATTATATTTTCCCAAGGAAATTGGATAATGGGATCTTAATTAATTTTCCAATGTCACATAAAACTAATTGCACTTCAATATTGTTATTTTTCAAATTAATTGTGAACTTATTTAAAAATTAAATTAATAATATTTAGAACGTTATTTATTAAAAATGGATTTCACTTTTTAATTATACACATCGAAAAATGGTTGGGGTAAATTTTTGATATTTTTCTGAAACTCATGAATTTTCAGTGAATAGTGAAATGCGATAAAATACCGTATAATCAATTTATCAGTAAAAAATGCACTATTCATGACATCATAAGTGATGAAAGGACACTTTCATAGAACTAACATTATATTATTACTATTTAGGGAAACTTGATTTTATATTATTCATAGTCTTGATAAAATTATTATAATAATGATTAAAATAATCTAAAATACCTCCCCTCCTCCACTATAAATACCATCCCCACTCCCCTCTTCCTCCCAAACCTCTAAAGCCTTGAGAATTGTCTAATTGTTGCCAAATTACCTCCCCAATATTCTTCCACACATCCTAGAGCTACAGGTCTCCCCAAAATACCACAATCAGAGCCCTTAAGAAGGATCTCAATGAGAAGAGATCAAGAGGTAAACAACATCATTTATTTTATTTTTTTCCTTTATTTTATGTTATTATCTTCCATTCCTTTGGCGTGTGTTGGAATATTTCATTAAATATTTCCCCTTACTATCCATATTATCTATTAATGATTAGATATCCCCTTCCTCTCATCAATCTTGTTTTTATGAAATTTTAAGAGACGTCGTTAGGCAGCCGAATTTTCGTAAGAAATTTCTCATGTTTTCTTTATATCATGATTCCTTTTTCTTCATTCCTCACCCCCTCTGATCCAAGAGGCATGAAATCTCCAGAAAAATTTATATTCATTATTTTCTCATGTTTATGGAAAATTCCTCATCAGTATTCTTCTCCTCTTCCACTTATTTAATGAATAAAAAACATTGCCCATTTGTGTCGAATTACCGATAGTGTGACGATGTATTTTCAATTTCCATTAATTATTTCATGTAAGGTCAATAAACATTTTATATGGTTGAACCAGGTTATAATATATGTTTTATGACTCATATTGGGTTATGGAATTCGTTTTTACTCATGGTTATAATCTAAAAGACAAAATGAGGTTGTTATTATCAAAGAACCTCTAAAATTATCTAAACGAACATCATTAATGTTTTAACTTATAAGTCATTCTCATATAAAGAATAAAAGTGATAAATGGTATAAATTATGGTACTGGAAATATGTAAATACTACTCCATTACAATTATGGATTTTCACTTCCAATCAACAAGAATGATTCATCATGAACCGATCGTGAAAATCATAAAAATAATTCACACAAAATAATGAAAGGAACAAAATACTAACAATTAAGGGGTGAAATGAGGTTATGAAATGGCCATATAAGATGATATAAACAAGAAAATGTTTCTTTAAAAATACTAATAACACTCTTTTAACCATTATACAGGAGGTTTAAACATGTTTGAAGTAAGACAAGCCTAAGGTAAGGGAATTCTTAACCCGATTTCCATTCTTTGGGTTAACCTTCTAATTCATTATTTATGTGATATTTAAATTGTTTGTGTGATGGGTTCTGTTTATATTATGTCTAATTATGTGTATTTATAGTGTATATAAATACTCCATTCACTTTATTAGGTCTCTATTCAACTGTATGATATTTATAAGGGGCTTTTCATTAAAAATCATCTTTTTAAATTCGATTTTACGAAATTCCAATGAAATGTTTTTATGGAATTTTTCATGTTGTATGATTATGTTTTGTTTATTGGGAATTATTTATGATGAAGGGTGGGACATATATTTCCCTCAAATGCATTGGGTATGAGTAAGTTGGAGGTTGGCCATATGGTTACTCCAAGTGTAACTACGAGGGTTACACAAAGTAAGGTAGCCGTGAGGGATACAAATTTTAAGGTAGCCAAGATGGTTACAAGATTATGTTAGTAATGCCCCAAGTTACCTCTATGATTATATTCATGTTCTCATGTTTGTGTGGATCTTTCTTAAATCTCATGTTACACAAAGTAAGTATTTATGGGTGAAAAACATGTATTTTGAAAAATTTTTCATACATTATGAGTATTCATGGACTAATGTGATTTTTCCTTATTTTATATCCATTACTGAGAAATTGTGATCATCCCAAGTTTTTAAATGATTTTTCACAGGTTAATGGATGTGTAATACGTGGAATTAATACCTGTTAAATGTTGAAGAATTTTCAAGGATTCTTGTTCTAATTTTTACTGTTTTATATTTTGAGAAAAATGGAATCTTTTTTATGGTATCCAATATGTATCAATTTGTAATGTTATGAATGTTTTTCACAAATTCTCTAATGCTATAAACATGAAAATATCCTCAATGTAAAATAAAGTGGTTTCTTGACTAAATTCAATATTATTTATGTAATAAGTCTGGGTCTTTATAAGAAGACTAACCACAACCGATTATGGATGTGCATCTGGAAGCATGGTATATGTTCTTCTTGACAGGATATACACAGTTCTCTTCATCTTGGGGTCTATATCCTTCACAGAATTGGTTCCCCGCTATGATGATGGGAGGTCCTTATACTACCCAAGTGGGAGAAGGACCAAGATTTCAGTATGACATGTAGTGGGAACCTCCTCCCACTGAAACATAGGTGGAGCATGCAATTGTATATGTTTTGATTCCCAAGGATTTTCCTACTCTAGGTCATCATACTCCACCCCAACATGGAGCTCGACGAACTTGATTTAGGTGTACCCTTCACACACCACGATGTGGGATATAATATCCTTCCATTATTCATTGATTTTACTTGTTCATATATATGTTTTATTTCTATTGAAGTGAATATATTGTTATTACTATCATCTATTTTTACATGTTTAATATGTGATTCAGTATTCATTAATATTTTATTCCTAGTTTATATTTTATAATCTTTCCATACATGGTTTTCATAATTTAAAATATAAACACCATTATTTAGTTGTGATATACCATGATAAATGTTATTTTTATAAAAGTATCATTCTTTATTTTCAAATTGAAAATAAATCATTCCATGTTATAGAATGAAACATGTATGATATTCTTGATAAAACCAAAATATAATAATAGGTCTTTAAAACCAATATAAGTCATGTTAAAAATATGTGGTGGTGGGATATATTGGCCATATCAACCATAATCCTTCCATTAGAAACACGTAAATCCACCTCTCCTTATGTGATCTTTCAAAATCAACTTCGTTTTGTGTTTGAATAAAAATTTGAGAACCACAAAATCTATAGCTTAATAACATAATATTTTCACTTTAAAATGTTAATGAAATAATTTTGAACAAAAAAACAATATATATATATATATATATATCATAATATAAAAATGTATATATTTATAAATATTATAACGTATAACTAAATCTTTTATTTTTATTTTTTTAAAGGTAGGGTCCCCCCTGCCACCATTGATGCGTAGTTTTAAAAACATTCTTAACCTACACACATTTTTAAAAAAAATAAAAAAAAACACATAAAAACTCATGTGTGTGATGATAATGGACCACACTAGTAGGTGTGGGTGGTGGTGCTAGTGGACCCCTGCTTGAAGAAATGGAACTGGAGTGACATAGATGCACAAGGTGGGAAAGGTCATGGTTGTTCTAGAAATTCAGGTCATAGTAGTGGGTCAATTTGTGAACTGGGTCTTTTGAGATGACTTTTGGTGTGCCCATGTTCTATAAAAGTTTAAGGGAACTTGGGAAAATATATTGGGGTTGGGGGTCTATAGGCCATTACACGTGGAAATTCAAGCTGTAATGAGGGGCCTATGGGCCATGATGATGGGGGGGTCTATGAGTTGCTATTTATGAGGGTCTACGGGCTATTATGAAGGTGGCCTATCAGGGTGGGCTCTGGTGACCGAAGCATAATCAGTAGGGTTGGGACCCAGTCCTTCCATGTATCAATGAATATTAAAATAGGATCCTTTGGACAACATCCTGTATCATCACCATGCAAGATCTTAATGGGTTCAAACACCCATGAAATAGATTCAGTTGAATAATTATCAGCTGGAAGAATCCTAGCACTATATGGCTATCAAGAACTAGCTCCATCAAGTATACTCATGATAATTTCATTATTACTACTCCCTACATCCCTAGTATCAAGTTTTATATTTTCTATACCTTGAATTAGGTCTTAAAAGGTAGCCTTGTTTGATTGAGAGCTACAATGAAGAGACCCACTTACCTATATTTCATAGGCTTGTATATAAGAGGTTGAAACCTAATGTTTCTCAATGATTTTTGAGTGAAACTTCAAATATTACAATTTTTAATCGACAAAATTAGCAACCAACTATATTCTCCTACTATGAACAATCTCATTTGTTTGTGGGGAAACAGTAATTCCACCTCATTGAACCATATGGACCTTTCACAAGGAACCTTGAACTGGCCTATAACCTAGAAAAAGACGATTTCTATATTTCCTTAAATGATATGAAATAAACTACTCTTCCTTTATGTTAGAAAAAGCCATTCATATATCACTATAAATTGAGAGAACTTCATCTCCAAGATAATTTTCACCTTCACGTTGAGGGTATTCAGACCAAGGAATACACTGTACATCCTTTAGAAGACCATCAATAACATGGTCCTTAAAAGCTACATCACATGTAGTCGTATTCCTTGATATACCTTGAACGACATCTCTATAAGAAATCAACCCCTTGACTTTTCCAATTTTAGTGGACTTTCCCAAGAAAGATTTCTTATCCTGCTAAAAAAATGGCACTGCATCCGTAGGAAACTAAATCTTGATATCGTACAATAGGTGACCAAGATTCTTGCAGTTCATGCATTTAAGTCCTATCTCTCAATTGAGTTTCCAAGGAAATTATATTTTTCATATAAATCAGGTAGGTTTTCAAAATAAATTGATAGTTTGAGCTTGAATTCATTAATAACCAAAAATATAATATTAATGATGGGTAATTAAAATAGACCTCTACTATAACTCTACAGAAATGACAATAAAAAGCATGAAATGTTACTTTTTCTAATTTAATTGGAAGTCCCACAACTAAGGAAACATCCAATAGGATATTTGGGTAACAAAAGAATCACATCAAACCCCTAATTATAATCCACAATTGGATGACTAAGTTCCCAGATGAATGAGGATTAAACAAAATATCTTAGTCCTATATTCGTAATATGGTTGTCTTCCAAGAGACAACTATGTATCCCAATGCTCTCAATTTTAGTTCATTCGAGGGAAATACATTATAGAAAAACAACTTACCAATCAAGGTGATTCTCTAGAATCTAAACCCCCATATTTGGATGATCTAGTTTTGTAGTTCCTTAAGCCAAAAAATGTTTTCCATTGAAGAAATTTCCAAGTGGGAAAGGATTGAGAAGAATAACTCATTTATTGAGTCCTCAATAATTTATGGCTTCGCCTCCACAAACAAAATGGATTTTTTTCAACAGATTCATTTTTTCTAATCAATGGGATAATCAAAAGGTCTCCTTGAGTTCGAATCATTGCAAGACATTATTTCCTAAAAAATCATTGAGCATTTTTGATAATTCCAGTCTCTTATTGGAAATTTTTCATGTTCATAATTAACCATTTTGCAATTTATTCATTTTCATTTATTAATTTTTAATATGTTTGTAATTGACACATTTTATGAATTTATAAATTTTAAATATTTATGTAATTAAATGTTTTTAAAAAATATATATATATATTTATTTATTGAGTTTTAATATTTTGATTATTTTTTTAATTATATGATTAATATTTATTTATATTTATTTATTATTTTTTAGTATTTTCAATATGTTTAAAATTTATATAATTTATTTATTAAAATGAATTTTTTTTAATATTTTTATAATTTAAATAGTTAATATAATTCATTTTCAGTAACTCTATTATTTTTATAATTAATATTATCTATTTATTCTTTTATATTCTTTTTATGTGTTTTTAATTCATGTAACTAATGTTAGGTATTAAATTATTTAAAATTATTTTTTAAGTTATTCAATTTTGTTTATTTAATTTTTATATTGTTTCATTGAATATCATTTCATTCATTTTTAATATTTATCAATTTTAAATACTTTTGGAATTTATTAATATTTTAATATTTAGTTATACATTTTTATTTCTTATGTTTTAATATTTTCAATATGTTTGTAATTTAATATTTATTCATTTTTATTTATTTAGTTTTAATAATTTTTAATACGTTTGAAATTTATATAATTATTTTATTTAAATTATTTTTAAATATTTTGTTATTTAAATAGTTTATATAACTACTTATTAATAATTTTATTATTTACAAAATTAATATGCTTTATTTTTTCATTTTTTATGTGTTTTTAATTTAAGTAATTAATTTTATGGATTCATTTTTTTACTAATTCTGAAATTTATTCAATTTTAATATTCTTTCATTTACGATTGCTTATTCATTTTTAATATTTTTGGAATTAATTTATTTTTCCATATTATTTATACATAATTATTTATTACATTTTAAAATTTTGAATATGTTTATAGTTTACGTGATCAATATTTATTCATTTTTACTAATTAGTCTTTAACAATTTTAATATATTTGATATATATATATATATAAATAATTTTTATATTTTCATAATATTTTGTAATTTATGTTTTAAATATAACTCATTTTTAATAATTTGATTATTTATATAACCAATACTGTTTATGTATCACTTTTCATATGTTCGTAATTTTTGTAATTACTGTTATGAATTCAATTTTTTGATAACTTTTTAATTATTTCTATTTTATTTATTAATTTTTAATATTCATTATTTATTCCTTTTTAATATTTATTAACAATAACATATCTATAATTTATTAATTTATTAATTTTTATTTATACCTATTTATTTAATAAGTTTTAATATTTTAAATATGTTTATAATTTATATGTTTAATATTAATTTATATTTAATTATTATGTTTAATATTTTTAATTTATTTTTCATTTATATAAATAATTTATTTATATGAATATTATAATATTTTTTCAATTTAAACACTAAATAGAAATCATTTCTAAGAATTTTCAAATTTATATAAGTAATATTATTTCTTTATTCATTTTTAGACATTTTATATGATTTTGTAATCCAGGTAATTAATTTTCATAATTCACTTTTTTAAATATATTTTTAATTTATTTAAATTTATTAATTATTTATTTATATTATTTAATTTAATATTATTCATTTATTTTTAAAATTTATTTATATGTTTTTATAATTTATTCTTTTTTTAAATATTGTTTATACCTTTTTCCTGTTAAGTTGTAATATATTTAATATGTTTGTAATTTAATATTTATGAAGATTTATTTATTATGTTTAAATATTTTTAATATTATCAAAATTTATATCATTTTTTTATTTAAATTCATTTTTTTATTTTTGTAATTTATATAGATAATATAATTCATTTGTATTAATTTTTTCATGTATATAATTAATATTATTTTTCTATTCATTTTTAGAAGTTTTTAATTTATGTAATTAATTTTATGAATTAATTTTCTAATATCTTTTAAATTTTATGAATTTTAACATTCTTTCATTTATTTATTTATTTTTAACATTTATTAGTATATTAATTTTTTTTAGATTTTAATAAATATTTAATATTTATTAATTCATATTTAATTATTTTTTTTTAATATTTTGAAGATGTTTATAATTTATATGATTAGTATTTATTCATTTTTATTTATATAATTCTAATATTATAAATATATTTGAAATTTATAGATTTTTTTTATTTAAATTCATTTTGTAATATTTTTTAATTAAAATAGTTTTTATAATTCATTTATAATAATTCAGTTACTTATATAATTAATATTATTTATGTATATATATAATTTGTTATTTTAATTAATGTAATTAATATTTGAAATTCACTTTTTAATATTTTGTAATTTATTATATTTTAATTATTCATTTTTCATATAAAATCATTTAATATTCGTTATGTATTTTTATTATTTATTAATTTTTAATATTTTTGGAATTTATTAAATTTTAAAATTCAATTAAAATATTTATTTATTAAGTTTTTGTATTTTCAATATTTTTTTAATTTATAAGATTATTTTTTTATTAATTTTTTATATTTTTAATATGTTTTTAATTAATACAATTAATTTATTTAGATGCATTTTTAATAGTTTTTTAATTTAAATAGTTATTAAAATTTATTTTAAACATATTTCTTATTTATAAAATGTTGAAAAGGTCGCAGTCGAGTCCTACTCAACTTCAAACCACTTCTCGCAGATATTATGATTAAATCATAGTATGCACACATTTGGTCCGTGTTGGTGATGTTTTATTTTAGAGGAATGAGTTTGTGGGGGTTGTCTGCACGAGACAACTCTAAATGCAATGAAGACTGACTTTTTTGTAAAATGACTGTGAGGTTAGGGGACCTCAGTGGCCGACGATGGAAACACAATCGATGTAGTGATCCTTGAGCAAACTACTATTGAAGATATTAATATAGGTTGTTAGTGGATAGATGACTTTAGATATAGGGTGCCCCTAGGGGTAAGGGACCTTAGGGTGGTGAAGACGACCACCGATGAAGGCTCAGATGGTTCTTCTTCTAGTGACGAGTGTCCTAGGTTTCAGATTGTCAAGTGTGATGCCTCTGGGGTTATGGGACCATGGGGGTGGCAAGTACATTAGAAGAAACAACAATCTCAGGGGGCAGTGAAAAATGTTGGAGGATGACTCGAGCAGGACAATGTCAAGCTGATCGAGCGGCGTAGCCATTGGACCTCGAGTATGACATGTTCTTATAGATGATGACCTTGGAATAGGTGACCTCTGGTGAGACAAAAGAGTTTTTGGGGATGACCCTTGGTGGATGTAATCCAGCGTCTTAGTTGTCAACCGACGAAGAACCTTGATCAACACATGATTACTCATGCGCCAACTTGTTAGGTGGATCACGCCAATTAGTATGTATAGCGGTTCATAAAGACCATGCTCCATGATGAGGGTGAGAATTTTTGTATGTGTTTTTTAATTTTTTAATTTGTGAAGGTTATTTTTTTATATTATGCATAAAAGGTGGTTTGGGGGCCTTATGCCTAAAGAGAAAGCGAAATGAGGCAAGGGGGATCACACCTTTCGCCTATAGTAAAAGCGAAAGAACCCCCCGTCCGCCTTTCACTTAATTCCCTATAAACGAGAATCCCCCGATCCTCCTCAATTCAAAATATTCCCCCACACTCCTCATTTCTATATTCTCTATTTTCTATACATTCTAATCTATCTCTCTCTAGAAAAAGATTTTTTTTGTGCGTGGTGGATTCAGTGGCCTAAAAAGAAGTCTTCATTTTCTTCGAAGCATCATTTAGAGGTATTTTTTCTAATTTGACATAAAATCTTTTGTTTAATTAATTTAATTATATTTAGTTAGTTTAAAATATTTTATTTATTAAGTAGTTTAGTTAGTTATATATAATTATGAATTTGTAGTTATTATTAGTAATGATTATGTATTGATTAAATTACGATTAAGTTATGATTATGTAATGATTAAAGGTTTATTATGTATTGATTAAATTATGATTAAATTACTATTATTTAATGATTAATGATTGGTTAAGGAACGAATAAAGAAGTAATGATTTACCATTGATTAGGTAATGATTAAGGGATGATTAAAGAATAATTAAAAAATGATTAAAGGTTGATTAAGGGACGATTAATGAATGATTAACGAATTATTAAACAATGTTTCACAAATGGTTATGAAATGATTAACTAATGATTTTCTAATGATAATCTAATGGTTAAATAATAATTATCTAATGTTTAAGTAGTGATTAGTGTCATCTTTTAGGATATAAGAAAACGTTCCAACATTTTGGTAGCATAAATATTATTTGGTTTTCAAAGAAATAAAATATCTTTCTAGACAAGAACAAGTGTATGTGGCTCTAACACAGATGTACTAGATATAGTGACTCTGAAAATGTGTCCCGGGCCTGACCTCGGGTAACCTTGTACACAACAACGGGCATTACTACATCCTGGTTTGACACTCCTGGGGGATATGCTTTAGATGATTCATATTTTCTTTATAATCAAATAAAATTATTTTTTGGATTATTAAAAACTCTACCAAGAAACATTAGTATCATTGTTTAGGATATAAGAAATTGGTCTAAAATTTTAGAATCATTTCAGATTATATGGATCCCTTACTGGGCTATATTGGAAAAGTTTCCAACTTACTGCACTATTAGAATTCATGATTCCATGGCTATAGTGTCTCTGATTCACTTTCATATTATTGAGTGGAAACAAACTGATAGATTCATGCAATAGTTTGGCTATGTTCAACCGAGACATACAGTTCAGTTGCATCACATGAAGCTGATAGAAAGGTAGGATGATGACTGACGCCATGTGCATGGTGAATATCTCGACCTCTGGGACAGACATGTAGATCTTCGTATCCAAGGTGTACCCGCTATTTGATTCTATCTTTCAAAGAAGGCCGAGTATGAGACATGGTATAGACTCGAATCTATATTGTATATTTCTTGACATGGATGAGGGATACATAATATTGTATGTCAATAAATTTCCATTAGTTTGTTTATTGAGCTAGTTTCTAATTCATTTTGAATCTCATTAAAGTTTACTCACTCAAATCATATTCTTCGCATGAGTGATGTAGAGGAAGAGGGGGTCCTTATCCAGGAAACGGTCCATACTATAGCACTGAAGATGTGGCCATATTATTGTGTAATTCACAAGATCATCTTCGAGATTCCAGCCTAGAGAGTTGATGATCCCTCCACGAGAGTAGAGGTTCCAACTCAAGAATACCCTCCAGCAACTACTGATGTAGCGGAGCCACAACGATGATGACGTAGACCATGTCATCCTGCATGTGAGCCCTCACATATTCATCAGGTTAATGTCAACCCTCTAGCAGTCCAACCTTAGTAAAATATTTATGTGCATCAGGCGGCATGTGATCCATCTTTCTTAAAAGGATATCCATAGTTCCCTTTATCTTAGGGTCCAGATCTGTCACATCCTTGGTACCCCGCTATGATGGTGGGAGGTCCTTTTACTACCCTAGTGGGAGAAGGATCATCAGAATAGTATGACATACAGTGGAAACCTCCTCCCACTGAATCATAGTTGGAGAAAGCATCCATCGATGTTCTGATACCCGAGGATCCTTCCTCTCCAGGTCTTCAGGTTCCACCAGAGCATGGATCTCAATGATCTTGATACGGGCATACCCTTCACATACCACTATATGGAACATAATATCCTCCCCATAGACAGTGTTTTTAATTGTTCCTATATTTGTTTTATGTCTATTAAAATGAAGATAATTTTATTAATATCATCAATTTTTAAATGTTTAGCTAGTGTTTCAGTTTTCATTAATATTTTAGTAACAATTTATATTTTATAAGCTTTCAATACTTGGTTTTCATAATTTAATTTATAAAAACCATTATTGAGTTGTGATAAACCATGACAAATGTTATTTATAGAAAATTATTATTCCTTATTTTCACTCATGAAAATAAATCTTTCTATATCATGGAAATAAACTGATACAATGTACGTGATAAAACTAAGAATATAATAATATCTCTTCAAAACTAATATAATACATGTTAAAAGTATATGGTTGTGGGATCTAATGGATATAGAAACTAACCTCCTTCCATTATCAACATGTAAATCGACCTCTCTACATGTGATCATTCAAAATCTACTTGGTTTTCTAATTGAATTCAAATTTGAGAGCCATAAAAGCTATTACTTAAAAACATAACAATGTCACTTTCAAATGTTAATGACATAATTCTAAACAAAAATAATAAAACAAAAAATATATATCATAATATAAAAATGTATATATTTATAAATATTATAACATATAACTAAATATTTTATTTTGTATTTTCTGAAATCTAGTGGGACCCTGCCGCCTTTAAACATAACATAAAGGCGGCAACATGCCTTCTAGCTTTGATACATAGTTTTAAAATAATTTTAACTGAAGAAAATTTAAGAAAAATAAAAAAACACATAAAAAGCTCGTGAGTGTTATGATAATGGTCACCACCAACAGGTGTGGGCGGTGGTGCTATCAGACCCCCGATCGATAATGGGGAACTGAAGTGTTATATATGGAGTAGGTGGGCAGGTTTGTGGTGGGCCTATAAAGTCGAGACATAGAAGTGGGTCAGTTCATGAATTGGGGTCTTTGAGCCAAATTTTAGTGGGCATATGTGCTAGAAAATCTTAAGGGCCCCTAGTCCAACATATTGGCGGGGGGGGGGGGGGGGGTTGGAGGACATTACGGGTGATCCATAGGGCTATAATGGGGGGCATATGGGTCATTATGATGGGGGCCTAAAAGTTAGTATTTAGGCTGGGCAATGATCTATTCTGCAGGGGGCCTATGGGAAATGTATTTTTTTTCTGCGATCCACTTAAAAGTGGGTGGGGTCTGTAGATCTATAGAATATATAAACAAAGTACCTATAATGATTACTAATCCCTTGGGGAGGTGCGGTGAGGGGTTAATGTGATTCCCAATATTAGGTCAAGGTTGAGTGTGAGTGGGATTTATTTTAATTGTACCCTAAAATAATAGTATAAATAAATTAATTATTATTTTTTATATTTTGTCAATGCTAAATTATAATCTAATAAAGTAAACTTTATCAATTCTAAAAAATATTTTCTCATAAATAAATTTTTATGTGATTTTTAACAATAATAATGGTATCAATTTATCAGTTCAAAAAAATGATAAAAGATATATTTAGGAGTGATAATTATTTTTTCACTGATAAAATATAATTTTATAATCACTTTTCTTTTAGTGATGATTAAACCATTCACTATGTTTTTAAAATAACCCTAACAGAATTCTTTTCTGCAAGCGCTTCATTCAATATCTCAGGGAACTGATCCTCTACAACTAAATAAATTGATTTTTTTTGGGAAAATCAGACTTCAAAACTGAAGGTGTGATATTTAAAAAAATTTAAGTATCATTATTCAATATTTCATGATTTTTTCTTGATTTTTTCATATTATCTTCCTATATTCTCTTATAACGGTTCTTCCTCTACGTGTTATTCTATAACCAGTTATTTTTCACAGTACTTCCTTATTTTTTTGGACTAATAAACCCTTTTAGGGTTTATATCATTTTGGTTCATTGATCTAGCTTGTTTTTCTTGATTTTTTGATTATTATTCCTTTTTTATATACAAATATATACTATAGATAGGGATTTATTACAAAATAATTAAAAAAATTATATGATATCAATTAAAAATTTAAAGGGGTTAACAAGAATAAAAATGGTTTTTATCGATTAAATGAAATTTAGTAGACACATAAAGAAGAATTTATTGGTTAATTAATCATGGAATTAATAGATTGTGTAAATTTTTGACGATAAATAAATTTTAAATATTTTATAAATAAGTGAAAGCCATATAAATATTAATGGATTTAGGAATATTGATTGGGTTATGGTTTGGGTTAAGCTAGCAACTATATTTCAAATGGGAATGATCAAAGAGCATGATTAATAGTTTTTTAAAATAAACAATACATGTGATATGATGTTGTATTAAATAGGGATATATATATATGCATGTGTTTTTTGATTGTCTTTATATGTATCATTTATCAAATAAATAATCTATTAAAAAATGTTCCAAATTCTTGGATGTAAAAGATAAAGCCTAATTAGGCACAAAACCAAACCAAACCAACACATCAGAAGAATGTTCAGACCTAACAAAATTATGGGCCACCATATTACCCTCCCTTTTTATGAAAAAAGTAATAATGAGAAATTTTAGAAGTCACACACTATATCTTATCCAAGAGGAGCCTCAAATATGTAGAGATGGTAGGGTGGGAATTAACCAAAGAGATAAGAGAGAGGTGATCTGTCTCTAAAATTTCATTATGATAGCCTTTGTCGTTTGAAAACCAGAGGCCTATAAATAATGGACCAAATTCAGAAACCTCTAGAAACCAATTAATGTAGAAATTTTTTTACATAGAAACCAGGACCTCCCCAAAAGAGTCACAACCCACCATGCCCACTCCAAACTGAGCATCATCAATGATATATGCTCCCACCTTCACCTTAACGACATCCATAGGAGTAAAAGACCCAGACACATCATAATTGAGAACTCAATCCCAATAACACTTCATCCCATTATTCTTCCAAACCTCAAGAAAAATGAAATAACATCAAACCTAATCTTCATTAGGGATTATCTTATTATTAAAGATGTATTAATTTCACCACATCTAGAAAAACTAATAAATGGTACATAACTCCTAAAATCCTAATGAATCAATATCCCCAAAACATTTGGATAGGCGATCAGTAGTATAGGAAATCTCACCCATCCCTGAAGTGATAACCTTATTCCATCATTCCCAAATAGTCTTAACACCAGGGCACTGAAAGATAACATGAAAATTAATCTCTAAAAAAAAATTGAAAAATAGGAACAACTAATCCCAAATAATATGCCTCCACTACAGACTAAATTGAACTGAAGAACATTAGGAACTAAGCTCTACAAGAAATCCAAAACATTGGGTAATAAAAGGTCTTGACAAATCATTATTCAAACCAAATTAGAGACATGATCAAGAATATACATCATTGACCAATATATATACTTCACTCTGTGCCCACCACTCTGAGATAAACTACATAAAATTCTGTCACCAATCATCCACATATAGATAGGAATATCCAATATCCAACTTTTATCTCGTTCATTAAACAACAAGTTAATCCTATTAAAGTTACATCCTAAAAAATAAACATAAAAAATATCTCTAACAATCACATTTCATATTAAAATAGGGTTAGTTGGTGATATAATCTGAAAATCATCACCACAAATCCATGGATCACTCCAAATATAAACAGACCACCCATCAAAGATGCACCAACCTATTCCCTCTAGTAGAACAGAATGAAATTATGAATACTGCACCATATACTTCTTGGTTGATGCCCAAGAGTAGAATGAAACAAATCAAAATGTATAATATATTTGGCACTCACAACCAGTGTAGGTAGAAAATAATAAAATCATAAAGCACTCTAAAACTTATTATTAAGAAGATTAGTATTAAAAGACCCCATGTTCCAGAACCCCAACCCTCTATCCTCATTAGAGTGTTGTAATATTTTCCATGAAATTATATGCATCTTTTTCCTACCTCATATTGGGTTATAAAGGATGGTATAATGTCTATAGGGGGTAGATAGAACATATGAAAAATGTATGAGATATATAAATAATCTAAATTAATTAACAATGTTAATTAGAAGAGATAAATAGTTTTAGAAATTAAAATAAATATCAAATATAATTTTTGTAGTGGTATAGTGTAATTGACCAAATCCACTCTTGAAACCCCAACTAATGGAGTATGAAATACACTATAAAATAGAGATATTGATTGAGATAGAGGGAGATAATTTTATAATCTGATCAGTTTGAAACCATACTTTTAAAATGGGATGAATCCTAACCTTTGACTTTGTGAGGAGCGACCCCAAACTGAATGACATAGCCATTTGTAGGAGTAGACAAAACGCAAGATTTTCTAAAATTAGAAGCCACAAACTAAGTTCCCTACTTTTTATTCATGTAAGAAAAACTCTATGAATACATTTTATAGGTAGTATAACCATTGTGATAAAATATTTAAGTGTATAACTCTACCAGGACTAAAAAGATAAAACAAAGATTGCAGCTGGATATATGTTGAAAGTTTGTTGGTGACGAAACAATTGATATAGTACCTTTTGAATGATATAGAGCATTATAAAAAATTTACTTATCAACTCCTTAAGGTGTTATGAAGTTGTAGAATATTTGTTCCTTCACTGAGAGTTTCTCATAATGGATGTAAACAACCGAGAACATGATCACTTATTTTCTGTATGAGTGAAGTCACTTTGTGACACTCTGTATCAAAGGTGTGTATCATAATCATAAACATATAAATATTTTCCATTCATCCATTGATTCCCTTAAATAGAAAAATATTTGGTCTATGCCCTCAAATAAACTATTAGAACAACTCAAAATAAAAACAAAATATAGTCAACCATAAATATAAAAAAGATAAAACAGTTACTAGAAATATCAAAGTAATTAAAACTAATTTTAATGTATCATTTAAAAAATTTTAATTAATCCAAAAAAATAAATAAACCATTAAAACTAATGCCATAAAACCCAATCAAATAATTCCAGGAATGCTGCAAGAAAATTGAATGTAAATAAAAACATTGGAATGCCTTTTGAATAAAAGCATAAAATATAAAAAATATATATAAAAATTGAAAATATTAAAAACACATTGGAAAAAATTTTACTCTATTAATAAATAATTTAGAAATAGTTAAAAAATTGTTGTGATAAATAAGATTATATTATGCTAAAAAAATTCTATGTTTCTATGAAACATGAATAATAAATTAAAATAATATTTAACCCATGCTTAAAAAATTTTAAAATAATTTTTATAGACTATAAATAAATTATAATTAATTATATAACTAATAAAATAAAAAAAATTCTTATAAACATGTATCAAATAAAATATAAAAAAATATGAAAAATAGAGATTGTTGAAATTTGCAAAAAAAATAAATGAAATTAAACATTAGATATGGTAGCTAAAAAAGAATAGAACCTAGTATAGTAGTAATGTGTGATCAAATCTCATGGATGAATATTTCATACATCATGGTTGCATAATTTATAATTGAAGGTCAAAAAAATTATCTAAGGGTATTATAATTTTATAACTAATGGTATCAGAAGTTTGCTACCATGTAAAGGAATTGTGCTACAACTGGAGGCGAAGATATTACAGCTTCCACAACTACTACCATTGGAGGTTATAATACTATAGCTATCATTGATAGAATAAGCAAAGATACTACTTTCAATAGTCAAAGCCTTTCTACCATTGAGGAGATAAGCAATTGAGTTGATGAATAAGGTACAACTACACGTGAATCAGATGCTATGACGTGATGAGGGTGAGCTCAGTCAGAGAATAGGTAGAGAATATATATACATATATATAAGAGTGATACAATATATATTTATATTATGCTATAAATATATGTGTATTGACCAAAAAATAAGATAAAATATGATATTTATGACAAAAACAATAAAAACCCGATAAGCCTAACTAAAATAATTAAATTATAACACTTGATAGATTATTAATAGATATGATTATCCCCCTTGAATTTAATGACCCATGATGGATTTCTATTTCTAAATGGTTTCCAATAGGTTTTTTCGTGGAACCAGAAACAACCAAGGGTTTTGTATCAATGATGACCTATATTCCAAAGGGAGGTGCTCATTTGGGATTTTGACCTACGATGCTTATAAAATCACATTGGTAGAGAGTATGGGAGGTCAGTATCATTTCACCCTTTTGGGGGGAATTTTTTCCTACTCCAAGACTCTCTTATAGATTTAAGATATGTTCATGAATCTTTTATTAATTCCCTAGTATGATGTGGGTTTCCACTGAAATTAGAAATAAATTATTACCATGTATAGAATTCTGAATAATCTTTATGTATCTGAGGTTCTTTATTAATGGATATATATATATATATATGAGGATCACCATAAATGGTGTCTTCTTATATACTACTTATACATTCAATGGTCATTATTACGACGATGATTGTTTTATATCCACACAGTTTGGAACTCTAGAGTTTATCATCATCCAGGGATATGGTAGTTGTTTTAATGTCAGGATCAAACCTATAGATGAGATTCCTATGTATCCTTGTAAAAGGAATAATAAACCACATATTTTGCTTCCATTTAATGGGGCACATCATACCTTTAAAGATAATGGGATAAGGAACAAACCATAAAATTTAACATCATGTCGAAGGGATGCCTATGTGGAAGGTGTGTAGTCAACCTTTGATCTGGGATTTATATTGAAGCAACCCAAGGAACCTAGAAGATATCTAAGATTCCAAGTTGAATTAGACCCTATTGTGGATATTTACAAGAGAGAATAAGGTTGATTTGGGGTAGTGGGTTTGAACCTCATGGGGGCTTCTTACATATCCCATTTTGATGGGAATAAAATCCCATGTAGTTTGGTAAGTAATGTTGGAAATTATGACCCTTTGAGGGGATATGTGGGGCTTACTCCAGAGAAAGAATCATATCAGAGGGACTATGACGTGTGTTTCATCTCATGGTGGTTTGGTGGTTTGTTTGGGGATTATACCTAAGGGGGAGTCCCATAGGATGGATAATGGGTCTTTCTACCAAGAAGGATGCCCTGGGGAATTGGGGGTAATGATTGGGTATAACTTATAAGGAGAATTCCCCTTAAGTGTGTGCCTTAGATAGGAATCCTATGTATATTTGTTATAGTAGGAATCATAGTTTTCATAGTTCAAGGATCACGTGAGTTCTGCGGATGGTATGATCACCATTAACATCTATGCACACATGATTCATGCTCGGTGTGATAAAAAAGTGGAAATAGATGATATAGAAAACCACAAAAATTTAATTCTATGATGGTGGAAGAGTTTGGGTATATGACACTTCCCTCTCTTCACTTTACATTGGACATGAGTCCAAGGAAAAATTAATGTTGGAGAAGGAAGTGTAGGTAAATATGAGCAATACTGCAACCTCCAACAAGAAAGGCTATGAGCTTACTCAATGAGGGATGCCCTAAAATGGGTTCCACATGGAGAGGATGATATCATTCCATGTAAAATGAAAAATAAATTATGATATTTATCCTCACTTCTACGAACTGGAGGCTTCGGGTCTGAGAGACAAAATGGGTAAGACATGGTTCTAAACCTTGTATCTAAGACTGAGAACTCCCCGACACTATATTTGGGGTAAGGGTCCTATTGGACATGGGGATACTCACTCATGCAGACCCTAATAACCCTGAAAAAACAACCAAAAATGTGCATGGAACTTCTAACCACATGAATACATAATAAAATGGAGGACGTGATTGTGTTCAACTCATCATGGTTGTGTAATTATGGGGTTATTTTTGTAGGATTTAACTTGGTATATTTCAAACGAGGGGGACAAGAGGAGATGATCCATATAATAGGTGGATTGGAAGATGGCTAGAAGGGTGATTTTCATAGATCATGGGCACAGGTCCTTTGCATAGGTATGGAACGTAGGTGTACTGTGTAGGGCCTGAAAGAAACAAAATATGATTCGCATAAGGGGAAAAGGATTTTTCAAGGTGAATATGTATCGGGAAGTGGACCATTAGGGAAACAACACTTGGGAGATTCCCTAACCTAATCCCCCTTGGTATCATCTAGTATACTGAAAAGGGTTTTAAAAAGTTCCTTGCTTAAAGAATGGGCCTCGTGCAGGTGGATTCCTATTATAGAAGAAGGTTCCTTAGTCAGGTTTCTTGTATTTTAGACCCTGAAGGGTCTTCAATCCTACTTTATCACCTTTACTTTTCTCTTCTCTTGGTTTTTGGAGATCTACCTCAGAAATTTCGGGGGACCTAGGAAAAGGTGTTGCACAATAAAAGCTTTGAGGGGTTTTAAAATTTTCTAGGTCTCTCAAATGAGAAGCCTAAGTTTCCTATTTATACGCAAATATGGGACCTTGGTTGAATGAGGTTGTCAGTGAAGGTCCACAGTGTATGTTTTGGGGAGAGGTATCAAGAGTAGGGGTGAAATAACATTTGGGCCCTATAGGTCCCTGGCATAGGTGGTGTGTGCAGGGATGGATGCACCTTCTAGGCTACGATGGAAGGGCCTGTGCTAGCCTCTTGGTGCCCAGGGGTGGTGTGAAATGATGGATCGCATAGGTAATCCATGTAGGATGTCCACACGAGTTATCCATGTAGGGTTTTCTTTGTAGGTCTAACACATAGGTGTTGGGTGTATGATGTCGGTGTAGGTGGGAGGTAAAGACCAACAGTGTTTATAATACCCCCTAGACTTTTTCGGTTTCCTCACATTCATAGTTTTGGATTTACTCTCTCTCCACAAAGGTCATCCACCCAACTCCACCGCGTTTTTTTTCTGGTGATGATCTCCCAATTTTTTTCTCAAGGTACAACCTACTAAGAGATCGGGATGAGAAGATTCACGTTGTTGAGGAGCCTCACTAAGGAATCTCATTGAGGTACCTGCATGAATAACTTGGCCAAAAGGGATGACTGAGAAACACTATTGAGGGAGCTTCCTAGGAAACCTTGTCAAGGGAGTTGTGTGGGAACCCTTGTCGAGGTAGATGTGTGGGTTCATCCCTTTTCCAATTTTTTTATATAATTATAAGATTAAATATAATATTTTTTAAATAAATATTTCAACTAAATGGTAGAATTTGGTTCCATTATATATGTTTTAAATGGTTTCTTAAATGACTGAAACTGAGAATGCTCCTGCGATTCAAGATGAAATGATCAATGCCATTAAGCATAATTATTATGATGTCATTGAATCTACTATTCTTGATTTGGAGAATTGGTTGATAACATATCAACAAGAGTAACTATAGAGGGACTACCTTCCACTATATGAGAAAGGATGTCCGAGGGATTCCCATATTCTGGCATTTAAGAATTATTTCATTGTATCTCAGTTTATGAAGAACATCAACTACCCAGCTACTAAAATATCCTAAAATTGTGTTCTTATCCAGGGAGAAACAACCCCTATTGGATTTATTATTAATCATAGTGGATGAACTCTAGATATGAAGTCACATATCATTGAGATGAGACCCCATTGTTATGAATCAACCTTTTGTGCTTCACAAACAGATCAAATGTAGGGATGGAAGGAATACCAAGACTTCTTCTCTAGAGGGAGAGTTTGTTCTGAGTGGATGTAAGTGTTTTGTGTGCACCAAACTTCCTTAGAATTTAAAAAGGAGCTTCAATATGTTTATATTTAAGAGTAATTTTGGATATGATAGACCTATGTTTATGAAAACCCAAACATAATCCATAAATTACTGAGTGGATGGGGTCATCAGAAAAATTCCTTTCAGTTAATGCATGGTGAAGCTGATATAAACTTGTGGTATGTCTACTAAATATTTGGGATCCCCATTCCTGGGTAAATGTATGATGATTTTAGCCCACCAAAGACAACATGGGATGAATTTTAAAGGACACCACCATTAGAACATGAGATCTTGAAGATAGAGAAGAAATTGGAGAAAGACCAAGATCCTTACCACATGGATGCCGTCCATGCAAGAACTTGGATGAAGCCTTTCTTTGAACCTTCAAGAGAGTGTCCCACATTCAGGTGCCCTACTGTTTTCCTCACTATAGATAATCAGGTAGATTTGGGAAAACTATAGACCACACTAGAGAAGTGAGAGTATAAGCATTGGGGATACAAGGTTATCCTTGAGATCAATGAGAAAATTCACCTAGTTGGCTTCTTTTCTATGTGGCTAAGCATTTATTTGTCCCGGTCAATGATTTCGATGGTAGTGCGGGTCCCAAGACTTTTATTATCATGGAAATATTAGGGTAGGGAAACTACAAAGGGTTGGTTTCCCATATTTTCGAACGGATATAACATTTTTTGTTCCATGCATACAATTTAAAGGAACCATTTAGAATTGAAGGTCCATTTTAGGTGATGTGGGGGTGGATTGCAGCATATTTTAGCTCATTTTTAGGGTTGATTTCAGTTAAAATTCCCAATAGATGATTTATCCCTTCTGTTAAATTTTTTTTGCATTTTATCTTATTAACATGAAACCTAATTATGAGTTGAATGTTACGAATGTATCTAGAGATTTTAATATCTTTCATCATGGTTACCCACCAAATAGAACATTTATAGATAATGGTAAAGGGAATAATTAAAAGCTGATGTCATAGATGATGGAATTAAGAAATAGAATATTGGTTTTCAATATTGATATTGAGATTATCTTTGAGTCATACAATAGTTACCCTATCTTTTTACACATATCATTACATGATTTTAAGCATACTTAAACAACAAATTACAAGCCAAGGATCATAGAGTCTAGTGTATTTGGAAGATGAGGTACATAATTTCAAAACATGAACAAAAAATAAGAAGTTCTTTTATTTAATCTAAAAAACGAGCTACTATAAATGCATAGGATAACCTATGGATTACACTAACAAAGGGATCAACTAAAAATCCTAGTAAGGATATAAATATTAATGTAAATCATATAACTGGGGTTAGAAGGCATGACATAATGACATAAAAAGGCATGAAAAATGATTAGACATATGGAATCATAAAATAAAAATCATGGGATCATATAATAATAGAATAATAATAATGTGTAAGAATCATAAAAAATGATTTTTTCATGACTCAAGGATCATTTCATATAGAGGATCATGATTCAAGGCTAACAACCAAGACCATTCACATGGAGCACGAATCAAGGCTCACCACAAAAACCAATGCACGTTACTTTTCATGAGACTAAACATTACATAATTCATTAGAGTAATATCTGGGTAAACCCATCATAACATTTTCATGAATATTATTTCCTTATAAATGATCATACATTTGTAATAAAAGGTAAACATAAGGGTTACCCATGGTAATAATTGGGTACCATAATCTTGTCAAAAGGCATAACATAAAGAAATATCATAATGGTGTCCATGAATGAAAAGATTTAAATCATAAATGGAAATTAATATGGTAAAATAGTCTTATATCATGATAAGAGATGTCAAACTGAAGTGACAACAAGTAAAAATAGTATTTAAGAAACTCTAGTATTAAAACATTTTAGTGCTGTTTTAAGGAAAAAACTAAGAGATTTTAAAACATAAAATGAAATAATCTTTTATATAAAGCCAGAAAGGAAAAAAAGAATGTTTCCATAATAAAAATAGTTATTTCATAAAAATAATGGGATATAAAAACATATTATATATTTAAATTTAAAATGGGTATGAATTCATGAAGTTCCATTGAATCGAGTTTTTTTATTAGGAAGAGTTGAGTATGGAACCTTTTAAAAACATGTTTATCACAAAAAATTAGGAGAATGGGTATTGAATCATGGGTTTGAATAATTTACAAAAAATTTATAATAATTACATAAAAATAACATAGAATTTCATTTTGGTAAAAAGAGAGAAAGAATAACCTGATAGAATAATGGAGGTTCGGATAGAATCCATTACCTTAAGTACGACGATGTTCTTCATTTGATCTTAATTCCCCAGATAATAAAATGAGGTTCATTAATTAATAATTAAATAAACCTTTGTAAATATATTTGACTTATTAAAAATTAATTTAATTAATTTATTCATTTTTGATGAGTTATTGAGGTCAATTTTATCATTCGTGAGTGCTTGTTTTCTTAATTTCCAGGACCAACTTGCTTATATAAGAGTATGAAAAATCATGTAAAATGTAAATTGAAGTCCAAAAGTTAATTTATATGTTATTAATGATTATAAATATGTATAATTGATCATATAATTAGTTTTTTTATTTTGGGTTAGGATGATTCATTAGATAAAACATTAATGATAAATGATTGGATTACTATGACCGGTATTTCTCAGAGCAAACTTGTTTTGTTTTATTATTTTATATCATGTGTCTATATTGATTCTAGAAAATTAAATAATATATAATACATATATAATGATCCAGTCTGACCATAAAAATGGTTTCATGACTAGTCTAGAATATGTAATTGAAATTGAAAACCCATCGTCCTTGAATGTGATAAATTAACACATATCAGACAGTATTTTCATTTATCTAATAAAAGGGAGAGGGAAATAATTGAGGATGGATTATTCCATAAAAATAATTAAAATATAGTATATCTGAGATACAAGAGTTACCATTCCTATTTGATAGTATGTGGTGAGGATAAAATATTAAATTAAAGAGACTTGAATATAATTTAAAATATAATGAAGAAAGTTTTACCTCTTGATTCTTTATTCTTGAGAACCATTATAGGGATAGGTTTTTGGTATTTTGAAGATACCAATGGCCAATAGAATTGGGGAAGGATCTTCGGATGAGATTTTAGTATAATTTCAAAAAGTATAATGTCTTGATTGGTTTGACGAGTAGAGGTGGTGAGTGGTAGTTTTTAGAGTGGAGGAGAGGGAAGTATTCTGAATAGTTAATTAATTATATTATTATTTTAATAGTGATGATTATTTAGACTACATACAGTAATTAGATTATGTGAGATTTAAAAAATGGTTCATAGATCATCCATGAATCATTGAATAGTGTATTTAACTTATAATTTATATATACCTTAAATTACGTATTTCACTATTCACAAAATTTAAGTATTTTAGTAAAGACCTAAAACTCAACATTACCATTATTTTATTTGTATAATCATAAAATAAACTCCATATTATGAAAATAATTGTCTATATATGTGATATTTAATTTTAAAATAAAATCACCATTTACTTGAAAAATACATATTTTAGTATTAAAATTATTTCTCTAAGACTTTGAAAAAATAAATATGGACTCATAAAATTATCTCAAAATCATAATACAAAAAAATATTAATTTATTAATACATTTTATGAAAAAAAATTATTTTAAATTGTTAAATTATTACAAAAATTGTAATTAAATATTTACAAAAATACCAAAACTTTAAATTTTTTTACTTCTACTATGATCATATTTTTGCTTATAAGATTAACAAATTATATTTATACTTTCATTAGTAAGGATAATATTCACTTGGTTAATTTCATATTCATAAGGGTCATATTACAATTCATAAGTGTAATATTATTATTCACCAAAAATTTATTTTTTCCTATTAGACTCCAAATAACATAATGACCAAAACCGTGTATATCATATTTTTGGAATTAAAAACACAAAAGAGGAAAAGTTTTATTTAATAGCTAGAGTGGAAAATATTATTGTAATAGAAATCGATAGGTGGAGGACTTTGGTCCCATCCTCCTTTGAATTCCACAAAATATGCTCTCAACATAGCTTCTAGTTTTGGAATCATTTTCTCAGATTGGCCATCATTTTTAGGACGATAGGACTTACTAATGTTCAGTTCAATTCTTAGAGAATGTTGGGGAATTTTCCATAACTTTGAGGTGAATGTCAGATCATGATCAGATACAATTGATAGAGATACTCCATCCAGCCTTATCACTTCTTTTATGTATATTCGTGCTAGTTGATCCAGTGAGAAGTCCTCTCCAATTGCGATAAAGTGAGATATCTTTGTAAGATGATCCAAAATATATTATATATCATTTTTCCCTTTACATGTCCCTGGAAGTCCTGTGACAAAGTCTGTGGTAATTTTCTCCCACTTCTATTTTTGTATGGGCAGTGGTTGCATCATCCCCTTAGACTTATGTCTTTCAGCTTTCACTTGCTGACAAACCAGGCACTTTGATGTATATTCAGCGATCACCTTCTTCATATTGTCCCACCCTCATTTATCTAGGAAATATCAATACATATTTATGATCCCTGGGTGAATAGATATGGTCGAGCTAAGTGTATACTTTAGAATCTCATTCCTTATCCCTATATCAAATGGTATATATAGTCGTGTCTAAAATCTTATGACTCCATCCTCATTGATATTTATTTTCTCCACAAAGTATGGTTGAGAAATCATTTTAGAAAGGATTTATGACGTTCCTTAATGATTCCCTTGTCCATCCTTTTTAATTCAAATAATATTGGATCCTTCTCAATTCTTATCATTGAAAATATTGTAGGAACCTTTCTACATAGAGCATCCACCACCTTATTTGATTTTCCAGGATGATCGTGGATTGGGGATTCATAATACATGATGAGATATAACCATCTCCTCTGGAACATATTAAGATCATTAATATATATTTGAGACTCTTGTGATCGGTATATATTTCACACTTGTCACCATAAAGATAATGCCGTAATATTTTCAATGAAAATATCACAGCTGCTATCTCAAGATCATGTGTGGGACAATTTTTCTCATGAATTTTCATCTTTATTGAGGTGTAAGCTTTAACCTTATCATTTTTTAGAACATAGCCTAAGACTTTATTTTATGTATCATTCTATACTAACATTATTTATCAACTTTTTGGGAGTTTGAGTACTGGTAGAGTGTAAAGCCTTTTTTTGAGCTCCTTAAAGCTTTCATCAATTCATGAGTCAAGAGAAACTTCACTCACTTCCTTGTTATATCGGTTATTGGGTTATAAAATCATGAAATTTTCTTTACAAATCTCCAGTAATACCCATATAGACTAAAGAAACTATATATCTCCATAACAAATATTGGCCTTGTCCACTCTTCGATTTCCTTTTCCTTCTAAGGGTCCACAAATATCACTTTTCTAGGGACAACAAACCCCAAGAATGATACTTCCTCCATCAAGAACTCACATTTACTTTACATTGCATAAATTTTATCCCTTTTCAATGCCTTCAAAATAGTATTCCAATTCCCCTCATGATCCTCCTTTCTCTTGGAGTATAAAATAATATCGGTAATAAAGACTACCACTAATTTGTCAACGTAAACTCTAATGATTCTATTCATTAAATCCATGAAAATTACTATATGATTATTGAATATAAAGGGAAAAAATCTTAAATCATAGTGTCTATACCTCATTCGAAAGGTAGTATTGGGAATATCTTCCTTCCCCTCCTTTAATTAGTGATATCTCGACCGAATTTCCACATTAGAGAAATAAATATACCCATATAACTGATCAAAAAATTCATCTATACGTGGTATGGGATACTTGTTCTTTATCATGATTTTATTGAGATCACAATAATTAATGTAGAGTCTCCTTGATCCATCCTTATTCTTAACATAGAGGATTGGTGCTCCCCATGGTGAAGCACTTGGTCTATAAAACCTATATCCAGATTCTCTGGTAATTGGTTCTTCAATTCCTCTAGCTCAATAGTGGACATTATATAAGGTGTCTTTGATATAGGAAGAGATCTAGGAATATGTTCAAATGATAATTCAACATAAAGGTCATGAGGAATACTAGGAAAATCTTTCGGGGAACACATCAATTTAATCCCTCATTATGGGAATGTCTTAGAGAATGATCATCTCCTTTGTCTCATTCATTTGAGAAAGATATTATTTCTCGTAAGTCAGTAATATCCAAACTTGAGATGATGATAATAATAGATATTCATTTTACTCTTTACAATTTTAAATAATTAGAGGATTCCTTTAGATGTGAAGAGTGATCTCCCTTTCCCTATAGTTGATGTTGGCTTTGTATAAAGAGAGATAATCCATAACCTAAATAGCATAAAACTCAACTAAAGAATGTATGATGATATTTCCATAGAGGTTAAATCCACAAACATTAATCGGGTATGAGTTAAATTCTTTTAATGAAATAATTTCCCCATTTTCCATTATCTTAGATAACTCAACCTCTATATTTTATGGTCGTGTTTGATTGATTATATTAAACATGTAATATATGAAAGGATGTGTAGAAATAGAATCAAATAGTATATTAACTATTATTAACTGAATAACCAGTGTAGTTGTCATCACATTGTTTTTTGGTTCCACCTCAACTGTAGTGATAGCATATTCCCTTACATGTTTCCTTGGATGTTTTTGTTGATTTCCTCCTATAACCCTTGGCTTAGGAAAATGGTTCATATAATTACTATGTTCCTTGCAGTTGTAGTACTGCACTATAAGTTAAGTGTTGATTTGAACATTACACTGTTCTTCCACATCAGTGGGATTCTTCATATCCCTTTGGTAGTTCTTTGCCGAATGTCCCATTATTCTACATTTTAAGCAATTGCGGGTTCCATTTAAATAATTTCTAGGATTCTTATTTCCCACAATTTTTACATGTAGGATGTTAGATCTTCTTTCCATCATGGTATTTATTTATCACACTACCCATGTTAAACTCCATTTTCCTTTTCTTGTCACCGAGCCCATGAGACCACTGAGATTCTCCAATTTCCATTTCAAACATAAGGGTATAATAGAAAATAGCTTCATAAATTTCAATGTCACGAGTTCCCAACACTCTTAGTAGACTTGGATTTAGTTGAATAAAGAAGTGAACCACCTTTATTTCAATGTTTATGACCAATATAGAGGTTTATCTTTCCATCCTTGTAAATTTTTCTTCATATGCCCCGATAAAATAATTTTCCTTCTCCATAAGTTTTTGGAACTATATTTCTATATTGAGATGGGGGGTTCGGTGAAAATATTTATTGAAAAACATTTTCTTTAATTCCTATCAATCCATGGAATCAATATCCCCATTAGGCTTCATTGTTTTTATCAGTGTCCACCACTTATCATCTTCCCCATTGAAATGATATCCTACCAGCACAACTTTCTCTCTTTCTGATCACTAGAGTATAGATAATATATTCTCAAGGGCGTTAATCCATTTTTTTCAAGGAGGGAATCATAAGATCCACTAAACATGGGATGAATTTTCCACTTGATGGATTGGAAAAAAACTTGCTTTATCATTGGAAATGGAGGTAATTCCACACGACTAATGTTATTATTCAGAACTTTATCTAGCTTATCAAGTTATGTCATGGAGTTTTGATCACCCATCCCCACCATATCTAGTATATAATTAGGGAAATCATTATAATCACCATCTCATTGACTGTTGTCATGTGTTCTTCTATTTCCCTACATTAACTAAGAAAAATAAAGTGCAATTGGGGGAAATGAATACTTTGCTAATAAGAATATAAAAGGAATATTTAATCATAAAAGGATAAACCTATAAAAGAAAAGTATATCCTAACTTGTGACTCCCAAGGTTTAAATCTTGGTTATCCAAGGTTTATTTCTTATAAAATAATCTAATGGGAATTTCATTTGTTCCCTTAATAATGTTTCATAATGAGCTTATGAATTTACCAAAGAGTATCCCATGGTAGTGTTAGAACATGTGCACAGTAAGGCCTATTTTCATGTACTAGGATACCCTGGGTTAGGCACGAAACAACTTTTTAGTGTTGTTACTCTTAGGTATATTTTTTTCAGAACCACATCCACTTTTATTATATAAACAAGGATGTATTTTCTTGATAAACCACTTACTCTACACTTACCAAAATTTATGGATGTTTTCTTAAACATAGTCATATCCCTAAGGTTTTTACTAAAGATATCTATTTCTAATCCCCAAAAATAACTATACCCCGATCTGATACCCAATATAGAGACCCTATCCTTTTACACATATCATTCAATGATTTTAATAATAGATAAAAATAAAATTAAATGCCATGAATCGTGGATTATAGAATATTTAGAATACTATGTACAAAATTTCAAAAAATGAACCCAAACTAAAAACATATTTTATTTATTATTCATAATGAGATCCTAATATCCATTGATCTCCTATATCTACATAGGATAACCTGGGGAGAAAATGAAAAATTAGATGAGCTTAAAATACTACTAAAGAAATAAACATTAAAACAAAGCATAACACATGGGTTATAATACATAATATAATGATATAAAAAGTCAAGGACCATGGTCAAACATATGTAATCATAAAATAAAAAAAATGGGATCATATAATCATGGAATTGAATAATCATGGAACCATAGTAAAGTGGAATCATCATAAAACCTTACTTTAGTAAGAATCAAGACTTGTTTTACTTATATAATCACGAGTCAAGGCTAATCACTAAGACCATTCCACATAGAGCACAAATCTTGACTAACCACCAAGACTGTTGCACATAACCTCTCATGAGGCTAATATTTACCCAAATAATTGAAGTTATATCTATGAGAAACCATCATAACATTTTAATTAATAATATTTCTACATAAATAATCATACATATGTAATCAAACATAAATAAAAGAGTTACCCGTTGTAAGAATTGGGTACCAACATTATGTCAAAAGGCATAAAATAAAAGAATATCATAATCGTGTCCATGATAGAAATTATTTAAATCATAAATTAACATTATTAAAGTAAAATAGGATAAGAAAATTATAAGATACGTCACACTGAAGATAAAACATGTAAAAAGTGTATTTATGGAACATTAGAATTAAAACATTTTAGTGTGGTTTTAAGAAAAATATTGGATCTTTTAAAACATAAAATGGAATAACATTTTACTTAAAAAAAGAATTAAAACAAGAATGTTTTCATAATAAAAATATTTATTTGTTAAAAATAATGGTGTCTCAAAATATATTATATTGTTCACTTTAAAATGCGTATGAATTCAAGAAGTTTCCTTGAATCAGTTTTTCTTACCGGGAAGAGTTGAGTAGGTACCCTTTTAAAAACATGTTTATCCCAGAAAAGTAGGATGAATGGATATTGAAACATGGGTTTGGAATATATAAACAGCAGTTATAATAATTAAATTATAATAATATAAAGTGTCATTTGGGTAAAAAGATAGAAATAGTAATCCAAAGGATAATAGAGGTTCGGGTAGAATCCCATAACTTAACTCTAAAGGTATTCTTCACATGATCTTAATGACCTACATAATAAAATTGGTTTCATTAATTAATTATTAAAGAACCCATTATACATATATTTTATTTATTATTACATTATTAAGTTCATTTATGTTCTTTTTTATGAGTTATAGAGTTCAATTTTATCATTCGTGAGTGTTTGTTTTCTTAATTTTCAGACCATCTTGCTTATATAAGAGTATGAATCTTTTTTTAAATAGTAAATTGATGTAAAAAATTGATGTTATAATTTATTAATTATCATAAATATGGTAATGTTATAATATAAGGCATTTTTTATTTTCAGTGAGGACGAGTCATTAGATAAAAATTTAATGATAAACGCTTGGATTATTTTGAGCGGTTTTTCTCATAATGATCTTATTTTGTCTTATTATTTTACATAATATGTGTATAATAATACCTGAACATTAAATAATATATAATATATATATTATGATCTATTTCTACCATAAAAATGGTTTTATTTCTAGCTTTGAATATGGTAATAGAATTTAAAAACCCGTCATCCTTGAATGTGATAAAATAACACATCTCAGACAGTGTTTTCATGTATTGAACAAAAGGTAGAGGGAAAGAATTAATTATGGATTATTCCATAAACATAATAAAAATCCATTATATGTGAGGTATGGGAGTTACTATTACAATTAGATAGTAGGAGGGGAAAAGACGGCCCGCGCACAGACGAACCCCTCACTAGCAAACCCTAGCCCAAAGCTGTGCTCGTTCGTTGATGTTGTCGTCAGAATATCATCATAGGTACCTATTGCTGGCCTTAAAAACAAAGCAGTTCCAGATATTGATGTTAATCCAAAGTATTTTCAACACAGCGGGTAGCCTGCGATTTCCTTTTCAGAATTGGAGTTGAGTTGTCTTGCCTCATATTTACACCTTGTTTTGGTTGGTAAATTTCTTGTTCACAGACCTTCTATGAGTTTCCTTAGAAGAGCATTAAAAGGGATTGTGTTTTTAGATTTTAGCATCATTCTGGTTATCTCTCACATAACTATCTTCTGATTTGCTACTGAGGATGACTACTATAGAATTTGGTCTAGAAAATCTTGGGTTTTTGGTGGATACCCTATGAAAGTACTGAAATGGACCCTACATTTTGACCCATTCAAGGAATCACCAATTGTTCAACTCTGGGTTGGTCTCCCAGGCCTACCCCTGCACTTGTTCAAGAAACATGCCCTCTTACAAATTTACAATCCCATTGGAACCCCATTAAAGATGGACTCAGCTGCTAGGAATCTCTCAAGGACATCTGTTGCACGAATCTGTATTGAGACTGATGTTTATAGGGAATTTCCATCTCGAATCTGGATACAAAATGGTGAAACCGGTTTTTTTTCAGGATGTTGTTTATGAAAATTTACCTTCTTACTTCCAATGTTTACATATACTAGGACATTCCTCAACAGAATGTGGAATCAAATAAGCATGTCAAGAAAATAAAAAGAATATTTGGATTGAGAATGGAAAGACAAATCAACCACTTCCGTCAATATCTACACATAGCAGATTGCAAGATGGGGCTCATACATCCCCCAAGGAGGTTCCACCTCCGGTTGTGGAATCAAATAACCATCACAGTTCACCCCCGCCCCTTGAGGATGTACCAGCAATGAAAAAACAAGATGATACTTAGGAGGATGAAAATTAAGGGTGTGAACCATATGAAAATAGTGATTCACCTCACGAGGAAGAAGATAAAACATCTCATATTGAGGAAGATTATTTGCAACCAATGGCTAGGAAGGGGAAAACCCAATAGTTGATGCTAATGGGTTCATCACCCCTAACCCCAGAAAAATGAGGACACGTAAAGACTACTCTCAACATGAAAGAACCATAGTCACACGTTGATTAGACATCTCAGGAAATGATGTCTTTACCAATGACATAACTCACTATGTAGAGGACTAACAACAAGCTAAAGGGGACAATTCTCATAATGTTCCATGTTGTGAAGATCCTAAATCTATGGAGAATCTTAGAGATGAAATCCTATATCAATATTTTTGAAGAGGAGAGATTTAAAAGGATACGTAGCCATCATGTCAGATATATTCAATGAAATAATGAGGAATGAGTTTTAAAACCCTCCATAACTCATCTTATTTGTCAGGTGGATGCTAGAAGGCCATGATTATGGGAGTCAATTACTGTCTTTCTCTGGTCTGAGGTTTGGAAATTTTTTTGAGATGATATTGCTATTTATTATTTGGAAACTGTGAATTTATGCTTCTCTCTTTGGACACTGTCTGGCTGGATCCTGTTCACGTTGTACCAACTAAATTGGTCCCGTTCCAGCTCTGTTCTTGTAGATCTACTTGATTATGATATTTTGATGCTTAATCATTGCATCGGTTCTTCGGTTGCAACTCTTCCATGATGACGAGTTCTCCTAGAAGTGCATAATGAATGTAATTTCTTATCTACCTTCCTGATAGGAAATTTGAGTTTTCTGGAATTTTGACGATCTTATTACCTTGACATAATGAATGTACTATTGCCTCTATTAAGAGTAATTGGGCTGCTTGACGTGTATCCCTGTATCCCCATCTTTTACATACTAGTGTAAGCTCTTCACACCTCGTGATTGTAATGTTACTTTCTTATTGTTTAATAAAATCCTTTAGGGAAAAAAATATAGCAGGTGGTGAAGAGATAATAATAAAATAAAGGAACTTGAAAAGAATTTAAAAGAGAATGGAGAGAGTTTTACCTGTTGATCCATTCTTCTTGAGAACCACTTTAGGGCATGGGTTTTGTTATTTTGAGGATTCCAAGGGATAATGGACGTGGGGGAGGATCTTGGGAGGATAATTGAGTAGAACTTGGTCAAGGCTCAAGGCTTCAAAGGTGTTAGTAGAAGAGGTAATGAGTGTTGATTTTTACAGTGGAGGAGAGGGAAGTTTTATAAATATTTAATTCATCAGTTTATTATTTTTATCATGAAAGAAATAGTTAATGTTATTGATACTTTTAAAGTAATTAGATCATGTTAGTTTGAAAAAATGGTTCTTAAATCATCCATGACTCATTGAATAGTGTATTTGACTTATATTGTTTATATACTGTATATTACCGTATTTTACTATTCACCAAAAATTCTTTGTTTCAGAAAAATTACAAAAAGTTCACCCTAACATTATTTAGGCATGTAGAATCCAAAAAATAAACTCCATTTTATGAAAATATTTTTCTAAATATGATATATTTAATTTTTAAATAAAATCATCATTTACTTGAGAAATTTATATTTTAATATTAAAAATGATTTTATACGACATTGAAAAAGTAAATATGGTCTTGTAAATTTTTTTCAAATTCATAATACAACAAGATATTAATTTCTAAATAAATTTTATGAAAACAAATTTTCTTTTAAATTATTAACTTTGTCATAAAATTGTAATTAAATATTTACAAAAAATCCAACACATTTAAAATTATTTTTTTACTTATACTATGGTCATATTATTACTTATATGATGGATATATTATATTTACAATTTCATTGTTAAGGACACTATTCAATTAGATTATTTACTATTTATAAGTTTCGTATTTCTAATCTAAGGGTGAAATTAATATTCACCAAAAATTAAATTTTCTTATGAGACTTCAAATAATTTATTGATCACAACCATGCATGTCATATTTTAGATATTCAAAATACAAAACTAGAAAAATCATGTTTAACATCTAGTTTATAAATTTTATATAGTATTTAGTTGTTCATTTATGCATGATGTTTCATTGTGTTTCCTAATGTGATTTTATGTGACATAATAATAAGAAGTGAATTTCCATTGATAAAACATTGGGTCGTTACACTCACACTCCCTATCAATTTTCTCACTAGTGTAAATGCCTTTAAAAATAATGAACCTTTCATAAAATCAATGTTAGGAATGAGAAGAATACAATAGTAGCCAGAAAATTATGGATTTTGATGGATCTTGAGGCATCAAAAATGTCAATCACACTACCTCCGTTGGAGGCATTAATCAGCCCAAAGGTCAAAATTTCCAAGGCATGGATCTCTTGATACCCTTAGTGGGAATTTTCCAAATGTATGTATTTTGTGGAGGCCACTAAAACATTTGATCATGGAATATGTGGTAAAATAGTTTGAGATAAAGGTTATACAGATGCTCAGGGTCATTCAAAAGGTACCTAGGAAAAGACCTCTAAGAAGGCTAGGGTTGAGATGACAACACCAAGGCGATCTAGTAATCACCATCAAGAGGAGGCCACAATATTGTCCTCTCATTCCTATAAATAGGGAAAGGAAGGATAAAGAGGATTCCCAATCAAAGTGTGTTGAGACCTCTTCACAACTATCCCAGTTAGAAGAAAACTATGTGCGACCCATAGCAATCCACATATGGGGGAGCATAACTGACAATTAAAGGGATGTTGGGTAATTTATTGAAGCTAGTTTACAATTTCTAGAGATGGGAGATATCAAGTCAAACCCTATCATGTGTTTTGGAGTTCAATTTTTACTGTTAAGATTGTTGGAGGGATCTACCACGATTTTCGGCCAAATAAATTGTTCATCCAAGGGTGTGGTTGAAGTAGTTATTCCCAGAACGAACACATATTACCCTGTATCCTTGACCTTGATGACATCTTCCTTCAGTTACCCAATATGGTATAGGAAAATTAGGTTCAAATCATATTAATAATTTGATAAGGTATCCTTTAAGTGAATAAAATTAATGTAAGTAAATACCAACTCCTCATATGATGAATATTATTCCTGACAGCTAGAATCTTGTTATGCCATTTAGTGGGGTGATGTCTATATTTTTTGGATGGTCGGATGAATTTTTTTAAGGTAAAGGAAAAATATAGAATTGACATGATCTAATCTTCTTCTGTTTTCTTCTAATCCTTCATGTCATGTTTCCTTTTTTGGGATTAAACATCAGAGGACTCATCTTCTAATGAAGTTGGATTTTCTATAGTGGAAGTGGAAGGAGGAAAAGTTGTTTGTTTCCACTGTGTTCCAATAATTAAATTAGATTGATTGATTGTTTTCCTAGAAGACCAGTCACTGAACTCCTATGAACTATTTATATTAAATTATTTTGAATCTACTTCCTCCTCAAGATTGGTATCAGAATCACATGCTACTTAGGAGGGTGAATTTTTTAGTTTCACCTTCCCCAAGTCCACCATCTTTTGCAGGAGGTCTTTAAAAAACAGAACAATCCATGATGTGGTGCCCCAACATTTGATGGAAGGGAAAATAGATTGGGAGATCTTCATCATGATCTTTTTTGGGATTTTTGGCCTTTGGAAATTGAACTACGTCATCATCCAATGTCGAGATGAAGTAGTCATGACTTGGTCATTTTGAAAAGAATAGAACTTTTTTTATCTCCAAAAACTACTTTTTATTATAATCTCATTAAACATACCAATGAAGTGTCCATTAATACTGATTCTCATAAGGTGGATCCTTATTATATGATGTCAGCATTGAAGTAAGAGAAATTATATGGGCCAACATAAGTGTAAATATAGAGGATTTTTTCCCTAATCTATTTCCTTGAGGCAATGGAATCACATGGGACTTGGCTTTGGTCTCAGTAATGGAATTTTCCACCTATTGAAAAATTGAGGCAAGGTCCCAAAATCCACCTATGTATTTCATAGGGATAAATGGTGTGTGAAACTCATCATCAAGATTATCTACAAAAATGGGAAATAAATCATCTTGTGATAGTGGTAGTTTTAAAGACTATGCAAATCCTTTCCACTGAGCAAATAAATATGAGTCCCTTTTATTCTCACTTTTTTTTCATTTCGTGAGATCAAAGACTATTGTCTTCTGCAGTGTTGAGATGTGCTGGAAGAGGAACTTATAACAGAGATATTCCCATCCTTTGATTGATCAAGACTAAGAACTCATGTACTATATAAAGACAGGACCATACAATGATTTCAGAAATCAAATTAGTTTTACTTCCTTCCCCTGGTCAGGGGTTCCCATAATGGGATCGTAGTAAGAGAAAAAATGTGTCAAGTGCTTCTCCATGTCTCCTAAGCCATTAAAGAGTGGTAATATAGTATTCCAAATTTTTGAAGGGGTAAATGTCAGGTTTACCCATTCGAGTTAAGGCTTTTTTTATGGTTGTACTAGCATGTTCTATTCTTCCACTACTCCCAATCAAACCATTAATGACTCAATTGTGTTCATAAGAATTCAAGGATAATCTAGATGATTCAGGACCTAAACAAGTTTAGTGGATAGTGCCTAAAGGGGTGCAGAGACTAGTAGGGGAATTGGTGGTGGAGCTTATGGTACTTTCTGTGGATAACCAATTGGGGCAGGCCTATGAGGATGTTCATGATCATGTTCTAGTTGTGCTCACAACAAAGGGAATTATCGATATGTAAATTCAAGATAAAAATATATTGGTTGATATCTAACATTGAGTGTACTCATTATTTGGAGGATTTTTAGTAACAACATTGATGACATTCACCAACACTTAATGAATTGCAGTAATTATGTTAGTGTCTCTGCAAGATCACCTTATTTTTTATCCTCTAAAAGAACTTTTCCTCACTTTTGTTGATTCCCTGAGAGATTCATGGTGAACAATAAACTGAAGGGAATATCCAAATAGTTCAATCATGCATGATTTAAATGAAGGCACTGAATCACAAGATGGAACAAACTCAGAGGACCCACTTTGCAGAATTTTCCCCAATTAAGAGAAGACTGATTCCCACTAAAGAGGGGATTATTGTGGTGACAAATACCCTATCCCAAAGGGTTGGGTCTATTCATGTTATGATTTCAAAATCCTCCGGGCCTAGTTTTATAGCTTCGAGGGTTGGGATGTAAAATACCATTATCCATGCAGGCTGGGGTTTATCCCAGACATTCATGGTTAATATTACCACAAATTCCCTTCTGATTTTTAATATTTTTATTTAAACATGGGTTGGGTTCATTATTCGGCACACACTTAAACCACCCATTTCAAATGACCATTGTTCTATTTATAGAATTTGTGCATTTTAATGAATTAAATCCTCTAAATGGTAGTCATGGTCAATATTATCATATGATTGATGCAAAAGTCTCTCAACAACCTTCTCTCTTTGTCTTAGACATTGGTGAGACTTGGTCGGGGCATGTTATTGTTGAGCTTGCCTTCAATTGTAAAAAATTATATTTGTTGGATCCATCCTAAGGCAATGATGTTTTATGATAATACCGTTGGTAGGATTATCTGGTTATGGAATGAAGAGAAATATAATAATCTATTTTCACGCCATCCTCTGATACGAACACTAGATAGGGAATCTGTAATCAGTTGTCACAACCTCATTAATGTGCCAAATATTGTGAATTAAAGGTATATTTACGGTTTCCCAATATTTGAATTTCATGAATCTAGGAGGTATGCTGGATTATTTGGAACTACAACCCTTATATTAACTTGAAGTGACTTTTATACTCATCATAACGTAATATTTTTTCATTTAAGTGATCATTATTTTTCTATATATTGAGGAGGATGTTGTATAAAAAATCATCTAAAAACCCCTATGTAATTTTGAATTAAGGGGTGGAAAAATGGAACAACATAATTGGTATTTAATATTTATCCAGTTGTTTCCTCATGTTTAACATCTACTCTTCATCCTTTAACAGAGGCTCTACTTCCCAATCATACCAAAGTTGGCATTTTTCTACCGTTTTATGAGAAGCAGCTAGATCGGCAGGGATTTCCTCTATTTCAGTAGAAGGTTAGTGGACCAAGGGTGATTTGGATAATGAATGTCACCTTGGGATATCTTCAGTTTGAGAAAGGATTTCATCTTATTTTGATAATTCACGAGGCATGACTGACCTTGTTTTCACAATTGCCTCAAGATATGAGGGATTTTCCGTCATTATATTACTAGTTGAATAGTTCTTATGATAACGAGAAACAATACTGTGGAGAGAACATTCGCAGTGAATGCCATCATGTGGAGGAATGTCATAGTAGATTAAAATAAGTTTAAAACCCTCTTTCCCACTTTTTCTTCTATCCACATGAAGTGTTACAGTGGAACTCGTCAAGAGATAGGCTCTTGAGATTGACCAGATTTTTCTCATGAAGCAAGTCTTTATGGTGAAGTGTCTGATGAGGACCTTTAGAATTAATATAACATATCCAATAATTTGGTAACAAGAGGGTAAGATCTTGATATCCCATAGATGAATGTTTTAGGTCTTCATGCAATCAATCATTAAGCTGAGATGGATCGCATATTTTCTCTTCACTCACCAACCATGTTTGATGAGACTTCTTCTTGGAAACCTTCTTACAAATAGTTGGGAGACTTTTATGGGAGTAGTGGTTATCATGGGTAGGTTTATGTGCCTACCTTAGGGTGTCCATTAGGATAGGCTGGTTATATCCAGATGGAGCAGGTCTATGTTCCTGATACGGTTGTCCATATGATATTTGGGAGTTTGACCATGACCCTCTTTGATGAGAACAGAGTTCTATAGATGCTCTAGGGTAACTTATTAATTATCCACCCTGAAAATGGGGATAGAGTTATGTGTCTATCTCTATTGTACAAATTTAATCTCCATTGCAAGCTTCTATAAAGTATCTAGTATATGGGTACGTATTTTTGAAATACCTTTCACCATTGAAAGGATATGGTTGGGGACATCAGAAACTGGAATGATGATATAAATCCATTCGATATCTAGAGTACAAGAATGTTCCTTCTTAAGTCCTCACTTTTTTACAAATGGATAATGATAGTACTCATGTGTGGGGGAAGAGAGTTGAGTCCCCCCTGCTTGTTGTTGGGGCATTCTGAGTGGCTTCTCCATGTGATACCAAAATGTGGTTGTTGGTAGTCTTGGTGGGTGAGGGCAGTCGTATGTTCCTACTTTATGGCTTCCACCATATTTGGTTGGTGGGATTCTTTGAATTCCACTAGACTAGTCAGCTGCCTGGTTGAATGAAGGAAGGTTTATGTATGTGCCTGCTCACAATTTTCCACCAAATTGGGTTGGTGGGATTATGTATAGGGGTGAATCTATGACCTCGCTCCCTGTTGGATGGTTTTCATCCCTAGTGGTCTGTCTTGCGAGCATGGGATTGATGTACCTGGTTTAGAAATCTGAAGGAAACACACTCATCATATTGAGAGTTCACTAACACATGACATTGGATATAATGATTTTTGGCAAGATCCCTTGAGAAGGACCATTGTGTCTTTAGGATGAGGTTATATGGATCCTCTATATCCACTTCCTTATGATATTGGATGTACTTTTTTATCATCCTAGGGGTGAACTCCGAAAACAGTTTAAGACTGCAATCGATGTCATTTACTTCAGGACCACAGATCATCACTAATTGGATGATCGGGGGTTTTTGTTGAGACGTATGGATTGTCTTCTGACATCTAGTTTTAAGACGGTACTATGATGATGGTACTCTAAAAAAACATTAAAGGCCAGGTGTTTAAGACATTAGTCTTATGTTGGTGTCCTTTACATGGTTGAAGACCCGACCTAAGCAGATGCTGGGGAATTCATCGATGGTAGATATAATGACACCATTGGATTGAGGGGAGTTCTGAAACTTTCCATGATATATGACAGACATGAACAAGAAAAACATGTTAAAGAACCATGTTTTTGGATGAATAATTTCTTGCTTGATTACATTATCTAGCCCTATTTTATCGATTGAAAGGGGCCTGAACGATGAGTAACACTATCAATTTGGCTAAGGATTCACATTGGGTTCACCATTTATTATTCCCCATTGATTTCAAACCCCGTGGCAATTTTCTATTTCTGAATAGTTTCATGTGGGTCTATTTTTGGAACATGAAACACCAAAAAGTTATGTATCTATTGGGACATGCTTTCAAAAGGCAAGCACTCATTAGGGATTTTGACCAATGATGCTTAAGAACATATATTGGACAAGTGGATGGGTGGTTGGGCTAATCACACCCTTTTGAGGGGAATTATTTCCTACTCCGAGACTCTCATATAGATTTATGATATTACCCTGAATCCTTAATTAATTCCAAAGTATGAAGTGGGGGTCCCTTGAAATTAGCAATCAATTATTAGCATGTATAGAATTCAGAATCATATATATGTATACAAGGTTGTTCATTAATAGAAATACTTGTATGTATTGGAGGATATCCATCAATGGATTCCTCTTATATTATACATAGATATTTTTGGTCATTAATTTGATGAAGTTGTTTTTCTAGCCACATAGTGGGGATCTCTGGTGTTTATCGTCATCCTGGGTGATAGTGGTTGCTATGGATTTTATCATCATTAAAGGAGACAAGAGTTGTTTTTATGTTGGGATCAAACCTGTGGATGGGATTCCTACATATGCTTGTAAAAGGAATCTGAACCCATGTAGTTCGTTGACTCTTAATAGGGAGAATCATCCCTTTTATGGTCATATGATAAGGACCAAACTGTATAGATTAATATTATGTGGAAAGGAAGTCTATGTGAAAGGTTTTTAGACTGATTTTGGTGTAGAATTTGTGATAAAGAAGAACAAGGAACCTAAGATGGAGATGATTTTCCAAGTTAAATTAGGCCTTGATGGGGATATGGCCTAGAGTGAATAGGGTTGATTTGGGGTGTTGGATTTGAACCTCAGAGAGGCTTCTTACATATCCCATTTAGATGGGAATAAAATCCCACGTAGTTAGGTACGTCTTGCAGGTGATTATTTCCCATTGAGAGGACATGTTGGGGTTACTTCAAAGAAGGATAACATGTAAATGGTAAAATGAGGAATGTCTTTAATTGTGGTGGTTTGGAGGTCTATTTTGGGCTTATACATAAGGAGAATTTCCATAGGAAGGGTTTTAGGGATTCCCTCCCCCATGGAGGATTCCCTTGTGAATTAGGAGTTATGAATGGGGATAACCTCTGAGGAGGATGCCCCTTGAGATTGATCCTTAGATAGGCATCCTACGTATCCTAGTAATATTGTGAATCAGTGTTCTCAAAAATCAATAATCAAGTGGATTGTGAGGATTCTATGATAATCATTAACCACTAATCTCACTTGATTGATGCTCAATGTGAGAAAAAAGAGAAAATAGACAATCTGGAAAATGAAACACTTTTCATTCTCTAATAGTGGAAGAGGCTGGAGAATTGACACTTCCCTCTGTTCACTTTACATTGGATATGAGTCCTTGGAAAAAATAAATTAAGGTGAAGGATGTGGTGTTTTAGAGGAGAAAGACTGCAACCTCCTACAAGAAAGTCTAGGGGATTATTCCATGAGGGATAACCTAGATGTGTTCCCCAATGGGAGGAGGTATTCATTCCATATAAAATAGAAAATAAATCATGATCCTTACTATCCCAACTGGGAACTGGAAGATCCGGGTCTTAGAGATGAAAAGGGGAAGGCATGGTCTTAACCCTTTAATATGATATCATGAACTCCCTGATACAATACCAGAGGTAAGGGTTCTCATGAACATGGTGATATAATATCACATGCACCCTAAGAACCTTGACCGAATAACTAGACATGTGTGGGGAACTCTTAACCACAAAAATACATACCTAAATTGAGGATGCACTGATGTGCCAATTTTCATGGTTTGTACATCCGATGGTCTCAGTCGAGGCTACAACATGGTATCTTTCAGACAGGTTGTCCAAAAATAAAGGATCCCTACAATAGGTGTCTTGAAATAGGGCTTGAAGGGTGATTTGCGTAGGTCTTGGTGACATGTTCTTGGAGTAGGTATGCTACACATTTGTTCAGCGCATGGCCTGAATGAAAATGAAAATGCTTCACGTAGGGGTAAAGGCATGTGTGAGATGAATATGTCTCAAGAAGTGGACCACGGAGGAAAAACACTTGGTTGAGTCATTAACCTAATCACCCAGGGTCTCATCTAGTGTCCTTGGAAGGGTTTTCTATAGGTCCTTGATTAATGAATGGACCTTGTGTAGGTGACTTCGTATTATGGAAGAAGGGTCCTTGGATATGTGTCTTTTATTTTTTACCATGAAGGGAATTCAATCATATTTATCCCCTTTAATATTTTATTATCTTTGATTTTGGAGAGCTACCTGAGAAATTTTAGAGGACCTAGGTAAAGGTGTTGTGCAATCAGAGCAACAGGGGTTCTTCCAATTTTTTCAGTCTCTCAAATGAGAAGCCCAAGGGTCTAATTTATTTGAAAATATGGGACCCTATTTGAATGAGGATTTTGGAACATGTACATAGTGTAGTTGTTGGGCATAGGTATCCTATACAGGGGTGGAAAAAAATTGGCATGTGTAGGTCTAAAACCCATGTGGTGTGCGCAGTGATGGTTGTACATTCTGGGCTATGTGGGAAGGGTCTGCACTAGCCTCTTGGTGCGCAGGGATGGTGCATGTAGGTCCATTTGGACAAGTGATTTGGTTATTTTTTTAGATTTTTATCACTTTAACATGATCAAGGTTATCTTCATAATCTTTTCATCCTCCTTAATAAAAAGGTTGTGTCAACAATTATTAATAAAACATGTAATATAAAATTTATATATCCATATTAAATTAAATGTACCTAAATTAACACATGTGACATATGATCATGATATATATAAAATATTAAATCACATAAATCATATAAGAAAATTAATCATCATTTGTAATTATACAAAACACATGAATAATCACATCAAATCACATGAATATGAACCATAATCTCCACTTTTTTGTTTGATTAAAAAATCAAGCATATAAAACAAAAATATTCTATACCTTTTTATAAGTAATCAAAATGATAATAATTATACTCTATTTTAACAAATCATAAGAAATATATATTTTTATTCCTATTTTTATCTTTTATAAAATAAAAAATATTAAAGAATATAACTTTATGTAACAAAAAATGAAATATCCCTATAAAATCATACAATTATAAAACTATTTTTGACATGTTAAAAATAAATATATAAACCTTCCTCGAAAAGAATAAAATATATGGAAGAAGAACAGTTCCCCTTGAATTTATACCATACATAAAAAATAACACCACATATATAAAATTGTTATAGAATATAAAAAAATAATTTATTTATTCTATAGATTAATAATTTCTCTAATAAATGAGTCTTTATTTTTTGAGTACCTACCACATGATTAAACATTGAAGTACATGTGACATAGTCCTATAAAAATCAAGCAATAAAACATTTTCGTACATGAAATAGAAAATATTTCCAATTATTTTACAATTAACATAAATGTATTTAATCCTAGAAGAGTTTTTATGTGTATTTGTCACATTTTATAAGTTTTTGAAGTATTTTGATTTCAATTTCTTAAAATGTACCAGTTTGGATTTTAACTATTTTAATTTATTTTTGTATTTCAGCTATAGTTTTTTCTTCAATGCTCTAAATTATAAAATTATTTTTTATAGGATTGAATACATCATGGTATTCATTTTATTCTTTAGACACCAAAGCTCAATATATTATTTTATGGCCCAAAACGAGCTCACAAACCGGGCCTTGAAAACTATTCCAAGTTCTGATGATTTTTTAATCTATTTCAATATCTCATAAATGGAAGACTAATATGTTCTCAAATTATACATAGAGATGGAAGACATATGGATTAATAATGTATTTAAATTTGGACCCTCCTGATTCATCTTTAATCAAGGTCATTAATTCATGGGAATGCAGAGTTTTGAAATATATAGAGTCAGCTGTACAGAATTAAATTCACGGAGTTAAGTAGTGATAAATTTTACATCAAATGTCTAATAAATCATAAATTGTGAGGGTACACACAGATAAAGAAAGGTAAAAAAATTTAAAGGATACATGTAACAGCCCAAGATTTTATAAAAAAATATTCTTTTTAATTTTATTAATGTCTTGTGTTGTACGCTACACCAAAAGGAGCTTGCACAACACGCATCCTTGTCTTGCCTTGCATTACACGCAATCGCGACCTTCCTCGATAGCGTGTGTAATACGCAATACCGAGTTTCACTAAACAACGATGTGCTATTAAAATATTATTAAAACTAGCCGTTATGAATAGTAATAACCACTTTTTAAAATTCTGTAAATCTTATTTTTCAAAATTAACTTCATTCTTGGATTCGGAGTATCGAATTTAGCCTAAGGTGAAATTTTGGTACATTTCGGATAACCTTCATATTCGGATGAATAGTGAAAATTACTAAATTATAATTAAAAACAACTTTTTTAATCGAAATAATTAATAGTGATAAATTATTAATTTGAGTGGTTTTAAAGTATATTTAGAATATATTTTTACAATTTAATACAATGTTGGTCATTGGTTGTAATTTCACATTTAAACCAGACATAATCAAGTGTCAATCTTTTGATATATATTGTTTCCTAAAAACACGCTATTTATTTTAACAGCAGGATTTAATTATAAAATTAATTAATGCAACTTCTATGTTATGAATTTGGTAAAATAAATTTCATTTTTGAATTCGGAATATGAAATATAGCTTAGGATGAAATTTTGGCATTGTTCTGAAAAACATCAATTTTTGATGAATAGTGAAACTACTAAGTGGTAGTTAAAAAAAACTGAATTTTTCATAAAACTTAATTTTGCCGCTTCTGTGAATGGAATTTTGAAAATCCTAAAGACACGGTTAATATCAAGGACTAAAATGTGGTTCAATGAGATGAAAATAATTTTTTTGGTGAATAGTAACTTTTTACTTTTTTTACCGCGGTTAATAGTAAATAGGGTAACTAAGGGTAAATATGATATTACTATTACCCTAACACATGTCCTAATTCTATTGGACAAGTGTAATTCGACCAAAAACAAACTTAGGAATAAAATATGACCATTTAGGCCCACTTGGATTAGATTAGGACATTTATTATTAATTTATTTAAAGAAAGATTAAAATAGTTAAAATCAAAGTTTAATAAGTAAATCATTTTTAATATGGGGTTATACATAAGATAAATTCGATTGTAAATATTCATTATAAAGCTAAAAAGATTTCCTACATGATGGTATTTTATTTGTAATTTTTAGACATCAAATAATTTAATTTATCTATGACACAACGATGATGCAGTAATTATCTTATTAATGAAATATTGACATAATTGATGTTATAAACACCAAAATAAATGTAATTTGAGATTTTTTATGAATTCCACTAATTTTATAGGTTACTATGATATATTAATGTTGATTTAAGCAACTTGGTTCGAACATTTAATTCTGTTATGACTTTCACAAAAATCATATATCAAATAGTGTCAAAATTGACACAAAATAGTTTTTAAATCAAATATTATATTATTAATTGTTATTGTATTCCTAAAAATCTAAGGTTCGGCCAAATGACTTAGATAAGGATATATATATATTAATAATAAACAATTTGGGGTTCGTTTGGCATGTTATAGTAAGTGTATTAACCATATAGTGAAAGAAAAAAAAAGACATGGTAAAAGTTAAATTATTTAACTTAGAGTTAAATCTAATTGATAAGGTTAAAATAATATCCTAAACTTGTCTAAATTCTATTGGTTGATAGGATTTCGACCCATCCCCACTTTATCTTCGAAATAATACCCTTTGGAACCATTATAAACCGATTTTGACTTTAATATAAAATAATATTTTGAGATATTCCTAAGGTGCCCCTCTCCTCCCCTATAAAAGGACACCTCCTCCCCCTCCTCCTCACACCAATTTGAGCCCTCAAGCTCGGCCAAACCTTGCCAAAATCTCTTCTCCACTTCCCTAGAAACATCCTAGAGGTTCTGGTCTTCCTCAAAGACCAATTCTAGTTCCCTAAGAGGAGGTCTCAAAGAGGCACTTCAAAGAAGAGGTAATTACCGTTACCAATTCTTTCATCTTTATTTCTTCTTCCACTTCTTCTTCTTAGGTTGTTTCATTATGAAGTAATAACATCAGTATCACTCATATACTGATATGTTATTATAAGTATGAAACAACCCTATTTCACCATCTATCCATCCTACGGAAAAAGAAATCACCGCGCGTGCGTACGTACGGAATACCGTCTCCACGCCGTGGTGTAATCTATTTTCCACCACCACCTTACATGGATGGGTATAATGGTGTAAAGAATAACTATACATAGTTATTACAACATCATATTGATTCTGATATATTGTATAATCCACTCCAATTCAATTCAATATTTATAGAAATGATATCATCGCTCGTGCGTACGTACGGACTACCGTCTCCACGACGCGATGAGATTCATTCTCCATGTTAACAATTTAAGAATGATTATAATGTATATATAAGAAATAATAATTAAATATATGACATTATAAAGCTACTGGATTTATGTATATATATACATATGTATGTCATCTACTTAATTCCATTTCAAGACAATAAGGAAAGAAAAACAGCGTTCATGCGTACGTACGGACTACCGTCTCCATGAACGGTGTTTTTCATTTTATTTATCTATCTATTATATATATATATATATATACTGAATATATATGATATATAAATCATATTTTATATTATGGAAGTAAGTAAATCATGATATAAGTAATAATGATGTCAAGAACAACAAGTCAAAACACCTACGATAAATGAAACGATTTTACCCAAAACGCTTTATTAACATGGAATTTACAAACGAACGGGTAATATAATGTCATAAGTGAACCATATATGATATCATAACAATGAATATTATTCTGTAATAAGTCAATGAAATTATTTAAATCATTATACAGGAGGTTCGGACACATACGAAGCAAATTGGACCTAAGGTAAGGGAAATATCACAATCTCATTTTTATCCGAGATTGTTTATTCGTAAGTATTTACTGGGGTGTATTTTATCATCCACGTCCATGTTTCATCAATATGTAATATTACTTCCATCCACCTACAATTGTTTAAATCCATTTTTACCCTTCGGTGAGTTTTTAGTAATATGTATGAAAGGAATCTTTTGTCGTTTTTCGTACGAGGTACTTTTTGACTTTTCCGACAAAAGTACGAAGAATGTTTTTTTAACTTATACAGCATGAATGGATTTTTAAAACATTATTTCCAAGAATATTCTTTTAAATGTTTTCAAGTTTATTTTTAATCAAATTCTTTTATTTTAAAGTTGTATGTCATGATATGAAAGGAAAAATGTTTTTGAAGAAGAAATGATATTTTCCTCAAGAATGGAGTTCAAGTGTTTTATCAAAATTATTTTCCATCTAAGATAATAAAGGGTTCTGTTTTAATCCCTATTATTACATTGGTTTGATTATGTTGTGATGGAAATATTTTTATGAATTCCTTTATCTTATATGAATTATTTTATGATGTCATGTTGTTTAAGAATCCCATTTTTATTACATGGGTTATGCGATGATGTATGATTTATGATTATGTGGCACACATAAGAAAGGATTCATTATAAGATGGGTGGGACCTATATCTCCCTCCAATGCATTGGGTAAAGATTTTATATCTCATGAGATAGACATGGCTGGAATGGTAGGTTATACCGGTTCAGTGAAACAGGACTGAAACGAGGGTTACTCGATTCAGAAAGGGACTTTGTCCACTAAGATAGTCTTGGCAATGAGTCATGACTAACAAGAAATGATTTTCCATGATTATGTGTGCATGCCAGAAAGTTTCAAGTCTTATGTTATGATTATGGGGATCTCATTTTCACTTCTATGATTTATTCCATGTTAAGATATTATGATCTTTTTTGCAGGTTTTGATTTTCAAAAAGATATGATATGATTTTTATTTCCTTTATTTGCCCTTGCTGAGCATTTGAGCTCACCCTTTTATGTTTTCTTTTCCCCAGGATATAAAGAAAGGTTTTAGGTATAAAAAAAGAAGATCTTTATGGGAGATATTGAAGAACTTTCACCACGATTAGAAGATTACGTTCCGAGTTTCCAAAGACACTAAACTATTACGATCCCTGTGTGTGTGTGTTTTTGTTATGTAATAAGTATTACGCAAATGTAATGTAATGTCCATGTACGTCAGGATACGGGTCTCTACAGTTGGTATCAGAGGAAAGGTTTAGTCAACCTTTGGAAACTAGGATGCGAAAACGTTAGTGAGATCCCTAGAGATATTTCTATGGTATGTCTAGGGATGTCCTTAGGGATAAGTATACGTATAGGTTATAGTAATAGAATTACGCTAACGATCATAGAATTAAACCTAAGATGTTGGATATTGAAGGTACTCCCCCTTTGTTATGTTGTTTTCCCTAGCATGATTTTTGCCTCTCACACTATTCTTTTTGGGTTTTAGACGATGGCTGGAACCCGAAGGAACCGTGTTGATCAATGCAATGGAAAATGCAATGATTGCCCTCCTGAACAAACAAATGTTATGGGAGATGGAGTGCATAATCTTATTGCTATACTTACACAAGCTATGAATCATTCTGGACTTCCAAATGAGCAGAGAAGGGAACAATATTCTATTGAGTCCTTCATGAGGCAACGTCCACCTTCTTTCAGTGGGACTTCTGATCCACTTGTTGCTGAACAATGGATCAGTACCACTGAAAAGATATTTTCAGTTCTTCAATGTTCTGAACATGATAAATTCATCTTAGCAGTATATCGTTTGGAAGGTGAAGCTGATCAATGGTGGAATCTTATCAAGAATATGAGGCCAAGGGATGAAATTGAGTCCATGGAATGGGACGAGTTCAAGAACTTGTTTTTCAGTAAGTACTTCCCTCGTATTCTTCGAACAAAGATGGAAAAGGAGTTTATTGAGCTGAAGCAGAAGGATGATGAATCTGTTGGTATATACGAAGAGAATTTTACAAGACTTGCAAGGTATGCATCTGGCATTATCATCCAACCTGAAAGTAAAGTTGATCGATTTTTCAGTGGCTTAAAACCAAGTCTTCGAAGGGCATTAGCTATAAGAGACTTTAGTAGCTATGAAGAAATTGTGCGTTGTGCTATCAAGGTAGAAATGGAAGTTGGTGTTACATATCCATCTCATGGTTTTGACAAGAAACGAAAGATGGAGTTCAAGGAGAAATCTCATAATAATGGTGAAAAGAAGATGAATGTTTCCTTATGCACAAAGTGTGGAAAGAAGCATGGTGGAGATTGTCTTAAAGGAACTAGAAAATGTTTTAAGTGTGGAAAAGAAGGTCATCGAGCAGCTGAGTGTCGAAGTAATGGAAAAAGGGTTTCTAATGATGTGAATAAAGCAAACACTGCAGAGAACACACCACCAACACTTCAATGCTTCAAGTGCAAGGAAATGGGGCATTATGCTAATAATTGCCCTAATCCAAGGGTTAGTGATGATCAACATGAGCAACCACTGAAGGCAAAGGACAAAGGGAAGTCACATGCGATCACTATTGGCGATGTTGAATATGATAACGATGTGGTGGAATGATTAAGCGTTTATGTAATGGGATTCCAAAATAATGTTGTATCATTGAGTATTGCAATATTTATTGATGTGGTATTCAAAGTGATTGAGATATTTTTTTTGGAAATAAGATGATATGCGCATAATGAAGACGAGAAAATGAAATGTTTAATAGTATTCATGAGCTCATGATTGATATAAGGACTAAGTGATATCATGGTTTGAGTATATAGAATTTTGAGGATTTTGGTATGTGGAAAGTGTTAACTTTTAACTGCATTCAAGTTTTCACTAAGGTTCAATGGGTATTCAAGAGAATACATGATTAAGGACTTTGAATGTTTGGAATGTGACCAACAAAACATATCTTATGATATATGGGGATCAATGATGGTATTAAATCTCTGTTAATCGTTTTCACTATGTTATGAGAATGGACTGCAGTATTATGGATAAGCCTAAAGATTGGAATGGATTATGTTGGACATAAGTTAGTATTGTTTAAGGATAGATGTTTTTTTTCGATATTATTGATGGGATGCTATAGTAATATAGTTTTAGAAAAAGGACAACCTGCAGGACGGGCGACAGCCCATCGCTTCGGACAAGGCTGTGGGAATCGAACCCACAACCGAAGTGCGACTGGCCTACAAGAAGTCCCTGTTTAGTAGAAACTAGTTTTATTATATTAAGAAGTATGATATATGAAGTATAAGTCCATTTTAGGAACCATATATGATTAATCTCACTATAGATCGATTTATGCATATAATTTTTGCTAACCTTTTGTTTGAGACAGATGGAATGACCCGTCATTCTATCACATGATCTGCTAACACTTCACGAATAACAAATTCAACTTCATTTATTTAAGAGATGAAGTGGAAATTTTTCAAGGCACGAACAACAGTGAGATTGTACCAAAATAAAGTAAGTATTTATTCTAATTCAAATTTTCAACTTTAGGAAATGATCTTGAAAACCAAAAATGTTGTCCTAGTGATCTTATACCTGATGAATCAGATGGTACCTTATATCATCACAAATCTATGGATTTGTGATTACTGGCTTTTCCATAGCCATGTTCTCTACCACTCTCCATCAGAACATGATGGTTAGATTTCTCTTCCATATCCATATTTTCACCTATGTGGAAACCCAATGATTAGTTTATTTGGGTAACCGTTACGTTTCATACTTTTGTTTTTAAAGATTGGTTTTGATATTCCTTTTTACGATGTGGGTTTTTATTAAAGAAACTTTCTAATAGTAAACCATTTATAACCCCGACGAATTTCGAGGGCGAAATTTATTTTAAGGGGGGTAGAATGTAACAGCCCAAGATTTTATAAAAGAATATTCTTTTTAATTTTATTAATGTCTTGTGTTGTACGCTACACCAAAAGGAGCTTGCACAACACGCATCCTTGTCTTGCCTTGCATTACACGCAATCGCGACCTTCCTCGATAGCGTGTGTAATACGCAATACCGAGTTTCACTAAACAACGATGTGCTATTAAAATATTATTAAAACTAGCCGTTATGAATAGTAATAACCACTTTTTAAAATTCTGTAAATCTTATTTTTCAAAATTAACTTCATTCTTGGATTCGGAGTATCGAATTTAGCCTAAGGTGAAATTTTGGTACATTTCGGATAACCTTCATATTCGGATGAATAGTGAAAATTACTAAATTATAATTAAAAACAACTTTTTTAATCGAAATAATTAATAGTGATAAATTATTAATTTGAGTGGTTTTAAAGTATATTTAGAATATATTTTTACAATTTAATACAATGTTGGTCATTGGATGTAATTTCACATTTAAACCAGACATAATCAAGTGTCAATCTTTTGATATATATTGTTTCCTAAAAACACGCTATTTATTTTAACAGCAGGATTTAATTATAAAATTAATTAATGCAACTTCTATGTTATGAATTTGGTAAAATAGATTTCATTTTTGAATTCGGAATATGAAATATAGCTTAGGATGAAATTTTGGCATTGTTCTGAAAAACATCAATTTTTGATGAATAGTGAAACTACTAAGTGGTAGTTAAAAAAAACTGAATTTTTCATAAAACTTAATTTTGCCGCTTCTGTGAATGGAATTTTGAAAATCCGAAAGACACGGTTAATATCAAGGACTAAAATGTGGTTCAATGAGATGAAAATAATTTTTTGGTGAATAGTAACTTTTTACTTTTTTTACCGCGGTTAATAGTAAATAGGGTAACTAAGGGTAAATATGATATTACTATTACCCTAACACATGTCCTAATTCTATTGGACAAGTGTAATTCGACCAAAAACAAACTTAGGAATAAAATATGACCATTTAGGCCCACTTGGATTAGATTAGGACATTTATTATTAATTTATTTAATGAAAGATTAAAATAGTTAAAATCAAAGTTTAATAAGTAAATCATTTTTAATATGGGGTTATACATAAGATAAATTCGATTGTAAATATTCATTATAAATCTAAAAAGATTTCCTACATGATGGTATTTTATTTGTAATTTTTAGACATCAAATAATTTAATTTATTTATGACACAACGATGAGGCAGTAATTATCTTATTAATGAAATATTGACATAATTGATGTTATAAACACCAAAATAAATGTAATTTGAGATTTTTTATGAATTACACTAATTTTATAGGTTACTATGATATATTAATGTTGATTTAATCAACTTGGTTCGAACATTTAATTCTGTTATGACTTTCACAAAAATCATATATCAAATAGTGTCAAAATTGACACAAAATAGTTTTTAAATCAAATATTATATTATTAATTGTTATTGTATTCCTAAAAATCTAAGGTTCGGCCAAATGACTTAGATAAGGATATATATATTAATAATAAACAATTTGGGGTTCGTTTGGCATGTTATAGTAAGTGTATTAACCATATAGTGAAAGAAAACAAAAAGACATGGTAAAAGATAAATTATTTAACTTAGAGTTAAATCTAATTGATAAGGTTAAAATAATATCCTAAACTTGTCTAAATTCTATTGGTTGATAGGATTTCGACCCATCCCCACTTTATCTTCGAAATAATACCCTTTGGAACCATTATAAACCGATTTTGACTTTACTATAAAATAATATTTTGAGATATTCCTAAGGTGCCCCTCTCCTCCCCTATAAAAGGACACCTCCTCCCCCTCCTCCTCACACCAATTTGAGCACTCAAGCTCGGCCAAACCCTGACAAAATCTCTTCTCCACTTCCCTAGCAACATCCTAGAGGTTCTGGTCTTCCTCAAAGACCAATTCTAGTTCCCTAAGAGGAGGTCTCAAAGAGGCACTTCAAAGAAGAGGTAATTACCGTTACCAATTCTTTCATCTTTATTTCTTCTTCCACTTCTTCTTCTTAGGTTGTTTCATTATGAAGTAATAACATCAGTATCACTCATATACTGATATGTTATTATAAGTATGAAACAACCCTATTTCACCATCTATCCATCCTACGGAAAAAGAAATCACCGCGCGTGCGTACGTACGGAATACCGTCTCCACGCCGTGGTGTAATCTATTTTCCACCACCACCTTACATGGATGGGTATAATGGTGTAAAGAATAACTATACATAGTTATTACAACATCATATTGATTCTGATATATTGTATAATCCACTCCAATTCAATTCAATATTTATAGAAATGATATCATCGCTCGTGCGTACGTACGGACTACCGTCTCCACGACGCGATGAGATTCATTCTCCATGTTAACAATTTAAGAATGATTATAATGTATATATAAGAAATAATAATTAAATATATGACATTATAAAGCTACTGGATTTATGTATATATATACATATGTATGTCATCTACTTACTTCCATTTCAAGACAATAAGGAAAGAAAAACAGCGTTCATGCGTACGTACGGACTACCGTCTCCATGAACGGTGTTTTTCATTTTATTTATCTATCTATTATATATATATATATACTGAATATATATGATATATAAATCATATTTCATATTCTGGAAGTAAGTAAATCATGATATAAGTAATAATGATGTCAAGAACAACAAGTCAAAACACCTACGATAAATGAAACGATTTTACCCAAAACGCTTCATTAACATGGAATTTACAAACGAACGGGTAATATAATGTCATAAGTGAACCATATATGATATCATAACAATGAATATGATTCTGTAATAAGTCAATGACATTATTTAAATCATTATACAGGAGGTTCGGACACATACGAAGCAAATTGGACCTAAGGTAAGGGAAATATCACAATCTCATTTTTATCCGAGATTGTTTATTCGTAAGTATTTACTGGGGTGTATTTTATCATCCACGTCCATGTTTCATCAATATGTAATATTACTTCCATCCACCTACAATTGTTTAAATCCATTTTTACCCTTCGGTGAGTTTTTAGTAATATGTATGAAAGGAATCTTTTGTCGTTTTTCGTACGAGGTACTTTTTGACTTTTCCGACAAAAGTACGAAGAATGTTTTTTTAACTTATACGGCATGAATGGATTTTTAAAACATTATTTCCAAGAATATTCTTTTAAAAGTTTTCAAGTTTATTTTTAATCAAATTCTTTTATTTTAAAGTTGTATGTCATGATATGAAAGGAAAAATGTTTTTGAAGAAGAAATGATATTTTCCTCAAGAATGGAGTTCAAGTGTTTTATCAGAATTATTTTCCATCTAAGATAATAAAGGGTTCTGTTTTAATCCCTATTATTACATTGGTTTGATTATGTTGTGATGGAAATATTTTTATGAATTCCTTTATCTTATATGAATTATTTTATGATGTCATGTTGTTTAAGAATCCCATTTTTATTACATGGGTTATGCGATGATGTATGATTTATGATTATGTGGCACACATAAGAAAGGATTCATTATAAGATGGGTGGGACCTATATCTCCCTCCAATGCATTGGGTAAAGATTTTATATCTCATGAGATAGACATGGCTCGAATGGTAGGTTATACCGGTTCAGTGAAACAGGACTGAAACGAGGGTTACTCGATTCAGAAAGGGACTTTGTCCACTAAGATAGTCTTGGCAATGAGTCATGACTAACAAGAAATGATTTTCCATTATTATGTGTGCATGACACAAAGTTTCAAGTCTTATGTTATGATTATGGGGATCTCATTTTCACTTCTATGATTTATTCCATGTTAAGATATTATGATCTTTTTTTCAGGTTTTGATTTTCAAAAAGATATGATATGATTTTTATTTCCTTTATTTGCCCTTGCTGAGCATTTGAGCTCACCCTTTTATGTTTTCTTTTCCCCAGGATATAAAGAAAGGTTTTAGGTAAAAAAAAAGAAGATCTTTATGGGAGATATTGAAGAACATTCACCACGATTAGAAGATTATGTTCCGAGTTTCCAAAGACACTAAACTATTTCGATCCTTGTGTGTGTGTGTTTTTGTTATGTACTAAGTATTCCGCAAATGTAATGTAATGTCCATGTACGTCAGGATACGGGTCTCTACAATACAACTTTTCCAAAATCTCTTATTAGTGGGACTACCACATTGAAACATTAAATAGATTGAATTGGATCTGAAATTTTTCTCCCATCACCTATAAAAATGGATTTCTTCTTCATTTAAATGTGTTGGCACTCTAAGTGTCCTTTTTCTATAGCTGAGTATTTTATTTTCTTTTATTTTCATTATGTAATAATATTTAATGTTTTAATTTAAGTATTATACTTTTTATCTTATTCTTTCCCTCTTTTGTTTTATTCCCCTATTTTATTCTTCAATGTTAACTCTTATGCTCAAGATCATGAGTGGATTACCCAATAATTTTCCTAGGGGATTAATCAAGTGTTGATCCTAAGACTTTTAACATTTATGATTAATGTTTATTATTTTATTAGATTTATTCTAAGCGGGATTTTAGTGGGAAAGGCGCCTCTGTGTCTCTACAGTCCACTAGCAGATTATCTTTCACTTCTACAATATTCTCCCTTGATCAAGGAGGTGGATGTACGGTATCTCAGTGATCATTGAGTGCATTGTATATTCACATACATATACTAAAATGAATATTCACTAATATTATGTAGTGTGTTCATTAAGTAAATTTGAATCTAATAATAGTACAATGAAGGTTCAATTTGGGCGATTCTATCAGGAATGTTTCCTTTCTTTCTAACTTCATTTAGTTTTAATTAATTATGTTTTCATTTCTTTTGAATTTTTAATTTTAGCATTTCATTATCAATTATAACATATAAATTTCCTTTAGTTTTTTTTTTGTAAAAAATTCATCTATAATTATTGAGTTCTTTTCCTCAACTTCTCCCCAAGAGAATGACTTAGGTCATCCCTTGTGTTGGACTTATTTAGTATATTTTGAGAGTGCACATGATAACACTTCATCAAATTATAACAACTGATAGGGAGAGTAGTATTTTTCACATGAAATTTTTATTCACATGTTTTAAATAATTTCCTTTTTTATAAAAAAACAAGAAATAATAAATTTAAAAAACTAGAAAAATATATTTGTTCATGGTGTATTAAAATTCAAATTTTTATGTATGGACTGACTACACTCATGTGAAACAACAAGATGAAATACAAAATACTCAGATGAAATAACATAGAGAAACAATATTGGGTGTACGGAGAACAATTGAATTGCTAATGGAATATGTACATTTATTTCAAGAGCAACCAGAACCAGAGACTGAAACAGAACCAAAACAAGTGGTGGAAGATATTTCTCCAATAATTTTTAGTGTTAAATAATGTGAGGTGGGTGAGAAGGATAACTTAAAGTAATTAATAAAAATATCCCAAAATAAACCATTCCTTGATAAGGAACTATAAGAAAACATTCTGTCTGATATACTTATGGGAAATCTAATTATATTGGAAGACTCCTCGAATCGTTTTTGAAAGATAACTTTAAAATTGATATTACCATTCTCGGTAATGCTAAATATGTTCCTATCCACCTATCTCTTTATTTTTAAGAACATGATGAAGTTGAACCTATTGATAAATAGTTTCTAATGGTCCTTTCATAATAGATCAATTTTAAAGATGACATCCTTTAAAGGGAAGATTTATTTTCGACTCTTCATGTAATAATCTAAAACAAGAGGAATTATTTTCTACCTTGTAGTTTTATGTCATTTATGAAACAATAGAAATGAAGAAATCTTTAGATGTTAAATAATAGAAAACCCAAGTGGTGGTGATTGAAGATGATGCATATTAAAATGTGGTAAGACTACCTCCTTAATAACAATTTTCATACCATATAGAGAATGACACCAAATGAGTCAATAGAGATAATTCCTATATTTTTTTTCCATTCCTCTCATTAACTTAGTTTATATATTTCTTCCTTTTTGGGGGTTGATAATTTTCTTATATTATTTGGGATTATCTATTCTTGTGGTTTACTCATGGACACTGGGAAAATTCACATGTGGTGGTTCTTCTCAAAGACACCACATCAAACTTATGATTGGGGATAAAATTCTACAACTGGCTGACTTGGGGAAGTAGAAAAATAGCACTTGTTTTATGGTTTAAACAAAGAATTATCCATTTTTTATCACATTTATATTTATTTTTCATTATATTTATTAAATATTTTCATTTATTTCTTGTATTTATAAAGTTGTAAAATCTAGGATCTTAACACATGGTTACAACTGAAAAATAAATTAAGTTGTTCCTTTCCTTTTGTATATTTTGTTTGATTCCCAATTTAAAGTTTTCATGTAAAAAATTATTTATACAATTTGAGATAAAAATAGGGTATTAAATGTAATAAATTTTATGGTGGGATTTCAATCTATTATTATGTTTTTTTATGATTCTATTTTTCATGTATTTTTCCTAAATTTTTAATGTTTTCCATTCTCACTTTTTTGTGTTTATAGGATTATTGAGATAAAACGAATACATTGGAAAATTCAGACCATCTTGGTATTTTTGTTTCTAAATTATATTATTTGAATTTTTTAGGATTTAACATTTTTTTGAATGTCTTTTTCTCCCGGATTCCAATACTTTCACTTGATAAAGTTTGATTGATTGTGAAACTCAGGCACACAAGTACTATCCAAATTGAAAATTCTTCCCAAACTGAGGGGTTTCTAAATAATTTTGAAATATTATTTATATTTATATTTATATTTAGAGTATTGAGATATGATTTTTTATCGAAAATATTGTTTTTTCCAAATTTTTTAAAGTTGTTCGAGTTCATGGAATGTGTGAAGTAAAATTGAGGCACCATTTTGAAAGCCCTTTTTTATTCAACTATTATTTTAGAATACCTTCAATATTTCATTTATTAATCCCCTTGTATCCATAAAATTCCTTAATAGAAAAAAAATTAAAATCTATTTATTCATTTACAAATTCCACTATGATTTAAATGCATGATTATTATTGATGTCAATCATTGGGGAGGGAGAAGATGATCTATATTTTTCTTTCCTCAAGAACCTGTTTGATTTGAAATGAAAAAAAAATTTGTTTCTATATATATTTATAGTTTGGTGGATGAAATTTCATAATGGAAAGATGGATGGGTGGCTAAAATATTATTAAAAATATGTGATGGGTTTTCACCAAATTTTGAAGATCAAAATCATCCTCTCTTTTCCTAAAAAATATGATTCTGAAGAAAAATACATATCTAAATTCAGGAACAAAAAATGCTATAATTAGGGAAAGATTAATTAAATTTATTATTGATGATAAAATTACATGTGTGAACATCCCATGAATAAGAATAGGTGTTTGGGGGAGAATCATTTTCTATTTTATTGATGAGAAAACCATTTTTGATCAAAACTATTTTCATGCATTTACTTCACTTTAGAGCTTAACCCTCCTCATTTTTCCTCTAAGGGTTTCCATTTAAAACCTTACTACCCTTATCTTAAAGACAACCCATGAAAAATACATCATGATTGAAATATTTTTGACTCTATGAAGTGGGGATATTAGTAGGATAGAAAGCCTATAGAGATCACACATGTTCTTGATAATGAGAAAAACTACACATAAAAATCCTTGAGTGGAGAGAAATATTTTTTTGGGGAGGTAGCTACGAAATTCATTTAATGATTAAAATTCTATTGAAGTGTGTTTAATGCTTTTTTAGGATTTATGGAATTTTAATCAATTTTAGAGGCTTGATATTTTAATTGATATGATAATTCAGTTGTGCTGTCATTTATGCTTTGAGAAGTTTTTCTTGACCTTAGTATTAGATGATTTCCTAGGTGTAAAATGTTTACGTGTGGGGGAATTGAAATAGAAAATATTTACAATCATATTAATTAAAATTTAAATGTTATTAATCCCAAATAAGTGTTATTTTAAGTCTAGTTATCACATTTTATAGGTTTTAGAATTATTTGGATCTTAATTACAAAAATGGACAATGTTTGATTTTAACTATTTTAATTTATTTCTGTACTTCATCTATAATACTACATTCACTCCTACAAAATTTGAAATTATTTAATATAACGATTAAATACGTCGTTTTATTCATTTTATTCATTTTATTTTTCAGGATTCATATCTCAATCATTCTTTTGAAGACCTAAAACCAACTCACAAGTCGGGCCTCGAAAACTGTTCACATATATAGTGATTTTTTATTATGATCCCATATATCATAAATTTTCAAATGAAATGAGATAAAATTATACATAGAGAAAGAGAAGATCCAGATGAAAAATTTATTTATGTATGAACCCTCCTGATTTTTCCTTATTTAAGGTCATTAATTCATGGGAAATTGTGGCATTAGAATATGAAGAGTCACCTTCCAAAAATTAAATTCATGAAGTTAATCTTATATAAATCCTACATCTTATTGAAAATAAATGGTATGATTTAGGGAGAAATTGAAAAATGAAGGGAAACAAAGTTACATAAGAAATCACTACCCAAATCAGTCATTTAATTGGGTTACCACGAGGAAAACTTCAGTGGATATAATTGGATCAAAAAATTTCCTCCCTTTTCATATAAAAATGGGTTTCTTTTTCATTTTAAAGAGGTGGAACTCTAAGTACCCATTTTATATAGTTTAGTCTTTTATTTTATTTTATTTTGATTCTTTAATCAGATTTAATGTTTTAATTTTTGTTTTCTTGTTTCTATATTATTCTTACTTTCTTTTGTTTTCTTCCCCCATTTTATTCTTCTCTATGAACTATTATGCTCATTATAACAAGTAGATAAACTGATAAAGTTCCTAGGGGAGTAATAAATTATGTTTTCATTGAATATGAAAGATTAATTTTATTATTCCATTTTCATTTCTCAGAACACCATTTCTTTTAGTTTTTTATTTCATAAAAACATGTGAATTAGAAGTACTGAGTGCTTGACCATAACAAATTTCGCACAAGAATATCCTTTTCTAGGTTTTGATGTTCAAATCAGGGAACTATATTTGCATGAAACATACCAAGAAATATTCAAACGTGCACACAACATCCTTTTCCAAAAGCACATTTCTCCATCAGTTTCAGAAACAACACCAATGTTTCTTCCTTATCAACTGGTGTATTCACCAAAAAACTTCTTTCATCCTGAACCATATCTATTGTGGTATATAGCCCTTGATCGAACACCTTTAACATCATCATATTTTCAATAGGAATTACTATAAATTTCCTATCTTATACTAGCATATTTCATTCTAATAAAAACTAAATATGACTAACATTACCTTTTACTCTCCCTTTCCTTCATATGTCTTGCATAACATGTTCTTTTATCTTATGATATTTGTGAAATACAATTCATAAAATCATCATCTAATATCCATGTCATTTTCAATGTGAATTGATTTATCTTCTTAGAAAACAAAAGAAAACTCTCTGTAACAACAAACACTTCTTACATCCATCTCCATCTAACTTGGTCACAACATATATTAATTATCAAATGGTTCTTATAGAAGAGATAAATTTCAGAGATAACTTACTTGAAATGGAATATTTCTTTATTGATTCGTCATGTATGAAACTTATTCAAGAAGAATTGTTTTCTAACTTGTAATTTTATGAAATTTATGATAAAACAGAAATGAAGTAGTCCCTAGATGTTAAGGAAGAGAAAAACCAAGTGGTGTTGATTGAAGGACATATGGATAATCATGTGGCATTATAAAAACCTCAACAATAACTTGTATACCATATAGAGGAGGACACCACGAGAGTAAACAAGGGGAACCCCTTTCTTATTTTCCCTCCCACTCTTGGACTAAATGTCTGTCTTCTATCATTTTTTTTATTAAAATTTTGATATATTGTTAGGAATTACTTATTATTTGTTTTCACTCATGGATACTAGGAAAAAGCAGATATGATTGTTCATCTCAAAGAATCTGCGTCTACCTTCTGATTGGGGATAACATCCTATGACTACCTGACTAGGGGAAATAAAAAACTAGCACCCTCTTGGGGGTATAATCCAAGAAATACCCTGTTTATATCCCATTTCTCTTTATTTTTCTTATGTATATTCATTTCTTTCTATAGTTTTAAAGTGGTAGTAATTAGGACCTTAACTAATGGCATCCACTAAAAAATAAATTAGGTTATGTATTTCGTTTTCTTTGTTTTTTTATAACCCAATTTAAATTCTATGTGTAAAACATTATTGATATTATTTGTGTAAAAATATGGTATTAAATGGAATAAGTTTTAGGCATGGATTTCAATATTTTCTCCGTACTTTTTTGTGTGCTTTAATTTTTATGTGTATTTCCTAAATTTTTCATTTTTTTCATTTTATTGGTGTATTTATAGCATTCATGAGTGGAATTGAATACTATTGACAATTCAATCCATCATGGTAATTTTTTTGAAATTTTTTTATTTTAATTCTTGAGTATTTAAATGATTTCTAAATGGATATTTTTTTTTCTATATTTTAAATCTTCTCATTTGATGAAGTTTGATTGATTATGAAACTCATGTCCATATGTGTTTTCCATATTGAAAATCAGGCCCAAACCAAGAGGTTTACACATATTATTTACATATTCATTAAATTCATATTTTTCTTGAGAGTCTTGAGAGATGATGTGTGATACAAAACTTACTATTTTTCCTCTTTTTCATAAGCTATTACAGTTGATAGAATGTGTAATGTATAATTGATCCAACATTATAAAATCCATTTTTCATTCAATTATAATTTTGTCTTACCATTACATATAACCTTTATTAAGCTACTAGTAGTGATGAAATACCTTTTTAGGAAGCCACATTTCAATCCATTTATCCATTTACAACATCATCTAGAAGTTAAATTAATTATTTTTATTGAACTCGAGTATGGGAGAGGGAGAAGACGAGTTGTATTTTTGTTTTGTGAAGAATCTATTTGAGATGAATGTAATTTTTTTTGTCATATGTATTTCAGAATTGGTGGAAAACTTTTCATAATGGAAAGATGGATGGGTGACAAAAAATTCATTAAAAATGTGGGATGGGTGTTCACTAATATTTGAAGATTAAAAGGTGCCTTTATTTTCTAAAAAAATCTGATTCCAAAGTAAAATCAAGATCTAAATTCAAGCTAAAACAACGATACAATTATGGGAAGAGGGAAGAAATTTACCATTGATGAAAAATTTCCATGTGTGAACTTCACATTAATAGGAAGAAATTTTTGTGGGTGAATCATTTTTAGTTGATTTATGTGTACATAATTCTTGACAAAAACTTTTTTATGCATTTAGTTCACTTTAGTGTCTAAACCTCCTCATTATTCCTATTATGTTTTTACACATAAAACATGCCAACTGTCAGCCTTAAAACAACCCATGAACAAGACCTTATGATTTTCACATTTTTGACTCTGTGAAGTGGAGATAGTAGGAGTATATAAAGTATATTTAGATCACACATGTACTTAAGAATGAGAAATGATCCACATAAAAAGATCCTTGAGTGAAAAGTGAAATATTTTTTAAGGGAGGAAGGTATGACGTTCATGTGATTATTAACATGATATTAAATGTATTTTTTATTATTTTTGATAAGATATGGTAGTTTAATCCATAAAAGAGGCATAATATTTTCTTTTATTTGATAATTCTGTTGTGTTGTCATTTATGCTTTGAGAATATTTTTTTGACATTGGTATAAGACGATTGACCATGAGAGAAATTTTTATGTGGGTGGGAATTTATAGAGTAAATATTTTAAATTATTTTAATTTTAATATCAATATAATTAATCTCACCTAAGTGTTATTTTAAGGACATTTTTCACAATTATTTACGTTTTAGTAGTATTTTGAGCTTTATTACTAAAATGGCACATTTCAGATTTTAACTGTTTTATTTTAGTTCTGTATTTAGTACATAATGTTTTATTCATTTCTCCAAATTGAGAAATTGTTTTTTTAGGATTACATACATCATGGGATTCATTTTATTATTTAGGTACCAAATACAAATATATCGTTTGAAGTCCAAACACCATCTCACAAGGTGGGCCTTGAAATTTGTGCATAAATCTGGTGATTTTTTATTCTAGTCTCATATCTCATAAATGACCTAATAAAATGGGGTCAAATTATACAAGGTCAAAGATTAAATTTGAATAAAAAAAATTCATTAGCCTTGAAACCACCAGATTCGGATTTCTTAGAAATCATTAATGCATGGGAATGTGGGGCATTGGAATATGAAGAGTTTCCAATTTAGAATTAAATTCACATAGTTAGTCTACCATAATCCCTACATTCAGTGGAAAATATATCTTAGAATTAAATTCACATGGTTAAATTTTAAAAATAGTCCATTTATTGGGGATACCAAGAAAAAAATGGGTGGATATAATTATATCTGAAAATTTCTTCTCATTTCCAATAAAAATGATATTCTTATTCATTTAAAAGGGTTGGCACTGTAAGTGTCCATTTTCTATAGTTTAGTCTTTTATTTTGTTTTGTTTTCATTCTATAATTGTTTAACACCCCCACCATAGAATATTGGATCCAGTGCACTATTTTATTAATTTTAAATGATTACAAGGAATTAAATCCTAAAGTACCAATCAATTTTGTAGTATTGGAAGACAAAATTACATTAATGATACCTATAATACATTTGGAAATGAAAAATAAAACATGATACATAATATTATTAAATAAACATAATCTTTGAAACTCATTCAAAGAATTACTCTTCAAAACCTAGGTAAAGGAAACATAATAAGGTTATTATTAATCGCTAAATAATGGTTATATGAAGCAATAATAAGAAAATTAAATAAAATAAGGCATAGACATTATGACAAGGTAAATAATCTGAAAATGCGTTCCATTAATAAACTGGGAATGAAAATGTATCCATAGATTTGGTCACAGTGAAAATATCATGGAAAGAAATAAATTGGTACTAAATGAAGATAATTATTATTTAGTGTATTTCCTATATCTAAAACATGAACCATTATACCATAAATACGGTTTATGTTTGAGGGTATAAATTCATCCAATTATATTTGGAAACAAACACAAAGGGTTTGTCTCCAACTATTTTGTCTCATTATACATTTCAATGCATCGAGGGGATATATCATGCCCAAAAATCAATTAAGAACCAAATAATTCTTCATAAATATATAAATTCAAGAAAAATATGCCTTATCAATTTCCTTATTGACTAAAGGATATTGAATCATCAATATTTCTATAGTTTAAACGACATTCAAAATGAACAACCATATGTAAAATGGTATAAAACTATGATAATAAACATATTCATGATATAATAATATAGATATTAAATAGAAATATAATTTAAAATGAAAAAAATCTCAAATTGGAAGTGGATACATCATATGAATATGATTAATTTCATGATACCAAGTAAGTCTCAATGAAATGGAAATTGAGATGAAGTCCCTTACTTATGTTTGAATGTTTTCCGCACTTGATCATAATGTCCTAGATTATCATATTAAATCCATTAATTAATTAATTAATAACATTTAATACATTTATTTTTTTATTATAATTTTATTAAGTTCATTTATGGCCTTTTTGATGAGTTAAAAGATATAATTTCATCGTTCAGCAGTGCTCACATTCTTGGTTTTCATGATTGATTGTTTTATTTATAATTAATAAAGTTCAAGTAAAATTGGTATGACTCAACTTAATTGGAATTATATGTTATTAATTAACATAAATTAGTATAAATATTATATATATCATTTGATAATATGGCATGAGTATGAATCATTAGATACAATATTAGTGATAATTGCATAGATTATTTTGGATTTTTTTTATCATCACCCACTTTTTTTGTGTAATAAATTAATAATATTTATATATAATGGTTGAAAAACATTAAATACGATCTAATAAATATTTTATAAAACTTTTCAACCAAAAAATGGTTTCATGACTAGATTTTAAGGGGAAATTGAAGAAGGAAAATTCATCATCCACGAAGGTTCTAAATCGGTACCTCATAGACAATGATATCGTTTTAAAAAGAAAAGAGAGATAAAAAAATAATGATGAATGATATTACATTAATATGATATAATTATATTATATAGATAATAATAGAGTTAAAATTAAAATTTGTATAGGGGAGGTGAGGAGTGGATTATAAATGATGAAGGAAATAGAATGGAAAATAAAAGAAAAAGAAAGAGTATTAACCTGATGAATTATCCTCATTGAGTACCACCTTAAGGAACCTTGGTTTGGTCTTTTTGTTGTGACTAGAACCTCCTAAACGTGTGTTAGAGACTTAATAAAAGTATTTGGGTAGAATTTGTACAAGGTTCAATACATAGAGGTGTGATGAATTGTGGCGGTGTGGGGTGGTATTTATAGTGGAGGAGAGGGGTGATTTTTCAATATTTAATTCATTTATTTATTATTTTGGATCAAGACTATGGATAGTTTGAGAATAATAATCAAACATATTTAAATAATAAATGTAATTACAAGATTATTGTTCTAACATTATCCATGACTCAAGGAATAGTGTATTTTTCTTGTAGTATATTTATACCATAAATTACCATATTTTATTATTGACAAAAATTCCAACTATCACATAAAGAACCAAAAAATCCACCCTAACTATTTTTCGATGTGTAGAATTTAAAAATTAACTATATTTTATGAAAATAATTTTATAAATATAATAAATTTAATTTTCAATTAAAATCGTCATTTCTTCAAAAAATACAGATTTTATATTTATAACTCATTTTATAACACTATGAAAAACTTACTATGGTCTAATAAAATTATCCTAAAATCATAATACAAAAAAGTATTATTTATGAATATATTTCTTAAAAATTTAGTTTCTTTTAAATCATTATATTTATTATAAAATCGTAATTAAATATTTATGACTCACAAAAATACCAATACTTAAACAATAATTTTTAAAATATTTATTTACTTATAGTATGATATAATTATATCATACATTAATTTATAGGATGTCTAAATTTTACATACACTTCAAAAAGTGAGGTTACAATTCTATTGGCTGAATTACTATTCATAGGGGTCACATTACTATTTCAAAGGTCAATTTACTATTTTATTGGTATATGTTTCTCAATATCTATAAAATCCTCTTATTTTATTCATTATTAACTTATAAGGTTTTTTTATTGTTCTCTATATGAATTAATATGATTTATACTATATGAAATAATTTTTATGTGCAATGTAATATATATAACGAATTGAAATTATTGAAGAAGATATATAGCATAAAATCCAGAGGTGTTATATTCTTCCCTTATTCAAAAATTTAAACTTCAAAATTTACCTTATATATTTCCCTCTAAATAGACGTGGGTGGTTCTTCTTCATAACATCCCATAGGTTCCCACATTACATCCTCCATTTTATTATTTCTCCAAAGAACCCTTACCAGTCGTGTCATTCGATTTCTCAATACTTTCTCTCTTGAATCTAGAATCTCGATATGCTCTTCACAGTACGACAAATCAGGTTCCAATTCTACTTATTCATAGGTATGTACATGTGTTGGTTCTAGAATATACTTCATTAACAATGAAACATGGTCATGATCTTTGGAGATACTTTATAGCATTTCTCAATTGTAAGTTATAGCTCCAATTCTTTCCATAATATCAAATGTTCCGATGTACCTAGGGATTAGTTCTCCTTTATTATTGAACCTTAATAAACCCTTCCATGAAGATAATTTCATAAATACATAGTCACAAACTTAAAATTGAAAATCTATTATCCAATTGTCAGCATAACTCTAATTATTACTTTGATATACTTTAATATGGGTATGAATTGTCTTCACCCTTGTTAATGTCTCTTCAACAAGTTCTCGGCATATATGTTTCCTCTCACCAACATCATCGCAACAAGTTGAAGTTTGATAAATCTTCCCATATAATGTTTCATATGGAATCATTTGAATAGTATAATGGAAAGTATTATTTTAAGGTTTGTATGGATCCTACATACCTTGAAAGTCATGTGAGTGTGATCTCAACATGTCTTCCAATGTTTGAATAGTCCTTTGAGATTTTCTGTCAGTTTTAGGGTGATAAGGATTACCCATATGAAGCTCAGTATCCAAATTCATTTGAATAATCTTCCACAATTTTTATTTAATTATAGGATCTGGACTAGAAACAATCGATAGAGCAACCAGAAAGAGTGCCCGAACCAGAACTAGGAGTCGTGGAAGATATTTCACCAACTATAGTTTATTTTAGATAACTTGAGGTGGGAGAGAATAAGCTTCTAAATGATTTAATAACATCATCCCACACTCAAACATTGCTTGAAGAGGTCCTGGAATAAAAAATTACAGATGATATACTAATGGGAGTTCCAATTTTTTTGGAAGAATATTGGAATATCATTGGTGATGATAACTTGAAACTTGATCTTCCCAGCCTTGATAATGAAAAATTAGTACCTATAAACCTCTATATTTCATTGGAAGATGATGATGAATATTCACCTATTGTGATTTAGTTACCAATGTTCCCACTAGAAGAGATATATTTCCAACCCGAATTACTTGAAAGGGAGGATATCTTTATCGATTCATTATGTTTTAATCTTATTCAAGATGAATTTTTTCTTAAACTACCATATTCTAAAATTTATGATACAATGAAAATGAAATAGTGAATTGATGTTATAGAAGTGAATACCTATGTTGTGGTTGTTGAATAAGATCTGGAGAATCATTTGGAATAAGTAACTCCTCAACCACAATTTTCATACCATACAGAGGACGACACCACATAAATCAACAATGATCACCCATATAATTTTTTCCCTCACACTCATAAAATCAAATTATATATTTATTTATTCTTGGGAGATGATATTTTTCATATATTATTTGGTGTTCCCTATTCTTGGTGTTTACTCATGGACACTAGGAAAAGTCACATGTGCTGGTTCATCTCAAATAAACTGTATCCACCTACTGATTGGGGATAAAATTCTGTAATTTCCTGGCCAGGGGCAGTAAAAACCTAGCACCTTCTTAGGGGTCTAAATCAATAATTATCCATAATTATCCCATTTATCGTTATTTTTATTTATTTTTATAACATATTGTTATTAATTTATTATAGTTTCAATGTGGTAGTAGCTTTGAGTTTAACATAATTTTTACACTAATTATTAAATTACGTTCGATCTTTATTTTTCTTTATTTTTTTCTACCCAATTTAAATTATTCGTGTAAAACTTCATTGATATTTTTTGAGATAAAAATAGAGTTGTAAATGGAATAATTTTGAGGTATCAATTTCATTATCTTATTACAAAATTTGTGCGTGCTTAAATTTTTTCATGACTTCTTCTGAATTTTTTATGTTTCCATTTTTCAATTTTTTTCTGGCTTTTTAGGATTATTGAGATTAATTAAACACTTTTGAAAATTAAAATAATCTTGGTATTTTTATCTTAATGCTTGATTTTGATGTTTTTTTATTTAAATAATTTATTAATTGATTTTTTTCGTATTTCAAATCTTTTCATTTAATGAAGTTTGATTGATTGTGAAACACAAGTGAGCAAGTAATACCCTAATTAAAATTCTTGTACAACCTAAGAGGTTTCTAAACTTTTTAGACAAATTATTTAAATTTATATTTTTCTTAAGTGTCTTGATACATGTTATGTGATACAAAAAATCATGTTTTCTTCTTTTTCAATCCTCTTAGATTTCATATAATGTTTCATGTATAATTGAGGCACAATTTTGAAATCCCTTTTGCATTCAACTCTTATTTTTCCTAATATTACATATGACCTCTATTAATACCCTAGTATCCATGAAATTCATTTTTAGGAATAAACATTACAATAAATTTTTACCATTATAACTTTCTCTAGAAGTTAAATTAATTATTATTGTTGAACTAATGTGTGGGAGAGGGAGAAGATGATCTGAAATTTTATTTCATAAAGAATATGTTTGAGTTGAAATGAAAAAAAATGTTTTAAAATATTTATTGCTAAATTGGTGGATGAAATTTCATTATGGAATGATGTATTTGTGATTAAAATATCATTAAAACTATGGGATGGGTTTTTACCAATATTTTATGATAAAAAAATTCCTCTATTTTTCACTAAAATATGATTTTGAAGAGAAATCCATTTCTTAATTCAATCTAAAACAATGTTGTAATTTGAGAAAGAGGGATGAAAATTATCATTGATACTAAAATTACATCTTTGAAATTCCCATGAATAGTTAGAGTTTTTTGTCGGTGATTTATTTTTTATCTGATTGATGAAAACACTGTTCTTGAGAAAAATTGTTTTCATGCATTTACTTCACTGTAGAGCTTAACCCTCTTCATGCTTCCTATAATTTTTTTACTTGTGAAAGATGAAAACACTCATCCTAAAATAAAATGAAAAAAATCATGACTGAAACATTTTTTATTCATTGATGTGTATATATTAGGTAGATAGTAATGTTATGGATATTACACATGTTTTTATGAGGACAAAAAATCCACTTAAAAACATTGAGTGAAGGGTGAAATATTTCTCTCAGGAGGTAATTACAAAATTCTTGTGAATAATTAACATGATATTGAATCAATTTTTAATATTTTTTATGATTTATGGAATTTTAATTCATATAGGAGGCACAATATTTTCTTTGATATGATAGTTGTGTTGTGTTGTCATTTATACATTGAGAAGCTTCTTTTGACATTGGTATAATAAGATTTCAAAAAACCGAAATGTTTAAGTGTGGGATAATTGATAGAGAAAATGATTCCAAATATTTTAATTTTAATTTAATCGTTATTTATCCCACCAAAGTTTTATTTTATGAGAATTTGTAACATTTTATACGATTTAGAAGTATCTTGAGCATAATTGGTAAAATATAGTTTTTTAGATGTTAACTATTTAAATTTATTTATTTAGTTTGGCCATAAAATTTTCATCATTACTTAAAATTTTAAAATTATATGTTTCTAGGATTACATACATCATAGGATTCATTTTATTCTATAGGGAAAAGCTTAATCAATCATTTAAAGGCCCAAAACCATCTCACAAGTCAGGCCTTAAAAACTATGCATAGATGAGGAGATTTTTTATTATGATCACATATCTCATAGATGGAAAAATAAGATGTGCCCATACTCTACATGGATAACTACAACATTCATAGGAACAACATATTTTACCATTTCCCTACATGATTCATCTTATTCAAGGTAACTAATGCATGGTAATGTGAAGAATTGAAATATGAAGAGCGGCCTTTCTAGAAATAGATTCTTGGAGTTAATATACAATAAATCCTAAATCATGTGGCCAATAAATTTTAAATTAATTGTGTGTATGAGGATAAATCATGGGAAAAAAATTCAATAATATAACTCTTTCCAAATTGACCATTTATTGTGGCTAATAAGAGGAATCTTTTGGTGTATAGAAATGGAAGAAATTTTTTCCTCTCATTGCCTATAAAAAGTGTTTATTCATCATTTCAATGTGTTGTAACTATAAGTTTCTATAATATGTATTTTATCCTTTATATTATATTATTTTTATTTTATAATTTAATTTCATGTTTTAATTTTAGTGTTCTCTTTTATATATTATTCTTTCTCTATTTTGTTTTCTTCTTCTGTTTTCTTCTTCACTGTGAACTCTTATGCTCATGATCATGAGTAGATAACCCGAGGAAGATCCCATAGGAGTAATCCAGTGTTGATCCCCAGCCATTGATCATTTGTTCTTAATGTTTTTTATTTTCTTATAGTTTTTCCTAGAGGGATATTATTGCGAAACATGCCTTTGTGTCTCCACTTACCTCCTAAGGTTTAGTTTTTACTTCTACAAAATTCTTCATCAATTGAGGAGGTGGTTGTACAATCTCTTGGAGATCATTGATTGCACATTATATTCACAACCATTGGAATAAAAATATATTCACACATACAATGGATTGTGTTCATTAAGAAAAATTTAAATTAATAATAAGATTATGAAGGTTCAATTTGGGTTATTCCCTCAGGAATGTTTCATTTCATTCTAACTTAATTTATTTTGCATACATTATGTTTTTATTGAATATTCATGTTTAATTTCATTATTTCATTATAAATTCCCAAACGAAAACTTCTTCTTGTTTTTTTATTTCATAAAAAAAATTAAATTAGAAGTAGGGAGTTCTTAACTGAAACTACTCTTCAAGAGAACGACCTAGGTCAGCCCCTATGTTGCACTTAGTTAAAATATTTTGAGAGAATGCACAACAATGATTTATCAAATTGGATCTAATTATAGAGATCTATGTGGTATTAATTTTTTATATTCCTGTTTTTTAAATAATTTTTTTTCCAAAAAAAATCATGCAAAAATAACAAATATTAAAAAACTAAAAAAATATTTGTGTTCATGATATATTCTAATTAAAATTATTATATATGGACTGAATACTCTCAAGTGAAAAAATAAGAATAAATTTAAAAATCTTATATGAAGGATCATGGAGAATAAATATATTGTTAGAGAGAAAAATGGAATGGATAATGGAATATATACATTCATGTCAAGAGAAACTAGAACTTGAGCCTGAACTAAAACTAGAACGAGTGATGAAATATATTTCACCAATAATTTTTTATGTTAAATAACCCGAGGTGGATGAGAAGGAAATTTTAAAGGAATTAATAACATCATCCCACACTCAAATATTTCTCAAGGTTATCCAAGATAAAAACTTTGTATCTGATATACTTATGGGAGATAAAAAAATTTAGAAGAATCTTGGATTCATTTTGTTGAAGATAACATAAAACTTTATTTCTGAATTAATGATAATGAAAAATCATGACATAAATACCTCACTCATTCTATGGATGATTATGATGAAGATTCACCTATTGAGATTTAGTTTCAAATGGCCCTAAAAAAGATGTCAATTTATAATATGACTTACTTGATAGGGAATATTTTCTTATTGATTCATCATGTTTTAATCTTATTCAAGCTGAATTTTTTTCTATCTTCTTCATTTATGAAATTTATGACACAACACCAATGAAGAAAATATTTGATGTTATGGAATGGGAAACATATTTGGTGGTGATTGAAGAAGAAATGGATAAGTGTACAGTGTGATAACCCCCTTAAATTCAATTTTCATACCATATAGAGGAGGGAACCACATAAGTCAATAGGGATCACCCATATCTTATTTTCCCTCCCACTCTTGAACTAAAATTCTATCTTTATTCATTATTAGGGGATGAAAAATTTACTATATTCGTTTTAGTTCTCTATTAATCATGTTTAATGATGGAAAATGGGAAAAATCACATGTGGTGGTTTATATCAATGAAACCACATCCACCTTCTTATTTGGGATAAAATTCTTCAACTGCTTGACTAGAGGTAGTAAAAACCTAGCGCACACTTGGTGTTATAACCCAATAATAATCAATTTTTCTTTAAAATTTCTATTTATTATAATTTATTTTTATCATTTATTTTCATTTATTTTAAATGTGGTATAAACTAAGAGAATCACTCGAGGATTCCACTGAAAAATAAATCAGGTTGTGTCTTTCCTTTTATTTATTTTGTTTACTTCCTGATTTAAATTCTACGTAAAATACTTAATTGATTTAATTTGATATAAAAATAGGGTAGTAAATGGAATATGTGTGAGGGAGGGATTTCAATCTCTTATTTTAATTTTGTGTGTGATTCTATTTTTTACATATATTTTTCTGAATTTATCATGTTTTCCTTTTTAATAATTTTTTTGTGTGTTTATAGGATTCTTGAGCGGAATCAAATTCTTTCAAAAATTTAAAACATCTTGGTATTTTTTTAAATTAATTTATTTGAATGTATGAGGATTTAAATGATTTATGAACTTATTTTTTTTACCAAATTTATAATATTTTAATTTAATGAAGTTTGATTTATTGTGAAACTCATGTGCACAAGTACCATCCAAAATGAAAATCATGCCCATACGAAGAGGTTTATAATTTTTTTTGACAAATTATTTAAATTTTTATTTCTATTGAGAGACTTGAGAAATTTCTTATGATAAAAAAATATGTTTTCTAATTTTCAATGTTGTTGGAGTTCATGGAATATTTCAAGTAAAAATGTGACATAATTTAGAAATCCTTTTTTGCATTCAACTCTTATTTTGGCCTACCTTTACATACATACTTTATTATGCCCCTAGTATCCAAGAAATTCCTTGATATAAAGATACATTATAAGCCATATTTTCATTTAAAACATTCTATATAAGTTAAATGCTTGATTTTTAATTAACTCAAGTGTGGGGGTAGGAGTAGATGAGTTGTATTTTGCTTTCCTGAAGAATCTATTTGATTTGAAATGAAAAAAAGTGTTTCCGTATTCTTTTATTTTGTGGAATAAATTTCAGGATTAATATATGGATAGGTGACCAAAATATCAATACAAATGTGGGATGGGGGTTCACCAGTATTTGATGATAAAAAGTTACCTCTCTTTTTCTCTAAAATATGATTTTGAAGAGGAATTCAAATACGAATTCAATCTGAAACAATGCTGAAATTGGGGAAATAAAGATGAAATTTATAATTGATATTAAAATTAAAATTGTGAAATTACCTTGAATAAGAAGAGGTGTATTTTGGTGAATATTGTTTGAGTAGATTTACGAGAACACCATTCTTCAGAAAAAATATTTTCATGCATTTACATCACATTAAAGATTAACCATGCTCATTATGCCTCTGATATTTTTTACATTTAAATCCCACCTAACCTCATCCTGAGGAAAAACATGGAAAATACCTAAGTATTGAAACATTTATTACTGTTTTATGTGGAGATATTAAGAGGTTAATAGTCTTATAGTTATCAAAGAAGTTATTGAGAATGATTTAATCTCCACATAAAATAATACTTGAGTGAAGAGAGAAATAATTTTCTAGAGAGGTAAGTACGTCATGGATGTGAGGATTAACTTTATATTGAATGTATTTTGATGATTTTTTATGAGATATATAATTTTAATCCATTTATTAGGCAATATATTTTCTTTTATGATAATTTAGTTGTGTTTTCATTTAAGATTTGATAATTTTGTTTTGACCTTTATATAAGATGATTGCCAAAGTGTATAATGTTTATTTGTGAGGGAATTTCCATAGAATATATTACCAATAATTTTAATTTTATTTTTAATGTTATTATGCACAAAAAGTGTTATTTTATGGTAATTTGTCACATTTTATTAGTTTTAGAATTATTTTGAGCTTAATTGACAAAATGACGTATTTTGGATTTTAACTGTTTTAATTAATTTATTTATTTTAGACATAAAATTTTATTCACTAATAAAAATTGAGAAATTAGTTCTTTAACAAATTACATATATTATGGTATTTATTTTATTCTCTAGTTTCCAATGCTAAATCCATCATTTGAGGGCTCAAAACAAGTTCAAAATTCGCGCTTGGAAATTTTTTCATAGATCTAGTGATTTTTATACTAGTCCCATATCTCATAAATGGATAAATAAAATGAGCTCAAATTCAACATAGTGAAATGGGAAATCTATGGGAACAACCTAATTATCTGTGGCCCTACCATATTTGGATTTCATTAAGGTCATTAATGCATGGAAAAGTGGAACATTAGAATATGAAGATTCACCTGACAAGAATTAAATTTACATAATTAATATAACGTAACTCCTACATAACGTGGGCAATAAATCTGAAATTTTAAAGGTACATAAGGAAAATGTAGGTGAAAATTCCTAATAATAATTTTTTTTCTTCAAATTCAATATTTAAGGGAGATAAAACGTGGAAACTATCAATGTACATAATTGGATTCGAAATTATACCCCCTTTATCTATAAAAGTGGATTTGTTTTTCATTTCAATGTTTTGGCACTCTAAGTCACCATTTTCCTTAGTTTAGTCTTTTATTTTATTTTATGTTTATTATATAATCACATTTTATGTTTTAATTTAATTTTTTTCTTTTCTATATTATTGTACTCTATTTTGTTTTCTTCGCCAATTTTCTTCTTCACTGTGAACTCTTATGATCATGATCATGAGTAGCTATCTTGAGGAAGTTCCCAAGGGAATAATCCAATGTTGATCCCGATCCATTGAACATTAACTATTAATGTTTCTTATTTTATTAGATATATTATGAGGGGAATCGTTTTGGGAAATGAGGCTTTGCTTCTCCAAGGTCCATCCTATGTTTATCCTTCACTTCTTCAATATTATCCCATGATCTAAGAGGTGGATATAAGGACTCTCAGCGATCGTTGAGTGAACTATATATTCAAAACCATAGGTCGAAGAGGATTTTCACATATACGATGTAGTGTGTTCATTAAATAAATTTTAAACTATTAATAAGACAATGAAGGTTCAATATTGGTGACTCTCTCGGTAATGTTTCATTTCCTCCTAACTTCATTTATTTTTCATTCATCATGATTTAATTTTATATGCATGTTTACTTTTTTTATTACATTCTCAATTATAAAAACTCAATTTATTTTAGTTTTTTATATCTAAAAAAGTGAATTAGAAGTATTGATTTCTTGACTGAAACATCTCATTGATAGAATGAACTAGGTCATACCATGTGATATATATAGTTAAAATATTTTGAGAGCATGCACGATAACACTTCATTAGTTCCAATGCTACTTTTCTTCCAATTGGATTAGTTAAAATAATTTTTCATTACCTAAAGAGATTATAAACATTTATTGTAAGGTATAAGAGAAGATATATTTTTACTATTAAAAACTATAGTGATAAAGATATATTGAAGGAATCTAAGAGACAATTTTTTGGAATAATTTCTTTTTTACTGAAATTTAATACATATAATTGTTGAAACTATACCTGTATAACTTTTTAAAAAATAAGTCTTGTACATTTTTGGAATCTAATTATTATAAATAAAACCAATATTATCTCTATTTTTTCATCATGGATACAATCATTTCATATTCTTCTTTACATTGAACAATGGTAGATAACGTTTCATTAAAATGGAAAATTTTCCTTTTCAAATTAACAGTATCCTTCTGAAAAAACTCAATACAATCACATACTTTACATTTTATAGATAATACATAATTTATTGAATGGTAATTCCCCTTTTTGATATTAGAAATATTATAATCCACCATCTTCATTTTATTATTTTATTTTCCAAACTCAAAAAATATTATTCTTTGAGATTTCATTTTCTAAAAATAGATTTTATTTAATTTATTAACTTTCTTATGATCCTCATTCAAATATTCATACATTTTAGAAATCATTTCAACTTCTTCATGGAATTCATCACACAATTCACTTCATTATTTATCTTTATATTTATCATAATCATAATTAGATGAAGATTCAAAATTAAAATAACAATTAGAAGTATTACTAACCATATTCGAAGAAGTTTTCAAACCCAAACTAGTAGGTTTTAACATATCATCAAAATGATATATTAAGTGAGGATATTTTACCATAAAAAATTTAGCTATGAGATAACATCTTTTCTTGGTACAACCTTATTTTATTTTTGTTCGAACCTCTTTTAGTTGGGTTATTATTCTTTTAAAACATTTTATTTGAACACTATTATTTGTATATTGATAGTTTTTAACACGAAAAAGTGCCTAATGTTTGGGAATATATTTTTTAAATTAGTAGAGTGCATATATAAATGTGAAAAAGTCTTAAGATGATGTTTTTTGGTGGTTCAGGATTGAAACAAGTATTTTTTCTAAATTTTTCTATAGAATCCTATTTCTATACACTTTCACATCTACATCTTGTCACAAGACATGAATCCTTTGTCGGGGAGATGTTGTGAAACAATACAAAGCATGAAAAATTTTCATGCTGTGAAATTGGTTTGTGTTGTTAAAATAATTCACTGCTATTAATTTAATTCTAGGTGACATGACTTTAGACTTATCTCATTATCTATTAAATTTACATCATGAAGGGGGTTCATGTTGTGAATGTTTTAGGAATCAGCGGGATTAAATACACTAGATGTATGGGTAATGTTAATTTCATTGTAAATACTTCTCCCTCAAAGCCTAGGGTGAATACATATGATTTTTGGGTGATTCATTCCCTCCTAGATGTCATGTTCAATCATTTAATCTTTAGTTAGTTCCTTAAAATTTGTTTTCGACCTTCTTATGATATCCTCCATTATATCGGTGTGATCTATTTACCACCATTGAACCAGTTTTTAAACATGATGCTTGTATGATCTAGGTTTTCTTTATTTTCCTCCTTCACCTTTGTTCTAAATTGGAGTTCTTGGTTCAGAGTGTTTCTTTGTTCACCAGATAAAGTTATGTGGTCTAGAAAAAATCCCTATGGTCAATTTATATTTGGTTAAGTGTGTGTAATACTATGAAATCTGCCAACACAATGCGCATGTCAACTAATGAAATAATTGGTGATGATAATCATGGTTATGGACTACTCCTGAGATCCCTTTGGATCCAACAGTGTTGAGACCTGTATTATGGTCACCTATAGGGTGAGTCTACCCTTGAATGATGGTTTCAAACATGAATTATCTTGACATAAGACCTTAGGTGATTGATTGTGATAGTATCATGTTGAAAATGAATTTTTTATTTATTTAAATGACTTCCATACATCGATATGAAATGGGTGTGTACACTACCATGGTAATGTATTGATACATAAATTGATGAATGAAAAGGTAATTTAAAGATGATATGTAATTGGATGAATTTATCTTTGTGACTTATGTAGTTTTGGTGTGTTATTGTTGCCCTTATAAATTGTGTTGTTTGTTATGTTGAAATTATTATATAGAGGGCTTGTCTAAGTTTTAATGAAATTATTATATTGAGAACTTGGTGTATTGATATTGAAATGATTATATAGAGGCCTTTGACCGATCATGATAAAATGTTTATATAGAGGACTTGGCCTGGTTATGTTGAAATTATTATATAGAAGACTTGGATTAATTTTTCTGAAATACATATATAAAGGGATTATCCAGGTTATGATAAAATGCTTTTATAGAGGTCATGGAGTGGTTATTCTAAAATGATTATATAGAGGGATTGGATGAGTTGATGATGAAATTATTATATAGAGGGATTTGACTGGGTATTATTTTATACCATGGACATGTGGTTACAATTTTCATGGTGTTGCTACATGCTCATAGATATTCAAACATGTTGCTGAAGAAGGTAAACTATTATACCGTATCAATTAATTAACTAATACCATGTTATCACTTTATTACATACACTAACTATTAGAATGGTTTTGTTTAGACATGGTGGTTTCAACATACTACATTTTAATCATGCCTTATTCAGGTTTATATTTGGTACCCAAAAATATTACATGGATACCGGTTTGGAGAAGTGAAAAAAACATTTTTGTGGATTATTTCATACTATATTGATTGGATTTTGGAGACAATATTGACATGGTTATTAAGAATGGGGTGTTTTTTGTATTATTTGAGTTGTTTCATTCATTCATACATATTACATCTAGATTGAAATATTCTTACATCATAGCCTATCATTACATTGTTTTTAATATTTTTGGATTGACCAGTTTCCTTCAATATTTGTTTTATCTTCTATTATTAAATTATTTCTGCCATTTCCATTACTATAATATTTATTCTGTTGTTATTACAACTCAATACCAAAGGGTATCGTATCCCCGTTATGTTTTTTTACACCCCTGCTGTTAGTTAGTGGTCACTGGTGTACGGGGAGGCACACTTGAAATCTAGTAAACAATAAGGTTTGTCCACATGATATAGAATATGATCGAGGTATGATCCAAAGTAGTATTAGATGATTCAAGTTTTTATTTTCTATTGCTTTACTATTTAGGAAATGTAGATATGATATTAGGGACACGTCAGGACCTGGTAATGATCTTATGCATGGATGTAACTAACCCATGTATGAGAGAAATGATGAGTACCTAGGGATGAGAATTCTTCTCATGTTGTTCACTTATTATAGTTGATATTATTTCATGAATGGTGATTCACATGTTGTGTGATGTTTTTATTTATTTAGATTTATACTTGTGGCTTGATATGGTGTGATTGGATTATGCATGCATCATGATTCACACGCAAGGATATGTATTGACATGCAATGTTCATGATCAGGGCATATTTATTACAAGAGATATATTTTCTTATATGAACTATGAAATGTAATCCTTATTATATATGAAAAAATGGGTAATAAATGAACTGTTATGTCATGTAATTCACTTGTTAAGCCATGTTTAGAGAGATCATGACCCAGTGGTTCTCTTTTGTTGTCACATGTTGAGGTCAAACATGATGTTACCCAATGTTCTAAGGAGTTCTCTTGTCATGCAGATAAAATTCCACATCATCATTTTTGAATTGAGGGTTAAGAGAGAGGAAATCATGATTCTTCAAATACAGCTATGTTGGGGCATCCTATAGCTTATAAGAATCATATAGATGTTTAGCTTCATGAATAATTTTTATGGTTCATGCAATACATTTAAAGGGATAATTTTCTCACTTTAACCTAGATGTATGATCTATTGAGATACTGTTAGCTATTGTATCCTCCTATGTTCACTTGAGAGAGAGGACCCCAGGTAGCCATGTTCTGAATTGAGTCTGTTCATATTATCTTCAAGCACCTCCAGAAACCCTCATATATAATGGTGATGCTTCTTGAATACATGCTTCATTGACTAGGCAAGAATTGGTGGTACAATTTAGAGTAATATAGAAAGAAAGAAAAGTTATCTTCAAAGGAATTCAAGATGAGGTTTCTGAGAACCTGCTATCCTAAGACTTTGAGGAATGAGAAGGTTTGGGATTTCATGCACCAAACCCAAGAGGGAATGTCAGTGATAGACAATTCTAGAAGTTTTATTAAAATGCAGTTCTTTGTGGAATATTTATCAGCAGATGATATTCCCAGGGCGAGGTATTACAAATATGAGATTCACTGTGATATTAGGTCATAGGTGACCATCTTTCTCTTGAGTAGGATTTCATATGTGATGAATCAAGCTATCATCATGAAATAGAATTTGAGAGATTAATCGAGTAGTGACGAGGATATTTCCTCAGAGTGAACTAGGATCTCTTCTATTGTTGGTAAAAAGAATCTCTATGATAGTTATATCTATGAAAATAATGGTTAGAGAATTCATATTAGTGGGAAACCATTACAAAACCGTGTTCCACAACAGTTCTATTAGGGAGGAAAGTTTGTCCACAAGAATCCTCAATTTCCATACCCATCTTTGGAGTGTTCTTCATTTAGTGGGTTGGAAAAATGAAGAGTTTATATAGTGGAATATAGTAGTAGAGAAATGGTAGGGGATCAATATAGGTACAAGAGTTTGGGAAGGACTCAAATACACCTCAACATACTCGTAACTTGAGATTCGTTGTATGTTCACATTGACGTAGGGGATGTGGTACCCTAGTGTCAGAGTTACAACACTATCCAGAGGGAGAAGCACAAAGGAGTCACACTAGAGCCCAGAGTAGAGGGGAAATTCCATTGCATGATATAAATTCTACTCTGACTAGTTCATATGTAAGTCCTTATACCATTTGATGTACGGGTCTTTCATCATATACCCTTTCATGTTTTTTTATACAAGATCATAACATTAAAATATTTATACTCCCTTTACAAATTTTTTGGGACTGGTTGTGGAAGTATTGGATGTTTTATTAACCATTAATACACCTTTGGGAGTGTGGTCATAGACTATCATATATTACAAGTCATTTTCTCTAGCGATTCGTGGTTTCCATTTATTTTGGGAACCATTTTTACTGGAAAGGAATGTTTTTAATTTAATTATAGGTATGTATTGGTTAGTTTTATATTAGGATCACATCGACTATTAGTGAAGGAGTGTTACCAATCTAAATCTAAAAGGAGGAAACTATTTTCGCCAAGTTGTGTTGGATCTTCAGGCTAGTAGTGTAAGAGAAATTTATTATAGATTGAATTATCTCACATAACAGAAAGCATGTATTTCAATAGATTATGGTGGAATTTAACATGATAATTTTTCTATTGTGGAAGACCATTTTTAGGATGTTTTTGTGAGGATTTTTGTGTCTTACCACCTTAACAGTATATTGGGTTCATGATCGATTTGGTACCTAGAGTAGATCCACTTTTCATTTTTCCTCACAGGATGACACCAATAGAGCTTTTGGAATTGTAGGTTTTGTAAAATGATTTTAAATATTAGGGTTTTATACAACCTATTACATCACCTTGGGGTTCTCCCAACATTTTCACCAAGATGGATGATGGGACCTTGCACTCGTGTGTGGACTATCAGAGATTGAATTAGATGATTGTCAAGAACTGGTATCCCCTTTCACACATTGAAGATCTCTTTGAATAGGTATGAGATTCTTGGGTTTTCTCTATGATTGACATGATATTAGGGTATTATAAATTGAGAGTCATACCATCATACATACATCAGACTAATTTTAGGAGTAGGTATATATTTTACAATTCCATAGTGATGTCATTCAAATAGTAAAATTCATTGGTGGTATTAATGTCCATGATAAACCTGATTTTACATCCTTTCCTAGATATGTTTTTGGTGTTTTTAATCTATGAAATCATTGTGTACTCGTAGTATACAAATGATCATGTACAATATCTTGACACCATCTTGAGTATGTTGAAATAAATAATCAACATTACACTAAGTTAACCTAATGTGGTTTTTAGATTGATAAAGTGCACATTATGGGTCATGTTATCTTAGAGGTTGGAGTGGAAGTGGACCTGAAGAACGTTAAAACTACAGTATCATGGGATAAAACTAATAATTCCTTTATGATTCATAGTAATCTTTCTATATGGTTATTATTGATGTTTTATTTAATACTTCACCCATCTAGCAGCACCGATGTCTGAGCCGAACAAGAAAGCAGTGAAGTTAATTGGGTCAAGGGTTTGTTTGAGATTTTTTCATTATTTGAGGAAAAAGATAACATCACACTAATTATTAGTTTTCCTATGTTAGTAAAGGATTTTACTTTCTACTTTGATGCATACAATGTTGGATTAGAAGCATTTCTAATGCTAGAGGATCGATTGGTTACTTGTGGATTAAGATAGATTAGACTGTATGATAGGAACTACCCTACTAATGATCTAGAGTATGATACAGTAACACACACCCTGAGATTATAGAGACACTATATTTTGGGTGAAATGTTTTTGGTGTACAAAGACTATCAGAGCCTCATCTATATCTTTTCTCACTGGGAATTGAACCTTCAAGAGGGGAGGTGGGTCGAATATCTATAGTATTTCAAATTTTATCTGGATTATGCACTTTTTAAATGAATCATTTTTGTCGATACCTTATGTCGAAATATGTAGATAAAGGTGATGCTGGAGTCTTGTGATCAATGATGAATGATGAATCTCTTTACAGATATAAATCTAGATGCTCAAGAGTCTTAAGGATAAGTAGCTCAGGCCCCAACATCAATTTTAACTATGTTTTTTTGGAAAAGATCAAGACTGAGTAGTTATCTGATTCGGAGGGTTATATCTGAGGTACAACATTTATAGTAGGGAGCCACCATCAAGATTCTCACTTGGTATCTACAATTACATTTTTTCTATGGCAGAGTATGCGTTCCTATGGGATTGTGCGATGAGCTTGTGAGGAAGTTTCATGATTCTATATGGGTGGTACACCTTGGTCTAATAAATATGTATTGTGATCTATGTATATATTATTAGTGTATAACAATTAAGAAAGAGATATCGGGCTTCATGGACATATGTTTCACCTGTCAGCAGGTGAAGGGTGAGAATTACAGGCCTATTGGGCTGTTGATGTCTCTTTTCATTAAGGAATAGAAATGGGATGATGTCTATATGGGATTAATAATGAGATTATACATAGATCCTCATAAGAACGATGAATCATGGGTGATCGTATATTGACAGATTAATGTATTCCACTTCTTTCCTAGGAGGGAGACCTTCACTGTTGATGATTCAGGTAGTCTCTATGTGCATGAGATAGTTCAACTACATGATGTTGTGAGGAATGTAATTTTTGATATAGATCCACATTTCACATCTTGAATATAAGTGTATTTATATTTCTATAGGATTATAGTGTCTTTTATATATAACCTATCATCCTCGGATCGTAAACCAATTTGAATAGACAATTCATATTCTTGCGAATATGTTACATTCCAATGTACTTGATATCAATGATTTTTGGGAGAATACAATGACACTCATAGTGTTTTCATATAAAACCAAAATCTGAATATTGATCTATATAGTATCCTTTTATGAATTTTTATGGAAGTTCATGTCATTCACCTCTTTATTGATTTGAGGTAGGTGATTTAGCACATATTGGACCGAGTCTCATGTAGGAGATCACTGAGTAGGTTTAGTTGATTAGTAAGTGGTTGATGACCACATAAAGAATGAAATAATCTTAATATGGAAAGGGAAGATGACTTATGGAGTTTCAAGTCGGTTATTTTTTTCCATCAGGTGTCTCAATGGTTGGGTAAACACCATATTAGGAATGAGGGAAAGATAACACCTTGGTTTTTCGGGCTGTTTGAGATAGTGGAAAGGGTCAGTCCAATGACATACTGATTAGCCCATCCACTACAATATAGTTCCATTCATGATGTGTTTCTTATATTAAACCTTCAAGGATATGAACCCGACTATTCTCATTTTATAGATGTTGACTATGTCGAGCATGGTGTATATGTGTTCTTTGAGGATCATCCAAAATGAATTGTGGACCACAATGAGAAGTATCTTAAGGAAAAGACCATACCACTAGTGTGAGTGTTGTGGAAGAATAGGTGTGTTTAGGAGGGGTCCTGGGAGAGGGAGACTAATATGCGATCAAAATCCACAAAATTTTTCCTAAAATAATCCATAGTGACGTATGGGTATGATTAAGGATGAGCTACTATATGATGGGGAGTATGTAAGATCCCCCCGTTTCTAGGTACGTCCCTCTTTGATTTTTGGTTGAACGTCCTTTAGTTCGGTTCTTCTTCATTTAAACCTTGGTGAATGAATACTTTTCTTTATGGGTAGCGATCATTTTCTAGGGAAATGACATAAAGTTTGAGGATATATGTTTGTTTTTAACTAGTGGAGTTTGGGTATAAATGTGAAAAAGGATTAATAAGATTTCATTTGGGGGTCTGAGATTATCTTGGGGATTTTTATAAGTTTTTATATAGAATTTTCCCACAAGACACTTCCACATCATGAACTGGTTACACAATATGAATGCTTTATCGAGATAATTTTTTGAGTTATTATAATGTGTAAAAAGTTGACACTCTGTTAAAATAGTTCATGTTGTGAAAATAGTTAGTTACTGATAATATAACCTAAGTCGATGTGTTTTTTTCTATATCACATTATTCATGATATTCACACTATGAAATGGATTCATGTCATGAATGATTAAATAATAGATGGTTTTAACCATGCTACACATTTTATTTTTTTCATTTAATTATTAATACTCCTATCTAGAACCCTAGGGAGACTCTAAGTGAATTTTTGGTGATTCTTTCCCTCCCGTACATTTCAGTCCAGTGTTTGACCTCCGTTGAATTCCTTTGGTTTGGTTTTCTCCCTTCATCCACTATCATCTATTATAGTGATGTGACATCTTGATCATCATTGAATTGAGTTTTGAGCATTATTCATCTGTGATATAGGTATTCCATGTTTATCTCTTTCACCTTTTTTCTTAATTAACATTAATGATTGAGTGTATTTCTTTGATCATCAAATAAAGGTAGGTGGTCTATAACAATTCCCTATGAACTATTTATATTTGTTTAAGTGTGTAGAACATTATGTGATCATGATGACAATGCATGCATGTTAACTAATGGTATAATGGGTGATGATAATAATGTGTTTGAACTACTCCTGGGATATCTTTGTATCCAACAGTGTTGAGACCATGCTTTCAGCCACCTGTTGGGTGAGCCTACCCTTTAACAGTTGATTGAAATTGGAATTTTCATGAAATGATACATTAAGTCATTTTAAATGATAGGATCACATTATAATATGGATTAATTGTTTTTATTGAACTTATTGGAGATAGTTTGATATGAGAAGGGTGCGTACACTAGAATGATATTGACTAAAGACTTAACTTGATGAATTAAAGGATAATTGAAAGATAAAAGGTAATTAGCTAAATTGAACTTTTGTACTTTGGAATATATGTTGTCATATTATTTCCATTATAACATGTGTTGTGTTTTATGTTGAAATAATTATATAAATGGCTTCTCTTAGTCATGATGAAATGTGTATATAGAGGACTTGGTCTGGTTATGCTGAAATGCTTATATATATGACTTGAACAGAATATGATGAAATTATTATATAAAGGGCTTGACTTGGTTTTGCTGAAATTCTTATATATAGGTGTTGGATCTATTATGAAAAAATTAATCTATATTGGTCTTGTCTTAGTTATGGTGAAATGGTTATATAGATGGTTTGTAATAGTTTTTTTTCTAAATTGATAATATTGAGGGATTTTCCCAGTTATGCGTTATCCCATGGAATTGGGGTTATGGTTGAAATGGTGTTTCTTCATGCTCAGAGATATTCTAACATAGTGCCTAAGCAGGTTAATTTTTAAATCATATATATTGATTAATTAGTACCATGCTACTTCTTTATTGCATGCACTTACTATCATAATGGTTTTTTTAGACATGGTGCTATTAGACTACTATGTTTTACACACACACTATTCAAGAAGCTATCTGGTACCCTACTAGATTACATCGATGCATGTTTGGATATGAGAAAATGACTTTTTTGTTGATTTTTGCTTACTAGATGGTTTTGGATCATGGATACAAGACCAGCATGGGATTTGGACCAGGGTCTTTGGTCTCTTATTTGAGTTTTTTAGTCATTCATCTATATTACATCCAACATAACAATTTCCTAAATTCCATCCTATCATTACATTATTTTTTGTATTGTTGGATTGATCAGATTCATTCCGTGTTTGGTTTATATATCATTATTTCATTGTTTCCACTATTTCTATTACTCTAATATTTATTCTGTATTTATTAAAAATCAATATCATTGGGTATAGTCTCACCACTATGTTCTTTACACCCCTTCCAGTCGTCGGCATCCTCTAGTGTAGAGGGAGTCACACATGAGGTATTGTAACAAACCCATTTTGGATACATGAGAAGGTTCCATATTGTAGGATTTTACATTAATGATCTCCATCTAACATTTAGATTCTTAATTGAAGTGTAATTATTCTATTAAACAACAACCATCATGATACTAATCTTACATTTCCTTCTAGTAATTGTTTTCATTACCTTATTATTTAATGTATGGACACTCATATTTGGTATTCATGGGTTTCATACATTCATAAAAAATAATAGTGTATTTACCTATATTCCCCTTTTAATCTAATTGATAAGAGTATATGGGTGTTTTTATAGAGACATTTAATAATTAAGAATAGATTGGTCCACTCATTTAATAAAGAAAATATTTTCATCCCTTGAGATACCCTTCCCCTTCCAACCATTAATCTTCTTCCAAATAATATCAATAATAGATGTGAACACCTATGTTCTCTGTCTTATAATAATGATTAGAATTACTAGAGAGATATTATGATTTAGAACCAGATTAACATCTAATAGAGGACACATCTCATCCCTCCGACACTGAAGTACCCATTTACAGAATGAGAATTCTGATTTTAATAAAATATACATTCTAAATAGATTCATTATTGTAACAAAAAATAAGATATTAAATGTGAGATCACTCCTCAAAAGTATCCCTAAAAATAAACATGTAGTTTTCTATAAAAAATATGGGTGAAATAAATGGTCTATTCATACTTATTGAAACACTGTGAATCCTTCCCTGAACACTAAGATAAATATAAAATTAGAAAACACATCATCAATGATAATAAAAATATAAGGTGAGACGGGATCCACTTATTATAAGCCTATAGAAGGAAAAATGGGTTTAGTAAGCTCACTATTATCTAAAATCTTATTGGTGATTGTTTAAACACATATCACATTTTTTTGATTACAAACATGATAAAATCCAAACATAGAGACAACAAGGTCCATAAAATCCCACTATTCCTTTTAATATTCTTCTACATGTAAATATTTAAATACATGGATCTATTCATTGAAAATGATGTCACATTCATTGAATGGAAAACCACATGATCCAAAATATAATTATCTATGATCAAACCCTATGGGACAAATTTACTATATATATATATATTATACGTGTACTAGTATTTATTTAACTATGATTTTATATGTGTTCACATATTTATATATATTAATTAATATATTAAAATTATATTATATTGTATTTAAATTCATGGATTTCCATGAAAAAACATATCATATTATACCATCACATTGTGTATGATGTTACCTACTTCACACTTGGAAAAAATATACATAAAGATAAAAGAATTAATTCACTCTAAAACATAGGATTTATTATATTTATATATTTTCATTGTATTATAAAAAATATGTTTTATATGTATTATTTTATATAATATATATGTGTGCATAAATTAGAATTTATAATTATATTTTTAAAATTTATCCAGTATATAATTTGTTGATATAAAAAATGATATATTATATTCAAAAATTGTGTATATTTTTTTATTTTTTGTAAAATATAAATATTATTAAACTAAATAGGATGGATATAGATCAAAAATGGGTGGATAAAAATAATATTGGGATTTCATTAAAGAGTTCATCTTGTTTTCTTTAGATCATGCATAATACCCTTCTCAAATCATTTGTCTATGTTTATGTTATTGTGGTTCCAAAAAAAATTCCTAGCGGAGTTGAAAGAACACTTGATCATTCATGGAATATATAAAACTATAAATGTAGGGCTAAACATGGGGAGTAACTGAATGTAGATATTGACTAAGATGATTCTAGGATTTTTTTAACTATATGATATGATTACATGTTCCAACAATGATGGAGATCTCATTAAATAAATTACAATAGAAATTGAATATGACCTTCATGGTTGTTGAAAGATGTTTGAGAAGTTAATGAATTCTGAAAAAAGACCATTTCATATTTATTCTACTAAAAATAAAACATTTTTTATCCTAAAAAGCTATATAATTTTACAGTTGGTAGCAGATAGAGTGAAATTGGATTTATATAACTACTTGGACCCATGAAAGATATGTTACTAGAATAAATTGGGAATATTTATTGAACATATGATGATAAATTAATATTTAATTTAATGGGTATGATCTATAATATAATACATCCCTATCCAAATGACTTTATATTTATTTTCAAGGACAATGGATCACATAAAAATTCCCAAAGTGTTGTGTGGTTCAATACAAGAATGATGTATCAAAAACTACGAAGTTATATGGTAATTTCCAATAATTACAGTGTTTAGATGACAATATATATATGAGTCAACCTGTAGAAAATTTATGAGTCCCATAGGTACAATAATTTCAAGATGGGAAACTACATCACCTAAAGGACTATCCCCAGTAGAATATAATTGATCATAAGTATCCTAAATTTTGAAATAATACGAGAAACCTCTGGATTTATATATATATAGAACAAATCCTTTTCTTATATAAAGTAGTAATCATAGTACTTAACTCATTATCTTTGTAAATTATAACTTTCGACATTGTTTTTTTATGAATAAAAAATAAATTGCACTTCATCTACTTATATATAGACAAAAAACACCTAGTAATGATATTTATGTTTATTTAGATCCATTGATTTAATATCTATAATTGACGTGGGATAAAGCTGTTACATTGTATGATGTTTATATAATCGAAGAGTTCACATTGAGAGACATGTTTTAAAGAATTATAAGTGACTTTTTTCTTATAGAAATTTTTCAGGATATAACATTAATGGTTTCATAAAAAAACCTAGATTACCCAAACCATCCACAACTCGAGTAGGTTTTGACACAAATCAATGTGAAGTCTCGATCCCCATGGGATGACAATAATCTCCCAAGCATGAGGAACCACCTTTAGGAATGATTTTTCCATAAATAACATGATCCATTGTGATAAAGAAAAAGAAAATGTCGATATTACAAAAAAAAATGGAAGAGATAAAATTAAAAGGAAAAAACAAGTGTTGAGATACATAAAACAACAAAAGTGATCAATTACGGTAAAATCCCAATTCCATGTGACATGATTTCACCTCCAGATTCCCACACTTTGATAATGAACAAACCTTCTATCTTCTTTTTGATACTTTCCCTTACCTAAATTAGATAAAATAAGATTTTCACACACCCATAGGTGTATTCAGGTTGTGAGAAATTGAGGCCACAATGATCCCACCAATTGATTCACAGGAATTATTTATAAAATAAACCAATTATGATCAATTAGATAAATAAAATTCATGAGATGAAATTAAACATTGTTTGATAAAAAATAAGGATGAACCACCATTCTCGTAATTTAGTAAATATATCCAATACCATTTTTTTCAAATAATTTCTATAAATATTACAAATACACATTTCAATGTTAATAAATAATTAAAACTGGACATTGTTTAAAAATAGTTCCAAGTCAATGAAAATCCTTTTACTTTTAATGTGATCATTAGTCCACCTTGTTTTCCCTAGTATAATAATCCTAGAGGGTAAGAGTTCACTCTCAAGAGTGCCTCCTTTAAAAATATTTGGCTAACTGGTTCACACATTACACTAGTAGTACATGAATGGTGGGTAAGACATCATCTTGGAAAATGGTTCCCTACTTAATCATTGATCACAGTTGGGTTTACCATAACATAATAAATTAAAGGTAATATCATATTTGAAACAATACAATCCATGATTTAAATCCATTCAAGTTAATAATACCAAGGAAGAGATCTATTTTCCCAAAAGTTACCAAAACCTCAACATTTTAGAATTCATTACCTTAAAAACTTTTTAAAATATTATTCCAAGATAAATATATAAACCATGTTTTCCAACCATTTTAGAAACCAAATTAAAATGGAGAGTAAACAAGGTTCATAGAAAATATCTAATTCATGAAACAACTAACCTTGTAACACTTGGAAAATGAACAGTCTCATGGGAACCATAAGAAAATATGAAATTAGGATCTTAGTAATTAAAATAGAACCCTAGATGAAAAATCCAAATCCTAAATCTATAAATTTTTTGGTATTACAACAAAGGAAACAAAAGGAACTACATACCACAAAAATTCCCAAAAAAAGAACCAAGATGATAGAATACCCAACCCTAAATTATACAATAGATCTAAAAGTAATATTATTATAAACATAGATCTAATAATATCCCATCATTGAAAAATCCAATCTATTGAATGATATAATAGTGATACAAGTAGGAGGTTGGAGACAATAACTGTCATAATATCACCAAAATAGGTTCATGGATTTGAACAACACTTCGATCTAATAATGATTAATTTTGGGAGGGACAAATATATCAATTTAGATCCCCTATATTAGAGTGGGTTTAACTAATATCAAGGTAAGATTATTAAAACATTAAATGGGGGGGGGGGGTTGCATGAAAAATTACAATCAAGCACTTACTAATTTCTGACCCAATCAACATCACCGGTGAGCTAGGGAAAGCCCAATGGGAGGTCTATTGAGTTATACTAGTGGGAATGTTGGTATAGAAAAATGGTATAGAAACATCTAATACCACCGGCTAGATGGAGGACCTTAAATGTGATATAGTGGACCACCTAAATCTTCACTAGATATAAGTCTAGGTCAACATCCCTTGGAAACCTCAAGAACACCCCAACCCTTTTTTTATAATCTAAATCCAACCAAAATAAAACCATGATCAGTGAATAAAGAAAGAGGAAAAAAATAGTATATAATAGTTCCTGAAAAAATCAATGGGATGTTACAATCATCTCCTCCATATTGATCTCTAACACAAGAAATATAGGTTGAAGAAGGATGATCCAAAATTAGTTTAAGCCATTTCTCTCTCATCATCACCTCCTACTCCCAAGTCTCATGAGAATTTGAACCATGATTCCATTGAACAAGAACCATCGATATCAGCTCTTCACATATAAACTTTACATGAGAAACAACAATACTAAGAAATTTCTCAGTCGTAGACATTTTAGGTTCTATGTCATGGTCTTCCCAATTCAACACATGAGATTGGTTAGACCGATACTTCATAAGCTAGGATTCATTAAATACATTATGTATTAAATACAATTGAGGTGGTAAATATAAGTGATAATACACCTTTCCAAGTTGTTCGATGATCTCGAATGGCCCCACTTATCGAGGAGTGATCTTCCCTTGTTTTCCAAGGTGTTAGTGACCCAAAAATGGTGATACATTCAAGAACACCTATTCAACAACCAAAAAATATAATGGACAATGAATATGATCCACATAAGACCTATAACAGCTTTTAGATATCACCAAATGTTGTTGAATTAGTTGGAACATCATCATCTTCTCCTAAACAAAACTCTGATCAATCAAGGATGCTTTCCCAACCTATGTCCAACAGAGAAGAGAGCTGTATAGAATACCATATAAATATTCTAATGGTTCCATTTTGATAATATATTAGTAACTATTATTAAAATAAAATTCAAATAGCCCCAATTATTTATCCCAAACAACTCCGAAGTCCATGACACTGGTACATAGCATATCTTCCATAATTTGATTACCCCTTTATGTTTGTCCATTTGTATGGGGATAGAATGTCTTGCTCAACCAGACCCGAGTTCCCAATGTCTCCTAGAGTTCCTTAAAACCTGAGAGGTAAGGTTAGGGTCTCTATATGAGATAATAACCTTATTAATCCAATGAAACCTTATGATAATTTGGACATATAAATTCACTACGTCTTCCACTTTAGTGGTGTCATGAATTGGTATAAAATGAGTTGGATTGGTCAAATGATCTATCACCACCCAAAAGGAATTCATAACTCAAGGAATTTGTGGTAAACAATCAATGAAATCTATTGAAATATCATTCAATATCTATTTTGGAATAGGGATAGTTTGAAGTAAAGAAAAATATTTTTGGTTATCATCCATTATATATTGCAACATGTAACATCAATAAACAAAAATCATGACAAACCAATCTTTGAAGAAGGTTGTCCTGCTCAACTAGACTTCTGGACCCATTCTCCTAAAAACATATGGTATCTCCCATCAGTATAGGTGATGATCACCCATTAAAGATAATGATCAATATAATCCTTATGAAAAATCAACCAATCCATCTTAACAATACCATTGAAGATGACCATGTTGAGAACCAAAAAATCACAAACCAGCTCTATGTTCCACATAAATAAAGAGAATAGGGGCATCAAAGACACTACTCTTGCTTCCATAGAGGCATCACTAATTCTATAGTGATTGGAAATAGTTCTATTGTGAGTTTTAAAATATCCACCAAATGAATTAACATGAAAGAGTGATAGGAACCTATATAAAAAATTAAATTAGTCACTATGGTAGAATAAATAGAAATGGTACCTCTCACAGTCACACGAACCACATCAACTTCCATTGAAGACTCTTCCACTGTGTGTTAATTCATTGTTTCGAAATCCAATAGTTGGAAACCTATAGTCCATAAAGAATCCGACTGCACTAGAGATATTATATTTTCTAGAAATGCTATATAAGAGGGCGGGAAAATATATGTGCCAATAGAACATCTTCATGTAACCACAATGCGATCATAATTTGCAAAATTTTAGTGGAATTGGACAAAATAGCTTCATGTGTCCTATCTGGACACACTGATAACTTGTTAAAACACTGAACACTAATGGTTGTATAAGATGATACATCTATAAAGAACCACCACTATCTCTTTAATGAATCTCCCAATACTTTCTTTTTTCATTGTAGGATCCACTTAAGCTACCACCAAAAGTAAAAGAAACCCAAACCTTACTTATTTTTTCCACCAAGTCAAACTATGTCATCAACACCCTATCGACCACCTCATAATTGGTGTTAAAGTTTATCATCACAACCTATTATCATATATCAGGTTTAATACCCATTTGAAACCTCTAAGACTTCAACTTCACAGGATAAACCACCTATGGAGAAATCAATGAAAACCTAGTGAAATTATTCAGGTACCACATCACTGACTGATTCCCTTCCTCCTGGGTGAGGAACTCCGTTGATTTTTCCATGGTCATAGATTTTAGGTTGAATTACTTAGTGAATATGGACTTAATTTATTTAAACACAAATTTCTCATGTTTCTTAGACCAAACAACCATTTTCCACCACTTTCTACTCATACCTTCAACCTTCAATATAGTACACCTCAACATGATAAAATTAAGGACTAACAAGAATTCAATGATATTCTCAATATTTCCAAGACAATCCTCCTCTTTTTAATTATCATTCATCCCTTGGAAATATTTTGGTTTTTGATGAAGAAATTGAAGATATTGATTCATATCCTCATCCCTTTGAGGTTCCACCTCTCTATCTTGAAAAAGTTTAGCTGCCAGAACATGTCCATTGTTCATACCATTCAAATAACGATTCCAATCACATTTTGATCAATTTGTTGGTTTACCATACATGGTAAAATAGTAGAACCATCCCAAGTAATAATTGGAAGTCTTATAGGGGCATGGTACCACACATAAAAAAAGGAAACATGAGAACATGAGATCCAAAAATTAATTCTGATTTAAAATAACTGATGTCATCCAAAATTATAAAGAGGCTTGGGAAAATAAATTTTGGGATTAAAACACTTTGGATACCAAATAAATATTTTCTAACAACTCATGGTAACATAAGGATCTTCATGATGAGATATGGCTAGGAACTTGCTCACAACCTACCACTTATGTCCACATATTCCTATATCGTCTCAACCAAGACATACCAAAATGAATACATACAACCAAAATAAATTAACCATAATTTTTTTACAAATTTTTCATGAACCATCCTAGATTATCCAAACCATCTTTATCCTAAGCTGGTTACGACATGACACAAAGGGTGTTCTCGATCCCCATGGGCTGATAAAGAGAATCTTGGAATCGAGAACCACCTTTGAGAACAATTTTTCCACAAAGAACATAAGACATAGTTATATATATATATATATAGAAAATATCATTATACCAAAAACAAGACAGTAGTGGAAGAGATATAATCAAAAGGAAAAAAAGTGCTAAGATCCCTAAAATAACCAATGTACTAAAGTATTGAAAGAACCCAAATCCATGTGATGCAATTTTACCTCCAGACTCCCAAAACTTTCAAGTGAAAAAACTCACCACCATCTTATGATTCCTTTACCTTACCTAATCTAGATAAAAAAATATATACATACACCCCAAGGTGTAAAAAACAATATTTTTAGAGTTAGATGAAATACTCGCTCATTTTTAATTTTTGGAATTTTCTGAGCGTACCAATTTCTTTTTAGATGATTAGAACATAATTGTTAGAGTTTTTAGAGCCCAATATCTTGATTTTGGATCGGTTTAGAGAATTAGAAAAATACCAGGGTTTAAGAATGGGTTTCAAGTGCATTAGAGGCATGATGGACCTGTTTTTGTAAGTTTCTTGTTAAGGCACATAGTTTTGGTAAACCGGGTTGCCTCTCAAGAGAACTGTACGCCCCAATTTTGTACTTCCACATTGTTTGGAAAACTATGTGGGTTTGGGCACATGAACATGTGTTGAAATATATTTTTTTTCATATGTATTCTACATGGTTTTCACATGATATAGAAAATTGTGCGCATGCAGCAAAAGTAGTTCCACTTAGGTTGTACCCTCACACTGTAGCATGAATGGTTTGCACATAGTTTGAAAAAATGTTCTATCTGACCATGAGAGATATTGGTTTATAGTAGTAGGTACTAAATATTTGGCACACAGTTTGGAAAATAGTGTGTGCTAACTCTGTGGATCATTAAAGAGGTGATTTTACCAAATTCCCCCGATTCTTTTTTTCCCCTATTTGGTTTGCACATATCAAAGGGGAGCTCTCACCATTACTCCTATTATTTTATTTGATCCCTCTCCATCATATATACACTATTTGGATCCTTTTTGATGGAATTGGAACAACATATCTAAGTCTCTACTCTCCCATGCTTCCCTTTTCCTTTTCGGTCATCTCACATGCTGCTAAATCCGTTTGAGTCATCTTTCCATATTTTTTGAGAATTCAACAAAAAATGCCACTATGATAAAAATAAGTCATATTTAGAGGATAATATTATACATACACATTCCTATGACTTCAAGGTATGTAGTTCATACATTTTTTTAAAATTTTCAATTGTTTTGGGGTTTCGTATTTTAGCGTTCCAAGGTGCTGGCTGAGTGAGACACTGTAATTCCAATGGTAATTTTTAATTAATTATATGATCCTTATGGGATGTCATTGGGCATGGCCAGACCATTTGAATGTTGTGAGGATAGGTTATAGGTTTTTAACCTTGGGTGGATTTGTTTTGGGGTGTGTTTTTTTATTTATATGGAATTGTTTATTTAAGTTGAGTTTTTTAATTGATTTTTGTTTTGTTTTTTGATTTGAATTGATGTTGGTAATATTTATAAATTTATTGTGATATACTTATGAGATACATGGGTTAATGACAGGCTTGGATCGAGGTTTCAGATACAGATGAACAATAAAATGTGAGGCTACATGCTCATCAGGATAGGATTTTCCAAGTTTACTTGGGTGATGTGATCACTTGTTAGATTACATGGTCATCAGTTGAGGCAGAAAGGACATCGTGTTGAGGGAAAGGCCAATGGTATTGGATGGAATGGACATTAGGTTTGAGTGACATTATAATAGGGGCATGAGGTGCTAGATTTGGTTTGACTTAGGTACTATTTTAGTGATTTTTTCTACCCAGTTATTGGAAAAATAACTGTTTGGAGTCGTTTGCACATAGATTGACTTAGTGATGACGTGGTTTTATCCACTAGTGTGGGTAGAGGACCTTGGTAGTGCATCTTATGTAAAATTATGGTTGTTATTACTGAATAAGTCTACAGGGATGATGAGGAGCCATCAGATAATATTGATAAGGATATCAGTTGGGGGATGAGGCTTGACATGATGAAGGAAGTTGGACCACAAACATTTTGTAGGAGGTCATCTCTATTCAATGTTATTTTTCACCATGAGTGTTTGTTGATTTTACTTTGAGGATATATATCATTATGCCTCTGAACATTAGGACCCCAAAGCACCCTAATAGGGGAGGGGAGAATCAAGGCACAATATTTTTCTCTTAATATAAAAATATTATTCCCACATTGGATGGAACTCGTTAAACCTATATGATAGATTTGATCAGAAATCAAACATTCACATACTAAAAGTCAACTCAACAGTTTTACATCGTTCACAAATAAGGGCTAGTCCAAGAATCATATAATTACATGTAGTTGGTCCAACCAAAGTCCACTAATATTTAGTAGTTTTTTATTACAATGTTTTTCACATAAACTCTCTAATAGATGCAATAACTTTACAAAAGTTCAATGATATCACACTATGTCCCATGAAACACATTCTTCGACTCCCCATTGCTCAATGTAGTGTGTAAAGTCTCACTCAATTTATCAACATGAGGGTCTCATAAAAATATTGGAATTAAATTCATTTTAACCATTTAGCAGGTGAAACTACTTGTGTTAAAGTATATATCTTATTCACTTGGAATCCCTGATCGAACAAACCATATAATCATAACATGCTGGAATATAAACATTTCACTTTCACCCAGCACCTGACCATGCACACAAGAATTTCGATTATCGTGAAAAATGGATTTCACAGAAAAATTATTTTTGATGCATTTATAATATGTCATGTAGCAATATCACAATGTTCACGTGGTCTTTTTAGACTAAAAGAACACTTTTCATGAAAGTTTCTTTTTCTACTTCTCTTCTTCACGCAATTCTTTCATGCAATAGAGGAACTTGATCTTCGTTAAAAGTTCTACATCATGAATGGGGTTAGCCTTCTATTTATAGGCCTCACCAACCCCACTCTAAAAATTCCTACAGAAAGTATTCATTGCTCATATGTTATAGTTTGTGTAAGAAAAATGTATTTTGACATTGCATTGGGCATGTAAGGATCTTCCACGCAAAACACCATATTTAATGTACAATCGAATCGTTCATGCTGCTAGTTCATTTTACATATTTTGAAGTGATGACCCCTAATCATGCCTTGCACAAAAGATTCTATACAATGGGAAATAAATCCACAATAAATACAGTTGTCTTCTTGAACTATAGTATACCTATCCTTACAAATTCCCAGATCTTCCATGTAAGGATTGACAACAAAAAATGAACACCTTGATCACCACATAGTAGATTGACAACAAACTCAAACCCAAATCCTTTTTTAGAAATGGAAAACCTTGCTTCCAACATAAACGTTGGGATTCGAGATGATGGGTGACTTTGAGTAGGGGTCTAAGGGACTAGATATGTATTGATTTAGAATGACTTTGGGATGTCAATGACATGTTTTGGACACTATTTAACGGTTGGCATGAGGTGTTAGATGAAATTTTAATGTGTAACTTGAGGGTTCACTTGAGACTATATGACATCAGGGGATGCCTTGGGATGTGGGTTAAGGATCATGTCCTATTTGGGCATTAAGTGTTGGCTTAAGAAGGTGAAAATATTCTAGTGGCTTTTGAGCACTAGGTATGTTTGTGTATAATTAATGAGCGTGTTCTATTTATTTTCTTTCTGCATTCACATGATTAATCACAAATGTTAGGTATTCACACGTGGGTGGTACCCTAATGAAACTCATTCTCACAACCTAAATGGTCTACTCGGGCTGCATGTAGACTTTATGTTTTTTCATTCATGTAAGGGATCTTGTTTAGGATATTGATCTTAGTGTATTTTTATAATGATATGGAAGGTAAGGGACCATTGGTTCTTGCCTCACATTGAGTTCATTTTCAGTTCCCCTTTCATTTTCATCATGCTTATGATATATGTATATACTATGGTTAACTATTAGAAACCCCCTTATGGATATTATATTGCATTTCATGTATTGATATGAAGGTTTTGTTTATGTTTCACAAATGGTATCTTTGGATTGTTTATTTATTTTCATTAATTTTGTTGATTTTTGTTCTGCTATTGTTTTTATTGATTATTCTTCCATTATTGGTAGGTCTGGTATTAAGTATGTCTAGTCTTCTTCCACGTCCATATCTATTAGACCAATGTAATATAATCACCTGAGGGTATAGTATCACCACACTATCCCTTTAACACTCTTTTTGCTAGTTTAAAACCTTTGTCATATGGGGAGGTGCACCTAAGGCTAGTGGAACTCAGCGTGAGAGAATTTTTTGGGTGGATAATTGGGTCGGGGTACTACAAATGGTATCATAGCCATTATTGACTGAGAATTACTAGCAGCACTTGGCTGCCTCCTAATGATATCAAGTGTTTTGTTTCATTTATTCTATTATTACTATTTGGTCTATGGTAGAATGTAGATTAATATGTTGTCAGAACTAGGTAAATAGCTCATGCTTGGGTGCCTGCATCCCCTTGTATGGGTGACAGACCAAGTTGTTAGGGGTTTAAATTGCCATTTTTTCACTCATTTGACATTTTATATAATTTCAACCTTTAGTGGTACACTTAGAATCTAAATTTTTACCTGTTGTGATATGTGACCCTTGAACTAGTGTGGTAAAGGAGGAGATATTGGAACCTTGTCCTGGTAAGACAAAGTGAGTTTTTTATGCATGTTTATGCCTTGAATAGGCACATATTTGGTTTTTTGAATATTATATATGCATATGACTATGATATGAAATGACTCATGAAATGTGATATTCCTTGGGTTATATATATGCATGTGATATGAAAATTTCTTGTGAAATGTGATATGTATATATATATATATATGGGCCTAGATCTTATAGGAACATGCCGATATGATGATATAAGGTGATGTTGATCACTAGGTTGGGTGATGTGGTCATCGGTTTGAGGTAACATGGTTCGTCAAGACTGGCATCGCCAAAGGCATATGTGATACTTGGATCTTGTAGGGGAAGATAAGGAGGCCATGTGGCCGGGATATCATGATACATGGTTGTAATGGAGGAGAGTAAGGGTAGTAAGTTGACACTACCGGTTACTTATTTCCTTATCTATGTTATATATATATGTTATATGGGTTATCTTACCATGTTATTGTATTCATCGGGTTACCACCTAGACTACTCATATTGAGAAAAAGGTGGGAGATGATGGAGTGCCTCCGGGGCACACACAGTTTGAGGCCCCTAAGGGTTAGGCAGATCATCAGCCACAGGTACATGATCCAATTTAGGCAGGGAAGCCACTAGACGTGACCTATTTTGGTCCATGGTTTTATTAGAATATTATAGAGATGCCAATATGTTTCATCTAGGGGATTTATAAGGGATCTTCGGAAGCATAGCCTTCCATGGAATGTTTGACTTGGGAGTTCCAATTACAGCATCCACCGCTGTTTTCAGGTAATGGTGGTCCACAGGCGGCTGTGTACTAGATCAAGACTATGAAAATGATTTTTGAGAATTTATAGATGCCTATAGGGACTAGGGTGAAGTTGGAAACCAAGTTTCTTAAAGGACATACTTTGTGCTGGTGGGACATGTAGGTTCAGGTAGACAGACATGATGAATTATCCTTGATGGATTTTTAGGACAGGTTTATAACAACATTGATATTTACTACACATTAATACATGATTTATTGCATAAAATTATATTTAATACAACCCAAAAGATCAATAAGTATAATTTCTTTTATAATTAGGTACATTATATAACGACTTTGATCAGGAAATCCAACATCTTTATTAAAAACATTTTTAACATGATCAAAACATTCCTTGTACTTAAAAATGCATGGGATAACCTAAGTCCATGCATAAGAAAGGGGTAAGATATAATGACTAGAAAGGGAATAAATAAGGAATAACATTAAAAATAAAATGAATTTTAAAAAATAGACATATCAATATAGCATAAAAGTAACATGAATAATAAGGAATGATATAGCATGATAACCATAACATGGGAAATGTGGAAACAACTTAAAAAACTACATCGTAAACATAGGTTAGGGATAAACTGCCAGTAATTCATGGTAGGAAAATGTCCCATAAAATAATAAGGTACACCACTATCCCAACATTAAGTATCATGATACTATAAATTTCCCAATGCATTGGTGTGCTATATAATTCTGTGCACACATGTCACATTCATTTATTTCTGATTCTTAAGTGTGTCGTATAGATCCATCAACATAGCTTCTTTCATCATAATAATTTATTCCAAGATCAAGGAGTGTTTAATAAATACATGTAAGTCACATGTTAATGGAGTACATGTATATAAAGTTGAATACCCAAGATAAAAAACAGGTATGGTATTCACTACATAATTTTTTTCAAATAATATCACTGCAAAGTTTCAGCAGCATCACAATGTCACATGATACTTCATAAAATGGGTTGATGAGGGTAAAGGTGGTCTCTTATCATTTATATATGAAATGGATAGTAATATGGACATTTAAATACATGTACCAATATAAGGAATTGGAAAAATAAGGCGCAAGAAAAAAAGAATCTTAAAGAAAGAGGGGAATGGAAAGAACCCTTACATGGATGTGTGACTCTAAAAGCATGGGATAGGCCTCTTGAGATCATGGGGACGCCTTAAGAGGTATATAGGGAGTATATGAAAAATTTTGGATGTTATATACAGATATTTAGTGAAGTGAAATGGGATCTTGGGTGGGTTTATATAGGAAAAGAGGGGAATCTCTTTATTATTTTGGTTTTGGACTCTACATAATAAGATATTCAAAACCAAAAACCATCCCATATTTTTTCCCAGGGTTTCTAAAAAATGGGGGTGGTTTACGTTATCTGATAATTCCAATGCCCTAACTTATTAAAATATTACCCTTGGTGATGTTGAGGCGAGTCACACTCTCAAATAAATGATTTTAATATCCTAAAATATATTATAAGTCTTTGAAAATTCATATAGAATTTAAAAAATAAATAAATAATATTAAAATAAAATTATTAAAACCACATTACCTTTGGGGATTAATAGGTGTGTCACACACCAATTTATCTAAATAATTCAATAAATATATTAATTTTCTCTAAAAAAACCCAACATTTATTGAAAATGACAGATTTTTTTGACAATATCCATTTTCAAATCCTAATAAAAATTATATTTCACTTCCTAAAAACATTATTATCATTTATATTTTATAAAATTAAGTTAATAATAATATTTTTATAAAAAATTATTTATATAAAAAATCCAATAATTCTTAGGATTATATTTTTTAATTGAATTTGAATATTAACCAAAAGTATTATTTGTTCTTTAAAAAAATATTTTAAAAATTAATAATAATAGGATGAAAATATATTCATTAATTTATAAAAAATAATGTACATATTACTATTTCTTGGGTCCTGATACATATCCCATTAATACACCGGAATACGCCCTAAGAGTACGTTGTGTGATAGTGTGGCATTAATTGTGTTATTCGACGAACATGGTTTGGGTCAAGATCTCAACGAGCTTGACCTCCTCTTATAAACGGTTCCTCTCATACTTAATTTGTTGAGTCTTATGTTGGTATTGGTCTAGGGGAAATCCTAGAAATGTTATCTCCCTCAAAATATTTGATAAATGGTCTTCATTGGGTATAATCCTACTGTATCAGTCCATCACTTCTTTTTTCTATGTCAAATGGTTTTTTTGAAACCCTTTATTTCTATTAGCCATGTGATCACTGTTAAAAAACTATATTATAAATGATAATGTTATATAATAGTCATTAAAATCAAATTGGATATAATAAAACAAAATAATTTCATGTGTTTTCTATAACCACAATACATTTAATTAAAAAAAGGAAATGTTATTATTAATAGTTCAGGTCGTTACGAGGTTCATTAAGCACATATTCCTAGAGACATTGAGGGTATAAAGAGATTAAAATTTCATGAACCTTTTGGTGGGAAACATGTTTATCACTGACTATGATAAAATGTTCACAAAATTGTCTCACTTTATACCCAACATGGTGAATGATAACACCTTAAGGGTGAGGCATTTCGAGGATTATTTATGTTACACCATTTGAGTATAAGTAAACATATTTAGGTTGGCCTAATTCTTATAGGGGGTGAACCAAGCCCTCATATATGAGGATAAATTAATGGGTAAGTTGTACTCGAGCTAAGAAATAATTTCAGGTGATTTAAATGGTGGAACTTCAGATGGCAGGAAGTGTGGTAGAGACGAGTCTTGGAATGGAATTTAGGCCAAGGACTCAAGAAGACCACCCTAGCACGGTTCTTCAATGGTGTGTTTCTAGTGTAGGAAACTTGGAAATCTAAGGACTCAATTTGAGCACCTTCCAAAGGAGTGTCGATCATGTAGATAGGTTGGAAATATTTAGAGAATATATAGTAATCCTTCTCAGGCAACCAAATGGTATTGGACTGGGGAAAACTCGGGGTTCTGAGATTGGATTAGGAATGGTAAATTAAAACATTAGTGGAGTATTAGCTGCACACTGAGGTTGCAGTAGAGATAGAGGATCCCAAAAGTGGTGTCAGTGGCATGTGGTTGGAGCAATACTATAGGGAGTTTGGTAATCAAGTATTTAGGCATCGAGGCAGGTGCATCCCATAGAGATATCAGGGTCACAGAAGGCTGGTGATCTGATGAAGGTCAGAGGTACTTTGTGTGCATATACATTACCTTTTTTCATTATCATTGACTTTTTAGGCATATCTATTTTTAGTGAACGAGGTGCATGCGTTGAGGACCTATGTTGTTGGAGAATTCAATGGGTGTCAGGTATGAAATAGGTGGTCCAAATGAGGTGAGGAGTGATAATGCATCATGGAAGAACTTTTGAGTCATAGAATGGTCGATGGACCTATTTTTATATGAGTTTTGGGCCGAGAAGCAACATGGGTAGGTCTCTGTTAAGGTGGGGGACCCACTTAAGGTATCTGACCAGTTCCCTTTTTACTAGGGTAGTCCATGTTTTTATAAACTATATAGTTATGTTCGGTACCATCATAGTTTCAAGTTCTATAGCTCGTTGAAAATCTATGTTAAGGTGGGGATATTGGAAAGTCAAGAGTTTTTTTGGAGCAGGTCGAAATCCTTACCCATTTTGAATTTTTGGAATTTTTGTGTGAACCAGTTTATTTTTGGGAAACTATAAATTAAATATGAGAGTCTCCAAATCCAAATATCTTGATTTTGGATGGGTTTAGATATTTATAAAAATAATTAGGTGTTCAAAAGGGTTTTAGGTGCATCAGTCACCCAAAGGCCCTATTTTGGTAAGGTTCAGGTTGAGGCGCATTGTTTGGGTAAACCATAGGGCCTGTCAAACCAAACAATGTGGCTTAATTTTGTACATCTGTACAATTTGTAAAACCATGTGTCTTGGGACACATGACCATGCATTGAAGTATATAGTTTTTTGGATGAATTATTCACATTTTCCACATGGTTTGGAAAATAGTGCACAAGCTGCACAGGTAGTACCACTAAGGTAGTACCCTCACACTATAGCACACATGGTTTGTGAACAATCTGGAAACCTTTGTGATCTAACTATGCATGTTTTGGGTTTATACAAGAATTTTTCACGCGGTTTCCACATGATTTGAAAAACCATATGAGCTGACTATGTGGCTCATTAAAGAGGTAATTTTACCATAGTTCTACCTTATATTTCTTTCTCTCACATATTTTTTATCTTCTATGGGTCACACACATCAAGGGGAGATCACACCTTTCCTACTATCTTTAGACTTGATCTCTCTCTTTCATTCTAGCTCTGTTTTGATCACTATCAAGTGTGATAGAATAGTGTTGGTGGCACTCTCCTCTCCCATGATTCTCATTTTCTTTGCTATCATCCAAGGACCGTTAAATCTGTTTGAGTTATTTTCCCCTATTTTTAGGGAGTTCGATGGAGATGATAATTTCATCCAAATTTGTTAGAGTAAGAGTTTGATATTGGACTTTCCTACATCTATGACTCCATGGTATGTGTTTCATAAATTTCTTTGATATTTTACCAGTGTTTCGTGGTTGTGGATTTTAGCATGCCAATGTGTTGATCGATCCAGAACCTGTAATTTCATTGGTGGTTTTTAATTAATTAATTAAACCTTTTGGGATGTCACTGGACACAACCAAACCATGTTCATGTGTGGAGGTCTTGGTTAGTGGCCAACAACCATGGTAGGATTTGGGACGGGGTGTGTTTGTTTAGTTATATTGAATTTTTTATTTATGTTGAACTGTTCAACTCAATTGTATTGAATTTTCTATTTAAATTGAAGTAAATTATATGCATAAATTTCTTTTTATATACTAATGAGATCCATTGAATCATGATGGGGATGGCCTGAGGTTTGAGATGGCGATGGCCTTCATAAAATAAGGCGATGTGATCATCAGGATATGCTTGTCCTGGGTTACATTGGTGATGTGATCACGAGTTGGATGACATGTTCATCTGTTGAGGTAGAAAAGTCATGATGTTGAGGGCATGGACCATGATATTGAATGGAATCGCCAACGAGTTTGAGTGTTGTCATTAGAGGGGAAGAATGTGCCGGATTCGATGTGGCCTATGTACTATTTTGGTGATTTTCTCTCACTCGTGATTGGCCAAATCGTCATTTGGAGTAATGTGCACAGATGCTGACTCAGTGATATGGTGATTTTGACAACTCATGTGTGTAGATGCCCCCGATAGTATATATTAGTTAAAAGTTTGGGGTTCTTACCAGATAAAGACATGGGGATGGTTAGGATCCATCAGATGATAATGTTGATACTATCAATTGGGGGTTGAGGCTCATCAAAGTTGAGGCCCTTGATCTAGGATCATTCTAGAGGATGGGAATAATCACTCCTTGGGAAGTCATGCTATCAACTAATGTTGATTTTTATTTGAGTACAGATATCATTGTGCCTCCAGACATTGGCATTCATACTAATGGGTGCTTTTGAGCAGGGGTCTGGGGTGCTTATGATATGTGTATATACTGTTGTCAGCCATTGGAGACCCCCATATAGATATTTATTCGTATGAACGTTATTGATATTAAGAGTCTATTTGAGTTCTGTAAATAATATTTTTGGATTGTTTATTTATTACATTATTTTTGTTGATTTTCCTTCTCATTTTATTTCCTAGTGATTGTGCCTCTTCCATTGACAGGTCTGGTATTGAGTTGGTATTCTTTTATTGGACTAATATATCTATTAGACCATTATTATATCATTGCTTGAGGATATAGTCTCCCCACTATCACCCTTTCACACCCCCACTACTAGTTAGCAACCTTTATCAAATGGGGAGGCATTTGTAAGGCTAGTGGCACTCAGCCCGCGAACTTTGTTCATGTGGATAATCAGTTTGGGGTGCTACCCATGGTGTGTGTAGGGTGTGAAAAAATGAGACCAGTAAGATCCCACCAAGTATTATATAATAAGACTTTATAAAATTATAATATTTATATCAAGTAGATAAATAAAAGTAATGAGATATAATAATACATAGTTTGATAAAAAACATGGATAAATCACCATTTTCATTATTAGTAAAGCATTCCAACAACCTTGTTTTCAAAGCATTTACATGAACATTCCAAGCATTGATTTAAAATATGATTAATAGAGAAAACTATCTCAGTGGTAACACTATATTCATATCAATAAGGATACTCCTAAAATTCATGTGATTGGTAATCCACCAGGTGTGCATATTACCCAAGTAGAACAGTCCTAGGGGCTAGAGTCCAATCCTAGGAGTGGTCCTATTCCACAAAATAGGATAACTAGTGCACATATGACCCTTGTATAATATTCCTAGGGGGTGAGATTTCATACAAGAGGAATGATCTCTACCTCATCATTGATCATAGTTGGGTTTACAAAAAAATCCTTTCAAATGAAACTATATTTCTGAAACCATACAAACCATGATTTAAAACCATTTTCATTAACAATACTAAGTGAGAAATCAATTTTCACAAAAATTACCAAAACCAACATATTTCATAATTCATGTCTTTAAAAAAATTAAATAAAATTTCATGAAAAATCTATAAATCATGTTATCCAACCATTTTAGAAACCAGATTCAATGAGTGAATACTCAGAGTTTTCAAAACAAATCTTATTCACGAAACCACCTTCATTGAAAGACTTAGAAAACATACAGTAACATGGGAAACACAATTCAAGATGAAATAAGGATCCTAGGAATATAATAAGGACCCAATATCAATAATTACCAGTCATATATCTCTAAATTATCATGTTCTTGAACTAAGGAAAAAAGAATCACTTAACACTAAAATTCCCAAACAACACAATAAGAGGAAAGATGATCCAACCAAAATCCCTCAATTTTGCAAAATATCTAAAATGAATGTGATTATAACCATGTATCTAAAAATATCACAAAATTTATTAATACAATTAACAGATTAAAATATGATAGATCCAAAAATAATGACATCTAAGACCAAAATGCTGATAAACATACCAAAAGTGGTATATAGTTTGAAATGAAACATTAATCTACAATGTATTTTCATTGGGAGAGACAAATATATCCAATTATAGTCCCTAGGTTTGAGTGTTTTGAATTATTATCTATGGAGGAGGATTTAGAAACGTGGGTTTAAAAAGAAATTACAACTTGGTCCTTAATAATTCTTAACACCATCGATATCACTAGGGAGCTGATGGATTCCCACATATTGGTCAGAGGCTACTGTAGAAATGAAGTAGCCACTACCAAGCCCACTAGCTGGTCAGTGGCCCTCAAAAGTTAGTAGGGGCACTAATTTTAGCTTCATTATCTACAATTTCATGGCCACATCCCTCTGCCACCTCAAGATACACTGCTACCCTTTTTTACAAACTAAAACCAACTAAAAAAAATATGAGATCAGTGATGCTATAAAGTAAACAAAATAAAGGTATGATATTACTTGAAAACATGTATGATATTTCAAAAAAGGAATTTTGGGGTGTCCCATCCATGAAAAAATTACACACTCAGTTAGGATGAAACATTCCTTGAAGACTGTGTTTTTAGAATATCAAAAAATGTTTACACCGACGAGATGAATACTGATTCTAGATGACATCATTTAATGGGAATGAAAAAAGGGAATAACATTAATTCCATTAATGCGTGGTAAAAATTTTGAGAATGTAAAGGATATTTTCATTGTTTTAAGTAAACCATATTCAAAAAACATTACAAAAATTGGATGGAAAAAGTGATATTTTTTTAATTAATATTCTGAAATTGTTTTCACGTCAAAATATTTCTTGATGTCATTTAGATAGAATAAAATGTAAGTGATGGTGTTATTATAATGTTACTAAATGATCCTATAAAAAAGTAATGAATTAAAGCTAAGTTAGATATGGTTAGCATGGGGATACATAAATATTTGGCACTAGTGAATGTGTGTATTGATCCTTAAACATTAAGGTTATTATTAATGAGTTTTATATGTTGCGTACATTGATATATTGAGGAAAATTGTGTGGAATTATGTTAATAATGAGGTAGGATTTGTTGGGTTCTTCATGAGTAATATTTCCTTAATAAATAATGGGCGAAAGTATTTTACCCTTTTTTTCTTTAACAGAAGTTGGTATCTTATGCCCTTTGATGAAAATGATATATCCTAATAAATCCATGGCCATCGTGTTCTATTGGTAAGTCCGATTTATGAAAACACAAATGAATAGACAAATAAAACATAGTTTTATGCCACAAACATGAAACTTGATTGATTATAGAGATCATAATAAAGGGATTTTGTTACACAATAAGTTCCCTTATGTCTTTTAATGTCATTGTGACATTATAATCATTCTCTATGGGTGCCTTGGTATATTGTTAGATGATATCATTTGGATTTAATATGATTTTCCTAATTCCACATAGAAAAAGGCGTAAAGGGTCACACACTAGGTGTATCTTGAACCTCAGTTAAATAATAATTGTATTTATTATTTATCAAGTTGAATAAATATTATTCCCACACGTGGTTTCATAATTATTCAGGTTTTTTTGATCTCATATATTCGATCATAAATTATTTATGTTGATATTTTCTGAGAAGATTATTTAATAAATATTTATTTTTTATTTATTAAATATAAAGTTAATTTATTTTGAGTAAGATAATGCAGTGATATTTATTTATTAAAAAATAGTCATTATTCATGGACTAGTATATATTAATGAGGATGGAAGAATACGTTTAATTTTCCAATGAAAAATAATATATACTGAATATTTTTTGAATTAATAATATTCCATTTAATTCAATAGTTTAGAGAATGTTAAGAAATAATTACAATTTTTTTATTATTATAGACATGGGGTTCTGTGGGAATTATAAAAATAATAAAGGCACGTGTAAAATTATTATTTTATAACACAAGATGTATATAAACCAAATTATATTATTTTCATATGAGATTCTGTTCATTTTCATATTATAACCAATGATATCCAAATAAAATACTCTCAAATCCATATAGTGATCCCTCTCCATGTACGCTCTCTAGAGTCAAGATAGATCCTCCTCTATGACCAGTCTTATGTCTAGAGAAAATAAGTGAACCCTTTGTTGAAGAGATTCTTGGGGTGACCAATGGTTAACAGCACAAGTGAGCGTATCATTCATGATAGCACCCAAATATTCACATGATAATGTATAGAGGTTCATAAAACATGTGTGGATCACTATTAGATGGAATCTATTATTGATTCCTACAATACAAAAATAGTAATAAGTAGAGACATTGTAAGATCCATAAATAAATAAATAAGTCCCCACAAGGGAATTATTTAATTAATTAGATTAATTATAAATAATATGTGATGATACTGCACATTAGTTTCAGTGTTTTTCTATTATATTATTCCTTGATTCAATTTAGTTGATCATATCATTGTGTGAATCTCATATTAATCATTGATCATGATAAAAATTACATTTGGGAATGCCCCATCAGCCACTCACCATTGTTTTACATGATGGTTCACTTGGTTAGAGTGATCTGATTATGTGGTCCAGTACATTATAGATGGACATAACACATTCAATGGTATATAGAGATTATGAAAGGGTGTGTCAAATAGAAAAGCCATCTAGAAGGTTGTATTTTCAAAGCTATATATTATTAAAGAATCTATAATTTTTTTTACTAAATACCAATCAATTTTTGATGGCATCGATCTTCAAAATCTCATCATAATGCATTCCTTGTGGGTGATGGGATTATTGGAAGAGCTGTTGTTACAATTACTATTACAGAGTAGTACTAATCTTAGTTTTAAATTTTACATAATAGTATATAGGTTCTTCCATATTTTGAATCCAAAAAAGTAATTCTTAGGCATTTTAATCCCTTAAGGGTTAAAATATGGATATCAAATACCCATAATCAATAGTTTATATGATGGTTTTGGGATAATATTTTTAGAGAGTTATCTATAAATCCATATTTAATTTCTGATTGAAATTAATGGCTAGAAAGAGGACCAAGTGTACATGTATGATCTTACAATGGTTATGTAATTAATATTTATACAATTTATACCAAGGATCATTATGAGTGTAATATAACACAAAATAATGGAGTTACTAATGTGGTGAAATCAATGCATGTATATGATACCAAGGATAGAAATCCAATTTTCTTGAATATAGAATCCTTTGGAATGATTGAACAAATATTCAAGTTGTAAAATACCCATTTCAACTATCTCTTTTCCATTGAGATTGGGTTAAAAATAGAATTGAATATAGAATAAATAAAATAGGATTCAAGATGGTGAATCTCAACATGGAAGAATATAAAGAAGGATCATTCATAATGAAATCATAGGTAGTTCATGTATTTTATGTCTCAAATACTACAAAATGAAATTGTTTTATTATTTTATTTGATGCTAATAAATATATAGAGTTAAATGAAATTTCAATTGAACATTACCCAATCATTAGGACAATGTAATAATTTTTTAGTGATCCCAATATAGACAATGTCTTTTACATCAATGGGGACCACAAGGATGGGACTTGGATACTTGATAGATTATCCAAATCCTATTAATATTTGATAAATAAAGAGATTTTAATGTATAGGTTAATGATTTTTTATATACTATTATTTTTCTCATAATATTATGTGTTTACTACAATATTTATATAATATAAATTAAATTTTCACTAATCATGCATGAAAAGGATTATACACATGTTGATGCTAAAAATCTGGAAGAACAAGACACCATCAATGTTGAAGCTGGGGAATTGTTAGGGTCTGATAAACATGTGGATGAAAAAAATATTAGCAATGTAACACCATTGCGATTAAAAAAGTTATCAGGGAAGTAAGAAAAGGTATAATATTTGAAGATGGGTGTAATCAAAATATCTAACCCATTGAGACCAACAAGTCAATTTTCTTTACTTATATTGGGCTCACAACCAGAATGCATGTGATAATTGATATATATATATATATCCCACAATTCTGTTTTCATTGAATTCAATAATTTGGGAATATATTAGGGTATGATTATGATATAGTTTCTTCATTTCAATGAAAAATAATATAATGAAATATTGATATAAAATTTATTATCCATTGAAGAATAAGTTTATTTTAGATTATTACCATGAGAAATTCATATTATTGGTTGATAAAACGGATCATGAATCCGTTTAGAAACTTCTGATGAAGTGAAATCTCAGGGATGTTCAGGGGAAAGTAAACCCCCACCCATCATCTATGTATGAACACATGATAAAATAAGAAACATATATATTATTTTATTGGTCACTATGAGGATAAATCATTTAAATTTCACTATCATTGTTATTATTTTATTTGGAATTACTTTTTTATTTAATTTAATTATATATTTTTAATTTATTAAACATTAAAAGAGTGAAAACAATAAATACCATGCATAAAAAACAACATACCCATAATTTAAAAATAATTATGTTCCTTTTTTCATACTAATTTATTAATCAAAATCAAAATCCACAACCATCCCATATCATGTGTTATACAATGAGGCCCATATAAAGAAAAAAATGTTAAATAATAGATGAAAACACACACCAAGTATGAGAATATTATTTAAATATAACATAATAGTAATTTGTTTTCATTTATAACATTATTAAATAAAAATGGGGAAATAAAAGATATATAGGCATAAATAGATTCTATAAAATAAATTATTATCATGTTTTGTTTGATGGGTTATTATATGTCAAGGGGTCAAATAGATCCCAAATTAGAACAATAAAAATACATGAAGACCCAATACCCACTAACATATGTCTCCATATTCACATAAATATCATACATTATCTAATGTAATCATTTTTTTCATAATAGTTTTTGGTTAATGTGAATCAATCAACTAAAGATAACTTCATTATACTCAAATTCTATTTGGTGAAATTGATTGTGATTTATATCTATATGAACCCATCCATCAAATTGTTGTGAGGGGTACAGTGTAAAATATATAAAGAGAAATTATATATAATAAAAAAACTCCCAAAAGATCATATGAGAGTAGGGATACAAGTAGACCATGAGAAAATCATTGAGATACATATTCCCCTTTATGATCTCAATGTTATCACAGTCAAACATACTATTATAATATTCATAGCATGACCATTAAATATTATAAAGATACATGGTGATATTGTGGTATGCCATTTACAATTATTTTGAAATGGAAAATGCTTAACAATTACTAAAATAGGGTCTAGAGTGAGGTATGTTATTACAGATGAAGAAAGAGAAGGAGAAATGAATGTTTAGATCAAAATAATCTAGTGGATCAATGATGTAATACCCTGAGATTATTTAAATTTTCTTAAATTAATTTAATATTTTTTTTTAAAATTTATTTTCAAAAAACACTATGTTTATAAAGAGTTACATGAAACACCTAGTTTGTCTGTCATTACATGCAACACTGAGCTTAGATTAAATTACATGCAACACAGAGTTTAAGTAAAACATGACATATTATTATGAGAGTTCATACATAGTCATTAAAATAGAAGTTATAAATAAAAATAACTAAATTTTTAAAATTTCATTTACACATGTATATAAAATTACTTTTTGGTCACCTATTAATTATAAATGATAATAAATCCTTTTTGAAAATTAAGGAATTTTTTTAAAACTAATTTTTTTATTAAAACAAATGTGTTCTACCTAAATAGAATAAACAAACAAATTTTGGTGAATGATTTTAATAAAATGAATATATTATATTTTCATTTCACTATTTAAAAATAATATTATGAACTTTCTAGATAATAGATTAGAATAAATTCAATTTTACGCTTAAAGGTTTATTTTTCAAAAAACTTGTTTTGTATTTTTTTTATCATGCACTTATTTTAAAAATAATTTTAGAATCTCTAATAAACATTACCTGAAAAAATAAACATTGTTATTTATTATTAATTTAAAAATCATCTTAGGGTTATTTTTTTGGTATTATTCTAAAAGGATTTATTTTTTGAGGAATAGTGAAAAATACTAATTTTTAATTGAAAACTCTATTTTAGGTTAATTTATTTATAATGTTAAATTATATTTTGAATTGATTTTAAGGTTATATTATTTCAATTATACATACATTAATCCAATTTATGTCATTTTAGTCAATTTCAGATTAAATTTTGATATGAAAACTTTGTAAACTTTGGATCTTTTTCTCTTTAAAAACTCGATTCTTCATAGCCTCTATGGGGATTAATTTTAAATTAATATTTTTCACTTCAATGAATAGAATTTGGAAAAATGGATTCCATATTTTTAATCATAATAATTAATATTTTATAATTTTTTTAACTTAATATTTTACCAAAATTAATAGTGAATCTAGTAAAACACAATTTCCACAGTTAGGGGAAGATGGGTCTTCCAAGGGGGTAAACTAAAAAGTTAATGTAAAAAACAACATATAAACTAGACAAAAACTATTGGATAGACATATTTAGATCACTATCCATATAATTTTAATGAATTTTCAATTTTGGTCTTTTTTGACATATGATAAATATGGGAGAACTTATTTCTTTTAAAAAATACCAACTATATCCTCTCCCCCACTTATAAAAGGCTACACCCTATCCTCTATTCTATACACCTTCAAACCTATTTGGATCGGCCAATACCTACCAAAATAAATTTAAAAATTCTATCACCTCATCTTATAAGTCTTATTTTGGTAAAAAAAATTATCTGAGGAAGGATTTTAGTACAAACCCGAGGATGATACTCGATGAAGAGGTAACATTCACCAACGAGATTTTTTTGTTTTATTTATTCATCCACCACTATACCATTATTATATAATAATATAAGTATATTTAAAATAAAAAATATGTTTTTATGATTTTTTCATGACCTAAAACCATCTCCACATTCATAAAATGGGTTTTTGAAATCCTCCTTCATGCGTATAGCAGACTAACACCACGAGAATTGATGTCATTCTCTTTTCCATTAAAACCTCTCCATACCAGTTTTAATTATGAATTTATTATTTATAAGTTATATATAAAATAATTATTATTTTATTATTATTATTTAATTATTATATTACACATGCCTTCATACCTTCCATTTTGTGGGAAAATGATGACATATTTTGTGTGTACAGTAGACTACCACCTCGCAAAGCAATGTGATTTGTTCATCCATTACATTGTAGAAATTAAGGAAGATTTTAATGATAATGTGTGATATATATGACATAAAAATATCTATGGGATTATTATATATCATTTAATATTCTTTCTTTCAATCCAATAATAAAATGAAAACATTTTTCATATATATGTACGACCTACCGTCTCCATGAATGGTGTATTTCATTTTCTATCACTAAACTTCATTAATTAAACTACATACATAGATAATGAATATATATATAATTAATATAATTTTTAACATTCTAAAGATTACTAAACCATGAACTATGTATGATAACCAAGAAATAACAAGCTAAATCATATGGGGAAAACAAATTTGTTATTGTATAAAATGTGAGTTAAACGTCGAATTTTTAATAAACAAGTAATAAAAGTTCATAAAAAAATTATATATGGTATGATATATATAAATATTGTTATTTAATTTATTAATAATAAACTTATATTTATTATATAGGAGATTTTAATGTGTATAATGGAAGTAGAGACTCATGGTAAGGGATTTGTGTCTCACTTATATTTTTTGTGAGAAAAATGTCATATTCACCTTTTGTTTATTTTATGTAGTGTGTATATTGAACATGAATGTTGTTTAGGAATATTATAATTTAAATTATTTTAATTTATAAATCCAACTAAGTATCTCTCTTTCATGGGGTTTACAGCTCAAAATTTACCAAATATGTAAGGGATTTTTTTTCTCAACTTCACTTCTTTGATATGTATGGTATGTTAGGAACCTATATTATTTCATGATGCATATATGGAAACTTTAATGTAATATCATTAATTTATTCATCGTCATGGCTTTTTTAGTTTCATTTTATGTTATTTATTCATGAGTCTTACGATTCAAAGTTTCCAAAGTGGTAAGTGTTTTATATTATAATCTCATCATTTATCGAGATTGTTTATGATTATGACTATAATGATGAATTATTATTATATATCCCTCTATAAACCCATTAATTTTATTATATTTTTGTTGTTAAGTATTTTTGAAATTCATATTATAATTTTATACTATTTGGAACCTGAAGTAATTTAGAAATCGTTTTTATGAATGTCCCACATTATGGCTTTATTCGGTTGAAAATAAATTTTATTTCAGGGAAATTATTATTACAAAAATAAAAAATGTTTTAATCATTTTTTAAAGACATTTTTTTCAAAAAAAATCAAAAGGAATATTCATTTCATTTCCCAAAAAAACCCATTTTGATTTTATCAAAAATATTAAATGAATCATTGTTTAAAACACCTATGGCCTAAACAATATTTCCCACTATCATAACTGCTCCTTGATTTCATGATTTCCTTACATGTTTTAAAATATATTTTCAATGAAAATATTTTTCTTCATATTTGAAGAATTTCTATATTTTAGATAAAATATTTCAGATTGAAAATGATTTTGAATTTGTTTTACGTTTTAAAAATAATTTTCTATGGGAAAATGACATTTTCCTCAAGAAATGTTTTAAATTGTTTTTAAAGAATTATTTTAAAATTTTAGAGGTTATTTTCAAAGGAAATAGTTTTGATAATGGTTTATGTTTTGAAAATTTATTTTCAAAGAAAAGATATCATCCTGAATAAATGTTCCAAAGGATTTTACTTTCAAAATGATTCTCCATCTAAGATGATGTCCTTTAATGTAGATTATTCTTTGCTAGGGATATGAAGAAATGGTACCATTCCTATTGTTTCTCAGAATGGGTTACAATTTAAATATGTTTATAAAACTCATTTCTCATCCATGGGACATACCATGATGGAAATCTTATGAAACTTTCTTTTTTTCATAGGTTATGCTATGATGAAATGATTTTGAAACCTATATCATTACCATAGGTTGTGATATGATAAAAAATTTGTGAAACCCATTTAATTTGATGGGTTATTATATGATTATTTTTTATGATCTTATAGCACACACATGTATTTTTTCATTATGTGATAGATGAGACCTATATCTCCCTCCAATTAACTAGATAAATATTTATATGTCATGAGATAAACAATACTAGAATGGGGAGTGAGATTAATTATGTAAGGTATTTTTTCCACTATAGTGGTCTTAGGAGTGATCCTTGACTACTTGAATGGTTTTGGGAGTGAACTCATTCCAATATGATATCCTTGGTAGTGAGCCCTGACAAATATTGAAATTATTTTTTATCCTTATGTATATTCCCCAAATTCCCTGTCTTAATCCAATATTATACTCTCATGATTCATGTTCTTATAATCCCTTATTATTTATGTCTTATTAAATGTGAATATTTATTCCATGATTCAATATTATGATCTTTGATATACAGGGTATGGTTTTCAAATGTTATCCTCATGATCGCATACCCTTATACTCATGTAATGCTTATGTATCTACTTTTTCCCTTACTAATAATTTGATATCACACTTTATTATATTCTAGTTCCCCTGTTTATGATAATACATATTATTTATGATATGTCTAAGAAGTGTGTTAGACATGAAAATTATAGTGGGAGATTATGTAGATCACTTATGAACCATTTTTTATCTTTCCAATTTTCTAGAGGAACTAAAATATTATTGTCCTCACAGGTGTACTTTTTTAATGTATTGAATATCCATATAAAAGTATTAAATATCCATTCATTAAAACATTCGTTCTCTATAAAATAAGAAATCAAAAGAACATTTCAAGAGATCATTTATCCCACCAATTCCACTACTGTATTTGTTAACATGACAAATTCTTGTATATATAACATTCAATGATAAAAGTATAGAATACGTATAATTTTAGAAACAAATGTTTGGGGGGTCTTTATATAAATGATTGGCCATGAGTGTATAAATGAAATTCAAAATCATGAATGGTTGGGAGTATTAATTGTGAATGTATACATGAGGAAAATTTAAAAAAAATTATAATTGATTTATTATATTAATTACAGTTAACAAATATTCATATTTTTTATAGGTATTAATAACACAATGATATATAATGAAATACCTATGAAGATAAATTTAGACTCATTAAACATTATATCATTTCTACAAGAAAAACATCATTGGGTAAAGACTAAATTGAAAATATATATTAACTAGATACAATATTGAAATGAAAATAACAAATGATTGGATCTTTGAAGAACCTTTGTGATGTTTTCTTAACAAAGTTTTTTATTTTTTAAAAACTAATCATCTGTTAAATAATGTTTTTTAAAACATGTTAATGTTAATGAATGTTCAACCCCAAAGAAAAAAATAAATCAAAATTTGTTTTTGAGATTTTTTTTAGATTTAGAGTATTCGATTGAAAAAACAAGACATTGATGTTTTTATAAATATTAATGCTGATAGTGTTTCAAATATGTTGATCAGATGAACCATCAGTCTCAAATTCATAAGACTCAGTTTTTGTTTTAATTTTTGGAGAAGCTGTAAAATAAATTCATAGCAGTTTTATTTCTGGAAAGTATGCTTCAAGGGAATCGGGATTTAAAACGATATATACCTTCTAATCTAAATTCATTATTTTTTTTTCAATCATGAAGTTATCATAAATCATGAAACATTATCATGATAAAATTTCATGATGAAATAATGTAATCGTAATGTTTTCATCGGTTCCATAAATTAATGAAAATATTTCATCAATTCCATAAAAAATGAAAAAGTTTTCAAATGAATTGTAACACCTATAAGTCATCATAACAATAAGTGAAACATAGTGATAAGATAATCATGATGTGAAGGTGGGAGATTTATGGAGTTTGAATTATTTTTGAGCTACTGAGCAAATTCATCCTTAGATCAGGAATAGTTGGGATAAGAGAAAAAGGAAAAATGTACTGTTTGTTTCCAGAGTGGGTTAATAATAATTTGAAAATAATTAGTGTTGATTCATCAGACTTTCATTGACACCGATGTATCAGAGTGAGATAGAGACTTATCAAAAGGATGAAGGGTGACATCGATAGGTCATCAGATGCAAATTAAGAATGTTTTTAACAATTTCATATATAGAGAAATGATGAAATGAAAATTTTTAAAATAGTTTCAAGAAGTCTTGAATTTGATGTTGATGTTTTTTTGAAAGGTTTTGATATATTTATAGGTTAAAATGATGTTTATGAAAAAATAAAATTCACATAAATCTAAGGAAGTTGCAAAACTTTTTATGGTAGAATGGTTTCAATGTTTTGTGTCTTGAAATTGATACTGATCATCATAATGATCAGTCTTCTATCTTACACCTTTTTTCATCATAATGAGGAATGATTAGAAAAGTCTAATGTGAAATTTTGTATTGAATTCATGAATCATAAAGAAGGTTCTATAATAACTGATGTGTTCAAATAAGAAGTTCAAATGTGTGTGAATTTTAAAGGTTTTTTTAATTTGAGTTAGCAGTAATGGTTTATCAATTTCCTACCTTTTCTATTATAGGCTTCCTATAAATATATGAATAGTGCATTCATACATTGCAACCTTTTATGTGAGAATAAAAGGGATAGATCTACAGAATTCATGTTAAGGTTTTCCTTATAGACTAAGACCTCATTACATGGTTGTGCATCTAAAAGTTTTGTTTACTAGCCTAAGGAATATCAGACTGAATAATTGAACAGGGTTTGTGTAATGCACATTGAGAATTGGTTCATTGTGTCGCATCTATCAAATTTAATCCCAAACCCATCTATGACAAACCTGCTCTTTATTACACACTTAAACATGATTTATTACATAAAAATCACTTTATACAACATAGAAGATCGAGAGGTCTAGTGTATTTGGGTTGTATTATCATTACATAACAATTTAAAACATGAAATATAATATCTTTATTGTAATTATCCTTTACATGACCACTACATTCCCTTGTATATAGCATTTCACGGGATAACCTGAGGACATGCATAAGAAAAGGGTGAGATATAAAGCCTAGTAAGGTAATATACATGAAATAAAATGAGGAATAAATGAAATGTTAAAAAATATCCATATCAATGTATAACAAGATAAACATGAACATAAATGCATGATAAGCATGATAATCATAACATGGAGATGTTGCAACAACACATAACATGGAATTAGTATGAGTCAATGCTTATAACACATGGAGCATGATTAAACCCTATAGAACATTAAGCACAAGTAGAACCTCATTTCACATGAATTATCATGAGTCAAAAACCATTGAAAATGAGGTATCATGATAATATAGTTTACATAATGCATTGGAGTGCTATTTGGGCTCACCCTTCCTAATAATTTTATTTCATGCATAAGTGTGCCACATGGATCATACAACATGGAATCATTCATCATCATTTATTCCATGATAACAGGATGTGGAATACATAAATGAAGATTTAGAATATATAAATAGTGTGCATAAAGTTGAATACCCTTGATATAGAAATGGGCATGTTTTTCAATACACAATGACATTGGCTTTGAAAATTGTGGTGCAATTTTTGCAGAGTAACGAAATGACATAAGAAATCATAAAAATGGGGGATGGAGAGAAAGGTTTGTCTCATAATAGTTTCATGAAATGGATAGTAATGGGGTCATATATATATATACATGTACCAAGATATATAATGGAATCTGGATTTATAATACAAAAGAATTACATTAATGTACATGAGGAGAGAGAAATTCTTTAAGGAATTTCGGCATGGTAACAGGTGTAAATGGGAGGCATTAATGAGAGAGAAATGGGGTGTCCCATCATTAAAACATGAAGAGGTAAGTATGTGGTAGGTTCTAAATTATAACCCAACATTTAAAATTGTAAATAAAATGTCATAACATTATTAATAAACATGGAAAAAGAGGAAGGAAGGAATCCTTTACATGGAAGTGTAATCCCAAAGGCTTGGGAGGGGATTCAGAGACGATTATTGGGAGATTAAGGCACCTTGGGAGTATTCTAGAGAGTGGAGGGTATAGGTTCTATGACCTACAAGGGCTTTGAGTGAAGAGGAAGTGAGATCTTGGGTGGGTTTATATAGGAAAAGAGAATGAATTATTTATTATTTAGGTTTGGGACACCTCACATTAAACTAATCAAAACCACAAACCATCTCATGGTTTCTGCCTATTGTTTTTTCCAAAGGGTTGTTTAAAAAAAATTTTATAAGGACAATGGACTAACTTCTTAAAATAATAGGTTTGATTATGTGGAGGTGAGTCACACTCTTAAGAAAAACAATTTAAAAAGATAAAATGTTTTACAAGTCATGGTGGGTCTACTAAGGCATCATAAAATTAATCAAAATAATGTAAAATTACATTAATTTAAGGATAAAACATATATTGGCCGAAAATTTAACTAATAATATTTTAATACATCACTATTGGGTCATTATGATGTCATAAAACACATTATATATTTAAATGGTATTTATGTTTTACACAAAAAAATGATTATCTTATAAAATTTGGAAAAAATCACTGTTGGATAAATTCAAAATCCAAATTCTAAAAATAATATTAATTTTATATAAATAATTTTATAAATTTGTGAATTTTTACTTTTAAAATAATAACCGATATTGATCGAAAATTCATGGGTTTTGACAAAAACAGCTTTCAAACCTTAATAAAAAATACAATTGAATTCATAAAATTATAGGATAATTTATATTGAATAGAAATTAATTTAATATTAATAACAATATTTTATTAAAATATTATTTAATAAAAAAATCAATTAATTCATCAAAATAGATTTCTTAGTTGAATATTAACTAAAATTACTATTTGAGATTTAAAAACTATTTACAAAGTAACAATAATAAAAAGAATTTATATTCATTATTATATACAAAAATAAGTCACATATTAATAGTGATAAGATCATGTTACATAACCCCTTATAACACCCGTATAAGACTGAAGGGTAAGGTGTGCGATGGTGACATACTCTTAGGGTCGCTTGGATAACATCACTCCAGTGGTAATCTCTATCGACTTCCACTTATCCCGAAGGTGGTTCCGTTCAAGATAAAAGTGTTGATGGTTGGACTGGTCTTGGTCAAGATTGAATCACTAGGATCCCACCTCCTTTCTGAGATCTGACAAATGGGCTTCATATGGGGAAAGTTTACTGGATGAGACCACTGTTTCCGTTGTCTATGTAAATTGAATTTGCTAAATCCTATATTTATACTAATCATGTTATCACATTTAAATGGATATTTTAGTAATGGTAAAAATTATTAAAGTTATTTTAAAATTCCAAATATAAAACCAAATAAGAGAATAAGTTTTAAATAGCCATAAGAAGACATTTAAATAAACCAATTGGAATTTTTATTAATGAATTTTTAGGTCATTACAAGCTTCCCCGTTATGAAATTTCACCCTCGAAATTTGCTTTTCCCACACTAAAACATATTTTGGTAACTCTGCTTCATTAATTCCTCAGATTCCCATGTCGCTTCTTCATAATTTTGGGTTCACCACAACACCTTGACAAGGGGAATTGTCTTATTTCGTAGAACTTTTTCTTTACAATCAAACATCATTACCAGTTTCTCCTTATAAGAATGACCATCCTCTAATTGTTCTACCTCTAAAGAGAGTACATGTGAAGGGTCTGGTATGTACTTCCATAAGAGGGATACATAAAATACATCATGTACTCTAGCCATGGTCAGTGGAATTGCTAATCGATATGCCACAACACCGACACGATCAAGAATTTATAAGGGGCTGATGTACCTTGGACTTAACTTCCCTTTACTTAAGAAACTCATGAACTTATTCCACATATATATGCATAGAAATACCAAGTCTCCAACAATGTACTCAAGGTCTCATTGACTGTTATCTTCATAACTCTACTATCGACATTGGGCTGCATTGAGATGTTGTTGAATGGTATTCACCTTCCATACCATTTTTTCGACCATTTCAGGTTCTAGTAGCTTACATTCACCAACTTCATCCCAACCTGCTAATGTTCTTCACCTTTTCCCATAAATGGATTAATATGGTGCCATTATTATGCTCGATTGGAAACTGTTATTATAGGATAATTCAACCACTGAATGATGTAGGTCTCATCCTCTTTTTAAGACCACATAATAAGAACTTAAGATATCTTCTAGTGTATAAATAGTTTTCTCAGATTGGAAATCAGTTTGAGGATGATAGGTCATACTGAAGTTCAGTTTAGTGCTTAGATCATTTTGGAGACTTTTCCAGAACATCGAGAAGAATCTCATATCACGATTAGATACAATAGATAGTGGTACTCCATGCAGCCTTACCACTTCTTTGATGTAAATTCGTGAAAGTTGATCCAATGTGAAGTCCTTTCAAATCGCGATAAAGTGAGCAGTATTTGTAAGATGATACACAAAAAACCATATATCATCATTTTCTCTAGATGTCCTTGGAAGTCCAGTGTGAAAGTCCATGGTAATGTTCTCCCACTTAAATGATGGTATGGGAAGTGGTTACATCATCCCCTTAGACATTTTCCTATCATCCTTCACTTGTTGACATACAAGTTAGTTTGATGTAAATTCGGCAATCTCCCTTTTCATATTTTTCCAACAAAGTTTTCTCAAAGATCTCGATACATCTTTTTTCTCCGCAGGTGAATAGAGAAGGTTGAGCTATGTGCATCATTTAAAAGCTCCTTCTTTATCTCTGGATCGGATGGTACACATAATCGTGACCCGAATCTCACAATTCTATCCTTCTCAACCATGGACTCTGTGGATTTACCATTTATGTTAGCTTCCACCCTTTTTATAATTTCCACATCCTTTCTTCGAGCATCGTTAATTTTCACCATGTGGGATAGATGATAAATCATTTGATAAAGGATTTACGATGTTCCTCCCATAAGGATTCTCATGTCCATCCTCTACAAATCTATGAATATTGGATCCATTTCAATTCTCACAATTGATAATGATGCATGATCCTTTCTACTTAGAGCATCTTCCACCATGTTTTTCTTACCAGGATGTTAGTGGATTGAGTAGTCATAAACCTTGATGAGTTATATCCATCTTCATTGGTGCATATTATGTTATTTTTGTGTAAATATATATTTTAGGCTCTTGCGATCAGTATATATCTCAAACTTCTCCCCATAGAGATAATGCCGCCAGATTTTAAATGTAATGATCATTACTGTCAACTCTAGATCATGCATGGGATAGTTTTACACATTTATTTTTAGCTTCCTTGAGGCGTATGCTATCACATTATCATTATTCATCAACAAAAAACCCATGCCCTTCTTCGAAGCATCACAAAATACCTCAAAAAGTTCTCCACTTGTGGGTAATGTGAGCACATGCGCAGTGATAAACCTCCTTTTCAACTCCTTCAAGATTTCTTTGCATTCATCAATCTAAGATAACTTTACTCCTTTCCAAGTTATCTTGGTATGAGTGTTGGAAAATCTTGAGAAATTTCTCACAAATCTGCGATAATATCCCACAAACCCCAAGAAGATAAAGATATCCATTACCGATGTTGGCCTCAGCACACATAAATTTCCACTATCTTGGAGGGATCCATAGGTATCCCATTGCTTGTTATTATATGAACCACCAATGAGACTTACTTCAACTAGAAGTAACACTTGTGGTACATTTAAAATAGCTTCTCCATTCACAAGGTCTCTAGTACAGTTCATAGATGCTCCTCATACTCCTCCTTGGGTTTGGATTATATTATAATATCATCTATAAAGACTACCATAAATTTGTCAAGGTATTCCCTAAAGACTATATTCATCAAGTCTAATAATATTGTTGAAAAAATTGGTGTGTCCGAAAATCATTACTATGAGTTCATAGTGCCCCTATCTTGTACGAAAAAAATTCATGGGGATGTCTACCTTCCTCACCCTTACTTGATAATATCTCAACCGAAAATCTACCTTGAAGAAGTATTGTACTCCACGTAGCTGATTGAACAATTCAACAATTCAGGGAAGAGGATAATTATTCTTTATCATGATTTTTTTGAGCTCACGATAATCAATGGAAAATAAAATTGACCCATCGTTCTTCTTGATGAAGTGGACCAGTGAACCCCATGGTGAAGCACTTGGGCGTATAACCCCATTATTAATATTCTCTTGTAGTTGTTGATTCAACTCCTCAAGCTCCACAACAGCCATTCTATATAGAGTCTTGGATATTGGAAGCACCCTAGGAATATGGTCAATTGATAATTCAAAATCTCTTCTATGAGGGAGACCATGAAATTCCCCGGGAAACACTTCAGTGAATTCCCTCACAAAAGGAATGTCTTCAAGGATAGTTGCTTCCTTAAACTCAATCATCTTAGCCAGATACTCATTCTCATAGGGCGGTAATATCCATTCTTGAGATTATGTAACTAAAGAGGATTCATCCTCCTCCTTTCACATGTACAGAATCGGGGTCGATTCTTCATATGGATAGTGATTTCACTCTCATGACAATTAAGTTGGATCTATATAATGAAAAAAATCAATTCCAAGAATTGAATCAAATTCCACTAGAGGGAGTATGATGAGGTTTTTCAGGAATTTCAATCCACGAATAATGACAGGGTAGGAGTTATATTCATGAGATGCAATGATTGACTCATTTTCCATTCCCATTGACATCTTAGTTTCCTTTATTTGTGTTTGTGTTGGGATTGTTCTACTAAACATTCCTTATATAAAAGAATGTTTAGAATCATGGATGATAACCCCACCTTTCACTTTTTGATTCTGGTTCTACTTATTTACTTCATCCCAAACAAATTAAGACTGATAACTATAAAAAAATAAAGGGCAATCCAATGACAAAAACGAATGAATTATAAATTAATTTTATTTCCTTAACTTATGAATCTATAGGCTTTAATCTATGTTATCCATGATGTACTTTATAAAATATATTCGTAGGGGAATTTTTTTAATTCCCTTAAAATGGTTCATACTAAGATGGTGAATTTACCAAATCATATACCGTGGGAGTGTCATAACCAAGAGTGAAGCTAGTCCCATTGTCGTGTACTGAGATACACCTAGTCAAGCCCAAAACTCATTGTATGAATTTTCATTCTTATGTACATCTGTGCTAGAGATGCCTCTACCTGCTCATATCCAGACATAGATGTATTTTAATGATAAACCACTTACTCAATACTCACCAAAACATAGGGATGTTTTTTAAACATAGTATAGTATCTATGGATTCACTATGGTTTTCTAATCATAATCCCAAAAATAACTAAACCCATCTTCTGATACCAACTATAACAACCCTTATTTTTCTTACACACTTAAACATGATTTATTACATAAACTTTACTAGATACAAATTAGGAGATCGATAGGCATAGTGTATTTAGGGATTAGGATCAGTACATAACAACGTAAAACATGAAGTGCACCATCTTTATTTTATATTCTATTACATTACCACTGAAAGAGCTCTGTCGTGGGTGCCCTAAAATGATTAGTGTGATTTTGGGGTACTAAGGTGCAGCAGAGTGGTTGACCAAGGTCGTCTCTCAAAGGAGGAAGTGAATTAAAACAACTTTTCAGAGGTATTATAGAAATTAAATAAAATATAATAAAAAAACAAATTGAAAGGACGAGTGTGGTTGTTTATATTTTATAATACATGAAGAAGTTTGATGGAAGAAGATTTCATTTTTTTTGTTTTTAATTTTGAAATGATGTTTGATTAAAAAGACACAACAAGAAGATGTTTTTTTAGAAAATATTTTAAAATGCGTAATCGATCTAACTCTACCTCTTCAATAAATTATTGATCAATATCATTTAAATTAAAATCCACTTAACTATTACTCCTTAACTTGTTAACCCCTGAACCCTACGAGAATTAACCTTACCACAAAGATGAATTTACTAAAACCCTAGGTAGTCTTCAGAACATGTAATCGCAGCAGCCTACTTTGATTGATGTTCTATGGATAGATTATGGTTAGTGGTAAATTAAGGCACATATATATTCTATAAATTCGGATGAATTGTGTTTAGGGATTATATTTGAACTCTACAAATTTGTCTCGTATGGTCTTGTATTACTGATTAAGATCGCGCTCTCACAATTTACACCAAATCCCGACCTCACGTGTTTTTGTGTTAATTGTTCAATTCCTTGATTAGATTATTAAAGTTTAAAAAACAATTCAAGGATCATATTAAGTTAATTAAAGTATCTAAATGATTCAAAATAATTAAATTAAGAGGGTAGAAGATAGATCGATTACTAAAAGACTACTCTTCCATGGGTGGAGTAATCACCGTAGAATTGTTTTGCATGTGCAATGGTTTATAATGTGTATAACCCAATAATGCTTCTAATCAAGAATTACAACCCAATTAGGAAGATTAAGAGATGAAGAAATTTAAACAAAACAGAAGAAAATATGAATAATAAAAGAAGATCAATGATGTTTATTACACAAATGAAAACATTACAAAATGAAGAAGAGAAGGAGGCTTCGATGAGGGGATCCTCGCTTCAAGAGCTACCCCTCTTACAATAGTTAGATAATTTGGGTGAAACAAATTCTACTCTACCTCCAATCGCCTCATTCACGTCCCCAACCCCAAAAAATTTGAAAAACATTAATTGATAGAGTGGAGGGGAGGCATGGTTTAAAGAGATTTCAAGTGTAAATGGGAAATCTCGGCCACATATTTTAATGAAAATTACACCTCCCATTTGACCTAAAAAAATGTGAATTGTCCGGCCTTTTGGAAGGATTATTTGTGACAAATAATGTCTCTAAGCTTTCTTCAAAATTTGGGCTCAATCCAAGCCCGGATGGAGAGGATATGGCCAAAATATAGAACTCATGTCCATTCGGCCGAGTCCAGCCCAACTTTGACTTTAGGGCCCATTTTTGAAAACCAAATGCACTCTTTAGCTCTAGATTCCTGAATAAAAGTTGTATCCAATTATGTTAGGAACACTGTTACAAAATTTAAAATTAAAATAAAAAATATAAAAATATTTATCTTCGAAATACTACAGTGCACTATAAAGGGTAAAACTGGAATTTTCACCAAATTTTCAAATGAATGATCAAATCCCAAATATTTTATAAATAATCATATTTAGAACAATGTGAGGAAGTTATATCATTTATTATCAATAAAATATTCAACATAATAGTGTTTTTTCAACTACCCCACACTTACCCTTTTGCAATCCTGGGAAAAACCTCATGTCAAGTAAACATAAATATCCAATCAAAACCAATTTTAAAACACATATCTTTGAGATCAAACAATTACAAACCAAGAAAAAAAGATATCATGCCTCATAAAATACCATTATTTCAAGTTCTTCATTTATATCATTCAATATATTTCCACATTATTTATCCTCCCATGCACAAAACACTTACCTCACTTGAATTTTCTCTTATCACACAAATGTCAATTTTTTTTCCAATGTCTTTCTCAACCAGACTCATACAAGGGTCACCATAGGCTTGATAAATTCCTATATCACTACCCAATGTGTGTTAAAGATATATGTTTATCATGAGGACTTTTCAGGGTTTTTTTGTGGTTTTCGGTTGGTAGGATTAAGATGTGAAAAACACTGAGGCTGAACGAGGAGGGCTTGACTCGTTTTGAAGCAAAATTGCATTAATCTAATTATCACTTAAATATTGTCTTCTCCTCAATCCCCATAGTATCAATTCAGACCCATCATCCTAAAAAGTCATGGAAAGTTTACACCATTCATCATTTTAGCATAAAAAATTTCAATATTCTCAAACATTATTTTCTCGAAATCTCCAGATGGTCATAGCTTTCCACCTCAATTAGAATCTCTAGAAAAGGCACTGCTTCACTTTTCATGAAAGCTCCAAAAAAGGCACAGCTTTCCATATAATTATTTTCATCAGCCACAAACACATCTCTTAAAAATTTAATTTTCCACCTAATGTATCACATAATGTGGTATCACAACACAAAATAACTTCCCCCACACATAAATTAAACTAGATTATGCAATTTCACTTCAAGAGTTGGTTGGATAGGGAAAATTGTCTTATAATGTGGCTAACCTAAAAGGCTGTGCATGGCTTCTAAGTGATAAAAGGATTAAATGTTCATGGTAGGCCATTATAAAAAAGGATTCTTTGAAATAGGGTCTTTAATACCAAATAAATGCCTCAATAATTTAAAAATAAGTACCTCAAACCCTAAAGTTTTGACAGGAAAAGATCAAATTATGGTTAAATCAAGCACGGTTTGGTTCTCTCAAGAAGTGAGGTGAATGTAATGAATATGAAAATAATGGTTTAGAAGCCTCATGGGAAAGTGATTTCAAATATTAAGACAGTGAGATGTGGCATGGGATTCAAAATTTAGTATACTTTTCATGAAATTACTATATATTTGAACTTGAAACAAAGTCATCTTCAGCATTTATTTAAGCTCAGTTTCATGGGATAAATTGTTTCACTCAATGATATGCATTTCAAAATTGTGATGAGAACTATTTAAGCTCAAAAATTTCAAAAACACAATGAAAATTGAAAAATAAACACACAAAATTTGAAAAACACACAATTTTGTTTGTTTTTTTAAATAGGAAAACAATTGAAATTAATAATCAAAAAGGTTCCCTACCCCATAATTAAAATATTGCATTTTCCTCTATGTGATCCCATGATATGATATATGCACATGAAATGAAGAATTTTTAAATAGATCAAATAATATAAAACTGAAAGGGTTAGGAACAACCTGATGTACTCAAGTGATGATGGGGTCATGTGGTGTGATAAAATCCACTACATCAGTAATAAATCCCTCAATGTATCTCTTCAAATGATTCCCATTGACTATAAAGCTCCTTATTGTGTCATCTTGTGTGATCTCCACTACACCATATGGACAAACATTAGATTCAATATAAGGACCTAACCATCTGAAACACAACTTACCAGGCATCAGCTTTAGTTGTAAACTATAGAGAAGGAATTTCTCTCCAACATGAAACTCCCTTTGTTGGATCATTTTGTCATGAGATGATTTTGATCATTCCTTGTAGATCTTTGAGTTATCATATGATGATAGTCGAATCTCCTCAAACTCTTGAATTTTCAACTTCCTTTGAATTCCAGCTTGGGTGAAATCCATGTTGCATTTTTTTATAGCCCAATATGCCCGATTCTTGACTTCCACTGGGAGATGACATGCTTTCCCAAAAACAATATGAAATGGGGACATACTAATGGGTGTCTTTTATGCTTTCCTATAAGCCCACAATGCATCATCCAAGCACTTGCTCTAGTCATTAATATTTGGATGCATAGTTTTCTCCAAAATTTCTTTCAACTCATGATTTGAAACCTCAGCCTGGCCATTTGTTTGGGAGTGGTATGATATTGATGTTTTGTGTGTCACCCCATAATTTTGATGGAGGGAAGAAAAATTCCAATTGTAGAAGTGTGTCCCTTGGTCACTGATGATGGTCATTGGTACTCCAAACCTGCAGAAAATTTGAGCCTTGACTAAATCCACTACAACATGAGAATCGTCAGTCCTGGTGTCCTTGGCCTCCACCCATTTACTCAAATAATCAACAACAACCAAAATATAAAAAAATACAAATGAACTAGGAAAAGGAACCATGAAATCAATGCCCCACACATCAAAAATATCAACAGAATAGTATGGGTTGTTGGGGCATCTCATTTCTCCTAGAAATGTTCCCAGTGTGTTGTCAACAAGAGCATGACTTACAAACACATGGGCAGCATGGAATAAGCTTGGACAATATAATCCAGAGTCCAAAACCTTCATAGATATCCGTTGGGGTCCAAAGCGTCCACCACAAGCAAGTGTATGATAGAAATTCAAAACAGACTCAAACTCATGATCGGGAACACACCTCCTAATGACTTGTCAATACACATACGCCAGAGGTAAGGATCATCCCCGACAAAAAACCTAGACTCACTTTTTAATTTTTTGACTTGATGCTTCTTCAAATTTTCTGGGACTTCAGAGAAAACAATGTAATCATCTAAATCTACATACCAAGGTTTTTACATGAGATGGAATAAAGATTCTCATCAGGGAAAGTTTCCCGAAGTGGTACCTGGTCCAAGGTGTCATCCTCTAGTGTGTGAGTAATCCTACTCATGTGGTCTGCTACCAAGTTTTCTGACCCCTTTTTCCCTTTATCTCAATATAAAATTCTTGAAGAAGGATCATCCATCGGATCAGCCTGGGCTTTGCATCTGGCTTCTTCAAGAGGTAACTCAGAGCTGCATGGTCAGAAAAAAATATACTTTAGAGCCCAATTAATTTGAATGGAATTTATCTAATGAAAATATGACAACAAGAAACTCCTTTTCCATGGTTGTGTAGTTTGATTGGGCCGAATCCAGTGTCCTTGATGCATAGGCGACCACATTTGAACGTCCCTCCACCCTCTGAGATAAGACATCTCCAACCGTGAAGTTGGAGGCGTCACACATAAGCTCAAAAGGAATCTCCCATTGTGGGGGCTGTATGAAAGGTGGAGTGGTCAGACACTTATTTATCTCATCAATGGAAGTCCTACAAGAATTATCAAAGTTGAAGTCAATATCTTTTTGAAGCAATCGAGATAAGGGTAGAGCGATCTTACTAAAATATCTGATGAAGCGACGATAAAATCCAGCATTTCCATGGAATGATCGAACATCACACACACATGTAGGATATGGGAGGGATGAAATAACGTCTACCTTATATTTATTAACATCAATGCCATGTTTTGAGACTATATGACCTAAGACAATTCCATTTTCGACCATGAAATGACAATTTTCAAAATTTAAAACCAAATTCTTCTCAATACAACGATGTAACACATCACCCAAAATAAAGATACTATCATAAAATGAGTATCCATAAACTATAAAATCAACCATAAATACCTCCATGCAAGTCTCAATGAAATCTGAGAAAATACTCACCATGCATCTCCAGAAGGTACATGGGGCATTGAAAAGTCCAAATGGCATCCTTTGATAAGAAAAGGTACCGAATGTGCAGGTGAATGTCATCTACTCCAGGTCCTCTGCTGCAATGGTAACATGAAAATAGCTAGAAAATGCATCTAGTAAATAATAGTGTGTCTTCCTAGCTAGCCTCTCAAGCATCTGATCAATAAATGGGTGGCAGAAATGGCCATTGTGAGTGGAATGATTTAGTTTCCTATAATCAATACACACATTCCAACTATTTTGTACCCTCATTTGAACTAACTGATCTTTCTTGTTTTTAACAACAATAACACCACTTTTATTAGTCACAACCTGAATAGGACTTACTGACTGAGAATCTGAAATGGGATAGATTATACCTGCCTCAAGAAATTTTTCACCCTCTTTTTTAACAACCTCCATAAGGGTTGGATTGAGTCTCCTTTGTGGTTGCCTCACCGGTTTATCCCCATCCTCCAAAAGAATCCTATGCATGAAAATAGAGGGGCTAATACCTGATATGTCAGCCAAGGTCCACCAGATTGCCCTGATGATCTCCCTCAAAAGATTCAAATGTTTTTCTTCATGTTCAAAAGGGAGATTGTTATCAATGATAACATGTAATTTTTCACCACTAAACAAGTATGATTATTTGATATTTGGTGGAAATGTCTTGAGTTCCAGTGTAGGGCAGTGGTGTATGGATGGAAACATAGAAGGAACTGAAATATGTGCACAAAGAGCATCAGTATCAGAATAGAAATCATCACCATTAGAGAATAAAGCATCAAATCCATCAGCATACTCAACAGGCATGTCATAATTAGAGTTCACATGATTAAAATCATAATATTATTCCATTTCAAAATAAAATCTCAGAGAGTATTGTTCCTTTGAAATGGGTGTGGAAGTACTCTTAAACATCAAACTAGAACAAATAATAATAATCTCCCAAATCATGGAAAATTCCAATTCCATGGTGTTTTTACTTAGTGGTTTAAAATGGGAGATAAAAATTGAAAAATGATTTTCTGAGGGGTACGTCATGGAGTCCATAACATTAAATATCACAACTTCATCCCAGAATTCCATGGAAAGTGTACCCTTATTGAGATTTATGATAGTTTTTGCAGTTTTGAGGAAGGGTCTACCTAAGATAATGTAGGCATGAGAACTTACCTGGTCATCCTCTATGTTAAGCACGTAGAAATCTGCTGGAAAGATCATGTCTCTTAACCGGACAAGTACATACTCAAGAACTCCTACTGGATATGTCGTAGCTCTATTTGCCAGTTGCACCACTACTCTCGTCGGCTTCAACTCACCAACCTATAAAGAAGAGAATACAGAGTGAGGCATCACATTTATTGAAGCTCCTAAATCACAAAGAGCATTAGTGAAGTGAAACTCCCCTATGGTACATGGGATGGTGAATGTCTCAGGATCCTTGCACTTTGTGGGAATTGAGGGATTTTGTGTAATGAGTGATGATACATTCCTTCCAAGGCTGATCCTCTCATTTACCTTGAGCCCTCTTCGATTGGTACAAAGTTCTTTTAAGAATTTCGCATACCTTGGTATTTGATTAATGGCTTCAAGTTGAGGAATGTTGATCTCCAAATGCTTGAATGTTTCCAAAACCTCCATCTACATTTCTTCTTCAGCCATCTTCTTGGTTTGAACAACCCTGTTTGGAAAAGTAAGGGGTTTAGGAGGAACATCATAAATTTTTCTCTTACCTTTATCTTTCTCCTTGGATTGCTCATCAGTTGGTATAGAATGCAGCTTCTCTTGAGTTGAGGTGAATCCTGGTGGAATGGTAGGTACTGATTTATCGTTCATTTTCTTCCCACTTCTCAATGTGATGACACTGACATTCCCCTTTGGATTTGGAGTGGGTTTGGAAGGTAGATTTCCAGAATTCTTACTCACATGTTCATGGAGGGCGGTGGCAATCTGGCTCATTTGAATCTTTAACTCCCTCAACACTAAACCTTGACTCTTCAGCTCATTCTTTTGATTAAGAACAATTTGTTTCAAAAGATCATCAGTGTTAGAGTCTACCTTGTGTTGGAGATTCCCTTGTTGCTGAGTTTGTGATATTTGAGCTTTGAATCTCTTTTGGGGTTGTTGGAAACCCTATTTTTATGGTGGAGGCTACTGTAAGATTTGTTGAAAATGGGGCCTTTGTTGTTTCCCAGAGCCATACCTCATGTCCGATTGATCCCTCCACCCTTGGATGAATGTTGGTGCAATAGAGTCATACTTCTTTTTGGGATGTGGTTGTTGTTGTTGATATGTTATCCCAGGGAATACTGCTGCACAATCATCTGTTTCTTTTAGTTGGGGGCAACAGTCAGTTGGGCGGCTTGTCTCAGTGAAAATACCACAAGGCCTTGAAGGATGGGGTTGGGATGTCTTTTGAGCCAAAGCAATCTTCCTCAACATAGTGGTCATTTCTTCCAACTTGGTATCAATCAAATGACTTTCAAGATAAGAAGGACTTACCTGAGGTACTCCCCTAACATGTGGTGTACCTCTATCGCCAAATTGTTGGGAGTTTTGGCCAATCGTGTCGATCAACGCATGTGCAGCTACTGGTGTCTTGTCAACCAATGCTCCTATAGCTGCAGCATCCACCATTCTTCTCTCCATTGGTGTGAGTATTTCATAGAAGTGTTGGATGTGTAATTTCTCACTGATTTATTGATGTGGTTAGCTTGCACACAACTTCTTGAATCGCTCCCAATACTCATACATTGACTCCCCTTGTGCTTTCTTGATCCATAGGATCTCCATACGAATGGAAGTAGACCTTGATGATGGAAAAAATCTCTGCATGAAAAGTTGTTTCGAATCATTCCAACATGTTACATCTTCATGTTGTAAAGAGTACATCCAATCCTTTGTTGCACCATCAAGTGAAAATGGTAATGCTCTTAATTTGATTTGATCTTCAAAAATATTTCTAGGTTTTAGGGTTGATAAAACCACATTAAAATCTTTCAAATATTTATTGGGATCCTCACCAGAGAGGCTATAAAACTTTGGAAGTAAGTGAATTAACCTAGATTTTAGTTCAAAGTCTGATTCGAGATTTGGGTATGCAATACAATTTGGTTGATAGTTAATATCAGGTGCATCCAATTCTTGAAAGGTTCTATTAAGTTCATTTCCATTATTTTCAGCCATTGGTTCTTGTTTTATGGTTGAATTTTAATTGCTTCCAATTTCAATGTTCTGATATTGGAGTAATTCTCCAACTGGTTGAATGTTGAAACTTCCCGTAGACTGAGAATGTCTGATCCGTGCCCTAAGGCTACGTTCAATCTCAGGGTCAAGATCTAAGAGATCATAAGGATTAGTTCATGTCATAAATCAATGAAATATGAAAAGAAGGAAAGTGGACCATAGTAAAATAAAAATTATAAGTTTTAGGTGATGGTCCAAGAAGAAATAGAAGAAAATAAAAGAAGAAGAAGAAAAAAGAAATCAGATTGGGTAAGAAGAAATAAAGAAGAGAGGAAGAGAATAAAATGTAAAATAAAATAAATAGCTCTAATTGGTTGAAATAATTAATTTCCTCCCCGGAAAGGGTGCCAATTTTAAAGAGTGCTGTTGTGGGAACTCTCAAATTATTACTGTGATTTTGGGGTACTTAGGTGAAGCAGAGTGGCTAACAAAGGTCATCTCTCAAAGGAGGAAGTGAATTAAAAGAAATATTCAGAGGTATTCTAGAAATAAAATAAAAGATAATAAAAACACTACTTGAAAGGATGGGGTGGTTGTTTATAGTTTATAAAACTTGAAGAAGTTTCATGGAAGATGATTTCATTTTTTTTGTTTTTAATTTTGAAATGAAGTTTGATTAAAAAGACACAACAAGAAGATGTTTTTTGTAGGAAATATTTTAAAAGGTGAAATCGATCTAATTTTAAGTATTCAATAATTTATTTATAATTATAATTTGAATTAACATCCACTTAATTATGACCCCTTAACTTTTTAACCCCCAAACCCTATGAAAATTAAACTTACCACAAAGATGAATTTAATTAAACCCTAGGTTATCTTCAGAACATATAATCGCAGCACCCTACTTTGATTGATGTTCTAAGGATAGCTTATTGTCATTGGTAAATAGAGGCACATATACATTTTGGAAATGAGGATGAATTGTGTTTAGGGATTATATTTTAACTCTAAAAATTTATACTGTATGGTCTTGTATTACCGATTATGATCGCGCTCTCACAATTTACACAAAATCCCGACCTCGCCTGTTTTTGTGTTAATTGTTCAATTGCTTGATTAGATTATTACAATTTAAAAACACAATTAATTGATCATATTAAGTGAATTAAAGTAGCTCAATGATTCAAAATAATTAAATGTATAGGTTATAAGATATATCGATTACTGAAAGACTACTGTTCCATGGGTGGCGTAATCATCGTAGAAGCATTTTGCATGTGCAAAGGTTTATAATGGGTATAACACAATAACGTTTCTACTCAAGAATTACAACCCAATTAGGAATATTAATAGAAGAATAAATTTAAACAAAACAGAAGAAAATATGATGAATAAAAGAAGATCAAATAAGTTTATTACACAGATGAAATCATTACAAATTGAAGAAGAGAGGTAGGATTCGATGAGGAGATCCTTGTTTCAAGAGATACCCCTTTTACAATGGTTGTAGAATTTCAGTGAAAAAAAATTCTCCTCTGCCTGAAATCTATTAATTCACATCCCCAACCCCTCCAAATGATAAAAACACTAATTTATAGAGTGGAGGGGAGGATAGGTTTAATGAGGTTTCAAATGTGAATGGGAAATCTCGGCCAAATATTTTAATGAATAATCCACCACCCATTTGACCACCAAAACGCGTGAATTGGCCGGCCTTTTAGCAAAATTATTTGTGCCAAATAATGTCCCCGATATTTCTCCAAAATTTGGGCTCAATCCAATCCCGGATGGAGAAGATATGGGCCAAATATAGAACCCATGTCAATTCTGCTAAGTCCAGCCCAACTTTGACTTCAGGGCCCATTTTAAACAACCAAATGCACTCTTTAGCTCTAGTGTCATCAATAAAAGTTGTATAAAATTAATCTATAAACACTGTTACAAAATTTCAAATTCAAATAATAAATATAAAAATATTTATCTTTGAAATCTACAGTGAACTATAAAGTGTAAAACTGGAATTTTCACCAAATTTTCAAATGAATGATCAAATCCAAAATATTTTATAAATAAACATATTTTTCCCAATGTAAGAAATTATATAATTTGTTATCAATAAAATATTCAACAAAATAGTGTTTTTTCAACCACTAAATTCCCTCATACCTAGCATTGAAAAGGATAACCTGAGGACACGCATAAGAATAGGATGATCTATAAATCTCAGTAAGGAATTAATCATTGAATAGCATGAGGAATGCAATATATGTTAGAAAATAGTAATATCAATATAGAACAAGATAAACATGAACCTAAAGGAATGATAAAGCATGATTTTCATAATATGGAGATGTGGTAACAACACTTAACATGGAATTAGCATAAGCCAAGGCTCATTGCACATGGAGCATGAGTAAACACTCATTGCACATGAAGCACAAGTAAACCCTCATTGAACATGAATTATCATGAGACAACAGCCATTTCACATAACGTATCATGATACTATACATTACCCAATTCATTTGAGAACTATTATGTCACACCCTTTTTAATCATTTCATTTAATGCATAAGTGTGCCACATATATCATACAACGTGTAATCATTCATCATCATTTATTCAACGATAAAGGGATGTTGAATACATAAATGAAGCTTTGTAGTCAATAATTAAATGTTTATAGAGGTGAATACCATTGATAGAGAAATGAGCATGGTATTCACTACAAAATGACATTGGTTAAGAAAATCGCAGTGCAATTTCGGCAGTGTAACAGCGTGACATAAGAACTCATAAAAATGGTTATTGTGAGATAAATGGTTGTCTCATAAAATTTTCATGAAATGGATAGTAAGGGGTTAAAATAGAAACATGTTGAAAGGCTGATAATGGAATTTGATTTATAATACCAAATAATTTCTTGAATGTAAATGAGGAGAGATAAATTCCTTAAGGAATTTCGGCATGGTAATGGGTGTAAATGAGAGGAATATATGAGAGATAAATGAGCTATCTAATCAATAAAACATGAATAAATAAGTATGGGGTAGGTTTTAAATCATTCCCCAACATTTCTAATTGAATATAAAAGGTCATAAAAATATTATGAAACTTTGAAAAAAAAGGGGAAGGAAGGAATCCCTTACTTTAAAGTTTGATCCCAATGGCTTGGGAGGGGAATGAGAGAGGCTTATAGGGAGATTGGGGCACCATGGGATGATTCTAGAGAGAGGATGACAGAGGTTTGACAATCTCCAAGGGAACTGAGTGAAGAGGAAGTAGGATCTTGGGTGGGTTTATATAGGAAAATAGAGGGAATTATTTATTAGTTAGGTTTGGGACACCTCATATTAAAATAATCAAAACCAAAAACGAGCCCACCGTTTTTATAGCATCTCGTCTTTTTATAACATAAACTTTCATTACATTACACAAAACTGAGGATCTTTAAGGCTTAGTGTCTTGGAAACAAGGAACATAATACATGAAAACAACATAAAACATTCTTCTTAATCACTTCAAAGGCTTCTCCTTAAGTTCATCCTAGGTTCATTACTGCATCTCATAACATGGGGACATAAATCAAAAGAAAGGGTGAGCAGAAGGCCCAGAAAGGGAAACAAGAGAAACATTTTACATGTGAACTTGAGATACTTCAATAAGGACATGAAATGAACTTTAAGGCATGAGAAAGAAATCATGAGATACATCATAATAAAATAACATTTTTTATAACTTGAAGATTTGGCTACAAAATTCAATATTGACAATCATTTCGTTTCACCAAGGTCCATCCACAAGGTGTCATTAAAAATTACCAAGGTTATTCACCAAGGTATCACTCTAAAAATTCATCTCTAGAGATTAAGTCTTTACCCAATGCATTGGAGCGCTATCTGGGCGCACCCTTGACATGTCTTTATCGTCATGTGAGCCACAAATATCATCAATAATAATTTCATAAACAACCCATATAGCATAAAACAAATGGGTTTCATTTCATAATCATAACATTTTAAAAAACTTCTTTAAAGACATGATCTTTATGTCACTTTAAACCCACGGAAAGTGGAAGCGGTTTTCATGTATGTAAATCCCAAAATTTAAAATAGAACATTTTGATATATATGTGAATACCCTTGTAGAAATTAGATCTTTGAGTATTCACTTTATAACATAAAATAATTTTTAGGAAAGAGAGAGGCATTTTGAGATGAAAATTATGCAGCATAACGACTATGTTGCAAGGTTTTAGAAAACATTGAAAAGAGAGGGAACATGGGTAACCCACTCATAAATGATCCATAAAATAGTAGGGGGAAAGAATATAAGGGATTTAAGAACATGGTAATGAAATTTGAAAGATATACCATATGAAATGAAAAATATGGAAGTCAGACAAAAATAAGATTTCTTTTATGAAAATTCGGCAGCCTAACGGTGTCACTTAAACATTAATAAAAAAAATATTAGACAAGATCAAATAGAGTCTCTCATCATATGATCATGAGAGATCAGTATGATTGATATAGAGATCATACCCCATCATTTAAAAAGGAACTTGAAAGACTTGACATGAAAATAGAACTTAAAAAAGAGAAGGGTGAAAGAATCCCTTAAAAATTCGGCAGCCTAACGGCGTCACTTAAACTTTCACAAAACGAAATGATGAGAGTAATAGGGGATATCTCATCATAAAAAATGATAAGGTCAGTAAGAGGAATATAAAAGAACATCCTCTAACATAAGAACATGGAGCATAAAAGGAAGGACATAAAAGAGATTACATGAAAAGAAAGAGAGAGGTCAGATCCCTTAACCTAAAATGTAACACTTTAAAACTCAAAGGTTTGGACCTTGAGGGCTTGGGGAGACCTTGAGAGGACTCCTTGGGAGGTAAAGAGACCAGAACATCATTGGGGGAGAGCTGGGAGTGAAAACTAAAGGAGGAATGGGTGGGTATTTATAGGGATAGTGAGGGGACAAGGCATTAATGGCCAAGGGACACCTCACAAGTGCTTTTCTCAAAACCATGTGCTCTCCCTTGGCATTTACCATGGAGTTAGGCCACATGGGGCCCCCAAAACAATAATTCATCACCCTTGGCCGGCCAACCCATAAAATATCTCATGACATCATCATGACACAGTTATGATGTCATTAAACATACCGAAACCCTAAAACAGTATTTTTACTATTCACTGAAAATTCAACATTCTCAGAAAAATCCCAAAATTTCACCTTGACCAAATATCGATGCTCTAAGTACATTTATGAACTCCATTTTATAAAAATATTTTTCTAAATATTTTTAATTTAATTTTTAAATAAAAGCACTATTCATCGAGAATTCATTTTTATCAGAAAAATCCCCAAAAGTTACCATAACATAATATCGATGCTCTGAGTTCAAAAATAAAGTCCATTTTATAAAAATAATTTTCTAATTATTTTTAATTAAACAACACTATTCACCCAAAAAAACTAATACTTGACTAGTAATTTATGAAACCGTTATTTACCCATTTTATTGAATCTCATTACTTTATCAAGGTGTCTAAATTATATTAAAACTTTCTTTAAGTGAAATTACTAATCTATTTGGTCACATTACTAATCCTAAGCGTAAAATCACTATTCATAATTTAATATTCATCAAAAATTAAGTTGATCTTATTAGACTCCAAATTCCTTACTGAACACTTTTATAGAAGACCATTTTTTGAAAATCATTACACATCATTAATTATTTAGGGTTTTCATAAATATTTTAAAATATCCTTTTTTCAAAATTCATCAACAAAATACATTCTAAAATTATCCAGACATTTGAAATTTCACAAACATCACTAAAGGAAGAAATCTCAATTCATTCATCCTAAAGGATTACACAAAGAAGCCAGGGTCTCGTCACATAGACCCTTATAACACCGGTATATGACCTAAGTGTAAGGTGTGCTATAGTGAGAGAATCTGAGGGAGGCTCAGATAACATTGCCCTAGTAGTAATCTCTACTAACTTGAACTTCTCTTGTAGGTGTTTCCGTTCAAGCTTGACACGCTGGAGTTCGGCTTGGGCTTGGTCCAAAGCGAATCCCACAGATGCTACCTCCTTCCCAAGCTCTGATAAGTGGGCTTCATAAGGTTCGAGTCTACTGGATGAAGCCATCGACTCCTCATTCTGCATTAACCATTAACATCTATATTAAATCGTTAAGAGTAAGTTAATATACTATTTAAAAAGTTTGGGTCGTTACATTCTTCCCCCCTTAAGAAATTTCGTCCCTGAAATTTATACATGAGGCCTAGTCGAAAAGGTGAGGGTACTTTTACTTCATCGTTTCCTCAGGCTCCCATGTCACTTCTTCATACTTATGATTCCTCCACAACACTTTAACAAGGTGGGTAGTCTTGTTTCATAGAACCTTGTCTCTACGGTCCAAGATCTCCACTGGATGCTCCTTATAAGAGAGGTCATGTTCTAGTTGTACCACCTCGGGGTTCAGTACATGCGAAGGGTCGGGTATGTACTTCCTCAAAAGAGATACATGGAAGTCATTGTGAACTTGAGCTAGGTTCGGTGGAAGTACTAGACGATAGGCCACTGCTCCTATGCGATCAAGGATTTCATAGCGGCCAATGTACCTAGGGCTGAACTTCCCTTTCTTCCCAAATCGCATGACTCTCTTCCATGGAGAAATTCGAAGGAAGACTTTGTCACCAACACCAAACTCCAAGTCCCTTCGACAATTGTCAGCATAGCTCTTCTACCGACTCTGAGCAGCCTTTAAGTGTTGCTGGATGGCATGAACCTGTTCTCTCATCTCTTGCACAAGATCAGGCCCAAGAAGCTTTCTCTCACCAGTTTCATCCCAACAAGTAGGAGTTCTACATCGCTTTCCATACAGAGCTTCATAGGGTGCCATCTGAATACTCAAATGGAAGCTGTTGTTATAGGAGAACTCAACTAATGGGAGGTGTTGATCCCATCCACCTTTAAATTCCATTGAGCATAATCTCAGCATGTCTTTGAGTGTCTGAATAGTCCTTTCAGATTGGCCATCAGTTTGAGGATGATAGGCCGTACTAAAATTCAATTCAGTATTCAGAGCATATTGAAGACTTCTCCAAAATTTTGATGTGAATCTTGGATCATGATCAGACACGATGGATAGTGGTACCCCATGCAGCCTTACCACTTCCTTCACGTATATCTTGGCAAGCTGATCCAGAGAGAAATCTTCCCGAATAGAGATAAAATGGGCTGTCTTGGTGAGACGGTCCACAATAACCCATATCGCATTGTTTCCTTTGGATGTTTTCAGGAGTCTAGTTACAAAGTCCTTAGTGATATTATCCCACTTCCATACTGGTATGGGTAGCAGTTGTAATACCCCCTTAGGAAGTTATCATTTTTCCTTTACAAGCTGACACACCAGGCACCTTGTAGTGTAATCAGCAATCTCCCTCTTCATGTTATCTCACCAATAATGATCACGAAGGTCTCTATACATCTTAGTGATTCCCGGATGTATAGAGAAAGTAGAGATATGAGCTTCATCCATCAGTTCTTTCTTTATCTCTGGAATAGATGGAACACATAGTCTTGTACGAAATTTCAATACACCTTCTTGATCAATATTGAAATCAGGGAACTTCCCATCCTTTACAGCTTCAAACTTCTCCTACAGCAAAGGATCTTCTTTTTGAGCCTTCTTGATCTTCTCTAGTAATGTAGGTTGAGAAATCATTTGGGATAGGGTTGATGATGTCCCCTTCCTTATAATTCCCATGTCCATTTTTACTAGATCTTTAATCAAGGGATCTCCTAAGATCCTCATTGTTTCCAGAACAACAGGGACTTTCCTGCTTAACGCATCCGTGACATTATTTGCTCTTCCAAGGTGATAATGAATTGAACAATCATAGTCTTTAATAAGCTCCAACCATCTCTTTTGTCTCATGTTCAATTATTTCTGTGTGAAAATATACTTTAGACTTTGGTGGTCAGTGTATATATCACATTTCTCCCCATAAAGATAGTGCCTCCATATCTTTAGAGCAAAAACAACTGCCGCATGCTCTAGATCATGCGTAGGATAATTCTACTCATGAATCTTCAACTGTCGAGATGCATAAGCAATTACCTTGCCATTTTGAATGAGGACGCACCCAAGCCCTTTCAGATATGCATCGCTAAAAATAACGAATCCTTCTCTGATAGAGGGTAGTGTTAACACAGGTGCAGTAACCAACCTCTTCTTTAGATCATGGAAACTTTCCTCGCATTCCTTTGTCCAGATGAACTTAACCCCTTTTCGAGTCAACTTGGTTAGTGGATTAGAATGTCGTGAAAAGTTTTTCACAAACCACCTATAATATCCCGCTAAACCAAGGAAACTATGAATCTCAGTTACTGTTGTGGGTTGAGGCCACTCCTCCACAACCACTGTCTTTGCAGGGTCAACCATGATTCCTTCATTGGTTACGATGTGCCCTAAGAAAGCCACTTGTTGTAACAAAAACTCACACTTTCTGAACTTCCCAAAGAGCCTATCCTTCTGAAGAGTTTTCAAAATAACCCTCAGATGATCTTCATGCTCCTCATGACTTTTTGAATATATCAAAATATCATCAATAAAAACTACCACAAAGTTATCAAGGTAGTCTTTAAAGACTCTCTTCATCAAATCTATAAAAATAGCAGGAGCATTAGTCAAGCCGAAGGGCATAACAGTAAACTCATAATGGTCATATCTTGATCAGAAGGCAGTCTTTGGAATATCTTCCTTCTTCACCCTCAGTTGATGATAACCAGATTGAAGGTCAATCTTAGAGAAGAATTGAGCCCCACGAAGCTGGTCAAATAAATCATCAATTCATGGAAGAGGATATTTGTTCTTCACTGTGATCCCGTTCAGTTCTCTATAATCTATGCATAGCCGCAGTGATCCATAATTCTTCTTCACAAAGAGAACGGGTGCTCCCCAAGGAGACACACTCGGTTGGATAAACCCCTTCTCCAACAAGTCTTGGAGTTGTTTCGTTAACTATTCTAGCTCCAAATTTTACATTCTATACAGAGTCTTTGATATTAGTTGAAACCTAGGTACGAGTTCAATGGAGAACTCTACCTCTCTTTCTGGGGGAGGTCCAGGTAACTCCTCAGGAAATACATCCATGTATTCCTAAAAAATCGGAACATCGTCAATTTGTATGCTCCCTTTCCCTTCTTCATCATCACTGATTAACTCCATAATGAAAGCTATGGGAGGTGCTTCTAGATAGGGGTCAGTTCAGGATATCTCTCTTTGGAAGATAACTATAGTTTGTTTATTCAAGACTACTGAGATTTCCTTACTTCTGCATTTGATCTTAGCATTATACTTTGAGAGCCAGTCCATCCATAGTATAACGTCGAATTCCAACATGGGAATGACTACTAGATTTGCGATAAGATTGTGCTCACTAAAGTAAACACTATAGTCCTTAAACACTGTTGATGCATGGATAATCCCACTTAGAGTCTTGACTGACAACTCTACCTCAAGCAATTTGGGGATTGTTTCTATATTCTTTGTAAACTTGGAAGAAATAAAGGAATGTGTAGAACCCGAATCAAACAAAGTAGTTGCCAGTTTTGAGAGGACAACAAGAGTACCTGCTACCACGTCATTCGGAGCTTCAACTTCAGTTGTTGTGATAGCAAAAGCACGACCTTGCTCCCCTGGCCTTTGCTGAGGTTGATGGTGATTCCCCTCCACTACCCTTGGATTTGGACAGAGATTAGCATAGTGCGCAAGCTGTACACACTTGAAGCAATGGAATTCGGGTAAGGCCATAACCATCTTTCCTCTGTCATTAGTGTTGGGGAGTTGAGGCTTCACCTCACTACGACAATTCCGAGAAATAGGGCCTCCTCTTCCACACTTGTAGCACTTGCCACTTCCGACCAAGCAGTTCCCCGGATTCTTCTTCCCACATTTATTGCATGTGGTAAGTTGCATTTGCTTCCCACCTCTTCCCTGATCAAAAGTCTTCCCTAAACTGGGCTCCAACGATCTCTTCTTGTCATTCGATTTATGATACCACTGTGTCTCACCAAACTCCAGCTCGACTTTCATTTCACTCTGCACGATCTCCTCGTAGCTATCGTAGTCCCGGTTGGCTAAATTCTTCTGCAGATGTGGTCTCAGTACGCCGAAAAATCTATCAACTATAGCACTTGTATCCATGACAAATCTAGAGGTATATCGTGAAAGTTGGGTGAAGTTCATCTCATATCTTCCGACAGATTCGTTCTCCCTCTGCTTCAGCTTGAGAAACTATTTCTCCATTCTCGTTCTCATGGAACGAGGGAAATACTTGTTAAAGAATATTCCCCAGAATTATTCCCACTCCATAGCTTCCATCTCTCCTCTAGGATTCGTGTTTTTGACTAGTGACCACCACTGATCAGCTTCTCCCTCTAGGCTGTAAACAGTAAGGGTGACTTTTTCTTGTTCCGAACAAAGGAGTACAGAAAAGATCTTTTCAATGGATCTTATCCATTGTTCCGCAACCAATGGGTCAGTAGATCCACTGAATGATGGTGGTCATTGACACATGAAGGACTCAAGAGAATGTTGTTCCCTTCGTGGTGTGATCGGCCTCTCAGCTTGATTCATGTTATTACTCATAACTTTAGTCAGTTGGTTCATCATTCGCATGAATGTTTCCATTCCGGCTTCCATCGGAGGGCCATCAGCACATGGTGCATTGCGGTCACCATCGGCACGGTTCCTCCTATTGCCCGCCATTTTCTAAAAGGATAAAACTTTTGTGAGAAACTTATTTCATTTATGAATCTTTTAACTAAGACTTCATTCTCATAATGATTCATAAAAAGCTTGTGATTAACCAAAAATATCCCTCGGGAGTGTTGTAACCAAGAGTGCAGCAAGGCCCGTTATCGTGCACCAGTTCTCGTTCGAGTCTAGCTCAAAGCGGTGTTTTCGGGTTTTACCCCTATGTACATCTGTGCCAGATCCACCTCTACCTGCTCGTATCCAGACAAGGATGTATTTGTTTGATAAACCACTTACTCAATACTTACCAAAATACCAAGAAGTTTTCCTATATTTAATATTTTCTATAGGGCTCTTACTAAGGTTTTTTATATCCTAATTTCCACAAATAACTAAACCATCCTTTGATACCAACTATAGCATCCCGTCCTTATATAACATAAAATTTCATTACATTACACAAAACTGAGGATCTTTAAGGCTTAGTGTCTTGGAAACAAGGAACATAATACATGAAAACAACATAAAAAATTCTTCTTAAACACTTGAAAGGCTTCTCCTTAAGTTAATCTTAGGTTCATTACTGCATCTCATAACCTGGGGACATAAATCAAAAGAAAGTGTGAGCAGAAGGCCCAGTAAGGGAAACAAGAGAAACATTTTACATGTGAACTTGAGATACTTCAATAAGGACATGAAAAGAACATTAAGGAATGAGAAAGAAATCATGAGATACATCATAATATAAATAAAATTTTTCATAACTTGAAGATGTGGCTGCAACATTCAATATTGAAAATCATTTCGTTTCACCAAGGTCCATCCCCAAGGTGTCATTAAAAATTACCAAGGTTATTCACCAAGGTATCAGTCTAAAAAGTCATCTCTAGAGATTAAGTCTTTACCAAATGCATTGGAGCGCTATCTGGGCGCACCCTTGACATGTCTTTATTATCATGTGAGCCACATATATCATCATCAATCATTTCATAAACAACCCATATAGCATAAAACAAATGGGTTTTATTTCATAATCATAACATTTTAAAAAACTGCTTTAAAGACATGATCTTTATGTTAGTTTAAACCAACGGAAAGGGGAAGCAGGTTTCATGTATGCAAATACCAGAATTTAAAATAGAACATTTTGATATATATGTGAATACCCTTGAAGAAATAAGAGCTTTGAGTATTCACTTTATAACATAAAATAATTTTGAGAAAAGAGAGAGGCATTTTGAGACGAAAATTCTGCAGCATAACGGCTATGTTACAAGGTTTTAAAAAACATTGAAAAGAGAGGGAACATGGGTCACCCACTCATAAATGATCCATAAAATAGTAGGGGGGCATAATATAAGGGATTTAAGAACATGGTAATGAAAATTTAAAGATATACCATATGAAATAAAAAACATGGAAGAGAGACAAAAATAAGATTTCTTTTATGAAAATTCGGCAGCCTAACGGCGTCACTTAAACTTTAATAACAAAAAGATTAGACAAGATCAAATAGGGTCTCTAATCATATGATCATCAGAGATCAGTATTATAGATATAGAGATCATACCCCAACATAATAAAAAGGAACTTGAAAGACATTACATGAAAATATAACTTAAAAAAAAGAGAAGGGTGAAAGAATCCCATAAAAATTCAGCAGCCTAACGGCGTCACTTAAACTTTCATAAAACGAAATGATGAGAGTAAGAGGGGATATATCATCATAAAAAAATGAAAATGTAAGTAAGAGGAATATAAAAGAACATCCTCTCACATAAGAACATGGAGCATAAAAGGAATGACATAAAAGAGATTACATGAAAAGAAAGAGAGAGGTCGGATCCCTTAACTTAAAACGCAACTCTTTAAAACTCAACGGTTTGGACCTTGAGGGCTTGGGGGAACCTTGAGAGGACTCCTTGGGTGGTAAAGAGACCAGAAAATCGTTGGGGGAGAGTTGGGAGTGAAAACTAAAGGAGGAAAGGGTGGGTATTTATAGGGAAAGTGAGGGGACAAGGCATTAATGGCCAAGGGACACCTCACAAGTGCTTTTCTCAAAACCACGTGCTCTCCCTTGGCATTTACCATGGAGTTAGGCCACATGGGGCCCCAAAAACAATAATTCATCACCCTTGGCTGGCAAACCCTTAAAATATCTCATGACATCATCATGACACAGTTATGATGTCATTAAACATACCGAAACCCTAAAACTGTATTTTTACTATTCACTGAAAATTCAACTTTCTTAGAAAAATCCCAAAATTTCACCTTAACCAAATATCGATGCTCTATGTACCTTTATGAACTCCATTTTATAAAAACAATTTTCTAAATATATTTAATTTAATTTTTAAATAAAATCACTATTCATCGAGAATTCATTTTTTTTTCAGAAAAATCCCTAAAAATGTCCATAACATAATATCAATGCTCTGTATTCAAAAATAATGTCCATTTTATAAAAATAATTCTCTAATTATTTTTAATTAAATTTTTCATTAAAAAACACTATTCACCCGAAAAAACTAATACTTGACTAATAATTTATGAAACCGTTATTTACCCATTTTAATGATTCTCATTACTTTATCAAGGTGTCTAAATTATATGAAAATTTTCTTTAAGTGAAATTACTAATCCATTTGGTCACATTACTAATCCTAAGCGTAAAATCACTATTCATAATTTACTATTCATCAAAAATTATTTTGATTATATTAGACTCAAAATTCCTTACTAAACACTTTTGTAGAAGACAATTGTTTAAAAATCATTACACGTCATTAATTATTTAGGGGTTTCATAAATATTTTAAAATATCCTTTTTTCAAAATTCATCAATAAAATACATTCTAAAATTATCCGGACATTTGAAATTTCACAAACATCACTAAAGGAAGAAATCTCAATTCATTCATCCCAAAGGATTACACAAAGAAGCTAGGGACTCGTCACATAGCGCCTTATAACACCGGCATATGACCTAAGTGTAAGGTGTGCTATGGTGAGAGAATCTGAGGGAGGCTCAGATAATATTGCCCTAGTAGTAATCTCTACTAACTTGAACATATCCTGTAGACGTTTCCGTTGAAGCTTGACGCGCTAGAGTTCGGCTTGGGCTTGGTCCAAAGCGAAGCCCACAGAAGCTACCTCCTTCCCAAGCTTTGATAAGTGGGCTTCATAAGGTTCGAGTCTACTGGATAAAGCCATCGACTCCTCTTTCTGCATTAACCATTAACATCTCTATTAAATCGTTAAGAGTAAGTTAATATACTATTTAAAAAGTTTGGGTCGTTACAGTTTTTACCCATGGTTTTTGAAATACTTGTGTGGAAAACAATATTTTATAAGTCCAATGGCCCAACATCTTAAAATAATAGGGTTGGTTATGTGGAGGTGAGGCACACTCTCATGGAAAACAATTTAAAAACATAAAATGTTTTATATGTCATGGAGGGTCCACTAAGGCATTATAAAATTAATCAAAAAAATATAAAATAAAATTATTTTAAGGATAAAACATATGTTGGCCAAAAATATAATTTATATTATTTTATTACATCACTATTGGGTCATTATGATGTAATAAATCACATTATATATTTAAACGATATTTAATTTTTACCCAACAATTTGACTATCTCAAAAAATTATGGAAAATTCAAAAAATAATAATAATTTTTCCAAAATAGTTTTCAAAATATGTGAATTTTTACTTTTAAAATAAAAACTGACATTGATATAAAAATCATGGGTTTTTGAAAAAAAAACAAATTTTAAACTTTCATAAAAATTACAATTGAATTCATAAAATTATTTCATCATTTATATTTAATAAAACGTAATTTAATAATAAAAATAGTATTTTTTAAAATATTATTTCATTCAGAAATAAATTAATTCATGAAAATATATTTCTTAGTTGAATATTAACTGAAAATACTATTTATGCTTTAAAAACTATTTACAAAGTAAAAACAATAAAATGAGTGTATATTAATTATTATATACAAAAATAATTAACATATTCATAGTGCTAAGGTATTGTTACATAACCCCTTATAAAACATGTATAAGGAGAAATGGTAAGGAGTAATGTCAAGACAGACTCTTAGGGTGGCTCAGATTACATTGCTTGTGTGGTAATCTCTATCAACTTCTACTTCTCCCAAAGGCGGTTCCGTTCAAGCATAACATTATGAAGCTCGGATTGGGACTGGTCAAGAGCGAAACACAATGACTCCACCTCCTCCTTAATATCTATCAAATGGGCTTCATATGGGGCAAGTCTACTGGATAAGGGCACAGTTTCCTTTTTCTGAGTAAATTGGATTTGTTAAATCACTATATTTATATTTATCATGTGATCACTGTTCAACAACTATATTAGCAATGGTATCAATTCTTAACAGTATTTTAAAATCCAAAACATAAATCCAAATAAGTGAATACGTTTTATATAACCATATGAAGAAATTTAAATAGTCCATGAGAAATTTTCATTAATGAATTTTTGGGTTGTTAAACTATCAAACTGCTAAAATTTGACCCAGCCATAACAAACTAAGGATTCAAACAGAGAATTTCTGGAGTAGTTTAAACAATGTATTTTTTCTTTTTTTGATCAATTTTTTGTAAGAAACTATTTTAAATATGTGGGAGTCATTATAATCCTTCCTATCAACAGATATAAAGCTCTTAATTAGAGTTGGAACATTTTGTATTCACTTATTGATAATAATTAATTTCCATAGACCCAATAAAGTGGCTATGGAACGGATGTTGATTCTCACACTGAGACTGAAACTTGTAAATCTCATGATCTAGAGTTCATTTCATACTTTTTCATGAATGAGTATTTACTAAAAGATTATAAGGTAATTAAATTTAACCATTTGCAGGGGTTATGTTTCTAAAAGTGTTGAAACTTATGAAAAGTATACAACTGATTCAACACCCTTCTAAGTTATTATCTGAACTCTTTTAATATCCTTTGTTATCAAATTCAAGGGTACCTTGTTGAATCCTTATAATGTACAATCTCAATTATATCAACAACATATAAATTCCCACATTTTATGGGAAAATTTATTATAGTAGGAAGAACATGCTGATTCCATATCTCTTATCTCTTGTCCTGGAAGTTGTTGATACTGCTACAATTGGTTTTACACCTATTGAGAATGTTTCTCCAATGTAATTTTCTGACAAGAGAAATATTTAAGTGTATGTAAAGGTTTGAAATTATATCCTTATGTAGCTATTATAATATTTTTTATATGAAGTTGATATGTCTCAAAACATTAATGATTATTTGGGATAGGTTGGAAAGTATATTCAAAGGGAATACAACTATAAAGGAATAAAAACTAAAACTATGGTATAGTAATTATCAAGGCATAAGAGTGATATATGAAGACACTATTGATGATTACATTACCAGAGTAAATGAAATTTTTATAATCATCAAAGGATTTCGATATGTCCTTAAAGATTATACAATTATGAAGAAACTTATGAGAAAGCTTTCAGATAGGTTTGATACTAAAATTTATCATTTAGAATATAAATATGACTTATTTATTGATGAGTTTTATAACATTATTTTTCTTTATATAATGATAAAATCTGTAATGTTCAAAAATAATATGAAATATGAAATGGATTTTGATGTGGTGAGAAAAATAAAAATTCAAGATGTTGAAGATGTTGATCCACATGACTTCAAAGATAAATAGGATGATGAGTTTAATGAAAAAATAATGTCTCTTATATCAAAAAACTATCAAAGATAAAGAAGAAAGTACGAAGTTAAACTTCATATCAAATTTTTTGAGTGTGTTTAAATTAAACAACATTATAAGAATTTTCCCATGAATAATATTAGAGAATATAGGGATGATTTTGATGAAAACCCTTGATGGAAGAAGTGCAAAAAATGTTATAAATATGAAAATTCATCTAAAAAATATAAGAATAAGTTCAATAGCGATTGAATAAATATGATGAGTATGAAATCTGAATCGAAATCAACTAATAACAATTATCTAGAGTGTGAATGTTAAAAAAAATTCAAAACATTCATTGAGAAATTTGAGAAAACAAAAAAATATGTCAGATGATGAATATTATAGAAAATATCAACTCAGAATAGAACTTTTTTCAACTCTTGAGAAAATCCGATCTCTCAAGAATGAAATTAGAATTATAAATAAATATAGTGAAAGATTTGTTGGTGGTAAGGGTTTTTTCAAGAATGAAGAAGAATACATCTAGGAGATATTACGTTACAAATATAGAATTGATGAATAGGGCATGATAGATTAAGATCTTAGTTAGTAGTTGGTTTCCAAGGTATCAAAATATAAAAATTCTCTATAAAAATTTCTTGAGGATGAAAAAACCTTATGAAATATGAATGAAAACATCAATAATGCATCAGATTTAAATGGTGATAATTCTAATGTTGCTGAGAGAGATCAAATAAAGAATCATGTGAAGTCCTCACCCACTAAAAATAAGATTTCATCTAATTTTTCTAACATTTATGGTTTTGAAAAAAGGGTTGGGAAATATTGAGTGAAAAAATGATGTCAGATATCTATTTCATCTAAGAAAGTTTAAAATTCACTCAGGAGTGAAACTGATCCGCATCCATTGATTGTTAGAGTAGGAAGAAGTTGTCAACCTCAAGAATGTTTCTAAAAATAAAGATATCACTTCAATAAAAAATTTATGATTTTAAGGATTTTTGTTGGTTCTGTAGAATCTATGGACATAGGGCATAAAATATTTGGCACAACATATCTCATCCTGGAAGAAAGATTGAGAAGAGTGCAAGAAATAGTGAAAGTAGAATGAGTAACTTTCCTAACTTATAGAAAGTTGAAAAGGTTAATTCTTAAGATGTAAAAATCATTACAACGATTCATCAGTTTTATTTTATAGAATATGTTTGTGGAAGATATGATAAATCAAGTCATTTTTATAAGGAATATATATATACTCTAACAAGATAATTTTTTTATACAAGAAATGAAAAGAAATCAAGAAATAATAAAGTTGAAGAAAGAGCCTTTGTTGTTGAGTATACCTTGAAAGTGAGTAAAAAAAGAACAAACCATGGATACATTACAGTGGTTGTTATTCACACATGATAATGGATTTAGAAATCATTAAACATATTGAAAATCAGGATGGGAGTGATGTTACATTTCAGAATGATAGTTCTCAAAAAAATAGAGGAATCATGACTGTTGATATTGAAGCTGAAATGTTCAAATGTAAGGAAGTCATGTTTTTTTATGGACTAAAACATAACTTATATAGTGTAAGTAAAAAAATTTTGATGGGAATGTAGTGATATTTAAAAAATATTCTTATTTTATTAGAATTTTGAGAGATGGAAAATTTATTACAAAATTACAAAGAGCTAGTGGGAATCTCTTCCATATAGAAGAATTTAACTACTCCTATTAAGAATGTTTTCAAGATGAAAATAAGTTGTGGAACCAAATACTTTCCAAAATTAGGTTGAAAAACATTAAAAAAATTCTATTCTTGGTGTTGTTTGAAACATTCTAGAATTGAAAATAAGGAAATAATATGTTTGTGTAACTGGTCGGAAAGGTATGATGACTAATAAAAGTCACAAGAAAGTTGAGATTCGGTCTTCCAGACATTGTGAACCTTTCCATTATTATTTGTGTTGGCTAATGAGACATTAATCAACCAAATTTGATTTTTTAATTTATAAATTAAAATGATGATTTTACTTAGATGAAAAACATTATGTTTATAAAAAAACAAGTTATAGGATCTAGAAATATTTAGATTCATTAGAAAAGAGGTTGAGAAAGAAAGGGGAGTTTATATAAAGAATTTGAGAACATATAATGGAATAGAGTTTCCTTGTAATACATTTTAAAATTATATAAGAAAATATGGAATGAAACATCATTATAGTCATCCGTACACCCCATAACAAAAAGGAGTACCAGAAAGTAAAAATAAAAGTTTGGTGAAAATTGGAAGGGGCATGTTAGTAGAATACCAAATTTCAATGTTTTACTAGATAGAATTTATTAGTACTACTATACATATTCATAATAGATGTTTTTTGAGACTAGAATGAAACATGAATTCTCATGAAATGTGGTATAACAAAAAACCTTCATTAAAAATACTTCAATGTGTTTGGATGTCCATGTTTACTTAAGATAAAAAATTTAAATCTCGAAATGTTTGATGAGAAAGTTTAGGAAGGTAATTTTATGGGTTATTCACCCAATGAAAGAAGTTATAAGGGTGGAGAAAAATGTTTAATTTTTTTACTCATGTGCTGTGAATTTTACTGAAAATACAATCTTCTTAACAAAAGTTGTTGAGAATTTTGAGGAATATAAATTGTATTTTTCCAATGAAAGTAATAATGATACACAATAGACTTATCAAGATTCAGAAAAATTGTCTCATTATGAAAGTGAATATGGAACTTGAACATTGAAAATTCATACCATAAATAATATTATTGAGACCAAAAATATTCTTGGTAATAATAAGGATCTAGTTTAAACCATAATAAAGATGATATTAGAAAATAAAACAGAAATTATTTCAAAATTTGAACTGTAATTAGTATCAGAAGCTATTGAACAAAAAAATGGGTGAATTATATGAATGAAGAGTTGGATAAATTTGATTAAAATTAATCATGGGAAATTTTACCAAATTTTAAAAGGGAAAAAGGTTTTCACAAAAAGTGGTTTTACAGAAACATATCGAACAAACATGGGGAAGTTTCAAAAAATAATGCAAGGCTTCTTTGTAAAAGATATGAATAGGTAGAGGGTGTGGATTTTGACGAAACCTTTTCCGTTATTGTGTGGTTAGAAACTATTATAGTGTTTCTATATGTGACTTATCACCAAAATTACAAAGTGTATCATATGGGTGGAAATTCATCTTTTCTAAATGGTGATATTAAAAAATATCTTTCCATTAAAAAACATTGTGGGTTTCCAATTAGCGAAGATTAAAACAAAATGTAAATTGTCGAATGATTTTTATGGGATGAAATAATCCACATGTTTTTTGTATTAAAAACATGATAGTTGTTTTATAATGATGAGTATTTCTAAAAGAGTATTTTATATTAACTTATATATGAAATAAGTTAACCATAGAACCCTAATAGAGATCGTGTATGTGGATGATATAATTTTTTATGGGGATGAAGAAAACATGTGTAAAGAATTTTCTAAGGAAATTAATAAGAACATTAAGATGTAAATGTTGGATAATTAAATTTCATCCTTGTTTTAAAAGTTCAACAACAGAAGAAATACATATTTTCCTATCTCAAGAAAAGTATTCTTTGGAATTGTTACAAAATTATGGTATGACATCATCCAAAGAAGTTTCAACTCATATTTCAGTTGGAATAAAGATGAGTAAAGATGAATCTAAAAAATGTTTGAACCGTAAATATTTTCCAAAGTTGATTGGAAGTTTTCATAATCTCACAGCCTCAAGAACTGATATTTTTTATATTGTAACATTGTGTTCTAGGTATCCAAGTAATCCAAAAGAATCTCATTTTTTGGTAGCAAAGAGAATTCTAAGATATATCAAATGAATAACTTCACATGGGCTTTTATATAAAATAATTTTTGGAATGAACATTCATGGATATACTGTTATTTATTGGAATGAAGATTACAATGACATAAAATTAACTTTTAGAGGAACATTTTTCTTGGGAGAATGTTGTGTGTGTTGGCATAGTAAGAAACAATGTTTGGTAACATTGAGCATAACAGAATAAGAATATGTTATAGATAGTCAAGGTTGTACTCAGATTTTATCGATGAAATCTCTATTGGAAGACTTGAAAGTGGATGTTTCTAAAACATTGATGATACTTTCTGATAATCAGAGTACAATTCATATTTATAAAAATCTTGTCAAACATTCTAGATAAAAACAAATTGATATAAACTTTAAATTTATAAAATATAAATTAGTTGTTATAGATTTTATACTAGAATATAACTCTATAAAGTCTCAAATTTCTAATATCTTTGCAGATTCCATTCCTAAAGAAAGATATGTGGAATTGAGGCAATAACTTCTTGTTCAGCCTCCTCCAATGAATTCCTAAAAACTCATAAGGAAATCCCCACCATTATTTGGATTATATTTAAAATGGGGGATAGAAATTAAAAGTTTTTTACTTTTTAATAAGTTTTACTTATATTTCATTTATGAATTTGGTATTTGGTTATCCGATAATGGGAGAGATAACAATCTAGGGGGAGAGAAAAAAAATTAGAACATATAAAAGTGAGGAAATTTTATCTTTATATGGCCGCAAAATTTTCATTTGAACCAAGGATAGAATTACTTCAAAAGAATTAAATTATCAAGTAGTATAGTATCATGAAATTATATTTTGATAAAGTATTTGTTATGATAATTATTTAAAACATTGATTAGTTTCAAAAAATTGAGTTTTAAAAAAATTCTGAAAGATGAAAAAAATGAGTGTTTTCAAAAAATATAAAGGGAGAGATTGAGTAAACTTTGTGATGCTTTTTTAACAAAATTTTCTATTTGTAAATAAATAATATTTTTTTAGAAAATCTTTTTGTAGTACAACTAAATGTTTCTGAATATTTGAATCCATAAAAAGTAAGTAATTTTTTGTTTTTGAGAAATTTGTTTTTCAGACATAGGGTATTGCTCTAAATAGAACCCAACATAGAATCTTTTAGAAATATTAATGCTGATTGTTTTGATTTTTTTATCTGATGCACGATCAGTCACATATTCATCAAACTACTTGTTTATTAGGATATCAGGAGATTCATTGAATGAATGTAAGAGTGGTGCTGATGCAAGGAAACTATGTTTCAATAGAATCAATAATTATAAATATCTTTACTTTTTAAACTAATTCAAATGATTCTTTATCGATATTTTAGTTCTAATAAATCATGAAACATTCTCATGATAATATATGTCAAAGAAATAGAGGAATTATAATGTTTTCTATGGTTCCAAAAATCAAGATGAAGATTAAATCGGTTCTAGAAAACAATAAAATGTATCAAAATGATTCATGACTCTAATATTTCATTATAATAAGAAGTGAATCATAATTAAGAAGATCATCATGATTAGAAATTGGAATAATGATAATGTTTGAAGTATTTTATATCCACTGGGTGAAGTCACCCTCAGATCAGGAACATTTGGGTCAAGAAAAAAAGAAAAAAAGTATTGTTTGTTTATCGAGTGGGCCATTAATAATCAAACAAGAAGTTGTGTTGATTCATTAGACTGTCATTAACATCGATTTATCTGAGTGAGACAAAGAAAGATCCAACAGACGAAGGATTAAATTGATAGGTCGTTAAATGAAAACTGAGGATGTTGTGACAATTGAAGAAAATGATAAATGTTTGGAATTAAATGTCAAAAAAATGTCATGATGTCTTGAAGTTGTTGGTGAAGTGTTTTCGAGAGGTGTTGATATCATTAGAAGTTGAAATGATGTTTATGGAAAAATACAATTTATAGAATCTTAACAAAGTTGAAATAATCTTTAAATAAAAACGGTTTCAAAGATTCATGTCTTTCAGTTGATACTGAGCATCATAATGAGTAGTCTTTAGTCTTACATTTGTTTTCATTGTAATAAAGAATGATCAAAAAATTATAAAGTGAAATTTTGTTTAGAATTTGAGAAGCATCAAGAATGTTCTTGAATTGTTTAAGTGGTAAAACATGAAGTTCAAATATGAGTGAATTTCATATGTTTTTGAATTTTAGTAAACCAGATTTTTTTTTGTTTTCCTCATTTTTCATTATAGGATTCCTACGAATAGATACATAGTACATTTATAATTTGAAACTGTTTATGGGAGTTGAAAAGGTGGGGTGCTACATAATTCATGTCAGTGTTATCTTTTCAGACTGAGACCTCATTAGAAGGTCATACATTTGATAGTTTTGTTTACTTCACTGAGAAAGATCAAAATGAGAAATTGAGAATAGTTTGAGAAATGAATATTGATAATGATTTCGTGTTTCTACTTCCATCAAAATAAATTCATTAGACTCATTCCATCAGACCCATCCCTATCAGACTGATTGAATTGGACCCAACCATATAGGAATGACGATTCCAGACAGAGAATTTGTGGATCAGTTTCAAAAAAAAATTATTATTATTTTTCTCAATTGTTTGTAAGAAAACACTGTAAACTAATGGGAGTTAGTATAATGATTTATATCTAGGGATATAATGTGTCTAATGGGTGTTATAACAAGTTTTATTCAATTCTTCACAATAGTTCATATCCATAAACCCAAGAGAGTGACTATAGAAAGGATGTAGGTTCTCACAATGTGGCTAAACCTGGTAAATCTTGTGTGCCTTACTTTCTTTCATGATTTTTAATGTATGATTATTTACTAAAATATTATAAGGTAATTTGTTTTAATAGGTTGCAGGTGTTAATTCTCTAAAAATGATGAAAATTATAAAAATTATACAACTATTTCAGCCCACCCTTCTCAGTTGTTATTCGATCCTTCATAGCTTTACTATTATTTATTATTACAACATAGGGTTAAAACTCTACAATATAATCTTATAAATTATATTTTTATTTCTTTCATCACTTATTACATTTTTAGGGAGAACTGTAAACTCATTTTAGTCATTTTTATACTCCAATGGTTTATTTTTTGGATCCAAAGCATGGATTCCCAGCCAATAGACCACACAAGATGTCTATTGTGAATTTTTAATACACTATATTAAACATTATATATATATATAATTCAAATTATATGTTTTATGTTATTTTTTAAGTGGAATATTATTATCATATGGTGATCATTAAATTTCAAAAAAATCATGGTCTGAGGATGGTTACTGAGCACAAGAAGCCTATGGATTTATACACATAGATACACATTATGGTATATATAATAATATTTAACTATAAAACACATATAATAAAAATTACTTATTTTTATTAGGGTTTTTGCAGTGTATGAAAAAAAATAAGGACATTGATTTTGGATATTATTTTTCTCAATTTATGAAAGATATCATATTCCATCAACAAACTATAATCCCCAAAGTGGTATCTTTGAAGGTAATCACAATTTCTTTTAATATATTTATTATTAATTTAATTTCCAATATTTTTCTTATACAACTAAGATTTTTGATATTCTATGTATTCAAAAGAAGAGGTATATCTATTTATAAATGAGTGAGAAGAGTACAAGGATTCCCAAAATCTGTAGAATTCATTAAGAGGTGATTACTTATTATATTTGAAATTATGTTTTTATTACATATAGATCCTGATGAGTTGATAATCATTATTGAATATGTTTTTTCACATTTATATTAAAGTAAAAAATCACCTAAAATGAGTAAAAATTGATCAAATAAGTTATTATTTCCATGTTAACATAAGAGAATGATCCTTGGGACATTTTTGACATATATTAATTGAATATGTACAAATTTTATGCTTGCATTGATCAGTATGATCCAGATTACCATTTATCCTTTCATTTTTATTAAAAAGTCATATCACCAATTAAATGTTCAAACTGAGCAAACAAACTCAGATTGATATGAAAACATAAACTAATGATACTCGAGGCATTTTTGATCTATATTAATAAATAGTTCATCAATCCAATGATCAAATTTCCTAAAGTGAGCCAAAGTACAGTTTCACCTGTGTATTTTTATTAAAATGAAATATCACCCATCAAGGGGTCAAAACTGAGAAAAAAACCTTGAATTGGTATGGAAACTCAGGAAAATGATCCTTTGGTCACTTTAGATATATATTAATCAATTGATTGTCAATATGATGCTTTGATTTCTTAGTTTTATCCAAAATTAAATTTCACCTTTTTATTTTTATAAAAATAACATATCACCAGTAAAGTGGACAAAACAATGAAGGCATGATTATATTTGAATAAAAATGTTGTAAAATTATCCTTGAATCATTTATAATATATAGTAATCAACCAAGCATCAATTTGATGTCTAGGTTTCTTGATGTGAGGGAAAATATGATTTTAAATTGCTAACACTTACTAATAAATGACAAAACACATATGGAGGGGTCAAAACTGAGTATATGGTTTTAGATTGGTGTAAAAAAACTATGAATACATTCTTAATGTCAGTTTGAATCTATATGAATTAAACACACATCAATCTAATACATGGATTTAATTATATTTTTGAATGTATTGTTTGACCTTTCTATTGTTATTAATGTCCCATGTCACATAAGTAGGGTCAAAACTGATCAAATGTGTTTGAATTACCTTGAAAACATAGTAGAGTAATCCTAAAATTATTTTTGATAAATTAAAATTAACCAGAAATCAATCTAATCCCCAGTTTTCTCGATATGATCGAAAGTAGAATTTTAAATTTCTATTTTTAATAATATGTCATATCACTCATCATGGTGTTGAAACCGAGAAGACGAGTTCAGATTGATGTGAACACATAGGAAACTAATCCCCAAATAATTTTTGTTTTGTACTAATCAACCAAACATCAGTCTAATGCTTATATTTTCTAATATGATAGGAACTATGATTTCATATTATTAACACATATTAATAAATGTTAAATCACTTGTGTAGGGGTATAACCAATTAAACAATCTCTGATTGGTTTGAAATATTATGAGAATAATATTTGATTCATTTATAACCTATGAGAATCAACCACAGATTAATCTGATACCTGAATTGATTAACATGATTGAATGTGTTGTTTCACAATTATATTTTTATTAATGTAACAAATCACCTAAAAGGGGTCAAAACCAAGAATGTTTTGTTTGATCAAAAGTGATGTTCAATATTTATCATGGATTATAAAACATTACAATTTTGATTTATTTTTCTTTTTTATGTATTTTTATTAAAATATTCATTGTTTTTATTGTAGAAACATGATTTTGTATGAGGTTTAGTTGATTATCAGGGAAAACATCTTTGGGTTTTTTTATTGGTTATAATTATTTTCAATTTTAATTAAATTTTACATCTATGTAATTTTTTTTCTAAAATTATTTAATTTAAAATTATAATAAAAATTATGGTACAATGAAAATTTAATAATTGAGAAATTAAATTGATTATTTATGTTTAATGATGATGGAATGTAATTGTTTTTTGTTATGTTTTAGGGTTGATACATATTTCTTATAATAACATTGCAACACCTTTTAAGGATTTATCATCACAATTTTTAATGGTTATAAAGTCACTCTTTATCAGCATAAAAAACACTGATAAAATACCTATTTATAAGGTGACTCATTATCAATGCTTATGATGACTGATATATGATACTTTTATCAAGAAAAATTTTCTTTGATAAAAGGTTTGTTCATTTTCATTGCTTAGACCATCAATGATTTTTTTAGTGTTGACAATGCCAATTGTGAGTGTTAACAATTATCATTTTTTCAGTATTTTTTTTATAAACACTAAATTAGTGCTGATAAAATCCATTGACCTTTATTAATTATTATCATTTTTTTATGGTTGATAAAAAAAATTAATTCTTTTAAATAAAAAATTTGTAGTAGGGTGTAGGATGGAATAGTAATGACATAACTGAGAAAATCAATGTTTAGATAGTAAAGAATTAAATTGAGTTTAATTAGTGTTCTCTCAAAATTTTACATCCCAACAACATATATCAACATTCTTTTTTTTTCAACATTAAAATTTCAAATATTATTTTAAATTCAATATTCCACATTTTGGTGATAGTAATTTCTTATTAGAAATATTTAAATGAATAGTTTTCAAAAAAATAATTTAAAACCTTTTAGAATAAAAAAAATCACGAGTTTTTCATATAAAATATTTCAACCTTTTAAAAAAAGTAAATTTTATTTTATAAAGATAATTTTACATTAATTTTATAAAAAATTATGAAAACAAATTTCTTTGGGAAAAAGGCTTAAAATTTACAATTAAAGATATTTTGTATTATTAGAAAAAATGAACTGTTGAAGGGTACAATAAATGTTTTTTTAATTCAATAAATAACATGAAATATACATTTTATTCTTTTATTTAATGACATAACATTTTTTTCATTTTAAATAATTAGTAAAATAAATCCAAACATATATTATATTATTAATTATTTATCCTGATGTTAATACAAATGAATGTATTAAATTCCCCACATAGGTGGCTATGGTGGTATAGGGTTAAGGGTTTGGGGCGGCGTTTGTGGGATAGAGTCCACCGTCTTGTTTATTTTTTTCTGTGCTTTGTAATAAAAATATTTTAAAACAACGTTTGAAAAAAAAATATTAACAAAAAATATTCACCAAATATATGTTACGTGATTTTAGTGAAATAAATAAAAAAACATATAAATAAATGAAAATACATGTTATCATAAAAAATTATTAAAAACAACACTATAATTAAATTTAATGATATACAGTAATAAAACATAATATTAAAAAATCATAGAATTCATTTATGTGATCTTTCATCTTATAGAAATTACTTTGTGTAAAAAAATTATAATCTCTATATTCAAATATGTTATTTTACAGAGTATTTAAATAGTTAAAACTAAAAATGTGTTATAACTTATTTTTAGTAAATATATGAAAGTTAATAGGATGAAATGGTTAAATAAAACCAAAATATATTTTGAATCATTATGTATACACATTATGTATAGAATTATTTATTTTAATTTTAATTAAATTTAACACTTTGAAAAATATAAAAAACATGTAATTTTAAAAAAAATTAGAAATAGTGAAGAGCATACAATGTTAAATTTGACATTACACGCAGGATGTGACATTCAATTATCCACATGTGAACATTGAATGAGCTCCACCATTCACTCTTTCCTCCACAAAATCTCATATCATTAATACATGAACAATGGATAGATAATAATGTATGACATGAGACATATGATAAAATCTATCAGGGGTAGGGGCTCAGAGGGGTGTGAAAGCACCCTCGACCAGAGCTCAACAAGGCCGAGATGGTTGGCCCGCACAATATCACGACCCGACCAAAAAACTATCCTGGGCAGACCCATTTTTTTAAATAAAATTAAAATTAAAATAATAAATTTAATATTTTATGAAATAAATATATATATTTATAGATAAAATTTAATTATAATTGGTGTGATTCCTAGACTAGTTAGTCCAGAACCAGTCTTTGTTCCCAATGGTATGGAGTTCGAGTCTCCCCTACTGCATGGTTTCCATGATTTTTTCAATTATTTTCATGTTTGATTATATTAGATAAGCATCCTTTTGCCTGTGAGTCAAGATTTTAGGTTGGGATTGACCTAAAATATAAAGGCATGAGCTTTGTTAAATTGACCCCAGTAATATACTCTGCTGGGACTGATCGGTCATCGTGTTAGGTTAGGTGGGCTTTGTTGGAGTTGTTATCCCAGAACTAAATTCTATTTATTTATGATAAACATGTATTGATTTTTTGGAATATTAATAAAGTACTTATGAAATCATAATTTTTCTTTTTCATGACATAATGTATGATAATGTCCTAAGAGTAGCTATCACACTAAAAGTTCATAGTCGTTCCCCACTAGGATGAGAACCCAGAAGTGATTTCACACTATTCTTAAATATATGTCCTCTTCCCAATGATAACATTTCATTACTACACATATGCCCTTTAATAGCATAAAAATGGCTTATAACACCACTACAGAAGCACAGTTAATCATGGAGATGATAAATGGGGGTCCGATTTCTCTGTGATAAAAAAGAGATGATAAAGGGAGTCCTTTATCGATACAGTAAACCATTGGTTAATTACACCGATTATCTACACATTAAATAGAACTGATAAATGGATACCTTTTTTAGTTCTCAAAATAGTTATAATAAAGGGCTAGCTGGTTGCAATGTGCTACTAATAATACAACACACCCAGCCAATAAAAACATATAGGTATATACAACACACCCAGAAGAAAATTATATATACATTTAAGTGACACAATGAATAAAAAATATCCACCCATGGTATATATAGAATAACACTACTATGTACATTTCAAATAATGTTTTATATAATTAAATTTGCATTTATCCAAAAAATTGTTAAAAAACCTTAATGTTTCATCTTTTGATGCATGTGATCCAGTCTCAAAAATGTTCTCCAATGGTATCAGTTGCTGAAAAAATTATCCAAACTAGAGAAAAACATTCCATATACATAAGAACAAAATATTATATTAGTAACACTATAAAGAAATAAATTAAACATTAATATGAAAGTCTAAATTAATTAAATGTAAATATTTAATAAAAATGACACATTTGGAGTGTTACGGGTCACACCATGAATCTTATTGGGGTTTGGTTGATTCATACACATCAAAAATGGGTGATGGATCACCTTTTGAAACTATCAAAACAATCTGAATGTGTTTTCTTAGTTTTTAGTATGTTAGTTGTGTTGTTTTACTAAAATGTCATTTCAAACTCAAAATGTTCATTTTGATTCATATTAGTCTCATCATGCATCAGTTTTATGTGATAATACTTCATACACATCAAAAATGGTGTTCTAAATTATCAATATATTCAGAGTGTGTTTTCATGGTTTTTAGTGAGTGACACGTTTTGAACTAAAATGACTATTTTAAAATGATAAAAAAAACTTTAAGTAATAATGGTCACACCATGCATTGGATTGAGGTGGGGTTTATTCCTATGCTTCAAAAATAACTCATGGATTCTTTCCTATGGTATCAAAACAATCAAAAAGTTGTTTTCTTTGTTTTCATTATGCCACTTCTTGTTTTATTTAAATTAATGTCAATTTTAAATAAAAAGAGAAACATTGAGTTATACCGGGCACACCATGCATTCTATTGAGATTATTTTTATTCCTATACATATAAAATGACTTATATATTGTTTTCATAATGAATCAAAACAATCCGAATGTGTTTTCTTGGTTTTCATCAGGTCACTTGTTGTTTTTACTTAAATTATTGTCAATTTCAAATAAAAAGACACATTGAGTTATACCGGCCACACCATGTGTCCTATTTATGGGAATTTGATTCTTACACAAAAAAATGACTTATAGATCATTTTCCTAAAGTATGAAAACAATCTAAATGCATTTTCTTGGTTTTTAGTATGGTAGTTGTGTTTTTTTCACAAAACTTTTATTTCAAACAGGAAACACACATTATGAGTCATACAGGTTGCATCATATGTTACATTGATGTGATACTACTTCATACACTTCAAAAATGAATTTTTTATTATTTTCCTAAATTATCATGATAAACGGAGTGTGTTTTCTTGGCTTTCATTAAGTGACACATTTTGAACTAAAATGTCAATTTTAAACTGATAACTGAAACTTTTAGTCATACCGATCACATTGTGCATCATATTGAGGTATATTTGACTCATACACATCATATATGACTCAAATATCATTTTAGTTAAATATAAAAACAATTTGTACGTGTTTTCTTCATTTTCAATATGTCACTTGTTATTTTTACTTAAATTAATGTCAATTTTAATTTAAAAGTCGTAGTCAGATTCATAGTAGTCACACTGTGCATCATATTGTGTTTAGATGACTCTTACACATCAAAAATAACTCATGGATCATTTTCCTAAAGTATCAAAACAATTAGAATGTGTCTTCTCTATTTTCAGTATACCAGTTGTGTCATTTTACTAAAATGTCATTTCTAAATGGAAACATACATTCTGAGTCATACCAGTCACATCATGCATCATTTTGATGTGATATTTATTCATAGACAAAAAATTGACTTATTAATCATTTTCCTATATTATCAAGAAAATAATAGCATGTTTTCTTGGTTTTCCGTGAATGACACTGTTTGAACTAAAATTTCAATTTTAAACTGATAACAGACACTTTTAGTCACACTGGTCACACCATGCATCGGATTGAGGTGTATTTAATTTCTACATGTCAAAAATGACACATGTATTTTTAGTTGAAAGTATCAATGCAATAAAAATGAATTTTCTTGGTTTTACCTATGTCACATTCTCTTTTTATTTAAATTAATGAAAATTTAAATAAAAAAGACACACTTGGAGTAATTATGGTCACACCGTGCATCATATTGAGGTGTGGTTGACATATACATGTCAAAAATGACTCATGGATCATTTTTATAAAGTCTCAAAACAATAAAAATGTGATTTCTTAGTTTTCAATATATTGCCTATTCTTTTTATAAAAAATAATATTATTTTTCAATAAAAAGAGACACTTTGAGTTATACCAGCCACATCGTGTATCATATTGAGGTGAGTCTAATTCCAACTCTTCAAAAATGACTGATGTATTTTTTTCCTAAAGTATCAAAATAATATAAATTCGTTTTCTCGGTTTTCAGTGTGTTACATTTTATTTTTACTAATTTTAATTTTATTTTCAAATAAAAATTCACAATTTGAGTTATAATATCCACAAAGAGAATCATATAGATGTGAAACCTATTCTTACTACTCAGAAAATACTCATGGATCATTTACCTAAAGTATCAAAAAAATTCAAATTTATTGTCTCAGTTTTCAAATTGTCATTTGTTCTTTTTACTAAAATCAATGACAATTATAAATTAAAAGACCCACTTAGAGTTATAGCAGTGACATTGTGCATCAGATTGAGGTTAAGTTGATTCCTAATCATTTTAAATTACTTATAGATTGTTTTATTAATATATCAAAACAATATTAATCAGTTGGATCTATTTTGAGTATATAAGTTTTCATTTTTACTAAAATTTACGTCAATTTTAATTAGAATGAAGAACATGGAGTCATGCCTATCACACCGTGCATCAGATTGAGGTTTTGATGATTCTTACACATCTTAAAGTCTTGAAACAAACCATAATTGTAAATTTTATCATGATTTTCCATTTCCTTTCTTTGTTAAAATATCAACACTGCATATTTACTTGATGTTCTTTATTGAAAAACCTTTCTCATTATTGAAATCTAGGAGAGTGGATGGGCACATGAGCATCATCCACACTTCTAGTTTTCAATGAGAGAGGTTTTTATAAGAAATAAAATCAACCCTATCTAGTATTTTAATGTTGACCAACAGAAGAAATGGAAAGCATAAAGATCTGTGAAAACAACTAAATATGTGTTAAATAAAAATGATAGGGAAAATAATTTACAAATAATCGATAAATTGATGGAAAAATTAATTAAATAAGCAGCAGGAATTCAACTTTTTATGATGCTTTTATAAATACATAACTCACTTCCATTTTTTCATTATATCATTTCCAGCCTCGAAGTACAATAACTAAAGATCAATAGCATATTCCAACAAACCACCCAACTCAAACAATGGAATCCACCAATATATGAAAATAATTATTATGTGAGTAATACTAAAAATAATTAAACCATTAAGATGTCAAAAATATCCTATAGTGAATCATTTTTTATGAAATAGAGTTCTATATTATGGTAATTTAGTATAGAAGAAATATTATAATGAGGGAAAATGTAGTATATTAAAAAATAATTTACCTTCTCATTCAATTCTGAGTTGTAGCCTCAAAGTCCAATCTCTCACGAGCATGATTAATTTCGAACAGACCGCCCTAACTCAAACAATGGAATCCACCTATATAAGAAAAAATTATTATGTGAGTAATACTAAAAAGAATTAAATTAAACAAAAGTATGAAACAATACAATAATTCTTTGGATGTCACATCTTTATGTTATTTCTGTACATTAGTTTATCAGGTATATTGCCCATTCATTTCTCATCATAACAATATCATCTTGTGAATATGAGTCTTTTAGGAAGTCATAGTAGTACTAGAAAAATATAAATACGCAATGTATTAGTCAATATTTCAAATAAAATAGTAATTATCTTCAAAATTACCTCTTTAAGGATGATAGTTTTTTCATGGAATAAATTACATCTCGTATATTTACAAAGATAATAACAACAATCTTTTTCATTGGTCTGTTTTGGACATTGCAGAAGAATTGAGAAGAATATTTAATGTGTTTTTATATGTGTTTTGATAGTGAAATATTATTATATATACCCTAATATGTTTCTAGTCATATAACTTGTCTTCATCCTTGTGCTTATCCCTAGGCCTCAATCCTTGTTTTTTACGATATTGATGTAGCCTCACATCAAAATAGAATCCTCTTTTAAAAATAATATAAATTATATAACCTGATTTTTAGTTCTAAAATTATGGAGGTAGTGTATTAATAATTAAAAAACACCATCATATGTGGGATGTTTATTTAATATCTATGCATTTATTATAAGAATAAAATATTTAGAGTATCCAAATTTACAGCAATAAGCATCCAATAATGCATAAAAAAATAAGTAAGTAATGAGGGAAAGGAAATTATTTTTTATATTATTAAGTTGTAGAGTTTTACCCCAATTTTTTTTGGTATTAAATAGATTATTTCATCTAAAATTTTTCTTTAAAATTATTTGACTAGACGATACACTATTTCATCCTTTTTTGTATCTATTTTGGGTTATTCTGTAGAGGTGATGTGGGGACTAACGAATCCAAATTTTCTTTCATGTGGAAATCCATTAAATTGTTTTTCATACATACTCCTTCACAAAATATGAAATATATTTAATAATAATTAACACAATATATAACATTTTGGAAAATCAAATCATGAAAATAAACCTCATGTATACAGTTATAGTTGAACCGCCTAGACAATCATAGTCAAGGATTTCTCTTACACTCTCAACACCAATAAATTCGTTATCTTTATCTCCATACATATTTTCATCAAAATGAAATATATGATTTTGACCGTTTTTTACTTTTTATCCAAATGATCCTTCAATGATAGTAAATAATGATTTAGAACGGGTGGGGGTGATAGTGCTTTCTGTAGATCTTTTAGATTGGTTGCTAGATCATTTTCATGGTTTTTAGTAAGTATTTTGTTTCATCTCATTACCTTTTTCTTTATATAAGAAGTTTCTTCGATTCATACGTATTTTAATTAATTTTTAATGTTTTTTCTGGAGAAATAAATTAGAAATGAATACCTCCTTGTCAATATGTTTTTTACAAGATGTGATGACTAAGAGATAAATCTTCCAACAACTTCTTCGCCCATATTAATATCTTCCTAATAAATTTGTATAGATAGATTAGTGCTCATCTCATAGGATACACTAATCAACACTATCACATGACCTGTTGGAGGTGGTATGTTGTGGAGCATTTCGTTTTGGATATTGAACACCATATCCCTTGCTACAAAGTGATGAGTGGGTGTTGATAGATATAAATCACAGTAATTAACTCCCTATAGAATATAAATAAAAGAAAGGTATCAATGTATATCTGATTTAAATTTCATAGAATCAATTATTATAATTTTTATTACCTTAGCTAAGACATCTCTTTGTGGGGAATGGATCACCTTATAGATAGTGGGGGTTTGGTGGGATATCCACATGGGGGTTTTTATTAAGTTGTTTCTTCTATTTCCTCACATCCCCGTAATATTTTCTAGCATCTCACTATTCCATTGGAAATTTTCTTTTAGGGTATCTAGTCTTTCTCTCGACTGTTTCATTTCTTCACATTGATCCTCCTCTTATTTTTTCTCAAAATATGTTCGGGGTGTCACCCTAAAACCCACACCTCTGACATGGCCATACTATTTGGGCCACTTTAAGACCACCGATAGTATGTGTTCATCTGGTACAGGTGTTGATGATTCCTATGACTATGTCAGATAGAAAATATAGGATAAAAGGGTATTATTGTTATATAATAGTGATTTAATATAAAAAAATTAATATATAATACTTAATCATGGTTACCACAATTTGTGGGTGTTTTCATCTATTAGTATCTCTTCTTTATTTACATGAGCCTCCTTCCACATCACTTAATGAGGGAGGGATGTGGCTTTTGTATTTTGAGTCATCAATATCCATATAAATAGAGGAACATAATTATGGTGTTTGTTCATGTCATAGAAAAGTATTATGGTATATTTAATCTACTTAATAATTTTTTTTCAAGGGACGTGTACCCCATCCCTGCGTTACATAAGGGGTACATTGGGTTTGCTTCTCGTTCCTTATTTTTAACAATCTTTTATAGTTTCAAAAATAAAAAATTTTGAATCAAATTTCTGAATAAATAAATCATAAAAAACATATTATTAGACATAATTTACCTGAAAAGACGCATGTGCATGAATTTTAGTAAATGCATCCCATGATTCTTGGATTATGAGGTGTTTATAGATAAGCATTGGGGGTGGGTTTATTTTACTTTCAGTATCTTTAAGGTGATGTCTAGTTATAATTGTGTGAAATCCCCTATGAATCCTTCTAGTAAATATTATTAAATATTTATTGTGGGGGTCATCTACTAGAAATTCACCCTAAATTGATGATTAATTGTATGTAAATGTTTCATTATTTTATTTCTTAGTAAAATATAGGAATGATCTCAAAATGATACCATAATCTCTTCCCACAATAGTTTCTTGAACGCAGTCACAAAATGGTGTCCCAAATATAAATCATTTGGAAGACGTTTTCGAGGGATGATTCTAATATAACTACTGAACATGGCCTTGTCCGGGTTACATGTTGGCCCCACGCATTCCATATGACCTCATATTTTATTCCTTTTATTTTTTCATTAATTATTTTTTATAACATCGTCAAACTATGGTGCTACTATTTTTTTATTTTCGGCCCTTCCTCAGTTACAATTTCCTTTGATTAAACATAATATGTATGTTGTACCTATGGATAGGTAGCTTCTGTATGTAAATATGGTCATTATACCACTGCACTATGAGAAACAACAGGTTGAGAAACCTATTGTTCATCAGGAATGGGAGTGCCAAAACGTTGAACCACTGCACTACGAGAAGAATTAGTCTGAGATACTTATTGTTCCTTTGGGTTGAGAGAATCAGAAAGTATATGTTTCATTATATATAGAAGTGGTTTAACAATTAATATAGAGTAAAAAATGCATTAGGGATTATAACATGTGATAACACAATGTATATTACAAAAAATATATTTTCCTGATTAATTAACTCTTTTTTAAGGCTTAAGATATTTTCACCCTCTATCGAATTTGCAAATCCCTTCATCGTAGTCTTATTTGACATAAAAATGTCATCAAAATTGGGGCTGCTACATTATTATTGTGATCTCCCAAAGAAAGGGGCATCCCTAGTTGAATTTTGATATAACCATTCAATGGTTTTGGTAAATAACAGAACAATAGACCACAATTATTATAAAATATCTGGAAAATAAAATACTTGTACTGACTGTGACTCCATTATAAATGGTGTATCTTTGTACCCTACCTTACTAAAATCAATTTTCAAAAATCCCAATTCATCTATTTTAACAAGACTCATGTTATCAAACCACTTCCATTGAAAGAATTTTACTTAGAATGTTGTATAAACCAACTCGAATATTTTATTAATGATGCCAATGTATGACATATTCATGTAAATTGGATTTATGTCCATAATAACAAAAACATTCATTTATTCAACCAAAAGTGTAACTCCACTATTTTTCATGGTACTTATTTCATCATGTTAATTTGTATATAACGTATAACCATTTATTATATAATTGTTGTATGATAATACATACAGACTTGATTGTCCTGATAGCCATCAAAGTCGTGATAAAATTGAATCTGGATTTTAATCTAACTCCTTTAAAATATAGTCCTCAAACCATCCTATAAACTATAGATTATGTGTATTTGATATCCATCATTAAGACCTTTAAGGATTCAATTTTCTATGAATTTTACATTGATTTTAATCATATGGGGAAACCTCTATAATATTATGCAAAATATAAAGGTAGTCCTACTTTTGATCTATAATATTTATTGTGGTAATATCTCTTCCAAAAATTACTTCACCCAGAGGACACCACATGTTATGGGATTTTGGTAGACCAATACATTCCACATGAAATAGGTATTCAGTATATAATTCAATGTATTCCTTAAAAATATATCACACTATAATACAAACCTCTCAATGACTTCAGTTTATGACATACCCTTTGAAAATAATCATATATTGTTCAATGGGGTACCTCCATTTATAGTGTATAAGACCACAAATTAGAATCTATCTCACCATGTGATCCATCAAATAAACCATCATATAAAATAATTTTCAAAAGAAAAACATTTCCAATTCACGTAATATTATAGTAATTTATCTTTCCATAGTTATTAATTTCACCTAGTCTATATCTTTTTGGCATATGGATTTGAAGAATAAATTGAGCTTGGTTAAAGTATGGCAAAAATTCTTGAGGAAAATGCAACTTAAAGCTATAGTGATTTAATCTTCCATCAAAACATGAAATTCATATGATTTCAGACCCTTTAATTTCAAACCTGTCATTGATATAATTTTATTGACAATTAATGAATACCCCTCTAGAAACATTAGGTCATTAAAGAAGATGAAAAACTAATATATCTCCTACATGGGAAGAGTGTAAGAAGGAGTAAGAACAAAAGTTTATTTTTCACCCTTCACTAGTGACAACACTTCTTGTATTTCCATGTAAACCATGTCCAACATAGACTTAATTCCATAATTTTTTTCAGGTGCATTTAGAAATGTTTCGATGAAACTATCACATATATTATATTTAACATGCATACCATAAACAAAATACATGACGTACAGACAATTCCAGTATGGTAATTAAAAAAAGTGATATATTTTTTCGAAAAATTTTTGTTAGGTTTTTCAAAAATGTATTACCAAAATCATTATCCACATATATTATTTTCTAAAATTTTTGATCACCTGTTAGTGGAGGTGGTTCCATATTTTCTTTTGAACATCTATCGTATGATCTCATCCAATATCGGTACTTATGCCATCAGGGTAGAAATATATGATTTCCTTGAAACACAGTTTTCAAGGTATGTTTCAACCTAATTGATGGTGTACATTGTTCACAGCCGACACACCCTTGAGTCCCTTTAATGATATATCTTGAAACATTTCCATCCACAAGAAAGTTATTTATAGTCTCGTACAACATGGATCTCAATGGGGAATCTTCATTTCTATGAGCATCATACAACATAACACCTAAATCCCACAATAATTTCAAACCCTTGATCAATGGATACAAATAAACATCAATATCATTACCCAGCTATTTTGGTCTTGATATAATCATAGAAAATATGATGTATTTTGGTTTCATTCATAACCATGCTATAATGTTATAATTTACCAATATAAGTAGCCATGTAATTTGAGTGCTGGTTTGAAAACCAAAAGGATTCGCTCCATTTTTAGATAACACAAGAGAATAATTTCTCATCTCGTTTCCAAATTCAATATATTCAGGATAAATTCTATTCCATTGATAAGAGTCTTCCTAGTGACATAATTTCCCATATTTATTTCATTTATTTGTATTCCACATAAATTTCCCTACAGTCTCCTCACTTCTATATAGAAAATTAAACCTTGGAATGATTGGAAAATTCCATACAACATTCATAGGACTGGATTCATTTTTCATATATCAAGAACCCCCAGACTTTCAGAATTATATAAGTGAATTTTGTTCCGTGTGAAACATTATACAATAATTCGGGAATGCTTCTATTCTTTCATTTATCATACCCATCGAGCATAGAATTCATTTCAAGTTTTATGTTCATATCAGGAGCTCATTATATTATTGGAACATGTTATTCAAGAGACCATGTAGTTCTGTAAAATTGGCCAGACTCCATCCATTTACTTATTTCAAATTATAGAGCTTTAATAAGACTGATAATCCTATATATTAAGTGAAACCATCATACAATGGTGTCTTTTAACAACTCTTTAAATGCTTAATCAATTTTGGGAAATCATGAAGTTCATATTAAACTATCATTATCATTTAATTAAAATTATCTTTATCATCATTCACATCTGTAATCACATCCTCAATACAAACTTATTCATTGTCCACACTTGTCATCATATCAGATAATTCATATAATGTAGTGTTATACCATCCACTAGTTGTATTTTCTTTTTCACCATGTTTATTCAAACATTTATTACATTGATCTATTCTAGGATATATCAAGTGTTCTTCCAACTCCTATGGACTAACTTGTCTTGAATAAAAATAGTGTAAACATGGAAAAAAATTTGACAAGGATCATATGAATGATCTTTTTCAAACTTGATGAACTCTTTCACTTCATATTCATAATATTTTTTCATATGATTGGTATCCATCAATCTTTATTCATATCAATCCTATCTGATTTGGTAATATTAATATTTAAAAAAATAAATACCCAAAAAATTGATATAAAAATTAACCAAGGATAAAAAAATTATAGACATTAAGTCTCCTTTAATATTTACACCAATATCCACTTTCTAGAACCAAGGTCCTTCATTTGGGATCTTGTAGATAAATCAATATTCAGCTCTTCTAGCCTTTCCTTTATTGGTCGAAATAAGATAAATTCATCCTCATAAAGAAGTAAAATCAAAAATCTCTCATCATAATACACCTTCATAAAGTAGAGATTATTAAAATTACACTATATGAACATTAATTCTACCATGAAATCATTTAAATTCCAGTTACTCTGTATTGGTGCCTACTTAGCCCAAAAAAACTCTATTTGAGACTCGAATAGAAAATTCTTTTCTATTTATCATGAAAACTTCCAATTGATCTATGAAGATCTCTTCCTCAAAATCTCCATGAAACCATCATGTAAGATAGATGCACCTAGACTATATGATATATTTATTTAAGAATATATTTATATAATATCAATGTTCCCATTCTAGTGGGAAACTATTATAACATATTAATGTTAATTATATTCTAAGGACATTAGAAAATTATTGTTAAATATAATAATAATCACTATGTGACATAAATATATATACATATTCTAGAAATTGAAAGCACAATGTTAGTTAGATCTATAGTACCAACTCTATCAATTTATGTTAAATGAACCAAATAACCTTTTTTAAAAAATGTATTTTTATTTCCTTTTTTATAACAAATCAAAACGCGTTATTTTTTATTTTAATCAATCATTATCTTACATATAACCAAAACTAGTTAAACATTAATATACGATCAGATATTAATGAAATTTTAAAAAATTTAAAAAATTAATTAAGGATTATCCTAATTATTTTAAAATTTATTAATTCAAAATTATTAATTCAAAGTAATCAAAATTTTAGATTCAATTTATTAATTCAAAATAATTAATAATTCATAATAATTACTAATTCAAAAAATTTATTAATTAAAATTTAATAACTAAAAAATATATTAATTCGAAATTATTTGTTAACGATTTATATAAACTACAAATTCAAGATAATTATAATTATTTATAATAAAAATTATCTATAATCCAAATTATTTATAAATTATTTATTATTATTTATATAAACATAATTAGTTGTAATATAAATAATTTATATACACATTATCAAAAAATTATTTGATTGTTATTATTATTTATAAATTATATTGAACATAGAAAAATCATTATTTATAAATTTTGTCGAACAAGATATTTAGATACCCATGAAAATATTTTTTTTACTATTAATAATTGATATTATGTTCATTTATATGAATATTAATTTAATAAAATCGTAAAGCTGTGAATATGGAAAACATTTATCTTCTTTTTTATGAAACACAAGGCAACACAACTTTGAATTTATCAAATAAATACATTTATTTCCCCATTACAATGGGAATATATAAATTATCAAGGAAGATATTATAACTATTCATTTTATTTATAAGGTATTTAATAAGTACCTTAAACATTTTTGAGATTCTCACATTAATAAAGAAGATACCCAACATGGACATATAGCAATCAAACTACAACTCAAAAATACTCATAACGCAACAACTGAAATGATGAAAACATGAATGGGGACAACGTCGCAAATCGAAGGAACACCATTAGTAATTTCTATCCTAATAAATGTAATGTACGAAAAGACAAAATCCAATACAAAATCTATCTATATACAAGGAAATCATAATTATGTGGAAAAATGACATACCCCTCTCGCAGAAGCAATATGGTCCAGTGGTGGCAGAGTCGGGGTAGGCAGCAGTGGCAGGGACATGAAAGTGGTTCGTAGCAGCGGTGGGGTTCATGGTGATGGTGGGTTCATGAGTGAGGTGGGATCACGACAAAGGAGGGTTTCACAACATGGGGTGGGGTTTGGCATGCGGTTGAGGTGGGTTCGCAACGGAGGAGCATCAAATGATGATTCATAATGGAGGTGGGTTCACGATGGTGGAGCAATGTATGAGGGTTCACAGTAGATGAGGGCCCATGGTGGAGGTGGGTTTGCAGTAGAGGATGAGTTCTGAGGAGGGGTTTACAGCAGCAGAGGAGAGGTCGGCAGATGAGTAGTTTGCATCTGCGAGAGCATGAGGTGTGCGAGATGAGGAGAATGTTAGGGTTTATTTATAAATGCAGGTGATGCTTTTATCAACACTAATTAAAAATCACCGATAAAGGGTTGTTCTATTAGTGATAAAGTCGAATACGCTGAAAAAACAGACCTTTATCAGTGCTTTTTTAGAGATGATAAAGATATGTCTTTATCATCCCCAAAAAGCGCTAATGAAAGCTGTCTTTATCAGCGCAAGAATTATAGTGCTGATAAAGACACATTTAATCAGTGCTAAAAAATACTAATAAAGATATAATGATAATAAATAATATATATTTCAATATATACTTGTAAAATTGTATGTATAATAAATAAATAAACAAATATTTATAATAATAGCTATAAATAAATAAATATTTATTTATGTTTAAAAAAATATATATAAATTATATATTTTAATAAAATTTTAAATTTAATAAATATATTTGTTATAATATTCTAATTATTTAAATATAAATAAATATATATTTATTTATTTATAGTTATAATTATAAACAAATATATATCTTTCATTTAAATAATTATAGATTTATAAAAAAATATGTTTTTTATATCAATAATATATTAAATATATATAATTAATAAATTTATTAATTATATTTTTAAGATTATACATATAATAATTATATTTCTTATATTTTTATAATTTATTAAGTAAATAATTATAAAATTAAAAGAAATATACTTATTATAATTATAATTTTATAAATATTTATAATAAATATATAAATTATATATATTTATAAGATTAAAGATATATATACTTATATTTCTTATAATTTTATAATTATTTAAATGAATATATATTTATTTATACTTATAACTGTAAATAAATATATATTTATATATTTAAATAATTATAAAATTATAATAAATATATTTATTATATTTATAATTTTATTAATATATATAATTAATATATTTATTATAATTTAATATTTTTTTAAATATTTCTGTTTTTATTTATAATAATATATATAAATATTTGTTTTTATTTACCAATATTTGTATATATTTATAAATATATTTACTTAATTATATATAACATTAGATATGAATAATAAATATATTTTTTGTAAATTTATAATTATTTAAATAAATAAATATGTATTTGTATGTACAACTATAAATATATATTTATTTATTTGTAATTAAAAATTATAAAAAAATATATTTGTTTATAGTTTTAATAATAAATATATATTTATTGAAATAATTATAAAATTATAACAAATATATTTATAATTTTATAAATATATATATAATTAATATATTTATTATAATTTTCTAATTATTTAAATATATCTATATTTATTTATAATTATAATTTTAAAAATTTGAATTTATTTATAAATATTTGTATATAAGTATATATGATTGATATATTTATTATAATTTTATATTTATTTAAACAAAAATATATATATTTATAATTATAATTATAACTATTTGTATTTATTTTTTAATATGTGTATATATTTATAAATATAATTTTTTAATTATATATATTGATAACCTTATATGTATAATAAATATATTTATTATATTTTTAATTATTTACATATATATATATATAGAAATAATTATAAATATACATAAATGTATTTATAAATATGTGTTTATAATTATAAATATATATTTATTTATTTATAAAATTATAATACATTGTTTTTTGTAATTTTATAATTATATATATATATATATATAATTATAATTACAAAAAATTATATATAAAAATTATTTATATATAATTAATACTTTTTTATTATAAATAAAATAAATATATTTATTATTGAAATATATTTATTGTAATTTTGTGAGTATTTTTGAGAACATAATAGATTCATGGGTATAACATGAATGAACCATATACCTAGTAAAGTATAGATAATAAAAAATGTGTCCTCACATATGGACAAAATGAATGGTTGTAATGTATAAATCAAAATTAATGATGAATACATAACATATATGCATATCAATTAACCACACACTATTATATTTGTTGACCAAATTCATTGGAAAAATAAATTTATTTATTTATAGTTAAAATCATAATTATATATTTTTATAAAGTATTTATATATAATTACAAAGATAATTAATATAATTAATATTAATAATATAATAAATATAATATATCTAATAAATATGGTAAATATATTTATAATTTAATGAAATTTAGTATAATCTTATAATTATTTAAATATATTTTTACTTAAATATAATATTTGAAATACTATTTTTAAAACATTATATATATATATATATTTGAATTATTATTATATATATATATATATTAATTATAAACATGCATTTAATATTTAATGTATAAAAATAAACATTATTTTTTAATATAAATATATTAATTTTATATAAATTAATAATACTTTTTATTAAAAACTTTTATCAGTACTATTTTTAGCGCTGATAAATAGATCCTTTATGAGTACTAAGAAAAATGAAGATTATGGGTACATCTTTATCAGTACTTTCTTTAGCGATGAAAAAGAATAGATTTATTATCACTTTTAGTTGGCACTAATAAATGCCCCCTTTTATCAGTGCTTTTATCTAAGCACTGATAAAAATTGATGCATCCCTTGCCCAGATCTGCCGTAGTGTTTGAGGAACACAAATGGTACGGGCTATTAGGGGTGTAGACTTATAGGACTTTGAGGAACCTTCTCATGGTGTACTCCCTTGGTAATATCCAGTAGGATATTATGAGAATGTGACCTGCTAGTTGAAACTCCCCATTAATACGTGTCATTGGATGTTCCTATCTACAGACGTGTGTATTAGTCCTTAGACATTAATATTATTACTAATGAATATTATTAGTTTCATTCTTTGATGTATTGATGAAAACTATGATCATAGATGTTCGTGGTGAGGTAGGATACATTGGGTTCATCACGAGTACTATTTTATTAATAAATAATGAAAGAAAGAATTTTCCCTTTTGTTCATTAATAGAAGGTAATATCTCTCGACCTTTGATGGAAATGATACAAAATAAATAAATTCTTGGTCTTGGGGTTCTATATGGAAGTTATATATCTACAAATTCAAAGAAAGAGATATCGAGCACATAGGTTGATGAGATTGGCATTCAACCTTCTTGATTAGAGATATTGTGATAATGGGATTATATTACAAGGTATGTGTCTATATGAGGTGACATGTCATTACGAAATTTACAACTTTATCTATGGGTGGCTTGGCGTATTGTTAGATGTTAACCTTCGGATTTAGGCTGGTTTGCCTAATGCCACTGTGAAAGTGTCCTAGATGGTCGCACACTAAGTGTATCCAGAATCTCAGTTAAAAAATAAATTATTATTTATAATTTAAAAGTTTAGAAAGCATTATTCCCACACGTGATTTAACAATTATTCATGCATGCTTGATTGCATTTACTATGTCAGTAGTTATTCAGGAGAATATATTTGTCTGCAGAATATGTAATAAATATTTATTTTTTATTTAGTGAATATAATATTTATTTATTTATTGGTGAATAATGTAGTGGTAATTATTTAATAAATAAATAGTCATTTTTTAAGGCCTGATCAATATTGTGGATGAATGGAAGAATGAGTTAATGGTTGAATGATAAATAATAAATATTGAATATTATTTAATTAAATAAGATTTAATTATAATCCGTTATTTTAACATATGTCAAGAAGTAATAATATTCCTATTATTATTTGACGTCGGGTTTTTCTAGGATTTAAAAAATAATAAGGGAACATATGCAATTATTTTAATTTTACCCTAGTAATATACATACCCAATTGTGTTATTTTTCTCATGATCTAATTCAATTGTGCACAACAATCTTGGAGAATCATCTCAATCCTAGAGAGCTCCCTTATTCAAGAACACTGTTATGAAAAGATATCAATCCTCCTCCACCAGATTAAGGAAAATGCTTTGGAAGCGATTCTCAAGGTGATCTTAGAGGACAATGCATGCGCAATGATCTTCTGTTCTAGTACATGGAGACTCCTTTGGTGGTGTCTGGGGAGTCTTGGAATACGTGTGGATCACCACAAGAGTAAATCTACACTTGGTTTCTAAAATTCAATGACGATGCACTATATATTTTTCATCGGATCCAGCAATGAAGAAATAATTCCTTAGAGGTAGTTCGTTATCTAATAATATTAATTATAAACAGTATGTGTTGATCTCCCATCTCTAGGATCCGGTGTTCTATCCCTTGTATATTCTTTTAGTCAATTCTATTAATCTCGAAGTTCATCATCACATAAATCTGGTATTGATCATCGATTGTGGAAAAAAACATTGGGCACTGCCCAATGCATTCTTCCATTGTGCCCAGAACCTACAAGATTCTCATGATGTCTTCCAATTGTAATCTCCAAGATATCAAGTTATGATAACTAGACACGCTAGTAGGAAATCCAAATTTTATATGTGTCATTGAATATTTCTATTTCTGAACCTATTTAATGGTCTGTAGGCTTTATCATTAATATTAATTAATATCACGAGTCACATACATTGATATATTTTCATAAATCATGATGAAACATGTTCTTAGTGAAGATGGGTACGTTGGGTGTGACATTGTTGATATGAAATTAATTTATATTCCAATGAAGGATTTTACATTTTATTCTCTAGTAGAAGTTGATATCATATGCCATTTAATAAAAATAGAACTGTCATATCAAATCTATGACCATGATTTTTTTTTGGGAAAGTTCATTTCTAGAAATTAAATGAAATATACGTTCAACACATAGGTTTATGGAACCAATATGAAATCACATTGAATAAATACATCAAATTAGAGATATTATATTACACAATATACGTTCATATGAGCTTTTTTCCATTACAACTATGAGGTCTTTCTCTCTAGTTTCATTGGTGTGTTTCTAGATGTTAACCATGAACATTATGTTATTTTGCCTAATTCCACTGAGAAAATGGCCTAGATGGCCAAACAGAAAGTGTATCCAAGACCTCAGTTGAATTCTATATGAATTTATCTTATTAAATAAATATCATTACTATACATTTTTTACTAGTTATTAATTTTTAATTGAACAAAAAATTTAGTCATCAATTCTTTGAGAGAATATATGCGATTGGAATATTTAATAAAAGATTATTCTCTATTTAGGTAAATATAATATTTATAATTTTTTTTCAAATAATATAGTCATATTTATTTATTTATATTACTAGCCATTATGCAAGGACTGATAAATAATAATGAGATTTTATTGGTCAAATCAAGGGTTCAGATTGGAATGATATATTAAATATCATTTTATGATATTTATTTATCCACATGTTTAGTGCATGTTAAGTAAATATTTGTATTATATTATTATTATTATTTATATGTGGGATAATATACTGATTAGGTTATTGGTCATAGTTCTATGTGCAATTATCAAGCATAAACTATCTCTATAAATAATAATTATATCATTTCATAGGTTATACGAACATTGTGAAAAATGAATTCTAGAGAGAATTAATTTAAGACCAAGAGAGATCTTCCTCTAAAACACTCTCAAGAATAGAGAGTGATTTTCCTCCTCCATCCTCTCGACTCTAGAGATAAAAACAATAATATAAGATCCTAACCATTTCATAGCTACATTATTATTATAAATTTTGGTTATCCGCTATTTTTAAATGCTATATAAATATTTCCTATGAGTAGGAGAGGTCTTGGGAGAATTCTTGGGTTTTGGGATTTGGAAATTTTGGAAAAAAAGCTTATAACACATAGCACATGGATATCTCATAATTAGTTTCCATAGTACACCATAACAGTATGACTCAGTTTAAGGGGAGAACATTTTTGAAAACCATGTGATGTATCCCAGGTAACCATGATAATCAGGGAACCCAACTCCAGAGCCATTTTTCAATGCTTCCACATGGTTTATCAAACCATGTGGGTGGCCCAGGAAACCATGAAATATCATTTTTCATTTGACAATGAAGCATTCATGTTTGGTTGTTGGTTTGAAAAAAATTCTGGCCAAACCGTGTGCTTTATTAAAAGTGTAAAATTTATATCTTTTCCGATTCGAGATTGTTATGAACTAACACATTTTTTTAAAATATTTGACTCCCCATAGTCATAGGTGTGTTATAATCTTTTCCACCTTGTTTGGCACGGATTTCGAGGATGACCTCCTGGATGGGAGATTCAAACGTTCTGATCGGTATCTAGTGGGTTTGTTCGTAGAACCGGAAACATCCAATGATTCCACATCCGTTTGGACCTACTTTCCAAATGTAGGCGCTCATTAGCTTGTGGAATGATGAGGCTTATGAATTTGCATTGGTCGAGAGGATGGGAGGTCAGACTCATCACACCTTTTTGAGGGGAATTATTGTCTACTCCGGGACTCTATTTATAGATTTAAGTTATGTTCATGAATCCTTATTACATTACCAAGTATAAAATGAGCTTTCCTTTAGTTTTAACAATCAATGATTAAATATGCAAGAAATTTAGAGAATCTTTTATATGTATTCGAGGTTCTTCATCAATAGAGAATCATTTATATCTGTTTAGAGATTCTTGGTCAATGGTATCCTTCAAAACATTTATATAAAAGTATCTTGGTCATTATGATGACCAGGCTGGTTTTAAAGCCACTCAGTGGGGCACTTGAAGTTTATCGTCATTTAGAAGGACAGGGATTATTTCAAAGTTGGGATCGAACCCATAAATGGGCTACCTACGTATCCTTTGTTTTAGAGAAGGAATCAGAACCCACGTAATTCGAGTAATGGAGTATGATGTTTATGATTGATGGCTCAAAGAAGAATGTCATAATTACTTTTACACTCTAAGCTCACGTGAGTCATGCTCGGTGTGAGAAACAAGAGGTATTGGTAAAAACTTAGACAATTGTGCCATAAAAGATGCAATCATAAGAAATGGCTTGGGGCTTATGTATGTATGACTGCCCAGATAGATGAAGGTTTAGGATTCACTTTTAGGGAGAAAATCCATGAACAGGGTCCATAAAGGTATATGTGCTTCATGGAGATTTGAATACTCTAATCTTGGGGCTTACTCATAAGGAGGATGCCCAAGTTAGTAGGGGACATATGATTGGGTTTTACTCCTGAAAAGGAGACCCAGATCAAAAGGAAAATTAGGACTGGTTAAAGGAAATATGATAATTGGGACGTACTCCTGAAAAGGAGGCCCAAGTTAAGGAATTAAGGTTTGGGGCTTACTCCTGAGGAGGATGCCCAAGTTTGGGAACTTTAAGAATTTGGGTCTTACTCCTGAGGAAGATGCTCAGATTAAAGGACTTATAACTGGGGATTATTCCTAAAAAGGAGACCCAGGTTAAGGATTCTCTCATCTTGATGGATGAGGTTGAATGAATGAACTCTCCATATTTAGTGACATAAGGATATTTAAATCACTAGGTTTTGAGAGATATTCCACAAAATTCCTTTCATATAAGGAAGTAAAATCAAGAAATCATGCCATAAATGGCTTTGAAGAGTGTCTTGAAGACTGAATCTTGAAAAGAAAAGGTGTTATGGCTTAAGAGGGGTAAAATGGGCAAGATGGGCACCCAAAAAAGGTAGGGGCGCGCAAGTCTTGAAAGGCGCGCAAGTATTGCGGCGGCGCGCAAGTATTGGTCGCGCAAGTATACTTGCGCGACATGAGGGGTACTTGCGCGATTCTCAAACATCATTAGAATATTTGAGCGACTCTTTATAAATCCCTTTAGAATCCTCTTGAGGTTCCTCCAGAAAAGGGACGCACGAGTTCTATTGAAGGAATAAGGCGGCGCCCAAGTGTTGATGAGTTTCAACACTTAGGCCTTCCTTCTTCTCTTTAAATCTTCCGTTCTAGGTAAGAAATTACCTTTAGAAGTGTTCCGGAAGCTTTGAGAAGAGACTTGGGTGTCGGGAGCTTCAATCCGAGTTTCTGGAAAAAACCCTTTTTGAATGGAGGGCCCACAGTGTCTATTTATAGGCAAAATAAGGCCCTGGGAGGTTACCGGGCGGTTACCACTTAGGTCGCGCAAGTAACTTTCGCGACCAAGGTCGTCGCGCAAGTGTACTTGCGCGACAGTGAGATAACTTACGCGGTGCAGTTGCTTTTGATCCTGTGTTCATGCCTTTGTCGATTTTTGATGTTTTCTTCGAAGGATGAATCACTTTGAGCTCGGATATTCCCCTTTTCCGATCATTATATTCTGTGACGAAAGGAGTGTCAACAAAAGTCCCCCCTTAGAGTTGGATCCGGAGAGAAATGAGGATTTGACTCAGAGGAAATCAAAGACATCCAAAGGAAAAGGTGGTTTCCAAGTCTTCAGTGCGCAGAAGGCAGCGCGCAAGTGTGCTGGAACTTGACTTTTATTCAGAGTTCCTTTGTCTTTTGTGGGCAGTTTAACGTCATGCATGCCCGACATAAAGGGGCTAATGTTTGAGGTCGAAATAGCTTTGACCGAAATGGATTAGAATTGACACAATTCCTTGAAAGTTCATCTGAAAACATACTACCATACTCAAGTATGAGGGGAAATATGTAAACTATGGCTTAAGAATATTTGAATCCGAAGAATGATATGAAAAAGAGCTAAAAGGCATTATAAGAAGTAGTTTCCAAGAATGAAGTTACTATTATTTAACAAACCCATTAGGGGGTTGAAATATGCAGGGCCACCTAAGGGCATTGGCCGCATGGTTAAATAAATAGCATCTTTCGGCTGACAAGTCTGTTATGTGGACTGTTTATTCAAGGCCACCTATGGGCACGTGCTGCATAGTCAGGCAAAAGAACTCCCAGAAATTTACTTTCCTAGTGCTAAAATCCAGTGAAAGTTTATGGATATTCAAATTTTCTAAAGTATAGAGTTTGTTGTATGGAAAGAGGTACTTGAATATGGAGAAGATATTTCCAGACAAGATTATCGAAGAACTGGATGAATATCACTCCTACGAAGGTCTGACCCAAACATAGGGAAGAAGAATTAACCATAGACTTGAATACTTTCAGATCATGAAAAAGGATATGGGAAAATATGTTAAGGATGTCTATTTTTTGCGGGTCCCTACATACTATCGTTTAAGATAAATAAGGACAAAAGAGGCATTCTTCCCAAGAATGAAGTTACCATCATTTAACAAACCCGTTAGGGGGTTGAATTATGCAGGACCACCTAAGGGCATTGGCTGCATGGTCAAATAAATAACATCTTTTTCCTGACAAGTCTGTTATGTGGACTATTTATGCAAGGCCACCTATGGGCACGTGCTGCATAGTCAGGAAAAAGAATTCTCATAAGTTTGACATTTTTGTGACTAGAAGTCATGAAAAGGGTTATGAAGATCTGAAAATATTTGAGGTTAGTATTATAACACATAAAGATGGGTATTTTCCAATGTATATAGAGATACATATGTCAATGATAACCATAATCATGTTGTGGCTGGGTCCTGAATTGAAACTTGGACTTCACTACGTATCTCATAAGAATGAGAATCAATCCATACATAGTTCTTGAAATGCAGCTTAACGTCGTGCAAGATGGAAGTATGAGAAATCTTAGTTTAGGGTCATAGAATTCGGACCCTAATAATGAATACACAGTGTGTGTTTTCATGAGGACTTTTCAGCTAAGGTACTGAAAGTAAAATTTGGGGTTAGGCCCAAAATACATGGGGATGGATTCGAGGGATACTTGAACGTTCCTACGTATCCCATAAGGATGGGAATCAAACCCAAGTAGTTCTAGAACTACCCTTTGTACAAATTTGGTTCGTACATGTGAAGGGTGAAATGGGACTTTAGTGCAATGATGTTTTAACCTGAGATAAAAAATTTAGGCATTACCATGTATGCACGTAGTCTTTTTGAAAAGAAACATGATTGAAAAATCAATGTCAATAATAGTTCTCTCTCAAGTGAGGAGATCAAAGAATATTGTAGTTTATTGTCGTACCGGACAAAAGTGTTGTATAGTTTAACGTCGTATAACAAGGATGAAAGTGAATCAATGTGAAAATACTAATTCTAGGGGTGGTTTCACAAATCAACATCATATGAGATGGTGGTGAACTGATGTGAAGAGATTGTTTTTTTGCTTGAACCCTGGGAGGCTGCCTACATACCCAGCCTGGAGGGCAAGGATCAAAGTCCGTGTAGTTCAATTAATGAATGAATTAATGATCATGTTGTTCTTGGGGACAACGATCTAACTAAAATGTTGTTGGGACTTACACATGGTTAGTGGCCCAAAGAGAGTGTTATGGTTGAGGTTTGCTCTAAGCTCACGTGAGTCATACTCGGTGTGAGAAACCAGAGGTAACAACAACCTTAACGATGCATAGTTTAATGTCATGTAGGACATATCAAGGGACTATGCAGTTTAAAGTCTTGCAGTTAGGACTATTGGTGCTGCACAGTTTAGTGTCATGTAGGAGGGACAAAATACAGTTTAATGTCATGTAGGACATATCAAGGATTTTTTGTACAGTTTAGCGTCATGTAGTTAGGACGATGGAGATAAAATAGTTTTACGTCATATTGGACGAAAGGGGGACTGTGCATTTTAATGACATGCAGTAAGGACAAAAATAACACACCATTTATGTCATGTTGGACGAAAGTGTGAATAGTTTAAGGTCATATGCATGGACTGTGGATGGTGCAGTTTAATGTCATGCTGGACCTTTGATGATTATATAGTTTAACGTCTTTCCGGACGTGAGGGACTTTTATACAGTTTAACGTCATGTAGTTAGGACGTCACAGTTTAACGTCTTGCTGGACATAAGGGATTTTCAAATAGTTTATGGTCATATACATGGACCAGGGATGATGCAGTTTAAGGTCATGCTGGACGGTTTAGGGAAATTTTTCACAGTTTAATGTCATGTGGGACGAAGTTGCAGTTTAAAGTCATACTGGATCATTGCTGTATAGTTTAACGTCATATATCAAGGACGAACTGGTGTTGTACAGTTTAAAGTCATGTATCTAGGACTAAGGTGAACCAATATGAGGATATCAGTTCTAGGGACTTTTTACAGTTTATCATCATGCTGGACGATGAAAGTGCCACACAGTTTAATGTCATGTTTCTAGGACAGAATATAGTTTAACACAATACAGTTTAGTGTCATGTAGGACATAATAGTAACCAATGTGACAGTTTAACGTCATGTTGGACGATAAGGGAACTGACACAGTTTAACGTCATGATGGACGATGAAAGTGCCACAAAGTTTAATGTCTTGTTGCTAGGACACAATATAGTTTAATGTCATCTCGGACAAAATATAGTTTAATGTCATCTCGGACAAAAGGAACTTCTATACAGTTTAATGTCATGTAGATAGGACATAATACAGTTTAGTGTCATGTAGGACATAATAGTAACCAATGTGACAGTTTAACGTCATGTTGGATGATAAGGGAGCTGACACAGTTTAACGACATGCTAGACGATGAAAGTGCCACACAGTTTAATGTCATGTTGCTAGGACACAATATAGTTTAATGTCATCTCGGACAAAATATTGTTTAATGTCATCTCAGACAAAAGGAACTTCTATACAGTTTACTGTCATGTAGATAGGACATAATACAGTTTAGTGTCATGTAGGACATTGAAGGTGACACAATTTAACGTCTTGCTAGACGAAGTTGCAGTTTAAGGTCATGCTGGACCATTGCTGTATAGTTTAACGTCATATAGCAAGGACGAACTGGTGCTACACAGTTTAATGTCATGTTGCAGGGACAAGTTCTTTTCTACAGTTTAACATCATGTTGGACGAAGTTGCAGTTTAAGGTCATACTGGACCATTGCTCTATAGTTTAACGTCATATATCAAGGACAAACTGGTGCTGTACAGTTTAAAGTCATGTAGCTAGGACTAAGGTGATCCAATATGAGGATATCAGTTCTGGGGACTTTTTACAGTTTATCGTCATGCTGGACGTTGGAAGTGCCACACAGTTTAATGTCATGTCGCTAGGACATATTATAGTTTAACACAATACAGTTTAGTGTCATGTAGGACATAATAGTAACCAATGTGACAGTTTAACGTCATGTTGGACGATAAGGGAACTGCCACATTTTAACGTCATGCTGGACGATGAAAGTGCCACACAGTTTAATGTCATGTTGCTAGGACACAATATAGTTTAATGTCATCTCGGAAAAAATATAGTTTAATGTCATCTCGGACAAATAAGGAACTTCTGTACAGTTTAATGTCATGTAGATAGGACATAATACAGTTTAGTATCATGTAGGACATAATATAGTTTAGTGTCATCTCGGACATAATACAGTTTATTGTCATGTAGGACATAATACAGTTTAGTGTCATGTAGGACATAATACAGTTTAGTGTCATGTAGGACATAATACAGTTTAGTGTCATGTAGGACATTGAAGGTGACACAGTTTAACGTCTTGTTGGACGAAGTTGCAGTTTAAGGTCATACTGGACCATTGATGTATAGTTTAACGTCATATAGAAAGGACGAACTGGTGCTGCACAGTTTAATGTCATGTTGCGGGGACAAGTTCTTTTCTACAGTTTAACGTCATGTTGGACGAAGTTGCAGTTTAAGGTCATACTAGACCATTGCTGTATGAACCAATTGTAAGAGTCTTGGTTCTGGGGACCATATTTTGTGTTTATACAAAATATTTCTTCAGAAATCTGGAATTGTTTGGAGTCATGATGAGTTCTCCATCCATTGAGATTAAACAGAACCAAAGATTAACTCTTCGTCTGATAAAGACTCTGCCTGATTAGCATGTTTAGGCTATGCCGTTTGATGGGGCGGTGCCCATGGATTTGAATTAGATGGCATGAAATCTTCCAGAGTCAAAGACAATTTAGGCTTTGATACATACTCATCTTCTCCTGATTCCTCTTTCTTCTTTGAATTGCGCTGCCCTTTTGAGGATTTGTATTTTGATGGAGGCTTTACTACAGCTTTTGTAGGAGACACAATTGGCTTCTTAAATTGTGTTCGCAAAATGGAATGGGTCCGATTGATTGTCTTTCTGACCATCCAATCATCATATTTTTTCGCAGTTTTGCTTTTGACTTCCTACCACTCGCCTCCTTCCTCTGTATCTGTAGCGGTAATACACGCTACATGAGCTGAAGAACCCTTCAACTTGACTTTCCCCAAGTCGACCAGCTTTTGCAGGAGGTCTTTAAAGACAAAACACTCCTGGATGGGATGCCCCAACATTTGATGAAAGGGACAATAATTGGGACAGTCTTCATCTCCTTCCTTGTTTGGACTCTTGGGCACTGGTAATTGAACCAAATTATTTTCTAGAGCTGAAATGAAGTAACCAGGAACTTGCTCACTTTGGAAAGAGTATGTTTTACTCTTCAAATCCTCAAATTGTTTTCGTCGTTGATCTCTTTGAACATTTGGACGAAACAAACTTTGTTGTTGGCGTTCAGGAGGTGGATCCCTTCGAGAAGATGAAGGTTTTGAAGTAGAAATAGGTACAGGTTCTTGTTTAAGCATAACTGTAGCAGTTTCTGCTTTACCCATTCTCCTTCCTCAAGCTGATGGAATTATACGAGATTTAACCTTAGCATGTATAAGGGAATCTTCAATCTGTTGATCAATTAAAGTAAGGTCTCAAAACCCTCCTGTGTATTTCACAGGGATCAATGGCGTGCGTAATTTGTCACGCAAATTTGCCACATAGATTGGCAACAGTTCCTCCTGAGGGAGTGCTAAACTCATGGAATACGTTAATCCCTTCCAACGAGCAATGAAATCAGAGACTCTTTCATTCTCCCTTTGCATGCAGTTTGTAAGATCGAAAATTGTCATTTTTGGAAAAGTTGAGCTGAACTGAAGAAGGAATTTTTGACGAAGATCCTCCCATCCGATGATTGACCGGGATTGCAAGCTTGTATACCAGACAAAAGCCGGTCCTTGCAAGGTTCGCACGAAGCATCTGAGTTTCACTGCTTCTTGCTGCTCTGGAGTTCCCATCATAGGATCACAACAAGACACGTAATGCGTCAAATGTTGTTCAAGGTCGCCTGATCCATTGAAAGTAGGGAAAACAGGGTTTCCAAAACTGGATGGAGGAGATATTGAATCTAACCATTCAGGGTAAACTTTCTTTTCAGGTTGAACTTGCGCCTGTTTCCCTTCCATAGTTTCTAACCGAGCTGTTAATGACTCAATAGTAGTTATTAACTTTTGAGAAACATCAAGTTGAACTTGTTTTTGGGTAGTGCAATGAATGGAGCTTGGACAGACATGGTGGTTGGTGCTGAAACTGATGGTAGTGCTGCCAACCATTGTTGCGTTTGACCCGTAGGATTAGACCTCTGAGGGTGTACTGATAAAAGAGGATATTCCTGATCCATCTCAGTAGTTACAACAAATTCCTTCGACTGTCGGACTTCAGCATTCTTAAGAAGAAGACTACTCTGAAGTAGTTCTGCATTTAACCTTCTTAATTCTTTCATTTCTTACTCCTGTTGTGCAAACCTTTGCTCTAATGAGAGCGATTGACCTCCTTCAGAGGAAGGGTGAGAAGTAACCTGATTATTTCCTTTCCCCTTATTGGATCCTTTTCGGAGAGGGGGAAATGGGTTACTTGAAAGAATACCCAGATTTTGGGTAAGCCTTTGATTACATGTGCGCACACCTTCTTCATTCAGGTCTGTGTGCTCAACTTCTTGAGCAGGAACCTCTTCATCTGATCCCTCTGATTGAGCCTCATCTGGTGAATCAGTAGCAATGACATTGATGACATTAATGGATGCATATTGCATGGAATCCTTTCTATCAGCATTTCTGTGATATTGTCTTCTTCCATGTCCATGATGAGACATGACGTTCCGTTGACTTGATCCCTCATGAACTTCTTGGAGAACCATCACTTGGAGAGAATCTTCTGATAGCTTGGTTCTTCGTTCCTCTTGAGGCTTATTCCCTAATCGAGAGAATACTGACTTTCTCTGAGGGAGGGATTGAGGATTTGAAAAAGTCCCCAGTCCGGTGGACTGGGGATGTTCTTGCTGCTTCCGCTCAACTCCTCGAATCCCATTTGTTGACTCTGAGGGTTGGGTTAGAGAAGTCCCCAGTCTGACAAGCTGGGGTGTCTCTTGACATGCTATTTCTGAGATCTTCTTAAAATCTCTCTTGATCTTGCGAATCTTAGTTCGAAAATTAGCTGGATGCATTAACATGTATCCACTTTTATCACCTAGTTCAACAGACCATTGGATGATTTCCGAAACATCTGTCATTTGATGACGTGTTTGCTCCAGACAAGAGGCTTGCGCAATATTCTCGCCTGCTTGATGTAGGAGCAATTCAACAACTTGTTCTCTATATACTTGATTTTGAGAGGAACTAGTTGAAGCCTGTTCTTGAGCAAACTTTTGATTATGAACAAAGCCCATTGACTGTGGCTGACCATGGGCAATAACATTGCATGAGACGATTTTCGGCGGGCTTTGCTGACTGGAAAGCACTGTGAAATGTAGTGCTCTATGAACACCCCATCCTCTGATATAAACAACAGATGGAGCATTGGCAATTAACTGATGCAATATTCTTAGTGCGCCAAGGCATGAAGGTTGAAGGGTTCTCTGTTTCTTTTCAGCCTTCGGATACCGAGAGACTGATAGAGGTGTCAAATCAATCTGACGTTGTATCCCTTCTATTATATTAAGATGATTTTCATATTCATCATAAGATAATACCTTCTTCTTTAATTGACAAAGAGTTTTCCATATGTTGAGACGAATATCATGGATTCCATCATCTATCAACATCTTTGGAATGTCGTACTGGGAGTCAGCCAAAGGCCAAAACATGACTGGTACTTCACCTTTTGCCAGTTTTTTCCCCATGTTCAGCATTTCCTCTTTATCATTAAATGAAGATTGTTCTACCTGTTTTGACCAGAGTTGGTGTTTCCTTGTTGCTTCATCGGATTCAACAAGATTGGTAGAGAGATCATTGATCAAACTAGAAGATGCATGACTTAGGGGTGGTTTGGAGAATGACCTACACCCTGGGATATCTTCTGATTGAGAAATTATTTCACTTGTTAGTGATAAAGCATCAGACATGACTGGTTTCGCATTTGCAAGTGCCTCAAGATAAGAGGGCTTTCTTGGCACTACATCATCCCCTGAAGTATTTTCTAGGAAATGTGAATCACTACTGCGGAGAGGAATTTCGCAGCGAAGTTCATCATCATGGGGAGGACCACCATAATGGGTTACATCAAAAGATGAGATCTCTTTCTCCTTGGTCTTCTGACCACACAGAGGGTTCCTGTGGCTCTCATCTGAAGAAGAAACTTCAAGATTGATCGAACTTTCATGAAGCAAGCCTTCATGAAGAAGTGTCTGTTGAAGACCTTCAAAATTAATGTTCCCGTTATTGGGAACTGAGGGAGTAGAATCTTGAATTCCGACAGATAAATATCTGAGGGCTTCAAGAACTCCAGCATCGAGCAAGGCCTTGTTGCAGATTGTCCTTTGATCTCCTGACTGTGCTGGGCGGATCTTTTTCTTAGATGCCTTCTTACTCACTTTAGAAACCACTTGTTGACGAAAGTGGTTACTCTGAGCAGGTGTATGTGCCTGATCAGGAAGGATGGTCAGGTTAGGCTGACGATCTCCACTCAAATTAGGTGTATGTGCCTAACTTGGTTGTCCGTATGATATGGGGGAGTATGCCCCATAACCCTCTTGGACTGGAACAGATGTGTGTGTCTATTCCGGAGTGAATTGTTGATGTGTCACTCCATTGCTAGGGATAGATTTATGTGTCTGTCCCTGAGATGATGCTGAAGCTGTTATGATATCCTGGCAAGCATCCAGAATATGAGCAGGAATTTGTTTCTGCTCTTTCACCATTGACAAAATATGTTTGGTGACTTCAGCCGCCGGAACGGTGATATACGTCCATTCCGGGCTTGGAGTAGGTGTATGTGCCTGCTCCTGTCCTCCTTTTCCTATTAGTGAATCCTGACAATACTCAAGTGTGGAGGCAGAGAGTTGAGTCTGCCTCCTGTTTGTCGTCGGGGCTTTCCAACTGACTTCTCCGTGCGCTACCAAGCGAGACTGTTGGTAGGCTTGATTAGTATTAGCAGGTGTATGTGCCTTCTGATTACACTTCACCAAATGCGGTTGACAAGATCCATCATATGTAGTCAGACGAGCCTGCTGACTAACTGGTGATGTATAAGTAGGTTCATGTTCCTGCCTATAGTACTCCGCCGGAATTGTCTGGCGGGATTGGCTTGATGCTACCAGACGAGTCTACTGGACAGCGGAATTAAAACGGGCAGGTGTGTATGCCTGCTCGTTGTTCTCCACCAAGTTAGGTTGGTGGACTCCATCATATGTAGTCAGGCGGGCCTGCTGACTAACTAATGATGCATAAGCAGGTGTATGTTCCTGCCTATAGTACTCCGTCGGAATTTCCTGGCGGGATTGGCTTGATGCTGCCAGACGAGTCTACTGGACAGCGGAATTAAAACGGACAGGTGATTGTTCCTGCTCGTTATTTGCCACCAAGTTAGGTTGGTGGACTTCTCCGGAGATGGCAGGGATGACAACCTACCCATTGTTAACCGGATTCCGTCTCTGGCGGTTCATCTTGCCTGCTCGGGTTCGAGGAACCTGAGCTGAATGCCTGGAGTCGGTACCCTCATCATGTTGAGGGCACACTACCACACGAGTTTGGCAGCGATTGTTGATGGGAGCCCTCGAGAAGGACACCTGTCTTTTTGAATTAAGGCCCTGCGGGACCTGCTCATTCACTTCCTCAGAGTAAGGGAGTGAATGGAAATTGTGTTCTGGGGATAACGACCCGAAACGGTTGGAGACAGTAGTCAACACCGCCTGCTTCTTGATCGTTGGCCGCCGTTGTCCGGATGACCAGGTAGAGTTGTTTACTTGGAGGGCATGACGAGTGGCCTCCAGAGTTGGGATAGTACCGTTGCGACGGTACTCCTTAACCAGTGCATTAGAAACCCAGCATTGAAGACGCTGAGTTGGTGATTTCATCCTCAGAGCAGACGACGTTCCAGCAGGAGTAGTAGCATTGGTTTTCACAACAGCAGACCTCACAGTAGAGGTGTTCACAGCAGCAGTATTCACAGGGGTGAATTTAAGAAAATCCATTTTGCAAAATATCTTGAGAAAAGAGTGCATGTTCCATATAACAGACATAATCAAGATGAATCTGGCCACTACATCTTTTGGATGAGCACATGTCAATGATTGATTTGTTGGCCCAAGGGGACTAACAAATAAGATGAACATCACTTTAACTTGGTTAAGGATTCACGTCGGGTTCACCATTTTTGTTTCGCACGGATTTCAGGGATGACCTCCTAGACGGGAGATTTAAACGTTCCGATCGGTTTCTAGCGGGTTTGTTCATAGAACCGGAAACATCCAATGATTCCACATCCGTTTGGACCTACTTTCCAAAGGTAGGAGCTCATTAGCTTGTGGACTGATGAGGCTTAAGAATTTGTATTAGTCGAGAGGATGGGAGGTCGGACTCATCACACCTTTTTTAGGGGAATTATTGTCTACTCCGGGACTCTCTTTATAGATTTAAGTTATGTTCGTGAATCCTTATTACATTACCAAGTATAAAATGTGCTTTCCTTTAGTTTTAACAATCAATGATTAAATATGTAAGAAATTTAGAGAATCTTTTATATGTATTTCAGGTTCTTCACCAATAGAGAATCATCTGTATCTATTTAGAGATTCTTGGTCAATGGTATCCTTCGAAACATTCATAAAAGTCTCTTGGTCATTATGATGACCAGGCTGGTTTTAAAGTCACTCAGTGGGGCACTTGAAGTTTATCGTCATTCAGAAAGACATGGATTATTTCAAAGTTGGGATCGAACCCATAAATGGGATACCTACGCGTCCTTTGTTTTGGAAAAGGAATCAGAACCCACGTAGTTCGAGTAATGGAGTATGATGTTTATGATTGATGGCTCAAAGAAGAATGTCATAATTACTTTTACACTCTAAGATCACGTGAGTCATGCTCGGTGTGAGAAACAATAGGTATTGGTAAAAACATAGACAATTGTGCCATGAAAGATGCAATCATAAGAAATGGTTTGGGGCTTATGTATGTATGACTGCCCAGATATATGAAGGTTTAGGATTCACTTTTAGGGAGAAAATCCTTGAACAGGGTCCATAAAGGTATATGTGCTTCATGGAGATTTGAATACTCTAATCTTGGGGCTTACTCATAAGGAGGATGCCCAAGTTAGGAGGGGACATATGATTGGGTTTTACTCCTGAAAAGGAGACCCATATCAAAAGGAAAATTAAGACTGGTTAAGGGAAATATGATAATTGGGACTTACTTCTGAAAAGGAGGCCCAAGTTAAGGAATTAAGGTTTGGGGCTTACTCCTGAGGAGGATGCCCAAGTTTGGGAACATTAAGAATTTGGGTCTTACTCCTGAGGAAGATGCCCAGATTAAAGGACTTATAACTGGGGATTATTCCTAAAAAGGAGACCCAGGTTAAGGATTCTCTCATCATGAAGGATGAGGTTGAATGAATGAACTCTCCATATTTAGTGACATAAGGATATTTAAATCACTAGGTTTTGAGAGATATTCCACAAAATTCCTTTTAGATAAGGAAGTAAAATCAAGAAATCATGCCATAAATGGCTTTGAAGAGTGTCTTGAAGACTGAATCTTGAAAAGAAAAGGTGTGATGGCTTAAGAGGGGTAAAATGGGAAAGATGGGCACCCAAAAAAGGTAGGGGCGTGCAAGTCTTGAAAGGCGCGCAAGTATTGAGGCGACGCCCAAGTATTGGCCGCGCAAGTATACTTGCGCGACATGAGGGGTACTTGCGCGATTCTCAAACATCATTAGAATATTTGAGCGAATCTTTATAAATCCCTTTAGAATCCTCTCAAGGTTCTTCCAGAAAAGGGATGCACGAGTTCTATTGAAGGAATAAGGTGGCGCGCAAGTTTTGATGAGTTTCAACACTTAAGCCTTCCTTCTTCTCTTTAAATCTTCCGTTCTAGGTATGAAATTACCTTTAGAAGTGTTCCGGAAGCTTTGAGAAGAGACTTGGGCGTCGGGAGCTTCAATCCGAGTTTCTGGAAAAAACCCTTTTCGAATGGAGGGCCCACAAGGTCTATTTATAGGCAAAAGAAGGCCCTGGGCGGTTACCGGGTGGTTACGACTTAGGTCGTGCAAGTCACTTGCGCGACCAAGGTCATCGCACAAGTGTACTTGCGTGACAGTGAGATAACTTGCGCGGTGCAGTTTCTTTTGATCCTGTGTTCATGCCTTTGTCGATTTTTGATGTTTTCTTAAAAGGATGAATCACTTTGAGCTCAGATATTCCCCTTTTCCGATCTTTATATTCTGTGACGAAAGGAGTGTCAACACACCTCTTCTGAGTGTGGATCTACTTATATTATTAGTAGTTTGGAAGGCCATTTATTATGGTTTGAAGCCACAGGTACGTCTATTAGTCAGTTTGCATCAATTATTTTAATGTTTCACTATTTGGTTTTCCATAGTCATTTATATCTCATTTTCCATATTTATAGGGTTATTGTTTTCATTTTTTTTCATTGCCATTTCATCTAAAATAAAATGTATAGGTTGTATGGATAGATATCTATGAATATAAGGTAGGTTTTCTAATAAATATTTCCTATAGTTTTGTAAAATTTTATGTGTATTTAGTATGCACGATAGTGTTAATGTGTTGCATGTTTTATTCCTTAAATAAGAAAATAATTTGGGCCTTAAATTGATTTTATATATCTTTCACGGATCTCATTGAGTCTATTGGGGTTTATGAGACAATACTTATGACCACCCAAAGGGTGTTCAAAATTATTGTAAATGGTATGGTGGGGGTTAAAATGGTGAAATAGGTGGTTTCCATGATTAAACCCATTAGGAATGTTGGTTTTCATGAAAACATGGTTAAAAGGGTTACTCAGTGTAACATGGGAATTAAATATTTTATGACATGTTAATAGGAATGGAATGGTTCATGGTTATAGTGGAATTTCGAATTGGTCAACTATTTTTAAAGGACATTTAATGACTATACTATATATATAAAAGATGAAATGGTTTAATTTTGTAAATTCTGTTTAAGGTATTTGAGTGTGATAGATAATGATAAGTAATAAATGTTGAAATAAATTATCATTTATTTCTTAGAGTGTTAGAAGTTCAAATATATTGAACCTTGGAAATTAGTAAATGATGGAATGGTTTAGGATGTTGAACCGATACTATGTATCTATGGTTTAGGTGTCAGACTTATGCTTTATGGAGAAATGATATTTACACATCGTTACGTTGTCAAAAAATTACTCCAGGAACTAATACTATTCTACATGGTTTGAGATGTTGGACAGATGCACTATATCCATGTCTTAAGTGTTGGACTAACGCTCAAGGCACCAATGATGTTTATACACAATTTATGTTTTTAATCGATGCTCTGGGAACTAATAGTACATAAACATGGTATTGGTACATTGGACTAATGCTTCTAGGTACCAAGAATTAAATAATAAATGAGAACAATTTCTTTATATTTAAGTACATATCACCCTATGATTTTTGGGATAGATTATTAGCCTTATCCCAAGAAATTTTGGTTGTCCTAGGTGTCACTTTTAACATGAGAGACAAAATGGTTAATTAATAACCATTTATTTTTAAAACATGTCTTCATTTATTTACCTTTATATAATACCATACTACATCAGTATACACTATTTCTTAGAATAGTTATTTCTATACACATTTTCTATGATATCCTATTGATTTATTCTCACACCCTTATCAGGTCTCAATTAATACTTGAGCAGACTTCATGGTTGCTGGCTAGGACAAGGGAAAATGTCTCAGTGATAGATGGATTATTTGGGAATGTATGGTATGGAGATTAGATGAGGTTATTGGGCTAATTTTTGGGACACATTTTATGTATTGATAGTTTTTTTATTTGTTTTGAGTTCATGTTAGAACTTGAGACTATCATGAAACAACATATTTATTTTATTTGCTTCTTAGAACTAACCCATTTTTGGGAATTTGGTATTTTTTTGTGTTTATCTATTGGTTATTAAATATTTTTATTTTCATAGTTGTTTAAGATGTTTTATGTTGTTAAATTAGGTATTTTCCCCCCATTTCTCTCAATAGACCCTCACTTCTAGTTGGTAAACTCTAGGGTATGGGGACACACACTTGAATATATCTAGTGAAGCAGTTTTTCTAGAATTTGGAGTGAGTTAGGAAATTATGTTACAATATGGTATCAAATGAGGAATTTTCATTTTCTTTACTATTTGGGAAAGGTAATAAGAAGAATAGGATGTGATAGGTCTTGGTAATGAACTCGTGTGTGGGAGTATCTTACCCGTGTGTAGGAGAAAAACCATGTTTCTATAGATATGATTGTTGTTTTGAGGTTCACTTGTTATAGATTCAATGTTATTTCACCTTGGGAGATACACTTGTTTTTTGAGGATATTGATTTATGATATTTTCTTATGGGATTTTATGACATGTTGTTGTGTATGCGTGCATATTTTCAAGAATTCAAGGGTTTATGTGACAAGCATCATATTAATAACCTAAGTAAAAACATGTTATAACCTATTTTTTTACATAGGGTAAAATTGAGTTGTGGGAAGTAAAATTCTTTTCATATTATTTTTTAGTTTTAAATAAATAGTTCCTAATAAAGTGGGTTTAATTATTCTAAATCCTATGATGTTAAATTTATCTTTTAAAATAGTATTAAATACAAAGATTACAATTTAGAAAAATTACTTGTAGCATGAGTTAGCCATAGGACCTAGATATGGATATTTGGGTGTAATGATAGTGTTATTTTCATAACCATTGAGATAGTGTAGTGTTGTGTAGTTTTATTATTGGTAGTTGTGTCCCCTCTTATGTGTAACAATTTAAATTATATGTTATGATCCCTGGTACATGTGTTTGGAGTTATAGATGGATGCCTCCATGAATATTCTTTCCGGTAGGGATACATAACGACATTTCTAATAATACACATATGGTTGTAGAATCAAAGCCCCCATTGGCTTTGGGTGATAGGGAGGAACCACATTTCCTTGATAATTTCACTTAATTTTTTCATTTTAAGTTGAGAGATCTAGTGAGGGATGCATAAATGATGTTTGATATGAGTAGGGAGTTACAGTTCTAGTGAAGCTATGGTGGGATATTTAGGTCAAGGATGAGAAGCTTGATGGAATGGTTCGGGATGAAATTCATAATATTTCTGTGTATCATTTATCCCCATATACCCTGAGATAGGATAAATCCAATATGGTTATAAATTTGAACAAGGAAAATATCCCAGTGATGGATTATGCTGGATTCTTTGCTGACTTGTAATGTTTTAATCTGATAATGGCATATTATGGGGCACTTAGGGAGAAACATTTTCATGATGGACTCAAATGAAATATCATGTCATAAGTAAATATTTTATGCTCAAAGAGTTTCATTGAGGTGGTAAATCAGGATCTCATTATTGAGGGGATCCTAAAAGAGTCCTATATTGGTAGGTAGATTCTTTTAGTTGGGTGATCTGATATAAGACTCTCAGTAAGTAAGAAGTAGCATTACAAGAACTTCTGCTAATGAGGTGGTTGGAAGAGAAACTAGGGGAGTGGATTGACCTCTCATGTAGTGATCTAGTGTTCAACTACTAGTTTGGTAGGCCTGGACACATGTGTGTTCAGTGTCATCGACAACTAGTGGGTTTTCAAGCTCATGGAAGGATGGGGCACAAATTTAGGTTTTGAAGGAACCATCAACAGATTGAATGTTATGGGGGATAAGACTACATAGAGCATTGAACTTATATATAGTACCCTAAATCAGTTGGGAAGTTTGAGTTAGATGAACTATACTGGTCAGGTTGGATTATGGGGTACTCCCTAACAAGGGAGATAGTATCAGGAGAGTAGTGCAGTGCATGGGACTCTGGTAGGAGCTCATGGTAGAGGATTAGGTCAACTGCATATAGTTCATCCTGCTCTCATCAGTAATGACACTGAGTTGTTGACCTCCCAAGGTATTATTCTCTCACCTTATATAATTGCTATTGATTTATTTGATACCAGATCTTCCAATTCATCTATATCTTCCCATGTTGTCGATGGTTTGTGTATGGTGGTGGACATCATATAAGTGTTTATGTCAATCAACACAATTCTAGGGGTTAATATTGGAGGGTATCTGTCATTGTAAAGAGTTTTCCATCAAGATTGATGGGTACCATTTCGTTTGGGATTTTTTTACTTGAGATGTTAAGATTTGAATTTAATATCGGAATAGACCTGTTAGTTTCATACTAAGATCGCATTGACAGTTACTATATGAGGTTTATTATCATGTCTTCTTAGGGTAACAACTATGTCCATCATGAGGAATAGTATTTGAAATTCAGATATTTGGGTCCCACCAATCAACAATTAAGGGATCTCATAACCATGGTTTTGAGTGTTATGCTAGATTACGGTGTGGTGGATTAGAATGTATTCACTCCTATAATAGATCAATTTCAGAACGTGTTTCCTAATTTTTTTTCAATGATTCCACATAATATGGAATTTGAGTTTAGTATTTAACTATTTATCAGGGATAAGATAATTTCCATTCCTTATTATAGAATGGAACCCACAGATCTTCAAGTGATTAAGGCTCAGTTGAAGGAATTTGAGGCTAAGGGGTTTGTTTGGATGGGTTTGTCACCTTGGGGTTCCCTAATTATATTTACTAAGAAGGTTGATAAAACATTTTTCTTATGTGAAGAATTTAAAATGATGAAGTAAATTAAAATTAAGAACTAGTATCACATTATATTTATTAATGATCTTTATGACTAGATGAGGGGTACCTGAGTATTCTCTGGGATTCATTTAAGATCAAGTTACCATCATTTGAGAGTGATACTATCTGATATACTATGGAAAACTTTTATAAGTAGTGGTGGATTGTATGAGTTTGTTGTGATCCCATTCGGGTTGGAAAAATCCATTTTTTAATGTATGGATTTTATGAATTAGATCATTCATCTGTATTCAGATCCGTTTGTGGTAGTATTCATTGAAGTCATCTTATTGTACCCCTAATCTAGAGATCATCATGCCCAACATATTTATATCATCCAAATTAAAATTAGAGAGAATCAACTATATTCCAAGATATCTAAATGAATTATATTGATTGAAAAAGTGTATTTCTTGGGTCACAACATCATGGACTAAGGTGTATCAGTGGACCTAGAGAAGGTCCAAGAGGTTTTTTCTTACAAGAAGCCTGAATGTTTTTTACATCCAAATACTTTTGGGTTTAGAATGCTTCTACCAATGGTTTATTAGGGTATTTTCTCACCTAGGAACACCACCCCCATGCTTGAAAAAAGGCCATAAATTTTGATTGTTTTGGAGTATGTGAAAATCACTTACAAAAGATGAAGAAGAATTTGAACACAATAGTGATTCTAATATTACTTGAATCAGGTGAAGAATATATTTTATAATGGGATTCATATAGGATCGGATTTAGGGAAGTATTGATTTATGGATATTGATTCGGGGAATATGGATCGTGGAATTTGAGTCAACGTGAACAGAACTATCCTATGAATGATCGTGAGTTGGCCGTAGTGGTTTGTGACATAAAATATTGGAGATATTTACTTGTAAGTGAAAGGTTTTTTATTTATAATAATAATAATATCCTTAAATATATCACTTCATAGTGTGATATAAATATTTTAGAGTGTATATGTGTTGAATACAAGAAATATTTTGATTTTGAGATGCCATATATATGGAGTAATGGAAACATTGTTTCTGATTCTATGTGTTATAAACACAAACCCTGGTGGTTTAGGTGTCATGTTGTAAGTAGAAGCTAATGGACTTATTCACTGAAATGTGTATATGTGTTTAAGAGGAGTGAGAATTGATGACAAGTATTTCATTATCTGTTATACCCTCTCTTCTAAATTGGTTTAAGGGGAGGTACTATGCTACTACAATATACATAGTTTTGAGGGACAACATTGATGGTGTGAAGCTACCTCTTGACTATTCCATTGATGATGATGAGGTTATCCATGTTTGTGGTCAATTTTACATGCCCACGGGTATGTAGGAAGATATGATGTGTGAGTTTCATTCTTTGAAATGGGTAGTGCACTCTAGATTTACCACCTAGGTTAGACAGTATTAGTTCTCATGAATGAAGAAGGATATCACATGTTTTGTGATGAAAAACTATAACTTTCAAAAGGTGATGACTGGGAATTAGCAGTCTACTCGTCTATTAAAGAACCTTAAAATTCCAAAATAAAAGTTTGATGATGTTACAATGGATTTCATGGTAGTTTTACCTAGTACTCCTCAAAAGAGTGATACAGTATGGTTGATTGTGGACCGTTTGAAAACTATAGTCCATTTCATAATGAATCGAGGGAATTTAACCATCGATGAGTTGGTAAACCTATATGTTTGGTAGGTAGTTCCTTTGGAAATGGTTCTTTGGAATATTAATAAAGATTGATATCCCCATTTTACATTTTTCTTTTAGAAAGTCTTGTCGGAGGGACTTGGTACTCATGTGTTTTTGAGTACTGCATACCACCCATAGAAGGATGGGAAATATGAGTGGAATATCTAGGTGTTAGATGACATAATGATAGAATTTTTCTTATATTTTGGTATAACATTGGATATGAACAATGGGTTTATTGAATTGAACTTTATAAATAGTTATCTTAAAACTATTCTAATGATAACCTATAAGGCCCTGCATATTTATCCATGTAAATCACCATTATATTGGATGAATGTAGGATAACTATAATTGTTCGGGATAAGTATTGTATAGGAAACATCAGAGCATATATATATAATAATGAAATATATATCTACAACATAGATTAGTTATAATTCATATATTGGTCAACACCATCATCCTCTACAGTTTACAATGATTTAACATATATTCATTTGTATATCACTATGAATGGGTCAATTTAGGATTCAAATGAAGGGTATGTGGGCATCCCCGTATATGGATCCATTCAATATTATTGAGAGGATCATTCAAGTAGAATATTAATTTTCTCTCCCACAATGATATATTTCTTCTTAAAACATGATTCATGTATACCATCTTCATTAGTATCACCTTGACCCTTATCATCGGATTGATGATGATGTTGTTGAACTTGAGGGTCATGCATCCATTGAGAAGAATTTAATTCATAATGTGGATAATCGAGATAATACTCTTCAAGTTATGACCATGCCATTAGTTTGAGTATTGTGGAATCATAGCATTTTTGAGGAGAAAACATGGGTGAGGAAAAATGATATACAGACATAGTGGATAGAGTTTTTTACCTTGGAGTCTTTGTTATATTAGGGAGAACATATAAAGTATGATCTATTATATTATGGGGAGATTATAAGATCCTGATCCTCATATAGGTGTGTCTTTATTTTAAATTTTGGTTAACAAACATTAAAAAATATTACATAATTCTTTCCTTGATGTAGGGATGGTCTTGGGAGAATTCCAAGGGTTTGGGACTTGGATATTGGGAAAATGGTGCTCACAACAAGTGGCACATGATAGGTCATAGTTATTACTAACCATTCCCCATAGATATATGGAATAGTTGAGGGGAATCGTGATTTCAAAAACCTTATGATGAATCCAAGGTAATCGTTCTAATTATGGAACACAACTCTAGATATGTTTCACATTTATTCTACCTAGTTTATCAATCCATGTGGGTGGCCCAGAAAACCTTGTTAAAAGGGTTTTACTCAGATAGTGGGGGACATACGGATGGTTTAGGGTTTCAAAAACCGTGCAGCAAAACCATAGGATTAAATCAAATGTGGTACATTTACGACTTTATCTTCTAAGATTATTAGGAACTCACCTAATTTTCCCATACCTTTCACTCCCAAGAGACCTAGGAGTGACCTATGATTATCCTCTTCTAATAGTGGATATCATTAAATTATAGGCTATTTAGAGTGTGGTTTCATGAAATTTAATGCCCCAGGTAATTCTATGAGTTTGTTTCATTCCATTATTTTGGATGTTTCCCTCTTTGGTTCTCCCTCATCATTTATACATCTAATGCCCTATTTCCAAGGCTATTTTATGATTTTGTGACTGTGGCTGTTTTATATCTAATAAGAGGCCAAGGTTGGATAAGTAGATATCTATAAACACAATGTAGTCATTTTAATATATATTTCTCATAAATTTTTTTCATGTGTATATCGTATGTGTGAAATAACCGATATGTTGTGTGTTTGATTAATTAAATATGAAAATAATGTGGGACTTAAATTGAGGTCTTATACCTTTTATGGATCCTATCGGGTCTGTTGGGGATTATGAGACCAATCTTATGACTACCCATGGGGTGTTACAAATTCATAGATATGGTTAAGTGGGGTTTTAAATTGTAAAATAGGTTCTTATTATGATTAACCCGGTTAGTCTTATTAGTTAGCTTAACAATATTGTTAAAGAAGTTACATGGAATAACATGGAAATTAAATGTTTTATAACATTTTAAGGGGAATAGAATGGTTAATGGTTAATGTTGAAATCTTGAGTGGTTAAATATTTCTGAACTGTATTTAACGGTTATGTTGTATATACAAATGACGAAGTGGTTCAATTATACAAATTGTGTTGAAATGTGTTGCGTATGACGTACCTTGGTGAATAATATATGCTGAAATTATGTATCACTATTTTCATGGTGTGTTAAAAGTCAAATGTGTTGATCAATGGAAATATAAAATAAGGAATTATTATATGGTGCATGTTTTTATTGAAAAAAATAAAAAACACACAAAATTAACTATGTTTAAAAAACATGGGAATACATTTTAGGTTATTTTCCAATATATAATAATCATTTCAACATAAACATAGAATAAAAATAAGTATTCTAATCTAACACTTTTTTTAATTTATGTAATTCTCCGTATTATTTAATTAATTAAGCCACAAAATGAGTTTTCTATTATATTTTATAAATATATAATGGTTAATATGTTAAAATGATCCAATAAAACTAAAAATATGTTATAAAACATTATTGAAATTCTTTTTGTTTAAAATTTGGACATAAAAAATTTTAATTAATGGAAAAGGGTTAGGTACATATGAAAATGCAGGTGCCCATACTTAAACCCAAACCTGATTAATAAATATAATATGAAAACTCAATTAATACCCATTTAGAATTTCTCAAACCTAAACTCAAACCCAATGTTAATTACTCATTTGAAACCTGAACACATTTAATTTTTTTAATATTTAACTTTTATAATGATATTTTAATAATGAAACATATTTTAACCATGATTCCATTAATATATATAAATGAATAAAAAATAAAAACAATAAAACCATTTTGATAAATTGGAAACCCATTACAGAGAGTGGAGGGGGAATGTGTGAGGAGCATGAGACTGAACATCTTCATATAATTTCAAATAAAAAATCCTATCTTATAAAGATTAAAATCTCAAAATTAAATTTCAAGTTACTTACTTTTTTTATATTCTGTGATTTAAAGAGCATGTTGTACCGCACACCCATAATACTATTTATATATACTATTTTATGATAAAAAATTAATGATGATAATAATTATAAAATTTTTTGGGCTTCAGGTACTCTATAATTTTAACGTATACCCTATAATATAAATAAGCAGGTACAAAATTTATAACCTGATCCCTACCCAAACCCGATTCTAAATTTCCCATACTCAAATTTGTTGGGTTAGGTATATCTGGATACAAAATTATTTGGTACCCATTTCCATCCCAAACTATAATATTATAAATTTTGTCATAATGGTTTTATAATAAATATTCAACTAGTGATCATAAATAGATAACACTTATTTAAAACTACAGTTAACATAAATAATTCAATGAATTTTGAAGAAAAAAGTTGATTATTTACAATAAAATCGATATCATGGGTGATTTTTTTTAATTAATAGAAATTCTAAATATTATTTGAGAAATAAGTCATTTTGGGATCCATTTTTAATATTAATATATCTTAATTTCAAATAAATTTATTATCAATCAATTAGAAAAAAATTTATTCAACATTCAAATGCAAAACATGTTGAAAAACAAAATAGGTATTTGGATATTTAAATAATTAGTGAATGATATAAGAAGGATGTTTTTATTACTATTATAAATAGAAATATAGTGTTGTATTTTATAATATATATGAGATCCAATAAATATTTTTGGATCAGTTCTAATAAGGGTGAATATAATGCATATTCCGGTTATTATTTAGCAATGTAAGTAGGGTTCACCTTTAATGAATAAATTGTTAGAGTTAGTACCCTAGAATGGATTACTATGTACTTTATGATTAATAATATGAAATATTTTTAATATTAATAAATTTATTATCATATCACGATTGTTCTTCCACGTGATATTTTATGTGATTATGTCATAAGGACACATGTCTTATTATAATGTATTGGTTGTTCCCCAGTATTATGAGATCCTAATGCAACTGAGAAATTGAACTAGATGTTCACATACTAATTATATCATGAAAATCAATAAAATTCTTTATGAATTTAAGTAATTAAATAAATATTACTCTCAAACATGGTTTAATAATTATTCAATCATGATTTATCAGAAATTTTTAGTCAAAAATTATTTTAGATAAAATATGTGAGTTGAACATTTGATAAAAAAATTTATTCACTATTTTATTAAATATAATATATATGTATTTATGGTCAAATAATTTAGTGATATTTATTTATTTTAAAAAATAGTTATTACAAATGTTTTGATAAATACTAATGAGGGTTTATGATCCAAAGTGAGGGTATGGTAAGGAATAATGTATTAAATATCATTTTAGGATACTTATTTCCTCAAGAGTTTAGTTCCTGTTATGTAAACATTATTAATATATTTTTATTATTTAGACATGGTGATAACTAGTGATTATGTTATTAGCCATGGGATTATGTACAATTACCATGCCTTAACTAGAACTATAAATACCTATTATATCATTTCCTAGGTTATGCCAATGTTGTGTACAATTAATTCTACAGAAAAATCTCTCAATCTATAGGGAGATCTTCCTCTAAAATGATCTCGAGAATAGAGATTTATTTTTCTCTTCCACCCTCTCAAATATTTAGATAATAATAAAAATGTAATATCCTGGCCCTTTTAGAGGTACATTTCTTATTATAAGTTATGGTTGAACTATATTGTAAAATGTTACAAATGATTTCATGGGAGTAGGGAAGGTCTAAGGAGCGTTCTCGGGGTTTGAAACTTGTAAATTTTCAAAATGAGGCATAAAACACAAGGGACATAGTAATTTATGTGATTATTATGTTGTTCATGTTAAATCCTTTTTAACATCTACATTATGGATGATGAGTTCCATGAAATATTTCTTGGGTTTTACATATTCAATGTATTTTGTGTCTTATGAAAAAATTTGAAGGAGTATTATTTCACATAGTTAAAATATTCATGAAGGTGTTTTCCATAACACATTAAATATGCATGAATGAATAAAATGATGTGAACTTCAGTGTATGGACATGACCTTAAACATTATATATTCTTGTGATTTTAAAATAAAATTATTTTTCTTTCATTCCCAAAGATCTTTTAGGATTAGAGATTTAGCGAATTTGGAAGACTTTCAAAAAGTAAATCCATAAATTCCAAATTGACTCTTATACTCAGTATCTATTTTTTCCATCAAAGGATACCATTTTAAAAACAATACATGTTTTCTCTTCTTGTAAATTATTCATTGTTTTCCCCTTATTCTCATCTATATCTCTATTATTCTTTAAATCCTAAAAAAACATTTTAAAACATGGGATGATAATAAAAGCTTAGTAAGAGACATAAAAGAATGGAAAATGCTAGTCCAGTGAAAATCCATAACAAAATCCATAAAAATACCTTTTATTCATTAAAATAATAATTTTTTTCTAAAAGATCAATATCTTCCCTTTTTGAAAAATAAAGGATTTTTTTGGAAATTCATTAGATATAATATAAAATATATGTCGAAAACATGGAACTTAATTTATCATCTAACACTTAAAAAATCTTCTATGGACATAATAAGCACTATCTGGGCCACCCCATGTTATAAATTAATGTGCCTACCTGATGCAATCAGGGCCACACCATGTAAAGCGATAATGGCCTTTCCTGACACTATTTGTGCCACCCCATGTTAAGATATAACAGGATTTCCCAGAACTATCTAGGAAACCCCAAGGATAATTCTCAAGTAACATATAATTAATAAAATAATTTTGTTCTCTTAATCATAAATCCTTTCAAAAAATCATTTAAACTCGTTAAAAAATCCCTATTAGATTTAAAAATACCCAATGCTTTTTAAAGACGACTTTTAAAATTGAAACAATGTACACATCCTAAAGAAACTATTTACATTGAAAATAATCATGGCCATTATGAAATATGCATCAATGAATTAAATCATCATGATGATAGGAAATTACACTCATGCCATATTATTTTAAAAAATAATTCCTTTTATATTTTTGTTTTAAAATTCCCAAATAACCTCTATAAGAAAATAACAAAAATAATACAATATTTTATGTATAATGTAATACATGAGTAGAATTGATTTTTAAAAATACTTTTATAATAGTAAAAACATTTTTTATATAATTTTTCGTAAACAAGTACATTGATGAAACATAGATATTTAAGTGTAACTTTAAAAAGATACTTTTTTAAAATAATGTCCCTTATAAATATCATATCGTTGAAGTAGGAATTAATCAAATGAATTGAACATATGTATCTAATTTATATCCATATAAAACAACTGAAAATATAACATAATATATTCAAAATTAATTTCACACATAATCTTATCATTACTTAATTATGAAGTAGATGTTTAACCCAAATAATGGAAATTGGGCTAAGACGTTCTCTTACCTCATACTTCCCTTTAGTGGTGTGGAATATGAACTCTTGTATAATGGTTTAAATAATGTTATAAAATCATCCCATGACTATATTCATGTTTATAATACCTTATGTGTTTATTTAATAACATCTTATATCCAATTTATTAATAATTTTGCATTATTTTCATTATTTCAGGTGTGTTTGTTTCATGCTTTCATGATCAGTTCATTTTTATATAATTAATGATTTTCCTGTAAAATGAGATTAAAACCCTAGAAGTGGAATTAAAGAGAAATAATTAACTTCCAAAATTATTAATGGTCCCATATGTCATTTTAATTTCTTAAATGAGGATGATTCATTAGATATAACGTTAATGGTAAATGTTTAGTTTATTTTGGAGGTTTTTACGAACATCACAAACTAATTTCTTTTTATTTAATATTATCTATATATATTAGTTATAAAAGATTAAATATGTTATAATATTCATATTAAAATAATAATTAACAATAATAATAGTTTAATTTCCATCCATGAAAGAGATAATAGAAAATGAACCAAATAATTATTCATGGGGGTGATTAACCTACATAATTTAGTCAATGGTTTATTTTTATTTAATAAAAATAGATGAAAAATGAAATGGTCCTGAGATATTCCATTAGAAAAATAACACTATAATTTATACATGATTCTATATTTATCATGCCTTAATGGGTAATGGAGTTGAGGAAAAATTAGAGAAAAATAAATTAAGAGAGTTACTTTGAGAAAATTATCTCTTGAATATAACCTCCTTGAGAAACCCTTGAGAGCCTTGGATTTGGTATTATTGTGATACCAAAAACACATGGACATGGGGATATTGAGGAGGATAAGTTTTTTCATATATTTTAGGAGATTAATGTCTTTTTTATCCTAAATTGGGTGGTTAGGGGTTGTATTAATACTTGAGGAGAGGTGGGTTTTCGTGATTAAAATAATGAATATTAAAAATTTAAATCCAACCACATTTAGGTGGCATTAAATTAATTGAATTAATATTGAAATTAATATTTTAGAGGCTATTTAGGGTCATAAAACCCCTCAACCAACCATTTAATGTTTTATTTGTTAGGTATTTTAAAAGTTTAACTTTTTTTTAACTTTAACACATTTCATTGTTTACCTATACCATGGTAAATATTTTATTTACAATGGTAACTTTTTTATGCCTAAAAATTAAATTTACCTTAAAACACATATCAAACATATTAGTAAAAAGATGGAATCCATATTACATAATTAAATACACAAAATTGTAAAATTTAGAATTAAAATTAATCCTATAAATATAATAAAAAATTGAATTTTAAAAGTGAAAAGTTTAAATGTTTGAAATGTTTTTATCTCTAATATCAATGTAAAATTGATTAAAATTAAATAAATTATATTTATTTATGTATAATTGAAGTAATTATACTTTAAAACAAATTGAAAATTTATTTACACTATATATATAAATTATAATAAAAAAAGTTTTCAATTAAAATGTAGTATTTTTCCAGTATTCATAATAAATGAAACTTGATAGAACAAATACCAAAAATTAACACTATCATAATTTTGATATACCGATTTCAATAATTATTTTTATTTTTAAAAAATAATTTTATTAATGTTTCAAAATTTAGATTTAAAATAGTTGTTCCATCAATAGGTGAAAAAATTGCATTTTAGAAAAATATTACTTTTATGCTTAAAATAAGATTTGTTGTTATCTTAAACATATCAACCTTATTGGATTAAATTTAAAAAGTTTTATTGAATATTTAAAATATAAATATCATTAATATATTTTAATAGTAGTTATTAATTTTATTTATTAAGATAAAATGTCATAATGAGCATAAAAAATCAATTTATTTTATAAAAACACATCCTTTATATTCAGTTTGTTTTTATATTCACATCTTATTACATTGTAACCAATACATTCATGAATAAATTTTATTTCCATAATTTAGTAAATATCATTCATTCCCAGCATTACAACATCTAATTGATAACTATATCATTTAAATAATTTTATTTAGCCATTTGTTTAAGCACTATGTGGTGTATCTTGTATGATATTGAATACAATGTTTTCTTTTAAAATCTCAGCGTGTTAAATTCTCACAGTTTATAAATTGTGTTCCAAAAATTTCAAATTCTTCTTAGTTTCTAGGGTTTGAATTTTAAAAGTAAACTTATTGAAATCTTACACCAGAAAATGATTCAATTAATCATTCTTTTGAAAATAGAGAAAAAAAAATTATAAAGGATACCCGAGAAAACACATACTTGGTTTCCATGCAAGAAAAATTTAACATGGAATAGAATTTTAACTATCACGTTCTAATGGATAGTGATAGATAATATGGTTCTTATAATGTTAATAATAACAAAATTTTAAATCTTTCATGGGTTAAAAGACCATTGATTTCTCATTATGAAAAAACTGGATTACATTTTTTTTCAAAAATTTTTTTCCTAGAATTGAGGAATTATCCTTATACATAAACTATGAAAATAAGGAAGTTTAATTAATTTACAAGTATAATTACATCATTTAACAAATTTCCTCCACTATATAATATTTTATCCAAATGATGTTAATTCAAGATGAATTCTCATACCTAAATAATCAGAATCAACTGCTATGGATCACAAACTCCAAAAAACCATAACTTTTTATTCCTCATGTATCTAGGAATTAGCCAAAACCAAAATGGTTATTATAAGTTAATTTAGCTATATAAAAATAATAAACTATTATAAAATTAATAAATATTCTAAAACCCAAAATAATACATTAATACCTGATGTTCAAAAATAATCAATCGATGAATACATATCCTTAACATTATTCAAAACAGTCCATATTAAGATTGAAAAAAATTATAAGGATTTAATCACATGAAATTTAATGATAAGTTTTACAATTTTCCCAAAATAACATCAATCACTCGTAATGTCTCCTTCCAGAAATTTAATTTCCTAAATTACATAATCTCCAAGTGAGCTAACCATTTTTTGAATCATCATAATACCATAATAAATTATATATTATTCTATAATATAATTCAATGTTTATTAATAAAATAAAATACAATAGTATTCACATGTATCAATTCTAAAAAATAACCATAATATATTTTAATCTCAATGGATATCTCATACCTTCCATTTTTCATCCCAAAAAGTAAGAACCCCTAATTACCTCAAGATCCAAAAATTCGACCAATGATTTAAATCTTTTTTTCACCAAATTTAAAGGAATTTATTTTAAAATAAGATTTTTTATATCATAAAATTACGGGTTATATGTAATTTTAAAAATATCATCATTTTACCACTTTTCAAAGGTATCAATTCTATCTAACTTATGTTTTCAAATTTATAACAAACAAAAAAAATGGAAAATCCTTAGGAGAAACATGATTCCCATAATGTTTAAAAAATTTCACTATATCCTAAATTTTAAAACTCAGTACATAAAAATCATTCATATAAATTCTATCTTAAACCATTAACCATGCTTCGTCATCTTAATACATTATTTCTATAATCAATATATGAATTATACCATTATGACTCAAAAATATAAACCAAAAAATGTTTCATACCTATAAAATAAAAAAAGTATTTAATACCTTATATCCATAAATCATTATTTCATTGATTCCCCTTTATCATAAACATCCAGAATTTAAATGGTCATGTACTTTATAAATTTTCACTTTTCGAGCGAGATGATAATGTTGTGACTTTGAAATAAAATGAAAAAAACTGTGACCTATAAAAAATTTTGAGAAAAGAAAAGGTTTTAGATAAGTCAAACAATACTCTAAAAGCTGTCAAAATCATTTGAGAAATATTTTGTAATAATTGTGAAAATCAAATCATCCTCAAGGGATAAAATTTATATTAAATATCGATTTCCTTCCATATTGATAAATGATCCTTAATCTATAGAAAATAACATCATTAAAACATGAAATGAATTATTACATGTTAAAATGAAAATTGTACCTTTAAATATAATACCTATATAAACTCTATATTACATTACCCTTAAAATCCTTTATACCTTAATCAATTACCTTATTAAGTCTAATCTCAAAAAATATCATTAATTTCAAAGAAAACCATAATTTTAAACCTCAAAAGGGGTGTCTAATACTGAAAAATTATAATCATCCTTAAACTTTTAAACCATATATTAATATTTAAACTCATAAGAAACCATCCTAGTCACTAAATTAATCTAAGACCTCACATTAATACCAACTATGTGGATCCAAACTTAATCATTACATATTCTAGAGATTTTAAACATGAATTATTTTTTCTTTCATTCCAAAAAATATTTTAGGTTTAGAATATTAGAGAATTATAAAAATTATTACAAAGTAAACCAATAAATCATAAGTGGATTCTTATACTAAGTAACAATTTTTTCCACCAAATTATATCAATTTAAAAATAAAACTTTTTTTCTCTTTATGTAAAATCTCCACAGTTTTCCCCATGTTCTTATCCTTGCCTCTATTCTTCCTTAAATCATGAGAAAAACATTTTAAAACATGGTATTAGTAAAAATGATCAGTAATGAGAATAAAATAATGTAAATTGTTATTCAAGTGAAAATCTATAAAATAATTCCTAAAAACACACAATTTTATTCATAAAAATGAATAATATTTTCAAAAAGATCAATATATTACCTCTTGAAAATCAATCAATTTCCATGAAAATGCATTAACAAGAATATAAAATACAAGTTGGTAAATTGGAACATCATTTAACATCTCACACTTAAGAAATATATTAATGTATTACCCAACCCTATTTTATTCAACCCATGTTAAGATATAATGGTCTTACCCGACACTTTCTGATCCACCCCATGTTATGCTACAACTGGATTTCCTAGCACTATATAGGACACCCCATGTTGAAAAAAGGTCTTTCTTCATGCTATCTGATCCACCCATTGCTATGATATAATGTGATTTTCAAGAACTATATGGTCCACTCCATGTTTAATTATCAACCTCTATATAACGAAAAACATAATTTTTTTTTGTTTTTAATCATTAATCATTTCAAACACTCTTTTGAACACATAATAAAATATATTTTGGAAATCAAAAAACTATTTCATTTTTAAAGATGGATTTTAAAATCGAAACACTGTAAACATCATAAAAAAACCATTTACCTTAAAAATAACCATGAAAATTTATAAAATAAGAATAAAATCATTAATGTTTCATGATGGCCTGATAATCCTCTCATGTCATATAAGTAATAAAACATTCCATTCCTATTTTTGTCGAAAAAAGCACAAAGAACCTCATTTAGAAAAAAAATATTTTTTTTTTAAATTAATACAAGAGTATACAATATTTTAAAAAATTCATTTTATAATAGTATAAAAATTCTAAATAAATTTATAGAACATGTACATGGAAGAAAAATAGGGTTCAAAGGGTAATTTTAAAAATAGATTTTTTTAAAACAAAGTCCCTCATAAATATCATATCATTGGAGTGGGAATTAATAAAATGAATAAAATATGTGTATCCACTATAAATCCATATAAAAATGTCTAATAAAACATCATATATTCAAAAGTCGTTTCACAAATAACATTAGCACAACAAAACTATGAATTAGATGTTTAACCCGAAGAATGAAAATTTGGATAAGAAATTCACATACCTCAGAATTCCATTTACTGGTGCATACTTTAACCTCCTTTATAATGGTTTAAAAAATGTTATAAACTCATTAATGAAATATTTTATTATTTATAATAGCTTATGTGATGATTTTATAAAATCTTTGGAAAAAAAAATTTATAATATTTCATTATTTTCATTGTTTCAGGTGTTTTTGTTTAACGGGTTCATGATCGGTTCATTTGTATATAATTATGTTCTTTCTTGTAAAATGGGATTAAAACTATGGAAGTGTATTGAAATAGTATTAATGAACTTGAATATTTTTTAATGGTTCCATTTATCATTTTATTTCTTATATGAGGATGGTTCATTAGAAAAATATGTTAATGATAAATGTATATTTTATTTTGTCCATTTTTTCTAACATCAAGAACTAATTTTGTTTTATTTATTATTATGTATGTATATTATTACCAGAAGATGAAATAAGTTATAATATACCAATGAAATTATTATTTAACCATAAAAATATTTTTATGACCAACCATGAAGCCGGTAATAGAAAATGAACAAAATCATTATTCATAGAGGCAATTAACCGATATAACATGGACAATAGATTCATTTCATTTAATAAGAAGTGATGATAAATGAAATGGATATGAGATATTCCTTTAGAAACATAAAAATATAGTATACACAAGATTATTTAGTTATCATTAATTTATGTGTGAATGGGGAGAGGGGCATGTAGAACAAAAGATACTAAGAGAGGTACTTTGAGAAAGTTATCTCCCCAATTTCACCCCCTTGAGGATCCCTTGAAGACCTTGGATTTGGTCTTTTGGTGTGACAACAAGAACATGGAAATAATTTTTAGAGTGAGTAGAAGTGGTTTGGACATATATTGGAGAATCTTCTAGGATTTTTGAGTCAAAATTGGGCCGTATTTATAATTTAGTAGAGGTGGGTTTCAGGGATTAAAATAATGAATATTTTATATTTAAAACCATACACAATGATGTACCATTAAATTAAATGAAACCGGCTTGAAATTAATAGTTTAAAAGATTTTCAAGGTCTATCCACACATCATATGACCATTATATGATTTATTATTTAGGTATTTTAATAATTAATCTTATTTAACTTTAACTCATTTCATTTTTTACCTATACCATGGTAAATAATTTTTTTACCATAGTAAAAAAATTTATGTCTAAAAATTAAATTTGAACTAAAACATATTTTTTACATTATTATTCTAAATATAAAATCAATTTTACCTAATTAAATTTACATAATTTGAAAAATTAAATTTAATATTAATCATGAAAACACATCAAAAAATCGGGTTTTAAAAGTGAAATTTATAAAAGATCAGAATGTTTTTATATCCAATTTCATTTTTAAACTGATTATAATGAAATAATTTGGATTGAATGATTTATTATTGAAATAATTATAATTTAAGATAAATTTAAAATATAATTTATCTATATAAATAAATTAGATGAAAAATAATTTTTCAATTAAAATGTTGTATTTTTTATTATTTATCAAAAATGAAACTTGTAAGAAAAATACCAAAACATAACCTGAAGATAATTTTTTTAGCTAACTTTTAAAAAAGATTTTTTTATCAAAATAAATTTATAAAATTTTTAAATCTAGATTTAAAAAATATGTTCCATCAAAAGGTGGAAAAAATACCTTTTAGAAGAATATAGTTTTTTATGCTTCAAATATGATTTATTGTTATATTAATTATATAAAATTTAGTGGATTACTTTAAAACAAAATTATTGAATATATAACATATAAATATCATTATTATCTTTTATTAATAGTGATTAATTTAATTTAGTAAGTTAAATTGTCTTTATGGGCATGAAAATAAGTTTTTTTAATAAAAACACATCCTTTGTATTCTGTTTGTTTTATTTTCATTGATAATTAATTGAGAATAGATGAATTAATGAGCAAACTATATTTTAATAATTTATTTAATATCATTCATTCCTTCCATAACAATTACTTTTTTATCACCATAACATTTAAATCATAATATTTAGTCATTTTTTAATGCACAATTTGGTGTATCTTGTATGATATTCAGTATAGTGTTTTCTTTTTAATATCTCATGGTGTTACAATGTGTATTTATGATGTTTGTGAGGAAAATACTACATGAAGAATGAGTGAGTAGGTAGAAGATTTTGTAATCTACAATCATAATATCTATCGTGTGTAACGTTGAAAAATTGAGAAGAAATATGTAATGAAGTGAAGAGTATAATAGTGTGAAGCTCATGAACTTTTTAGTTGTAAAAATTACAGTGAGAGGAATTACATGAATCAAACAATTGTCATAAAGAATTAATATTTGGAATGCATAAAGAATTCTGAGTCCCATGAAATAATATATTCATGAAGAGTGTATATTGATGAATAATTCAGACTGAGATTTAATCTCAGATGTTTTAAAATGAATAAGAATACATAAATTCCCAAATGCTTAGTGAGCAAAGAAGAGTCAAATCATGGGAAGATTTGAAAGTCTAAAATATTATGTATACATGAACATTAATTTCAAAAGTTCTTGAATTAGTGCACATTAGTATATCTAGTAGACTGATTTATTTATGGAAAAAGATTACATCTATAGGTGGTGAAAAAGAAACTAGAATCCAATAGAGATCATTAATGTTACAGGTCATATTTTGAAGAGAAGTTGAAGTCTCCATTGGGACTCTAGAGTGAGAACACACTGAGATTACATGTGGATCTATTTTTTTAGTGGTAGATTATAAACATTATTTGAATATTAAAGTGTTAATAATATGATTATCTATAGTCATATGAATGAGGCTTTCCCTAGTTTTAACCACTTTCATATAGTTATGAATCTGTAACTGGGGGGAATAACAAGTTGCAACAAGTAGTATTCCTTTTTTGTCGAACCTTGTAAATATTTCTGTGTTGTGGTATCATTTTTACATTTTCATATGATGTGAGGCTGATAATTAAAAACAAGGTATTGAGACCTCAATCAATCACATAGGTTTCATTAAAAGAGATCAAATTTATATGATAACAATGTACCACAAATTCACCCCCTCTTAGTCTTATATATCTAGTTCATATTATCTATTAGTTTGTGACCCTCTTATCCCATTTTTTTAGTGATATTAGAAAAAGAATCCCAAACTCTAAGGTTATAATCTAGCAACATTCCAGGTAACCCATAAAATAAGTTATTATTTTTATATTGGAAAATTACCTCATATGAATGTACATTATGTAATATAATATCTTTGTCTTGAAATTGCTAATTAAGTTGGTTGTATACTAGTTTCATCAACCTATGTGATCAATTTCTCTTTCTTTGAATTTCTAGAAATAAGAAAACTGACATAATCAGAAAGAACAATTTTAATCACAAGGTATAAGATATCAACTTATATCAAATAACATGAAGTACAAATCCTTCATCGACTTATTATTTAATATCATATTATTTATTTCACATCATATATATCCAACATATCCCTGAACATATATCCTCATGATTTATGAAAATTCATCAAATTATAATAATCCTGATATGAATTAATAATAATGATAAATTATATGTACCATTACAAAGATCTATAGATAGAAACATCATATAATAAATATAAAATGAGGTTTTATTTCTGGAGATTTTAGTTCCCATAACCTCATATATTAGATATTACCAAGGTTTTACTTCTTGAGACGATGTCTTAATGTCTTATGATCCCCCTAATCCTGATATCATGTATCATCCTTGTCCCATTATAAAATATCATCCATCAATATAACATGTAGTTAAGAATATTTTCATGGAACTTCTAGGTTCTCATCATAGCAGGGAAATGATATGACCTTTCAGTGTGACATGTATCTTTATGACATTATCATATACAATGTCATGTAGAAGATCAATAAGATTTGATAATAACATTATAAATATTCAAAATCAAGCATATGGGCAATCATAAAGATTGTAGTAGTTTGTTCATGGGAACCTACACTGAAAAAATCCAACATATAATAGATCCAACTACCAATAACTGACTCTTATATCTCCCACATGATGTTGATACAAAAACTAAGTTATGTCATTAGTCAAGTGGTCCACCACATTCTCCTCCAAGGAAAATAATCTCACTATAACCTCACCCCTTTGATAAGAATCCCTCAATAGGGGATACTTCAAAAGTATGTTCTTTCTCCATTAATGTTACATTAGATTCTTATTGAGAGATATTACTATATTATTATCACAATACAATGTGATTGGGTCTTTATAACTAGCCACCACATCAAGCAATCAAATGAAGTTGTGTATCTAGACTACCTCATTAGTTGTATCACAAGTTTTAATATTCTTAGTTTACACTATATAATTAGTGAAAAAATTTCATTTATAACTCTCCCAACTCACAACTACTTTATTAAGAGTGAAGTAATATCTTTATTATTGTTTTACAACATTCTAATATATTTTAAAACTATTATCTATACATTTCCTAACGATTAGTTTCATATTTACTCCATACACTAGGAAAATATCATGGGAATCGCTCGGAAACATAAGGATAAACATAATTATAGCTCAAATCTAATCAACATGATCTAATTTATATCTACCTACCATGATCATGGAATTTGAATGATTAATCATGGTTTATTATATTGAATACATGATACATCCTATCATATATATGTATGAGATACTACTTATCCTCACTCTTGTTTTCTATGAGGAAATATTTTCTTGTAAAGATGTATACCATGTGACACTAGAACCAATCCCCTCTTGTATTGTTCCATAATTAATATCTATATTATCTAGTAAATTTATGTAACTTATTATAGTCCAAGAATCCTCTTACTTTTATCATTAATGATTTTTATTCTAAGGATGCATGTTTATTCCCCTATGTCCTTCATAGAGAAGCAATTTTTAAACCAGTCCTTAACAGATTGTAAGACTTGCATCTTATTTTGAATATGTAATATTTCATTGACATATAGCACTAGAAAAATGACAAAAATCCAACTAAAATGATTATATACACATGGACCAAATTCATTCTTTATGAAACCAAATTATCTAATGTCTTCATCGAGCGGGTTGTTCCATGATATGGACACTTGATTCAATACATTAATAGATCCATGTAAGGTCCACGCCTTATTGGAATTATTTGGTGTCACATAATATTATGTTTGTTTCATATAGAAATATTCCACAAGGTTACCATTGAGTAAATTTGTTTTGAAATTCATCTTCAAAATCTTATAGTCTTGAAAATATTCTATAGAATCTAGAATTTAGATGGATTAATGCATAGAAAATAAAGAAAAGGTTGAATCATATTATATTCAAGGATGTTGTTTAAATCCATTATCAAATATCCATACTTTATAGGTACTCAATTTACATTCCATGAATAGGTTTTTAAATACCAATTAATTCCCAATAGGATTTACATTAACTAGAAGATCAACCAGAACTCATACCTAGTTATGATAAGTAATATATCTCAGAATTCATGTCTTCTTTTAATCATATATAATATAAGTTTTCTACTTCATCATTTTATAAAAGAGGATAAATATTATCAACCAATAAATATTCACCATCTTTATAGACTATAAAACCATATATTTATAGTTCTCTAACCTTTACAGCACATCTACACAATACTTGTATAAGGCCCCGACCTTAAACCTTAATGATTATTGAATTAAATGAATAATTAACATTGAGGATCTTTTCAGGTTTAGAGTTTTAGATAATTAGATCATAAATATTACATCTCGAAATATTACAAAGTAGACACTTCTACTAAGTTTCCATAAAATAAAAACTCTTAAAAAGAAACATGCCTATTTCCATGTTTTAGATAGCATGAATTTCCCTTGATCCCATCCTTGACCCTATTCCACATTAAATCCTATGAAAAAAATTTCAATAAAACATGGGGTGAGCATAAAAATCTCGGTAAGGGATACACAAAGAATGAAAACTGTTAGTTTATCCAAACAACACGTAAACCATGTATACTTTATCAAAGTAATACATTCACTTTCATGAAGTAGTAAAAACTCTTCACTGAAAAAAATATCAATACTTACCCTTTGGTAACAAAATCATTAACATAAAACCCATATAAAGAACACATAACATATAAAGGTAACTTGGGACATAAACACACATAAGTGGAATAACCATACGGTCGACTTCCATACATATCACTTAATGGAATAGCCATACAGCCAACATCCATTAATTCTTAATGGAATTTCCATACAGCCGACTTCCATAACCAATGCATTGGGGGTCATAATGTAACCACCCATCCTGGTATTCATGGCACCACCCGTCATATGGTTTATCATGTAACCACCCGTCAAATGTCGAAGTACCATTATAAAAATCATAAGACATAAAACAAATATAATGGAAAGAAAAAATTTCCACACTTTCATCACAATATATCACTTAAATATATTGACATAAAAAATCCATTATAAAAACCATTTTCAATACCAAAATACATAAAATAGTATATGGTATTTATTTCATTTTAAAAACATTACGGCTTATTGAGGAAGCCAAAGACCAAATAATACTCACGGCGGCGGAAAAGGTCATTGTCACTACGTACGTTAAAAGAAACATTCATTTTTGTCATTTAGTAAAATGCTTCATAGAAAAAGATTAATTTTTTATAAAATTAAAATTCAAAGGGGTTTATACACCGTATAAAAGATAGTTGTGTATAAAATGAAATATGCCTCAATGAAAAGAGATTGAGACGAAGTCCCTTACCTCGGGTCCGACTTGACTCGATCGTTATTTAACGTCCTGAATAATAAACTTGAGTTAATTTCTACTTCCTTAAAAACATTTTTCAAGTTCATTATACCTTTTATTTTACTTATTTCCATGTTATAGACATTAGGTAATCATTTATGTTAATAATTCTTGTTTTGTCGATATTTGGTTCTTAAGTCGAAAGTGGACTTCTTACAATTACATGTTGTTCGTGTGGTCAAAGGTTATTTATATCCAGAATGACATTCCTGATTTGGATATCATATATATCATATATATCTATCATATACATGTATTTATAATATCACATAATCATATAGTGGTAAGAAATGAAATGCACCTTTCATGAAGACGGTAAGCCGTACGTACGCATGAACGCTACTTTCATTTCTATGTCATATTAATGGAATTCAACTAAATGAGAGGTATGTATATTTTAATTCCAAAATTATATTCATCATTTATATGTAACATACATCATATATATCCATTATATATATGTACTTATAATAGTATATTATATTTGGGGAAAAGAAATGAAATGCACCGTTCATGGAGACGGTAAGCTGTACGTACGCGTGAACGCTACTTTCAATTCTATCTCATAATTTAATGGATTGAAATCAAAATTATATAGAGTTATATTATAATTCCAGTATAACATCATATATAATAACTTTAAATCCATCCTTTATACGTCCCACATATGGCATTAACGAATCAAATCACTTTGAGGGGGCGGTAGTCCACACTTCCTAAAATGAAGATATCGCTTATACCCATAATGTAATCCACAAAGGTATGACATAAATGAAAAATACAGAATCTTAAGGAAAACATAAACATATAATGTATCATATATAAAAATATTGACATCATAATGGCCACCTTTTAAGGTGTTAGAAGAATATTGAACAATCATCGTTTCGTGAGGCAGAAATTCCCCATCCACTGAAACAGTAAGTTCTTTAACCATTAGATGGAGATGTGTGTAATTGTAGCTCAAATTATTTTTATAAAAAAATCCTAGTATATTGAATATACTGCAGTTGTTACAAAAAAATGAATAAAAAGAGTTTAGGGGGTTGGGGAAGCAAAATAAAACAAAAGAACACAAGTGAACACATTACCTTAAAATCGGGTAACTCTCTTAGATTTGAGCTCAAAGGCTTCCTTGGGAAGACTTCTACCCAATGTGAGGCTTCAAGGAGTAAGAGAGGTATGTGTAGAGACAAAATGGGTAGGGTTTTTCTGAGCCAAAGGCTTCATAAGTGTGGGTAAAGAGGTAGAGGTGGGGGCCTTTTATAAGAGGAGAGGAGGGGAACTCTTGGAAAGTAAGGAAATATTACTTTATTATAGAATGAGTTTCAGATTTTAATGGTCCCAGATTGATGTGTTTAGAGGATAAGGTGATAAGGGTTTGAAATCCACCCATCCAATAGGTTTTGGACATGTGTAGGTCTCATATTTTACATTATTTTTCTATTTTATTTAAATCGTTAAATAATGAGGTAATCGCTGCATCATCATGGTGTCATAAATAATTTAATTTAGTTAAAGTATAAAAATTATACAAAAAATAAAATGATGTAGGAAATCGGTTTACCTTTCCAATGAATATTTATAGTTAAAATTCGGATTTGTATAAACCCATGTAAAAATTCGTTTAGTAAAATAACTCATGTTTGTGACATTTTTATTTTAACATTAAATAAAAAGATATTAATGACAATTTCCAACTAAAGTGTCTCCATGGGGTCCCCAAGTTGACCCATGGATTTTATTGGTCGCCCATGACACATCCAATAAGGGTAGGACATGTGTCAAGTTCATTTCATATTATTATAACATTATTTTTACCTTAAACTATACTAATTACCTCTAATCGCGATTAAAAACATAAAAGTTACTATTCACCAAATAATTATTTTAATCTCATTGAGAAATATTTTTATTCTTAATGACAACCATGTATGTCAGATTTTTGAAATTCAAAACACAGAAGTGGCAATGTTTCATTTAAATGAAAAATCAGTTTCTTTAACTACCACTTAGTGGTTTCACTATTCATTAAAAATTGAAGTTTTTCAGAAAAATACCCAAAATTCACCCTAAGATATATTTGATATTTTGAATTCAAAAATGAAGTCTATTTTACAAAATTCAAAACATATAAGTTGCATTAATTAATTTAATAATTCATTCCTGCTGTCAGAGCAAATAGCGTGTTTTTATGAAACAATAAGTATCAAAAGATTGACATAAGTTTAACTATGATTTCAAAGTGAAATTAATTCCAACGACCACTATTGGATTAAATGGTAAAAATATATTCTAATTTCACTTTAAAACCAATTCAAAAGATAATCTAATCATATAAATAAATTAGATTAAAAAGTTGTTTTGAATTAAAATACAACATTTTTCACCGTTCATTAAAAAATGAACTTTATCTGAAAAATACCAAAAATTTACACAAAGTAAATTTTGATTTCCCAATTCTAAAAAAAGAATTTTATTAGGTCCAATAGAATTCATAAGAGTGTCAACATTGATATTTAATGATGCTTCACCATCAAAATGTGATAAGTGAACCTTTAGTGAAATTTAGGGTATAAATGCCTAAAATTGAATTCTTTTCGTATTTGAATCCTTTATCTTTTACTAGATAAATGTAAAAACATTTAAAAAACATATATAATCATATATTAGTTATTTCTATTCATTCCCTCTAATACAACGGCTATGTGTTAACTACCATTTAAAATAATATTATTTTATTACTAGTGTGCAACGTAAGATTTCAAAGAAACTATTTGTTGCGTATCGGGTACTCTATCGAACATAGAAACCCCTTTAAAGTAAAATTAATATTTAATTAGTAAATATTAATAAATATGAAAATGTTTTATTCATTATTTACTTGGGATGTTACATCCTTCCCCCCTTTTGGGAATTGCGTCCTCGCAATTTTATTCACTTATCAAAATAAGTGGATGTATTTATCCCTCATAGGATTTTCAGATTCCCACGTTGCCTCTTCAACCATATGGTTTTTCCACAAAACCTTTACCTGGTGAATTACCTTATTTCCCAAAACTTTCTCTCTTTGGTCAAGAATCTAGAATGGTTGTTCTTTATAAGAGAGATTCTCTTCCAGCTGAACTACCTCTGGGCTCAAAACATGAGATGGATCTGGAATATAGTTTCTCAGCATCAAAACATGAAAAACATTGTGTACATGAGATAAACTCGGAGGTAAATCCACTCTGTAAGAAACTGATTCAACTTTCTCCATAATTTCATATGGTCCAATGAACCTTGGACTCAGCTTTACATTCTTACCAAATCTCATTACAATTTTCCATGGATAAACCTTGAGAAAAACATGATCAACTACCTCGAAAGATAGATCCTTCCTCCAGTTATCCACATAACTCTTCTGCCTGCTCTGAGCTGTTCTCATGTGTTTCTGAATCAACTGAACTTTTCTGCCATCTCTTCTACCAATTCCGGTCCCATCAGCTTCCTTTCACCCACTTCATCCCAAAATGCTGGAGTTCGACACTACTTCCCATATAATGCCTCAAATGGTGCCATCTGTATACTGGAATGAAAACTGTTGTTATAAGAAAACTCAACCAAAGAAAGATGTTGATCCCAACTTACCTGATAATCCATCAAACTAGCACGTAGCATATCCTCCAATTTCTGAATTTTTCGTTCTGACTGCCCATCTGATTACGGATAAAATGTTGTACTAAAATTTAATTCAGTACCCAACGAATTCTCAAGGGCTTTCCAAAAGATATAAGTAAACCTCGGATCACGGTCAGATACAACGTAGAGAGGAAATCTATGTAACCTGACTATCTCTTTAAGATACAAACGGGAAAGTTGATCTAGGGAAAAAGTATCTTGTATAGCAAGGAAATGATCAGATTTAGTCAAGTGATCAACAATAACCCAGATTGCATTATTACCTCGAGGTTTCCTCGGTAATCCCACAATAAAGTCCATGGATATATTCTCCCATTTCCACTCTAGCACTCTTAAAGGCTGAAGAATCCATTTCGGTAACTGCCGCTCTGATTTTACCTGCTGACAAGTCAAACACTTCACAGTAAAATCAGCAATATCTCTTTTCATTCCATCCCACCAGTAATTATCTCGCAGATCTCTGTACATCTTATTACTGCCAGGATGAACTGAAAACGTAGAACTATGAGCCTCACATAACAACTCTCTCTTAAACTGTGAATCACCAGGCATACATAATCTCTTCCCAAACCTCAACACACAATCATTATCAATGTTGAATTTAGGCAACATACCCTTATGAACCAGCTATACATTTTTCTGCGACTCACTATCTTCCCTCTGTGCTTGTTTAATTCTATCTGATAAGGATGATCTCACTGATACCTGAAACAAAACAGAAGAACATCCTGCACCAAAAATTTCCATGCCATAGTTCATCAAATCAAAAACCAAAGGATCTCGTTCCAAACATAGCATGGTTAATGAAGCATTACTTTTTTGACTCAAAGCATCAGCCACTTTATTTGCTTTTCATGGATGGTAATGAATTATACAATCATAATCCTTGATTAATTCAAGCCATCTCCTCTGTCTCATGTTCAACTCTTTCTATGGGAATATATATACTTTAAACTTTTGTGATCAGTATATATTTCACACTTTAATCCATACAAATTATGCCTCTGAATTTTTAGAGCAAAAACAACAACAGCTAATTCCAAATCATGTGTAGGGTAATTTGCCACATGAGTTTTCAACTGTCGTGAAACATAAGCAATTACCTGATCATTCAGCATTAGGATGCAACCAAGTCCTTTCAATAGAGCATCACTGTAGATAACAAACTCACCATTCCTGGAAGGATGTGTCAAAACTGGAGCATTCGCCAATCTTCTTTTCTACTCCTGAAAACAATCATCACATTCTTTTGTCTAGATGAACATAACACCCTTACGAGTTAGCTTAGTCATTGGACTAGATAACCGTGAAACTTTTTCAAAAAACCTTCAGTAGTGACCTGCCAAACCAAGAAAACTACGGATCTCAGTTAGATTTGTGGGTCTTGGCCATTCTTCAACAACTTTTGTTTTAGCAGGATAAATAGTTATGCCATCTTTTGAAACAATGTGACCCAGGAAAGAAATTTGCTGTAACCAAAACTCACACTTGCTGAATTTTCCATACAGTTTCTTATCTTTTAAGGTTTTCAAGATAACCCATAAATGAATTTCATGTTCCTCTTTACTTTTAGAAAACACCAAAATGTCATTAATAAAAACAGCCAACATTTTTCACCTGAGTCAATTGTGCCATCACTGCAACAAACTGTTTAGTTCTGATTCTGACCACATCAGGATACTGATTTGAAAGGTCATTTCCCTCTGTATGCCTTCCCAGAAAATATATTCTGTTTCCTCTATGAAAAACCATTATTAACACAGAAATATCTTAGGTGATGCAACATGGTATTCTTTAAATGATATATCATTTCAATCATACCATAAATTAACTTATAATTTAACAGTCTTCTAACTCCTAAAGTTATCTAAACCGACCTCTGATACTAACTATAAGGCCCCGACCTTAAACCTTACTTATTATTGAATTAAATGAATAATTCACATTGAGGATCTTTTCAGGTTTAGAGTTTTAGAGAATTAGATCATAACTATTACATCTCAAAATATTACAAAGTAGACACTTCTACTAAGTTTCCATAAAATAAAAACTCTTAAAAAGAAACATGCCTAGTTCAATGTGTTAGATAGAATGAATTTCCCTTAATCCCATCCTTGACCCTATTCTACATTAAGTCCTGTGAAAAACAATTCAATAAAGCATGGGGTGAGCATAAAAATCTCAGTAAAGGATACACAAAGAATGAAAACTGTTAGTTTATCAAAACAACACATAAACCTTGTATACTTTATCAAAGTAATACCTTCACCTTCTTGAAGTAGTAAAAACTCTTCCCTGAATAAAATATCATTACTTACCCTTTTGTACAAAAGCATTACCATAAAACGCATATAAAGAACACATAACATATAAAGGTAACTTGGGACATAAACATACATAAGTGGAATAACCATACGGTCGACTTCCACACATATCACTTAATGGAATAGCCATATGGCCAACCTCCATACATACTTAATGGAATATCCATACGGCCGACTTCCATACCCAATGCATTGGAGGTTATAACGTAACCACCCGTCCTGGTATTCACGGCACCACCCGTTATATGGTTTATCACGTAACCACCCGTCAAATGTCCAAGTACAAATATAAAATCATAAAACATAAATGCAATATAATGGAATGATAAAACTTCCACATTTCAATCACAATATATAATTTATATATATTTACATAATAGAATCCTTTATTAAAACAATTTTCAATACCAAAATACATAAAAGAGTATATGGTATTTATTTTATTTTAAAAACATTACGGCTTATTGAGGAAGGCAAAGACCAAATAATACTCGCGAGGGCGGAAAATGTCATTGTCACCACGTACGTTAGAAGAAATCATTTTACCTTTCCAATGAATATTTATAGTCAAAAATATTATTTTTATTACCCCATGTAAATTTTTTTTTAGTAAAATCACTCATGTTTGTGAAATTTTTATTTTAACATTAAATAAAAAGATATTAATGTCCTTTTTAAACTAAAATGGCTCCATGGGGTCCCCAAGTTGACCCATGGATTGTCTTGGTCGGCCTTGACACATACAATAAGGGTATGACATGTGTAAAGTTCATTTCATATTATTAAAACATTATTTTTACCTTAAACTACACTAATTACCTCTAATCGCGATTAAAAACTTAAAAGTTACTATTCAACAACAAATTATTTTAATCTCATTGAACCACATTTTTCTTCTTAATAAAAACCATGTATGTCAGATTTTTGAAATTCAAAAAACAGATGTGGAAAAGTTTCATTTAAACGAAAAATCAGTTTCTTTAACTACCACTTAGTGGTTTCACTATTCATAAAAAATTGAAGTTTTTCAGAAAAATACCAAAAATTCACCCTAAGCTATATTTGATATTCCAAAATCAAAAATGAAGTCTATTTTACGAAATTAAAAACATATAAGTTGAATTAATTAATTTAATAATTAATTCCTGCTATCAGAGAAAATAGCGTGTTTTTATGAAACAATAAGTATCAAAAGATTAACACTAGTTTAAGTCCAATTTCAAAGTGAAATTAATTTCAATGACCACTATTGGATTAAATGGTAAAAATATATTCCAATTTAAATTTAAAACCAATTCAAAAGATAATCTAATCATATAAATAAATTAGATTAAAAAGAGGTTTTGAATTAAAATACAACATTTTTCACTGTTCATTAAAAAATAAACTTTATCAGAAAAATTCCAAAAATTTACACAAAGAAATTTTGATGTCCCGATTCTAAAAATAGAATTTTATTTGGTCCAATAGAATGTATAAGAGTGACCAAAACGATATTTAATGACGGTTCGCCATCAAAAGGCGATAAGTGAAACTTTAGTGAAAATTAGGGTATAAATGCCTAAAATTGAATTCTTTTCGTATTTTAATCCTTTACCTTTTACTGGATAAATGTAAAAACATTTAAAAAACACATATAATCATATATTAGTTATTTCTATTAATTTTCGCTAATACAACAGCTATGTGTTAACTACCATTTAAAATAATATTATTTTATTACTAGTGTGCAATGTAAGATATCAAAGAAACTCTTTGTTGTGAATCAGGTACGCTATCGAACATATCAACCCCTTTATTGTAAAATTAATATTTAATTCGTAAATATTAATAAATATGAAAATGTTTTATTCATTATTTACTTGGGATGTTACAACTTTTGTCTCGAGTGCAACGTATTTCATGGGGACCTATAGAATATGTTCCTTTGAAAAATTCAATATATCATGAGAAATAAATTCATAAATTTCAATATTTCTCCCACTAATCATTTGTATGATGTATTACCACTATAGAATAGCAGGAATTTAGTCATCCATAATTATTTTATCTGATAGTTTTTATAGGTAATATACCTTAATTTTATTAGGGAATCCTATAAAGATACCCTTCATTCCATATGGTGATAGTTTGTTTCCTAAATGGGCCTTATAAAACACCTCACTTACCCATACATGAAGGTTAGACAAAACATATTTATTTCCATATATTAATCAGTGTGGTATACCATTTTAATCCTTAGTTAGTACCTGGTTTGGTGTGTACACAACAGTCAGTAATACATATCACTAAAAGGATAATGGAATATCTTCCTGAATAATCTTCTATATCAACATTTATAATAAGGTTTATTCCATCTATTCACAAACAACATTCCTATGAGATATATAATAATGAGTGAGTTAAGATAGAATCCCATGCTCCCATAAATATTCAATGATCTATTGGTTAATATATTCTCCACCCTGATTGGATATAAGACTCTTTATCTTCTTACTAAGTGGTTTATCTACAAAAATATTTAATTATTTTAATTTCTAAAAGGATTCGAAATTATAACATATTAAGATAACACATCCATTTCTAATTAAGTCATTTGTACAAGTAATTATGTAAGAGTACCCAACTCTAGCTTATACTAGGGAAGATCATCAAACATCAGTGTATAACAATTCTATAGTCTCTACATACCTTTAAACCTATCCAAAAAAAAAATTTGGTTATCTTTCCTTGTTAACTTGAGTGATTTATCTCATGTTTTTATTTTCAAAGGAATCTAAATAATCATATTTATAGAGACTCATCAAGTACTTTTCATTTATGTAACCAATTCAACGATATTATAACTAGGTGTGATATGAGTCATTTGAACCTAATTTTTAATGAATTTGTCATTCTTGGATTTCATAATAAAATTCATAAATACCATTATTTTAATTTTTCTTACCATAACATATGATGTAATTGTAAAATAAGAATCATTTATTTAAAAAAATAAAAAAAACACTTATATATAGGTAGGATATATGTATTTTTCTCACAACACTAAGTACATAATAATAGTTCTTCAAAACCAATATCTTCCATGTTCAAAAAAAATTATCATCCTATAGAAAATGTAGGAAATCATACTCCATTGGAAACACATTGATCCACATATCCTCTAAAAATATTCTATAATTTGCTTACTTCCTACATGAGGATACATATGTGAGTTCCAAGAGCTATATCTAATAACTAATTAGTAGATATATAAATATCTCACTCAATAAATTATTAACATGATGCTTACCCATGCTTCTTTAACTGGGTGTAGTTCTTCTTCCAATGGCCTAATATGCCACATGAAAAACATACATCAACCTTTTTTATTTCCCTTACCTATGGGTCTTCCTCTTATTAGAAGGAGGTGCTCATGAGCCTTATATTTAGAGTGAGTCTTTGAGATCTTTTCCTTGTTCTTACTTTCATTCAACATAAAGAATATGAGTTTCTCATGCCTCATTTCCTTATCTACTTGGAAAATTACTGTAATGAGTTTCAATATATACTTTTCAAAATTTCTTATATTATAATTCATAATTAAACTAGAGAATCTTTTCAGTAGGTAGGAGAAAATGAGATTTTTGTGCAACACATATAGAATCATAAATCCCAAGATGTCTAAGTAGTATATATATCCAATTTTATTAACTACATGAGGACCATATCGCATTGACTCTTTAATCTTGGATATGATAGTGCCATGGAGATCTCATATCTCTCTTATCTTAACTTGTATTGATAAAGATCATAAAGGAGAGAAATCATTCTATCTGTATCCATGTCCAAATTTTTCATATAAAGTTCACTGGATATGGATAATAATATTAAACTATATACATATATCAAATCATCTATGTATTTCATATATAGAGATAGTTCATCCTCAATACACTATTTTCCAATTTCTTTAGGAAGAGAGGACTCCAGCACATATAATTACTACTCATGGAATCATACAATGAGAAAGTGTTTGTATCACTCTTATATATTCAATTTGGTGTAAAGTGTATCCATATCTAATATAGACCTTAATGATAATGTCAAAGTTGTATTGATTTCCATTTGTATAACAAATAAAAGAAAATATTAGTACTCTATCTATATTACCCAAATACATAGTAACAATAAATTTGTTTGACTCCCACTATATTATAAATACTCAATAGCCCTCAACATTAGTTTTAAAATATCATATTATGTGAATATTAAAGTGTAAAGGATTTTTATTTCCCTTATCAAAACCCATACGAGGGCCTGATAATCTTTTTAAAGGTATTTAGGTAAGAAGGTATTTTCCATCTACATTAATGCATAAATCATTGATCCATTGAGTGCACTCCCCAATCCTGAATTATTGGATAAGGATTTTCTCAATGCATGCCTATAAATTTATATTAGAAAAATTAAATATAACAAACCAATTAAAATTAAGTTAAGTCAACCCAATTTTTTTAATAAATCCTGAACAAATCGAAGTGTTCTGAAAATCTCCACGAAAACACATTGGTCTATTAGATCCCCTCTAAATTAGGAAATGTATGGTTATACCAACGTAATATTTTAAAATAGGGATATTTACCATTTTTCATAAATAGGCCATTTTTTTCATTATATTATTGTTAACATTAAGTGTATTTTACTTATGTAATTAACCATGTTAAGATAAAATTGACACATAATACAATTATATTTTGATTATAACAATTATTCCTGTAAATTAATTTATTTAGTGATAATGATAATGTATCCATAAATAATTAATCATGAAATTGAAAGAAAAAAACAATAAGTTGTGTGACAATAAACTTTTATATTGGTCAGTCTATCTAGTGGATGATAAACCAAACCTTTACCATAACGGGATATCTCCTATAACCATGCTTGGTTTGAGTTATAAACTTCCACCTTTACTATTTGGTTTCTTCTGGTTTAGTTTCACCTTGAATATAAATTTGGACGACCACCAAATGATTGAGAGATCCATCATTTACATATGATTTTACTCACACACATTTGAGTGGGGCCAACGGAATGGTTGGTGGGGTTTACATAAAAGAAACCATGAACACATAGGTTCTATGTAGTATAGAAGAGTGGATGACACATAGTCCATAATTTTAATTTTGTAATAATAAATTAGAAGAAACCAGTCACATATATAGTTTGGTATAAAATCATGATCATACACCCATGAAATGAATATACAAAAATAAATTGGCTAGAATTTTTTTAAATTGTTTTTATTTAAAATATAAAATTCCAAAATTTATTAATTTATTAATTTTATTAACTCATTTTTCAAAATATTACATCCAAACCTCCCTGAAGATAACCATCCATTTCATTTTTAAATATATTAAATTAATTATTTTTATTTAAAATTAATTATGTACTTGTTATGTAGTATGATACAACATGACACATACCCTGCGGAACTACACACTTCCCTCATAGTCTTGTACTATGAATTCATGTAACAAACTAACCCAAGTCGACTTGAAATGTCACCCGATTCGGTTCATCACAAAGCCTCAAGCACAACTCATTATATTCTAGAGTCTTTTGACTATGGGTGAGGTCCTAATATATAAACTCTTGAATCACTATATAATAACAATTTAAATAAATAAACACATACACATCCTTGAACAATAGTGTACAAAAATAAATAACTAAAATAGAATCATTCTATATCAAATGAAAATGATTCATAAAGACTCATTGTTGAGATAATAAACATCAAATGGTCATCCACTAGGCTATCCACATATATATAAAGTGTAAATAAAATATAAAAAATGAAAATGCTCTAAAGCTACCCTGAGACAATCCTCATACTTGGTCCCAAGTGTGGTTGAACTCTCCAGGTAAAACCTCAAACTCTGCATGAGCAATATCACTAGATCAAGAAATACTAAGGCTCTTCCAAATCTATCATTAACTTGATACACCATTTTCTAGTATACATAATGTTCAAACATGAAGCAAAGTTCATGTATAGTGAGTGAGAAATAAATCTCAATAGTCCACCTCCAATGGTGAACCTATAATATACTATCATATATTGGTGAATTCACATCTGATATGACCACACTATTAGAATACAAACTATCATAAAATAAATAAATAAAAGGATTGAACAAAATAAAACTATAAAACTAGGGTTCTAGACTAAGATCTCATCCCAGGAACTCAAGACAAGAAAATGGAAATACAACATGCTCTAGGACTATAAGATTATTGTAACCTTCTCAATCATCATCATAGATAGGGTTTGGGGATCTTTTCTACATAAATAATCTTCCACCTTGTTAACCATCACTAGAGGTGGTGGACTAAGAAATTGTAATCCTTGGTTAGTTATAACCATCATCATTGGTGCATGTTTGGCTCATTATATGTGAATATATATTTTGGATCATGTGGTCTATATATATATATCACACTTCTCTTAATAGACATAATGTCTTAAAATTTTTAATGTGATTATTAATGCGGCCAACTCAAGATCATGTGTTATATAATGTTGTTCATACACATTTAACTATCATGAGAAATATGATAACACATTATAATTTTGTATGTGTACAAATCCCAATCCCTTTCTTTATGCATCAATATAGATAAAAATTCCTTCCCCATTTGTGGGTATGGTGAGTACAGGTGTTGTAGTAATCCTCTTATTTAGCTAATTGAAGCTCTCTTCAAACTCAAATATCCAAACATATTTCACTAACTTTTGTGTAACCCTAGTCTGTGAGTTTTAAAATCATAAAAAGTTTCTAAAAAATCACTGATAATACCTTGGTAATATGTGGAATCTAAATATATATTTCCCAAATTATGGTTTAGTATAATCCTCATTAACTTCTATCATCAATGGGTACATAGATATACGCTTAAATGTGATAAAATTACCTAATAATGAGAATTTACCTATAAAAAACTTACATTTACTATACTTTACATATAACTTATCTATCATCAAAGTCTTAAGAATAATGTTAAAATTCTTCTCATATTACTACAAAATTTTGGATTATACCATCAATAAATAGTTCCAAAAATTTATTGAGGTAACATATTAATAATCTATTCATAATGTCCATAAAGTTAACTAGAGAATTTTGAGTCCAAATTTAATTAATATGAACTCATTATTTCTATACCTTCTTTGAAATGAAGTCTTTTAATATCCTCCTTCATCACCTTTAACAGATTATATCATTACCAAAAGTCCACTTTAGATAAGTATTGATACACTTGTAAAAAATTTAAAAATTCATCAATACACTAAAAAGGATAATTATTCTTTATCATTGTCTTCATGAGTTCATGATAATAGGTATAGAGACACAAATACGCTTCCTTATTCTAGATAAATAAGATTGTTTCACCCCATAACAAAGAACTGAGGCATATGAATCCCGTGTCAATATATTCTTTTAACATATTCTTCAGTTCATATAGTTCAATGGGGTTCATTATATATAGAGTATTTGATATCGTTATTGATCTAGGTATACGGTCAATTGAGAAATCAACCTCTCCATCAGGAGGAAGACTAAAAAATTCTTTAGGGAATACATTATTTAATCCATTATAATGGGAATGTCCTAAGGATCAATCCACTATTTTTATTCAATCATTTGAACAATATGTACTTGATCATAAAGAAACAATATCCAGGAATTTAAATAATATTTCAAAGATATTCATTCTCCTCCTTGCACATGAATATAATCAGATGGTAATTTGTAATATAGAAGGTGATTTCCTTCCCCTAAAATATGATGTTTGCTCTATACAGTGACAACCATCCCATTATCAGAATATCATAAAATTCCATTAATGGTATTATGAAAAGTTTCATTGGGATATTAATCTCACTAATTTAAACTATTTCGGAGTTATATAATAGTGATTAAATAATTATTCCAAAATTATTTTTAACCAAAAGATCAATATCTAGGTTTTTTGGTGGTATCTGAATTGTTCTACAAAACATGCAAGATATTAAATAGTTTGTCGAACTAGAATATAATAGTATGTTATCTACTATTGAATTAATAACTAGTATACTTTCCACCATAACATTATCTAGATACAAATATCTAATATTAATAGCATAAACCTTCCCTTTAACTACTGGTCTTGGGTTTTCTTGCAACATCCCCTGATCTGTCACTCTTTCAAGTATCCAAATTGAGTTCATTAATAGACCTCAATTGCATCTCTCCATATTCTAGAGTCAGTTGACTAGTAGCAGGGTTGTATGGAAAATAGTAGAGAGACTATAATCCATGGTATGAATTTGAAATAATAGTAGAATAAATAGCAAAGTAATGGATATAGAGGAAATAGTAGAACAACGATAGAAAAATCAAATAGTGATGGAAACTATCCAATCAAAAAATTAAAAAAATAATGTAATTATGGGATGCAATGTATATAAATATAAAGATTAAATTAATATATAATAATAATAAAAAACCCCAAGTACGACACCCAATAACAAAATTCTGCTCTCCACATAGGTCTCGTCTCCAAGCTCCAACCCATTCGGTATGTATCAATCAACAATAAGGTCCTTTTTCCCTTTTCCATACATGCATCCATGAAATATGTTTGGGTACCCAATGGAATACTGAATAGGGTGTGAGAAAAACTCAGTAGGTTGACACCATCATGTCTAAATAAAATCAGTCTGATAATAAGTGCATGAAATAAAGTGATAAATAATAGTATTAATTAATCAATTAATACAATACAAAAAATAAACCTTACAATCCTCGAGTTCCAAGTTGAATCTCAGGTCCATAAAAACATTCTTTTTCTCCATGTCATATGTCTTTATCAAATGGATTATTGTTCTACATCAGGATAGATAATATGTACCATATTTTCATGAATCATAATTGGTCTTTAGTAAATTCCCATGATGGAGATTCTTACGTCATATTAGGGAGAAATACCATGCCAAGTGAAAAAACCATCTCATACTGGACTCCATGAAAATGCACGCCCAAGAATATATTCTCAATTAATAGATTATCCTATAGTATGACGAATCACTATAATCAAAAGATGACAAGTTTCTATTTATCTCGATTCATTTTTCAAGACACAACATACCCAAATCTAGATTCAAATTGTTAATTCAAAAACTAAATTTTATATTTTCTGATTCATTGTAATTTCATTTTAAGGCTCTGTTTACAGGTGGACGCAATCCCAGTATCAACAAAAATATACCCAGTGGGGTTTAATGGGAGGTCTACGCACTAACTTTTGATCAAACATTCATTTAATAAATTATTTTGGTCAGACACATGGAGTGTCAATGTGACAAAAATTATTTTACATACCAATAAAATTAGAAACATAAATTAGGGTAATGTTATAGATCACCGACATTAATTCAGAGATCAATGAAACACTCTCAAGGGAACATTATCAAATAATGAAGTCAAAGGGGATCATATGGAAAACCAAGATCACATAAGCATCAAGATAGAATGTAGTACCCCCAGTTTTAGGTGTGAAACCCTTTATTTATGATTTTTTATTATATATATGTTATATAAAAGGTTGGGAGAGTTTGGGAATATTTAATGGAGTTTTGGGTCTAAAAGAGAGGTGCACAGGTTGTGCACAGTATATCCAAACTGTTCGGTAAGCCCACTATAAACCATGAACTTTGGGACAAAATGAGGCTGTAGAATCATTATGATGTGAGCATTTTTTGGGTGATTGTGTGAGGTGTTCGTGTAAGGGTTTACTTGAGAGAGTTTCTAGCACACAATTAGTGAACGTTTTGACTAAACTGTGCCAACTAACCATGCACAGGGTCAAAATTAGATCCCTAAAAATATGATCTCACTTATTTTTACTCTAAACCACTCATTTTTTTCTAAATGGACCTAAATTGGGATTACTCTCTCTTGAGATATATAGAACCTCTCCCAAGTGAATTTAAATTGATCCAGATCCTTCCCATGGTGATTAAAAGCTCGATTCTTGAGGTATGTGATCGTTCTTGATGTGTTTTCTAATATCTACTTCTCTTATCCTATCGATTTCCTAGATCAACACCCATTATGGGTAGATCTATGATTTTGGATACCAATTATGATGATATTTGTTCTTTATCATGTTCGTAGAATATATCTAAGGTGGTTTCATGGAATTTTTACCCGGTTTCTTGAGCGTTCATTGTCCAAAGTCAGTTTTCCTCAAAACATTCAATGTAGGAAGCTTCACCCTAAACATATCTTACTAGAATTTCTTGTATTAGTTTGAAATTTATTTAATTGATTGAAATTAATTGTGAAATTGTTGTGAAAATTATGCTGAAAACCCTCTTTAGTGATCATCGATGGTTTTTAGTGAAATTGTGGGATTGTGGAGATTTTTTGTGCAAAGTTCTTTTGTTTTATGATTTTAAAATAAGGATTTTATGGATTTGAAATATGTTTTTCAATAAAAAGGTTCTTTTATTGAAATGTTTTTGGGATTGTAATGGTTTGATGGAAATAAATTCAATAAATATATTGTTTTATTGAAATAGATTTGGCATGTTGGATTTGGAATGGGTTTGGGAATACATGGTGGGTGTGTTCATATTGCATTTATGGGGATTTGTTGAAATATTAATAAGTTCTCAGTACCAAATTTATAATGGTACATGGGATTTAATTAACTTTTGATGACATGGTAGATCAACGAGAGTCCGCTCATGAGTATGGAACTTTCATAACGATGCATGGATGATTGATGGTGTGGCTATGTTGGATGAAAGGGTTATTCCAAATTGAACTATTAAAATGGTTTTAAAGCCCTGGTTGTTTGTTTTTCTAAAAAATTACTTTCTAAAAAATTGTTGAAATAACACTTGTTCACCTTTGGTTTTAAATGGTTTTGGAACCTGTTTATATTCAATTAAAAACTATTTTGAATCATTGTTTTATATAAAATGTTTTATAAAAATTTTGTTAAATTTAATATCCTACTAGAGTGAGTAGGGAATTAATTGGGAAAAACTAATAAGTTTTATACTCACCCATTCTCTGGAACATTGGTGATTTTTTAGATACCATCTACTGAGACACGAGAAAAGGTAAAGTATCACATAACTCTAGTGGTGCCTCATGATACTTGGATAGTTCGGTGGAGTTGTAGCATGGATCTTGTGGAGCTTAGAGCCTTGTGGTTCTCTTGGAGTTTTATTAGTTTGTCTTCCACTCTTCACAAGATATGGTTGTATTATGATATGATACATGTTTTTAGTATCTTTTTGATAAATGAAATGTTGAGATGTATTCCATTATTATCATGCATCATATAATAGTGTTTTTTGGTAATGGTTGTTGGTTAGTTGTTTCTTTATTAATGGTCAAATCATCTCCAACTAGTATTGAAAGACTTTAGAATTTATTTCTAACCTTTGGAATCGTGGGGATGTCTCTTAAGGCCTAGTAATGATTCATTGTATTCTCAAGCCAATGAGAATAAGTCGGTCATTACAAAAATCCTGATTCAACAACAAAAATTAGTTCACACCTCTATAATAGAAGATATAAGAAAACCAAAAGAAAGGAAATCACTAGTAATTAAATGCTACGAAAAGATGTTTGAAAGGGAAGGAATCACCCTATAATCACCTTGAGTTTTCCTAGGGTTTTAGAGAAGACACTTCATTACTAATGAAATTTTTTTCTTGCATCACTATAGAAAAACTTTCTACATATAAGGAACTCACTATGTGAATCCTTGAGTCATGATGTGAATGTCCCAAGTGATGTATATATTGAAAAGATGTCACCTCAGGTTAATATAACCCCGACCAAGATTCTCATGATGTGAAGAAGTTTCAGGGCATGTAAATGGTCCATGCAATGAACTGGTTTAAATAATCTTCCCAACAGTAGTTTCACATCATGTAACCCATTCACAATGTGAATCTATCCAGTAAAGAGATCACAAATCAGATTGTGAAGATATGTCCCGAACCACCTCTGAAAATTTCTAAACACATGGAAACCCCTCATAATATTTCAATACATTTGTACAAGTACTCCATTAATTCCAAAACACATACATCCCTTATCATTAGGTCAACTTCCTTGTAAAAATATCTATATCCCAAAATAAAAGGTTCATAAAACAAGGTTTTAAATGAATAGGAACCCATGTAAAAGTTTTTTAAACCACAAACTCATAGAGGGAAATACTTGGAATTGATGGGATCTTAATACCTCCCCACCATATAACAACTCAAGCCTGATATGCTCCAAGAATCACTATGAGTTCATGGTTAAAAAGATTGTCCATTTTCCTCGCATATCAATTTCCATCTCCTATTTATCCTCTTGAAAATGCCTAATCTGAAACTGAACTCATACTAGAGGTATAATCTTTACCAAGAGAAAATTCTCACTATGGTCCAAAATCTCTGTCAAATTATTCTCAAAGGATGCATATACAACATGATCAACGTCTTCAATTTCTACCACAAGATAAGGGTTAGGATGACATATCTAAAGATGGAATCCATGAAATATGTCATTCATGGAACTGATGAATAGTGGAAGGTCCAATGAGTATTCCACTAGACTGACCCTCCTCGTTATCTAGAACGGCGTAACACACATGGGCATTGATTTTCCCTATTTTTTGATATGGATTTCTCCAACCTAATGACACATGAAGAAAAACATGATACCCCACATAAAACTATAGATGTCTTCTCCAATGGTTAGAAAACGATTTATGCCTTCTTTGCATGGTTACCAACATCTTCTTATACACTTGAACCAACACTTATGTCTCTTACACGAGACATGGTCCAATGATCACTGACTCACATCCCTATAACCAACAAATAGGCGATTCACATGACCATTCAAAAATGTTCTTGGAATTTTCCAATGATATTGATGCCTAAACGATGATATTATTTACAAACTCTATGAGTTCCATATGTTCCTCCAAAAAACCACCCAAATATAGTATATAGGATTATACCATTTCCTACAAAATATAAATCTTCTTCTCAAATTGGCTGTCTGTTAAATGATGGTAGATTGTACTTAGAAGAACATATGATCCCAGACCCTTCTGAAGATCTTTCCAAAACTGATATGTAATGTGAGGATATCTAACAAAAATGATAATCCTAAAAAAAATTTGCAATCAAACTATATCCCACATGTAAAGACTACCCAAACTATCAATTATCAAGGTCTCCCTGATAGGAAAAAAGTGCAGAAACTTCATCAATAAATCTACGATCACCTATAATACGTTATTCTTATTATGTTTCTTAGATGATCCCATTTTTATGTCTATAGAGACATCATCCAACTTCCATTCTGGAGTGGGAAGTTGTTGTAATAACCCAGCTGGCCTTTAGTACATAGATTTTACCTACTAATAGGTGAAGAATCTTGTTATGAAGCTCGCCACATCAGTTTTCATTCTTGGGAACCAATATTATCAATAGAGATCATAATACATCTTTGTCATTCCTATATGTACCACCCATATAGAAGTTTGAAACTCTATCATAATCTCCTCATACAAGACCATAAGAATTCATACTCATCCATAAAGAAGAAGAGAAATGTTGTTGTCAAGAGAATATCCTGATAGTGGATCCCCACCATATAAGTTTCCCCATAGAGAAAACCCCCCCACATTAGATAACTAGTAGGCCTTGATTCTACAAAAAAGGATGAGTATAATAGACTTTGAGGTCATTGATACTCATCCATGGGGATCTTTAACATCTAGATTCATATTTAAAAGGAGTTCCGTCATCCACCCCTTATTGCAAGAATCTTGAACTGCTTTTATCTATGTCTTCCAGATCAATGAATCAGTAACAATTTTTCCCTTACATGGTGTATGATCCATATCAATGTCAATATACTGTCAGTTCTCAACCCACCTTCTCTTTCAAATGTTTAGGTCCTACTAAAAAATATGTAACTGATGATCTTGTGGTACGTTTACACCATAACACTCTAACAAAAAAGATATTTTATCCAGCATCTTAGTTCATGTACCACTTCATAAAACTTAAGATCATTTTTTGGATAATTCCTCTCATGCAGTCTATGTTTTCTGGATCCATAATAATTCACTCAATCCTCTTGCATCATAAATACATCGATTCAAACTCTTATATCATCATAGTACATGGTATATGTATTTAAAAATAGCTTTAAGGTAAGGATTATTTATGAGGAAACATTCTCTTCAGCTACTGAAAAACACACTTGTAATACTTTGACCATTTAAAATTCACTAATTTTGTGGTTATCCTAGACATCAATAGTATATGGGAGAAGTCCCAGATGAAATTATGATAATACCCTTCTAGAACATGAAAATTATGAATCTCGAAAACGTTCTTTGGCCGCACCCAATATAATACTTCTACAACCTTCTATGGGTCCACTAACACTCTGGACATTGAGATTACATAACCTAAGAAGTGCACATTATCAATGCAATGATTGCATTTTGTTAGATTGGTGTAAATCTAATGATCTCTCAATGTACATAGAATGAGTTCAAGATATTGGGCATGATCATCTATGGATAGGGAGTAAACTAAGATATCATTGAAAAAAATCCACCATTAACAAATCCAAAAATGAAGGAAAATCCAATTCATCAAGTCCATGAATATTACCGATGCATTCGTTAGACCAAACAACATCACCATAAACATGTGCAATCCATATCTGCTTCTAAAAGTACTCTGATGTATGTTTCATATTCTTACCCACAACTGATATAAAATTTATCTCAAGTCAATATTAGTAAAGATTTTGGAACCACTCAGCTAATCTAAATGACCATCAATGCGTGGAAGTGGATACTGGTTCTTGGCTGCCATCTGGTTCAATCCCCGGAAGTCAATACACAAGCACAAAGTGTCGTTGTCCTTCCTGGAGAAAACCACGGGAGAAACCCGCGGTGGTGTACTGGGCTACATGAAACCCTTAGCTTAATTATCGTCCAAATAAAACTTGAATTCATGATGCTCTTATAGTTTTATCTTGTAATGTGGGATATAAACTAGCTCTGTTCCTGGCACTGACTCGATCACGAAATCAATATCCAACCTATGTGGTAATCCATAAAACTCTTCATAAAAAACACCATTAAAATGGTATACCATTGGAGGAAAAGTATCCTACTACATTCATACATCATCAAGAATAATACCTTATATCTAATCTGTGAGAAAACACAATCTTTATTGAATTGTTCTTATATGACTAGACTAAAGTTCACACTCACCCAGGTTAAAATAGCTACCACCATTTAGAGATATAAAGGTAACCATACATCAATAATAGTCAATGTTGTCTTGGTATATAACTTACTAGTTCATACCCACAATCAAATTGAAACCTATCATATACAACACAAATGTTTCCCAAATAAATAGTAACCACTAATTTCATGAGAACAAATCTAGAAAAACATGATATTCAATGACCGCACTCTTAATGGTGTATTTATGTCCATGAAACCATACAAGACTTCCAAAACAAAGCCCAAAATGTTTTAAAAAATACAATATTTAAAGGAATGTGATCCTAATTTATTAAACAAAACACAAGAAATAGTATATGATACCATAATTCTACCTCTGACAGAAGAAGGTTCTGTATCTAAACTATATGGAGTAGTCTACATAGCATAAAATTAAATTTCCCAAATGCTCTGGGCTCTAGTATGAATCCCATACACTACTATCTCTAAGTGGTATTATCACTCCTACACTATATCACCATGTTCTCAACCTCGGCCTAAAAATATGGTGGAAATCCAACTACTAGTCTGCTAAGGGGTAGCTAGGTATTTTCAAGACTCAGGTTCCAGGTATGTTCTCCTACCACTCCTCTACTATTGTGAGCTCCTATAGAACATCTAATGATGGCCTATCCTAGAAAAATTGAAGAACTACACTATGAGGTAAGGAAACATATGTCACTTTTCCCCATCTTACTAAAATAAAATCACTCCAACATGCCATGATTCTAAGATTATTTTCACTCCCCTGACTACTCATCCCTTTACTTAACTAGCGGTAATTGTCGTAACAACACTTCCTACTACCAAAAAAAGAGCTACCAGATCTCCAAAATGAAAATACCTATCCAATACACATGGAATCTCATAGATCCACCACCTTATTAGATCCTAATTCATAACGTCCTCAAAGGTACTCAAGTGAAATACCATCACTTGCAATCAAATATCAAAGTTAATCCAATCCTAAAAATGTCTCACCCTGGATACCTCATCAACTGCTTGGGATGGAAAAAAATTATACATGTCAGTGAAACCTCCCACATTTTCCATCATTGGAATGATCTCTAGATTCAAGTGTATGAAATGAAAATCTTTTTCATCCCTCAACATCTTTAGATAAAAGTGGTTCTAGAACATTGCTTCAATGAGTTTCTAGGTTAGGTCCTCCTTCTAAGTATATTTCTCCACAATGTCCCACCAATGATTGGTTGGTCTATAATAAATGTATGAATAAAGCATCACCATCCTACCTTCAGGTGACTTTTTGTGCTTAAAGATCATCTATATTAACTCAATCTATAAACCATCTACCTAGGGACCTCCTTCCCTAGTGAATGTAGGTGGATGTTACATCTGAAACTCTCTCATCAGCTCATGCATAGAAGGAATGATGTGAACATTACACTTCTCCATGGATCATATCAACATAAATAAGATGTCATTAAGCTGAGCATTCATCTGATTCTCATGATCCATATAAAGATCTAATCTATCTATGTTAGAAGTGTGCTGTATTTTACTCTCTTAATTATCAATTTGAAGATGATGTGGTGAAATTTTCTCTATTAGACAAAATAAATCCTTACAATGATGTATAAACATCAAGGATAATCTAAAAAATTGAAAAACTAGAGAAACACCTAATCATTATCTCTTTAAACTTGTATTAACATGTTAATTAGAATGGAACAATATTTCTTTTATTTAATTTTTCAGCATATTTAATAGAGAACTCATTTCACAGTTCATACTGACATATATATCACATGAAATAAATATATCCATGTCATGAACAATGCATGTCAATACATATCCCTATGTTCCTATCATGATGCATGCATAATCATATCATGCTCTCAAGAAACAATTTCATCACAAAATACATGAATCAACCAAGGTGAAATGATATCAACAGTAATAATAATCTACATGAATAACAATCTCATCCCTAGGTACTCTGCTTTACCCTCTTACATGTGCTAGCTACTCCAATGAACAATACCATTTCCATGTCCCGAAATGTTCTTAGTATCCTTTATACCTACCCCAAATAGTAAAGAAACCAAAAAGAAAATATGTTCACAGACCACTTTTTAATGTCCCCCGACCCGACACACTCTCACATGGCCAACATTGGTTGCTTACAAGACCACAAGAGAATCACCTAATATTCCAAATGTTTTCGACTAGAAGTGGTGGTGCAAAAAACATAGTGGATATATTATACCCCCTAGTATAGAGATAAAATATCAATGTAATAAATATTAGAGTAATAGAAATAACATAAATAGTACAACAATAGTAGATAAATTTAATAGTGAAGGAAACTATCCAATCAAAAAATATGGAGAATAATATAATGACATGATATAATCTATCTAAATTTCATGCTAAAAGTAATATAGATTGATGAAAAAAACATCACAAGGAAGATACCTATGACCTTAGTCCCGGTCCCCACATTGGTCCCAAGTTCATGCTCCAACCCAACCTTTAAGAAACAATCCATAACAAGTTCATTTTCCCTTTTTCCAAACCTCCATCCATAAAATCTATTTAGGTGTCCAATGGCGGACCAAATAGGCTAAGTAAAATTTAGAATGTCTACACCAACATGTATAATAAAACCAATCTAATAGTAAGTTCATGAAATAAAGAGATAAAAACAGTAATAATTAATAAATTAATACAACACATAGAATTAACCTTCCAACCCTTGAGTTCCAGGTAGACACTCAACACAAGCCAAACATGCTTCGTCTTGATGCCAGATGTCTGTATCACATTGCGCATCTTCCCACATTAGGATGTATCTCCTGTACCATGTCTCAAGAAGAAGAATTGAGCTCCATGTGAATTCCCATACTGGATTTGCTTACATCTTCCCATGGAGAAATACCAACCCATAGGGAAATTATCTATCTCATAATAGACTCCTTGAGAATTCCCATGTTGGAGTCACTTAAATCTTCCCATGTGCATGTTACAAGGGTTGAATCTCAGCTGAAGAGGTGGGTCCTCATGTACCAGGTTCTACCAATGATACCACATCTCATGAAACGGCGATCCAAGCTCTCATGTATCATATCATCAAACATATATACAAGAATACCATGTATACCATCCATTTCCATTCATATCACATGCATAATTGGTCAATTTATCTCATTTTATTAACCAATTATATATTTTGGATAGGTGGATTTTTTGAAACATGATGAGTCATTGTAGTCAAACTAGGCCAATTTGTTATTTATATCAATTCATTTTCAATGATTCAAAATTCTAAAATATCAATTTATATAATTAATCAAAAACCTAAATTTCATAATAGTCGATTTATCACAACTTCAAGGGACGACTCACCACAAGTGTGGATGCAAGCCCTGTCTCAACTTGAATGGACTCATTAGTGTCAAATGTGGTGTCTTAGCCCAAATTTTTTTATCAAAAATTGATTCAATCAATTATTTGGGTCACACGTACAACATGCTGACATGATTTTGATTATCACCCCTACAAAAATGGATTTTAATAGTACTAGTAAAGGTCCTTTAACAGTGTTATAAATCACCATCTACACAAGAAATATTAAAGGGTAGGAATTAACAAAGCTTACAAAAAGTGTGGTTATAGGCTGTAAAATTATATTTTTTCAGACCACTATGAGCCTGACCCCTTTATCAATGCTTCCACAACCGCTTTAATAGTGTTCCATCCCCGTTTATCATCTCATTTCACCCCAACAAACCTTTAGCAGTGCTTTGGGAATTTACAGCCTCCTGTGTATTCCTGTATTTGAACCCTTGACCTCTCCTTTGAAGATAGAATGCCTTAACTGTGGCACCATGTTGTTTTTTCTGGTTAAATGATATTTAGTTTTATTTATATATATTTACATATATATTTTTGATTCATGTATTTATATAACTCTTTTTAAAAAAATTTATAAAAAATTTGTTTTCGGGTGTGTACGTGTGTTTGTGATATATATATATAATTATAATTATTTAAATATAATGTATATTATATTCATTTACATACAGTAGAATATCATATAAATACATATTCGTCTATTAATACACAATGATATATATATATTCCTATAATTTAAAAAAATGGTTCGAAATTGTTTGAAATACATTTTTATAATATATATTTATTTTAATATATTATAATATACATATAAATATACATATACATTTGATTATTGACACGCACATGTTAATATACAAATATTACCTTTATAGGTATATATATATACATATTAGTGTGTTTTCATAAGGTAAATAAAAAGGATAATTGATTACATTAAATAAAATGAATAATGAATATTTATTTTATATGTTTAAATATAAGGTTTTGTGTAAATATGTTGGTATATGTATCTATAAAAGCGATTTATTATATGTAAATATAAGAAAATATGTATATATTTAATTATAAATAAAACTACATTATGAAAAAGTATAAAATTTTAAAACCATAATATCAATATGAATGTAATACCTGAGAATAAATTCAGCCCTCACTAAAAAAGGGCAGAAAGACCTCCTTAAATGAGTCTTAAATTCCATCAAATGTTAAAAAATTAAGAGATCCTGACTAAAAACTCAGTTTTAGAGGCCTTTCGGGCCTTTTTTGGCCTCTAAAAAAGTCATAAGGTGTTCCCCTGGATCACCAATGCATAGATATCATCACAGACAAAGATTTTTAATGTAGTAGATCCTAAATGGATACCTATACTAAAATTTATGGCTGTTTGAAGTTCAAGTCATGTTTTCAACATATCTTAGACCATTCATTAATAAATTTAATTATTATGTCATCCAACTATTATTAAATTACTATTACACGATAATAATTAGAAAATTATTAATTGATAATATTTTTTCATAACATTACAATACATTTTTCCTAAATATCATATATATTTAGTGTAGATGCCTATTTAGCATTATATAATTTTTGTTTAAAAATATATATTATATTTATATTAATATAAATATATTTATATATAAATATATATATATTTAATGAAATATAATTTTCCATGAAATAAATCCTTTATAAGTGTTCTTTACAAGTGTTGATAAGGGGTCCCTTTTAATAGCATTTTTTAGTGATGTTATAGGTCCCCATTAATATCAATAAAAAACTTTGTTAAAGGGCCCCTATAACAGTTCTTTTTCTAGTGCTGATAAGGGGGTATTTAATAGTGCTCTTAGCTAGTACTGTTAAATCTCTATTGTGTAATAAATTTTTTTCATCGTATCGTATTGAACATATATAGAAAATTGGAAACAAACTTTATAGTAAAGTTTTAAACCTCCCACTTTAATTCACAAATCAAAGGAACACTCTCAAGGGAACACCAATGAAGAACTAAGATTAAGGGGATCAAAAGGGAAACCTTTATCACACAATATTACAAATAAAAATACCGATTAAATGAAAAAAAGGAGATCACACCACTATACTGGATGATAGAACAAAACAAAAGTGAAGGAAATCTTCGAGAATCAAATCCCAGACCGAGATGTCCAAAAGGTAAGGAACCACCAAAAATTTCATGGAATTGTCCTAGGGTTTGAGAGAAGAGGTTTCATAGTGAATGAAATGTTTATCAAGAATTACTGTACAAAAAATCACTACACCCAATTAATTCACAATGTGAATCCTTGATTCATGATTTGAATTCACCCAATGGCATGTACAATAAATAAGATATCGCCTTTGGTAAAAATAACCCCAATTGACCTTTTCACGATATGAACCAATTTCATAGATTGTAAACATTTCACACTCTAAACCAATTCAATACATCTGGATGGTAATAGGTTTATATCATGTAACTTATTTACAGTGTGAATGTGTTCAACAGACATATCATAAACTAGATTTTGTAGAAAAAAAAACAAAACCACCTCTAATTATTTCCAAACCTAGAAAAACCCATCAAAATCCTTTGACACATTTATACCTAGACTAAATTAATTCAAACAGACATACATCCTTGAACTTTAGGTCATTTACCTTTTGAAAAACCCCCACGTCACAAAATAAAATGTTCATCCACCATGGTATCAATATATTAGGAACCCAACTAAAAGAGGTTCAACAAAAAATTCAAATAGGGACATACCTAGAAAAGATGGGATCTTATAGTTTTTTTTCATTAATTATCTTCAATAAACCTTTGATTTGTGTATTAGTTTACATAGTTTTCATGTTAATTTTTAGTGTAAACATTAGAAAACATGCTATGGATTGATCTAGATATCTTTGTGTTTGGTCAGATTAGTGTAATTCTTCATCTCACTTATACATGCATCGGCATGATATCCCTCTTTTACACACTTGAAACACTTTCTATTTCCCTTGAGATAGTTTCTAGGATGCTTCTTTATATACCTTTGACATGTGGGATGTTGGATTATCATACTGCCACGAGTTTTATCAGGTGACCCCTAGAGTCAAACTGTATTCTCCGCTTCCTATCTCTAGTCCCATGAGACAATTGAGTATCAACCATTTATATCTAAACTTTAAGGAAATATCAGAAAAGTGCATCATAGATTTCGGAGTCCCGAATTTCCAAGTCATTTTATAGGCTCAACCTTGTCCCACTAAAGTAGTGGTCGATTTTTGATTCTGTGTTGATGACAAAACCAAAGGCATTTCATGCAAACCTTATAATGTTTACCATATATGATCTGATAGATTTGTATTCCTTTCACATGAGTGTAAGGAACACCCTATCTATTTTAATATATAAAGAGTAAGGGAAATGTTTTTTGATAGAAAACATCTTAAATTAACACACTACATAGAATCTATAACTTCACAGGGATTTGTATTCTTGATTAGTTTCTGCCACTGATCAACTTCTCCATCAAGGGGGTAAACATCTAGTATGAGCTTCTCTTGCTTAGATAACTACATGATAGATAATATCCTCTCAATTGAGATAATACACTGTTCAATGATTATAAGATTGTAAGATCCAATAATATTTCGAGTTCTCAGACACAAAAAGGACCCGACTATAACTTTATCACTTATATTGAATTCCACAACATTCAAGTTATTAATTATAACATGACTTAGTTGTTCCAGTACTTTCATGTGGTTCTCTAATGCTGCTCCCATAATGTTAGTCATTTCATTACGTATGTGATCACATTTCTCATTTCACATGGAATTAACAAGATTAATCCTTTTCTCCCTCAATTTTCTAAAATAAATGATAGTAATACATTTATAAAAGTTAAACCATAAACATATAATATGTAACTCAAACATGATGTGAAAAACATAACATATGATCACTATGTTTCAATCTATATTATCCATAGTCATTTTTCAATTAGGTTCACTAAACTAAATATGTTTTATAAAATTGTATGGTCAAATACATCATAATTTTTTGAAAAGATAATGTGAATTAATGGAAGAATATCACCCAGGAGTGCCTTTATAGGTTTGTAGTTAGGCCTCTTTTCAGGCACCAGGTCATCATTGAGTTAAACATAAAATTTACTCTTTCTGTTTATTACCTATACTTAATACTATGTAAAATACTATATCAACTTTCTAGTTTCCATACATGATTGTAATTTTAAGGAAAACAAAACAATCTCTACTTTACAAATTTTTTTGGATGTTCTCTTATACTGAGGTTTATCCCTCGGTCTACTCCCTAGGGATTTCACTAATGTTATTCCATCCCAATATAAACAATTAAATAATCCTAAATTTGATTCCAAATAAAATTACCCAATACCTAAACATACTTTTTTTCATAATTCTTAACATAAATTTCCAACAAATTAACATCAAGGATTGAGAGGACTAGTGTATTTGTAATACTAGAAAAAAATACTGATAAACATAAAAAGAAATATTTCATTAAAATTATACAAGGTTATTTTAACTCTAGTGTATCATATAAAACTGCATTTTATATCTTGGGGGAAATATATAAGGAAAATGTTGAGTTAGAAATCCTAGTAAGGGAATCAAAATGAAAATAAATCATAACATGAGAGTCAAGAGGAATAACATCATATCATAAAGAGTATGATCACAATCATAGATAAATGACATAAATAAATTATTCCATAAGATAATTTAATCATAAAAATGTTAAATAAATATAAAATATGATATCATAAACATGAGTCAAGGGTTACTCTCAAGATCGTCACCAGAAAGAGGAAAAATGACCAAGCTAGATTTAGGTAGACTCACTAACCCCTCACATAAAATTTCATGTGATATAAATATTTTCCCAATTTATTGTAGGGATATATAATTTTTTTACACCAAATAACATAAAATAAAATCATACATATTCGTGATACATGAAGAAAATAAACCATATATAAATCACAAGAATGGTCATTCCCATGATAATGAAGTGGGTTTCATAATTCTGATTGAAGGTGCAACTAAAGGATAAATAATAATGATTATAAGAGAAGAAGTCATTAAATCATTTGTATGATAATATTTATAAAGGAATGATATGTATTTATCATTAAATTTTAATACATATAATTCATGAGAACGATCATGGAAAATAACTAATAAAAACATACCACTTGGGTTATGGTTTTATAAAACAACTAGAAGATCCCTTCAAAAAAAAATCCATATTTTTTTCCATAAAAACGTATTTAAACCAAGTGTTTTATCAAAAAAATAATGAGTTTTTATAATATATTCAGTGTTTATAAAATTTTTACGGGGGTGATGCTCAATATGAGTCAATAAATATGAATGTTTCCATAAACCATGTTTAATAAAAAGGTGGGATTTTGATGGGAAATAAAAAAATGTCTAACCCAAAAAATTAATACTATATTTAACTATGTATATTATCAAGGGAAATATATAAAAAAATATATAATTGGTTCCTTAGAAGTATACTACCCTAAAGGAACAAAAATAAACATAACCTGTAACTGATAAGTCACGAAGAATGTGCGGAAGATCCCTTACCTCGGTTTCCTGATTCATTTTGATTATGTGGTCAACAAACTGAATAACCAACTTTTGGTTACTAAATAATTAACTAACAACCTTATTATATTATATTATATATTCCAATTTTCTTTAACAATAATATGTTATTTATTGATAATTTAGTTTTTTTTCTTACATCGGTTACTTGATGTTCTTTGGTAAATGTTTTGTAACTCCTCATGTATGTTGAACATGGTAAAAAGTATTGAAAAAATGTTTAATAAAATCTTTAATAATAATTATATTGTGGAAATAACTTTTACGCTTTAAATATAAATTTAAATACAACAATTGTGATTGGTGATGAAAAATAGAACACATTTTGTTTGTGGAGGGGATAGTTTTCACATACAAACGATTAATGTTTTCCAGAAAGGGAAAGAAGGTAAATAATAATTTTGAAATTTAAGAATAATTTTTATATTAAAAATATAGTATTTATTCATACATTATATCCTTTTTTTCATCCATTAATGGTGGTGATTAAAAATAGACAACATCACTTGTGGAGGCGGTAGTTCACGCAATGCCCTAACAAGGATTTCGTTTTTATTAGTAGATAGATAGGAGTAAATAATGGTTATTTCATTAATATAATTACATATTTATTTATTAATGATAATTATTTAATTATATTATTTTTTATATAAGATATTTTTAAGATCAATATTAAGGAGAATATGTCATGAAGAAGGTAATAATTACATTGGAGACTTTATGCTCTCTTAGAGATTTTCATGGAAGTGAAGGCCTTAAGATAATTTATAGAGACTATGTGCTTAAAGGTGATAAATTCAGTTCTATAAGATTTATTTTATGTATATTTTCATTGAAAATTATAATGAATATTGTATCTATAGAGGGGTGTGATTGATCCCCTTATATATGTTAAGAAAATGGCGCTTTGGGGGAAACCCATTACTCTTACATGTTTTAACTAAGTAATTTTATGTATTATTAAAAATATAGAATACAAAATATAACCAAATATTGGTGTTTTGGAACTAAATTTAACATCTATTTAATAAAATTCAATTTATAAAAATAATAAAATTAACTTTTATATAAAAATAGATAATGTGTAGAAAAACTGTTTTAGTATAAAAATGAGATTTCGACCATTATGCATTCTTAATATTATTTATTATTTATTAAAAATAAAATAAGCATTGATATATTTATTTATATGTTTATAAATTATATAAGATAAATAATTTAAAGGATTTAAATTGAATTTAATTTATATAAATACATTTATATAATTAAAATGATAATTTAAAAATAATTGTTTCATTATTGTCATGGTAATTAACTTTAATCTTACTAATATTAACATTATACATAAAAAATAAAATACATTTTTTTATATAATATTGAAATATTATACTCAAATAGGAAATAATTTTTTATTTAATTTCTAAAATTGATAATGTACAATTTCTTATTATAATCATGTTAAAATAGATTTTATTGTGAAATATTAGCTACATTTCAAAAATGATAAAAAAGTGTATAAAATTTTAAAAAAGTATTTTTAAATAAATTATATTAATTATTAAATATAGAAATTTTATGCAAAAAATTTCTTCAATTGTTAAGTCATTCTTGTATATGAGTGGTAGTTTTTTAGAAATATAATTAATGTTAATATTCTCTTAAAAATAAATTATTTTAGAAAAAAATATAATTTAATCTTAAGATAACATTGATATAATAAATACAAAAATGAAATCAATTTTTTCAAATTATAATTATAATTTTTTTTAATATTAAAATAAAAAATGTAGTTACTACTATATATATTCCCTGTAGTTTAATAGCTATAATTGTCATACTGAATAAGTTAAATAAATTTATTTTTGTTTTTAGTTTAGTTTTTTTTTGAATGCATCATAAGATAATAAAAAAATACTTATTAAGGATAAATAATCACAAATATATTATGTTGGTATAGGATCACTTATTCACAAAAAATCATGAGAGTCTTATGGGTTAAAAAAGAGCTCCCAAATTTCTAACACGTCCATAGGAATGAAGCTAGATCCTAGGATCACCTTCAATAAATCCAAGACAAAAACATTCACATATACCTGGATCTAGTACTAGAATAGTAAAATACAAAATGGGGACATGAACCACTAGGTTGGCACGACTAGAGAACATTTCAATGTCCCGAAAGTCTTATAGAACTTGTTGGAAAAATAATCATACCCATCAATAAAACACTTCTTGATCAGGACAACCAGGGAGCTTCAACCTCCCCGGAAATCCTAAAACACTTTGTGAGTTCCTCGAATGATCACGACCCGAAATCCACTACCAATAGATAAAGCTAAACATGGTTTAGGGGGATGGGTTACACACATCTAGACCATTCATTAGCTCCCTAAACCAATCTATATGAAAAAAATAGAGGACCGTATTGAAACAAAATCAGGTATAATGCCTCATCCTATAACATATATGAAATTTCTCTCACCTACAAAACGTCAACAAGGTTCTACCATTAACATCCAATCCCTTAGAAACCAAAATCAGGTCAGCCAATGCCTATACTCATCAACATCTACATTGATCCTCAACTTTGATACACTTAGGGTAACAATTAAATAAGGCATTCTCATTGATATTATGAACCTTTATAGAAATAGGTCACCCAATAAGGTATCCTATTATGCTAGAATAACATCTTTCTTATCTTTTAATAATAAACTTCACCTAAAATATCCAACACACAACACCTCATTGAAGAACACCTCATACGTAGGGATGTACTAAAGAAACACCATGCTCAAAATGGTATCCTCTATGGTCTCTTAGACCCATATCAAATGCTTCTTGATGGAACCCAGTCCTACCTAACACCCCAATATGTCACCTTAGCCCAAAAAATATAATAAAACTAAACCTAATACAACTATGATAATAATACCATCCAAGATAATACACAATCTTGCAGTCTAGGTAGTGTTTCAGAGAACCTCAAACTTAACCCACTTAGCATTCACAATCCAAGGTGACCAACAATCTCACACCGCATACCACTTCCCTAAAATGTATTTTAACATAAAAACCTCAAAGCAATCATCCTACCAAACCTCACTCATGTCAAAATTCCCACCAAACGTCATCAACATGGTCAATGGATTTCGACATCATGATATATATGGATAATATCTCAGAATAGAAAAATCCCAAGTCCTATTCTAGATTCATGAATGAATTTCTTAAAACACATCCAAGGAGGGAGGATATAGCCTATACATCTAGTACATTATGTGTACTCCTAACAAAATTACATGGTCATGTACCAAAAACTTACCTGTAATCTACTTTCCCAAGTAAAAAAAGTGTAACAACCCTGCATAGATTATAATCCACAAGGAGTTCCTAGCCATGTACCCCACTCAGGGTCTAGCCAACTATATTACATGGCCACTGGACATGTACTTCACATGGGTTCTCATTGTGTACTATGACAACTCGTATCATCAATACACTTTAGTTTAGGATTTATTTTTCAAAGACACACTTAATAAAATATTAGAAGATTCAGTTGCCTAATATATTTTGCTAAATGGATTCATAACACAATATCATTAAATAGGGATACAATGACATTATTTAAAAACCCCACAACATTCCCTTAAAATACATTTATCATTTAATAATACATGAGATAACCTGGGGATTCACATAAGAAAGGGGTGAGCTATGAATCCCAGTAAGGGTATAATCAAGGCATAACATGATAACAGTAATAAACCTCAAGAGGAATAATAAGGTGAAATAAAAGGGTATAGAATCATAAAAATTAACATTTATGCATGATATAAGATGATAACATCAAGGAAATAAAGGAATGATTCCACAATATAAAACTTGACATCATAAACATAAGTCAAGGATAACCACAAAGACATCATAAAGATTCATTATTTGGATAAACTCATGTGAACCATACATGTAATATCATGAGATAAAAATATTACTCAATTTATTGGAGAGCTATATAATTATGGGCCCAACCATCCTATTCATTTCATGTCTCGAATTTGTTTACCAGATATATCATTTTATATAAGAACATCATTTATCACATTTAATACCACGATTAAAGAGTGCATGTTAAACAAATGGAAGTACTCATTAAATTAAGGATATGTACATCCTGGTGAATACCTTTGAGTGGAAGTGGGTATGAGTATTCTCAACAAAAATGTTTCTTATAGAAAATCACAGGAAAATTTTCATCGCATAATAGGAATAAATAAGTATTCATGGAGGGGCTTAGTCGGAGTCAAATGAGGTATATCATTATTTTTAAATCATATGTACAATAAATGTTATGTCTGAAAATATATTCCGACATGAATAATTAAGAATAAAAAATCACAATTCAAAGGACGTTCTTCAATAAATTGGAGAAAGAGAGTATCCCTTAACCTGATATAGTGCTTCTAAAATCATGTGAGGAGCTTCTTAAGAGATTTAGAAAATTTAGGGAGTTATTTAGAGAGAGATAGGGGAATAAATTCATGGTCAAAAGTTTTTTATTGAAGTGAAGTGGGAGGTTGGGTGGGTATTTTTAGCAAAATAGAATTTAATTATTTATTAATTTCTTAACATAGGATTTGGACCCTATATAATAAAATAAACAAAACCAATAACCATTCCAAGGTTTTTAAAAATGGTTTCTACCAAAGAGGAGTGTTTTAAAATAATTTATAATTCCATGAACTTAACAAATTAAAATAATAATATTTGTGATGTATAAGTGATTCATCTTCATAAATAATTGATTTTTAAACATTAAAATATAATTTTTTGGTGGATTCATTAATGTATTATAAAATTAATAAAAATAAGTTCAAAAACAGATTATTATAAAGGTAATTCTATATGTGGTCTTTTATGACTTTTTTAAAATTTAATACATCAATTTTTTTCTATTATGATTTCATAGTATAAATTGTATATCTATACCGTATTTATTTTTTACCCTAAAATTTAACTATCTTAAAATATTTTACAAAATTCAACATTGGATAATTTTTTACATGGAGATCAAAAAATTAATTTTTGTTTTAATAAAATAATTTTATTAAATTTACAATATATAATTTGAAATAAATTTCCTTATTTAATTCAAAATACCAATTTTTACATCACAAACAAATTTCTAACCCATACAATTTTTTATATTGGGATGCATTAAATTAAAGTATAATTTATAATTAAATAGAAACTTTTTAATAATAATAATTTATTATGATATCTTTTATTTAAATATTTATCATATTTATCAAAAAATTTACCTGATTGGAAATATATATTTCCTTGAAATACAATTTTGATTTCATCCAATCAAACTATATTTTTTATCAAACTCATTATATAATCTTTTATAAAATAATAATATAAAGGGATAAATATAATAATTATTTTATTTAACAAATAAAATATAAAAAATCATACTACTAGGGTCTAGATATAAGACCCCTTATTACTGTAGTGTATTCCCTAAGGTTAAGGTGTTTGGTGGTGGTTCGTTTTTAGGGTGTTTCGACAAACAAGGTTTTGGTTGTGATCTCAATAAGCTCGAAATTCTTCCATAAATGGTTTCAATGATAAATTAATTGTTGTACCTAATCCTGGGATTGGTCAAGGGAAAATTCCAGATATTTCATATCCCTCAGAACCTCTAATAAATCGGCTTTATAGGATGTGATCATAATGGTCAAAATTGTATATTCTATTGCTTGTTTTAATTAGACTTTATCATAAGTCTGAATGTATACTGATCAAAATCGTCACAATACATCATCTTTATTATCAATGACAATGGTACATAATGGTGTTTTAAATATGATATGATATTTTTGTTTTACATTCTAAAAAAACCATTGTTGTGGATGATTTTTCCATAACAACATATCTTAATTTGGCCTTTGTTCATTAAAAAGGGAATTTAATTTTTAAAAATAAAGTTCATTGCATTATTCCCTCATTTAGAAATTTCAACCAAAAAGTTTCATTTCATATATTTAAATAGATTAGGGAACTTCTATTTCGTCACCTCTTCCAGTTCAAAAGTTTCTTCCTCAAAATTTTGGTTAGGCCACAACACATTGAATGGTGAGTTTTCCTGTTTCATAGAACTTTTTCATTATGATATAATATCTTTAATTGGTGTTCCTAATTCTAAATATCATTCTCCAATGGTTCCATTTTATGGTTTAGTAAAAATGATGGGTCTGGTATATACATCCTTATGTGGGATACATGGAACACATCATGTACAAGAGAATGGTTAGGTGGTAGTATTGGTCGATAGGAAACAATTCTCATGTGATCAAGGATATCAAACATGATGATTTATCAAGGATTAAGATTTCCATTATTTGAAAACCTCATAAATTTATTCCAAAATGATATTTAAAGGAAAATATTTATCAATGACTTCAAAATATAGGTCTCATAAAAGATTGTTTTCATAGATTTGTAATCTATTTTTTTAAGGATTTCATATGACAATGAATGATTTGAACCATCTCTATCATCTCTTAGATAAAATCAGGTCCCATAGGCATCCATTCTCTAACTTCATTGCATCACGTCAAAGTACGAAACATGTTCCAATACACGACCTCATAAGGTTCCATTCAAAATCTTTAATGGAATATTTTTTCATATAATCAATAGACTAAGGGACAATGATGGTCATAATATCCTTCTAAATCCATTGAATACGATATCCTCATTTCTTCTTGAGTTTTAATGGTTCTATTAGACTAACCATCCATTTAAGGGTGGTAAGGAGTACTAAAACTCAACTCTATATATTGTGCTTATGGAAGGATTCTCCAAAACCATAAGTTAAACCTCATATATAAATTAGAGATAATGGATATTGGGATTATTTACTGTATTAATACTTACCTCGTGTATATCATGCCTAGTTTGTAAAAAAAGAAATCGTCCTTTATAGAAATGAAATGCATTGACTTTGTAAGGTGACTAACTACCACACAAATGGTGATATTTCATTTACATATCTTTTGGAGTCCTATGATTAAATCAATGGTTTTGTTTTCCCATTTCTATATTAGTAAAGGAAATGGTTTTATAATACCCTTATACTTATATCATTCAACCTTGACTTTTTTGAATACCAAGAATTGAGATTCAAATTCTGAAAGATCCTCCATCATGTTATACCAATAATTTTTTTCTTCATGTCTTTATACATATCAGTTATTTCTGGATAAATAGGGGAGGTTGAACTATTAACATCATCCAGAACTTATCTCCTTAGTTTTGGTTTTGATGGGATACATATCCGGGCTTTAATCCTTATAAATCCATATTTAGTAAAGTTGAAATCTGGGTTATTCACTACCTTTTTATATAGCACATCATCATATTTTTAGGCCTCCTTGGACCTTTAAATAATGGATGGTTTAGAACTTATTTGAGAAATTAAGGATGATGAAACTTTTATTATTCTTGTTTCTATCCTTTTCATGTCCAAGAAGATTGGATCCTTTTCAATCCTCATCATGGATAGGGTTAGAGGGTCCTTTCTACAATGATCATCTTCTACATTATTCAACTTCTTAGGTCGTTAATGGATTAGAAAATCATAATCCTTGATTATATCTAAACACCTTCATTAGAACATAATGAGTTTCATTCCGATGAATATATACTTGAGGCTTTTATGATCTTTATATATGTCATACTTCTTCCCATATAGATAATGTCTACAAATATTTGATGCGAAGAACACTATATCCTATTTTGGATCATGGGTTGGGTAGTTATTCTCAATTATAGTTAATCATTGGGAGGCATAGGATACCACTTAGTCATATTACATGATAAAAACAACTAGGCTCCTTTTAGATGCATCACTGTAGATCACAAGTATTTCACCACTAGTGGGTAATGTCATCACATGTGTATTGATTAACCAATTATTTAAATCCATAATTCTATCCTCACATTCATTAGTCCAGGAAAACATAACCCCATTATTAGTAACATTGGTTAGGGGGATTGAAAATCATGAGAAGTTTTTTACAAATCTATGATAGAACCCGACTAATCCAAGGAAACTATGGATCTCAATCAAAAATATTGGTTTAGTGCATCCTTAAACTGCCTTTTTTAGGGGTCCATAGATATCACGTTTTTGGTGATAAAATTTCCTAGGAATGGTAATTTATCCATACAAATCCCAAATTTGATGTAATTTTCATATAACTTATCCTTCCATAAGTTCTTCAGTACAACATCCAAATGACCCTCATGTTCTTCCTTACTTTTGGAGTGGATAAGAATATTTCATATAAATTCTACCACAAATTTGAAAAGGTATTCTATAAATTCTATTAATTATCTCTATAAAGACAGATAAAAAATTTGTGAGCTTAATTGGAATCATTATGAACTCATAGTGATTGTACCTTTTATGAAAAACATATTTGGGGATATCATCATTTTTCACAATTACATGATAATATCCCAACCAAGGTTCACCTAGGAGAAGTATTGATATTCTTATAGTAGATAAAAAAATTAAAAAATCCATATAAATGGATAGTTTTTATTTATCGTGATTTGATTGAGCATATGATAATCATTGCGGAGGTTTATTGACCCATAATTCTTTTTAATAAAGAACACTGGAACACCCTATGGTGAATCACTTGGGTGTATAAACCTTTTATAGAGATTCTATTGTTGTTTCTTATTCCATACCACAACTTTATTTTTGTACATTCATTATAGAGTTTTGTATATTGGAAAAGTGTTATGTATAATTTTCATTGAGAAGTAAACCTCTCGACTAGGATGAAGACTAGCCAGTTCATTGGAAATCACATCAGCATATTCCCTCAAAATGGTCATGTATTTAAGGATGATATTTTACTTAGTGTAAATCATTTAATAAAGATACAATTTCTCATAATTTAATAATATATATGCTTAAGATGATCATTCCATAGGAGATTCATCCTCCTCCTTTCACTTGTATATAATCAGAGGGAAATTCATGATACAGAGGGTGATTTCCTTCTCTCAGAAATTTTTTATGGATTCACACAAGTAAAGTAAATACATACAAAAAATAGAATCAATTACCACTAAAGAGGGTATCACAAGTTTCAATTATAATTCCATACTATAAATATTGAGAGAGGAGAAGTTATATACTTCAGATGAAATAATTTCCCCATTTTCTATTTTCACATTTATCTATGATTCTATGTTTTGAGGTTGTGTTTACACAGTTCAAGTAAACTTGTTTGTTATGAAAGGATGAGTAGATGTAGAATAAAATATTAATTTAAATATCATTGAATGAATAACTAGGATACTTTTCACCACATTATATTCAGGACCCACTGTTATAGGTGTGATGGAATATTCTCTCCTTTTATCTCTAGGACTTAGATGTGGTTTTCATCGATTATTTTCGATAACCATTCTCTTAGTGTCTTAATTCACACAATATCCTTGTTTCTTAAATTTAAAACATTGGATAGCAGGTTCAGGTTTCACAAAAAGAATTACTTTATTCCATAACATTTTTTTGTTTCTATTATCATCATTAACTATCTATTTTCCCTTAGTATCTACAAAAAATCATTTACTTGTCCCCTTCATTCAATTTTGTGAAGCTTATTCCGACATTGTTGACAAGTTGAATATTGGAATTTCATTCCCCCGTGAGATTTCTCTGTCACCCCTCCATAATTTTAATCTATTCACCTCTTCCTATCTCTTTATACATGATACCCTTGAGGATCATTGATATCCCTTTTCACATTGAGGGTATGTTAAATAATTTTTTTATATATTTTAAAGTCTTAAATAAGTAATTCTTTATGTAGATTCGTATTCATCCCACTAAAGAAGTTTTTAGAATTTATTTTTATGTTAAGGAAATGCATAGGGGTGGATTGGGAAAGTATTGTGAAGTTAACCTCATACACAGTGATGGATTATTCATATAATTTTTTGAGTCCAAGGAAATCCTTGTACATTTTTAGTTCGATAGTGCAAGAAAAATATTTTTCAAAAAATAGTTTATGGAATTCTTACAACATTGTCACATCAATTTCCTCATTAAGCGTCATATTTTTTTATCAATGTACATAATTGATCAGATTATCCATCTATATGATAATCATACATCCCAACCTCCTCTTATTCAGATTATTTAAGGTCAGAGAATATATTTTTAATGGAGTTAATCCACTTTTACACAATTATGGGATCCAGATATCTATTAAAAATCGGAGGTCTTTTTCACATAAATGCCTTAGTTTCAACATTATATTTCTTAGCGGGGTTTATATTTTCACCAAAATTCATGTTATTGGTCAATATATGTGTCAATTTAGTATGTAGTTTCACATATTTCTTGACTCATGCTCGCATCGGGTCGGACATCTCATTTGGGCATCCATCGGGCTTTCTATAACATTTATTGTCAACTTAGTTGCTCATATTTATTGCTATTGACTAAAAATAAATGGAAAAATAGGGATGATAATTTTTATACAATAAAACACATAAAAGGGACTCTATGATATTCAAATGGATAAATCATAAATGACATAAATTCCTTAACTTATTAAATTATAGGTTTTAATCCAAGTTATCCATGGTCTCTTTTCTAACATAACAATTTGTGGTTAGTTTTTTCCATTCATAATGATTTTTAATGAGATTATTAATTTTACAAATAATATCCCCATGAGATTAGAACTTGTTTTGAAATATGAAATATGTTTCATGCACTAGGTGATGATAGATTTAATCCCCAATTTTCCCTTTTCAGGGTTATTACCCCTAGATACATTGATGCAAGATCAACATCCACTTATAGTATCCAATCTATGATTTTATTTTCATGGAAAATATTTACTCACAAATTTACCAAAACTTAGGGATGTTTTACTTTATTTTTCTCTTATCCCTGTGGATTTCTCTATGGTTTTATAATCATAATTCCTCAAAATAACTAGGATTTCCTCTCATACCAACTATGAAAACCAATATATTTAACACACTTTATATCCGGATTTATTACATAAAAACACACTTAATAAAATTCCATAAGATCTAAATGGCAATATAATTTGGGTAATTAGATACATAGAATAATAAAATAAAACATGGATACAATAAAATTATTAAAAAAACTCTAAATCATGACCTTATAATCTATTGATATTTTAATACTGCATGGGATAACCTGGAGATGTACATAAGAAAGGGGTGAGCTATAAATTCTACTAAGGGAAAATCAAAGAAAAACATAATAAAATTAATACATGTGAGTCAATAGTTATATAAATTTAACAAAAAATGGTAAGTAATCATAAACATGATCATCTAAGCATGATATATGATGATAACTTTAAATAAACATCGGAATGTGGCAACAACATAAAACATGAAATTATACACATATGTAAAGGATAACCATACAGAAATCAGAACATATTGGGATTGGGATATCCTCCTAGAAACTATATATGAAATATCAGAAGAAAGAAACCTCAACCAATGCATTCAAGAGCTATATAATTTTTCAACCACCCATCACATTCATATTGACGCTATGCATTTGTGTTCCGTAAGGATCATACAATATAAGAATAAAATTAATCACTTTTAATCATGGGATTAAGGAGTGTGGATTATATAAATTGAAGTACAAAATCAATTAAGGGTAGGTACCTCTATGATAATACCCTTGAATATAAATAGGGATGGGTATTCACTATACAAATGTTTTTCATGGAAAATTGTATGATAATTTCAGAAAAATAAGAGGTGTACATAAGGATTCATTGAACGGATTAATGGGTGTGAAATGAGGATTATAATTAATTAAAATTAATAAGTATTGTAAAATAGAAGTGTAGACATGTATTCCAACATTAAAAATTATAAATAAAAAGTCATAATACAAAGGAAGTTCTTGAATAATGAGGAGGAAGAGAGGATACCTTACATTGAGTGGGTGATTCTAAAATCCCGAGAGAAGCATTTTAAGAGATTGAGAACACATTATAAGGAATTTGGAGAGGGGTAAGCATAGGAAAATAATTCAAAATGTTTTTCTATTGATGAGTATTGGGAGGTTTTTTATGTATTTTTGGAAAAAGAGGGAAATTGTTTATTAATTTCTAAACATAGATTTTGGACTCTATATAATAAAATAATCAAGACCCCAAAACATACCATGGTTTTTCCCAGAGTTTCTTTAAAAGAATAGTTGTTTTGAATATTTTATATGGCCAAGAATCGAACATATTAAAATAATACCATTGGTGATGTGGATGTGAGTCATGATCATAAAGAATAGATTTTAAAACCATAAAATATAATAAAGGTATTGTTTGAATCATTAAAGGATAGTTAAATTATTCAAATAGTATAAAAACACATTATTTAAAAGGAATGATCTATATTGGTCCACTTATTACTTTTATAGCTTCTATTACATCACTTTTGAGCTATTATGATTTCCTAATATAAAACATATATTTATATTGTATTTAATTTTTTCCCAAAAATTCTATTATCTTAGAAAATTATGAAAAATTCACCATTGACTAATGTTGATGTGCTAATTTAAAAAAAAATATTTTTTAAAAAAAAATTATTTTCAAAACATGAAAATTCTTTCTTTTATAGAAAAATCCTTATATATGAGAAAATAATATTTTTTAAAACACTATAAACTTTTTGACACTTTTAAAAATTACATTAGAATTTATTAAATTATATTATGATTGATACTTAAATTATTATTATTTAATATTAAAATTTTATTCAAATAACATTTATTTCAAAAATTAACAAATTTATCAAAATGTGTTCCCTAATGAAAAGTATATATTTCTCTAAATTAAAATATTAATTTTTATGTATAAAAATCTAATATTTATCAAACACATTATATAATCATTTATAAAATAATAATAACATTGGATAAATAAAATAAATAATTTTTTTAAAAAATAAAATATAAAAAATCATACAACTTAGTTCAAGATACATAACCCTTTATAAAACAAGCATATTCCCTAAGGGTAAGGTGTGAAATGGGGTACTTTATTGGGGTGGTTTTGTGAACATCGTTTCGATTTTGGTCTAGATAAGATTGAACATATCCTATAAATGGTTTTTCAAGGGATTTAGTTATGGGATATTCTCTTGATATTGTTAAAAAGAAAATACTTGTTATTACATATCCCTCAAAATCACCCAGAATTGGGCTTCATAGGGTATGAGTCTAAAAGTATAGGCCATCACTTATTCTTTTTATGTAGATTGGACTTTATTTTGCCCCTTAATATATACTAATATTAACAGTCAATATAAATGACTATATTATCAATGGTTTTGATTCTTAATTTTATTATAAATATTTTAGTATATATTTTATAATGGTCCAAAATAAGCAAATTACTACATGGTGTTTCTATAAATACATTTCATAATGAGTCATTTATTGATTAAATAGTTAATTTCATTTATAAAATTCAAGGTCATTACATGTACCCTACATGGGGTGTCTGGTCATGCTATCATTCACACACTGAGTTGATCTATACAACTTGTCTCAAAAATAAACATTTTGTGTTCCCCCCCTTCTTTGACCCTTCACCCAAAAAAAGAACAAGCTATGTGTGATCTTAAATCAAACTTTGTGTGATCCGGTTTTCTCAAATTGAAAACCACCTCTGATCACTTAAATCCTTGATTTGGACGAAAACACAACATTTAATCTCTCATGTAACTCCTAACAACCTATATAAATATTTAAATATAATAGTAATCAATTGTATGAGGATATTAGATTAAAAATCAAAACAAAAATTACCTTGTGATGAAATATGACAAATAATTAAGCTTGGATCTACACCATACAACCACCATATCCTAATCTAGTACCTTAGAGGAAGACAATAATGATACAATCTCCCCCTCCCTATCTATATACCCTAGTTGAAAACTACCATGTGGATCTCCAATTTATATATAGAAATCCATAGGGAATGAGAGAAAAAAAGTGAAAAACGAAAAGGGAAAAAATAAAAGGAAATGGAAAAGGGCCCAGGCGCAGTACCCGTGAAGGGTTAACACCTCACCTTGAAAAAATGCCTTAATCTAGAATAAACTAGAGAGATAGAATATAAATATGATTCTCCATTAAAAATATATAACCATTCTTGAATACATGAATGATTAATATTTATTTAAAACAATTTTAACTGTTATATTAAAATATGAATGGATCATAATTCTACCAAACTCCTTTATAAGGTAAAACAACATATTATGGGAAGAATGATGTTGTTAGAAAATTATATTTTGGAATAGGTTAAGATAAATTACCATGTACAAATAAAAACTACTTATGAATAAAAATTAAAATTTATCTTAATTTTATTAACCTGTGAGGATGTTTGTTTTCTCAATAAGCATAGAATATTGAGCTTACGAGGTGTGTCAAATATTACATGGTGTATAATACATTAAGATGAGTAAAAACTCAATATATTCAAGAAACAAAACTAAATAATAAAATTCATGGTGTACAATTTAAATGTTCGTGATGAATACAATTTTTTTTTAAATCCACTAAATGTGTTGTTCCAAATTAATTTTACATAAAAAATATTTATGTAATATTTATTATAAAAACCGAATCCCAGAATGTGTACACTACCACATGCCATGTAATTTGGTTTAATGTACTAATTAGTTTTGGTCTACATAATTAATCTATGTATTTATAGATTTAATACAAAGTAAAACATGTAAATGTTTCTACAATACATGGCGTGTATAGCTAGCAACAAACCATTTAACAGTTTTTGTGATACATGATTAGTGGATCAGTGTATATTTTGGCTATATAATTAATGTGTTACATGGAGTGTATTCCACATATATTCTATGTAACCACTGAATTTCATTGAAAAAATCCTCATGCATCAAGTAACAAATACAATATATTCTTTTTTCAATAAGGATCCCATGAATTTCACTGTGAATACATGTAAACAATAATACATGTATATCAACTACATGTCAAGTAGTTCAAGAGACAGTGTTCCAGTCTATCATATACAACATGTGCTGTATTTAATGCGCACCCTCTATTATTTACTTTTTGGCATGTCTTGTATCCCATGGAATATCTAAATGTGGTGAACCTCAAGATATGGAATGTTTAGTTATAGGGTATAGAATCATGTTTGTTGTCTAGAATCTTAGAGACATAATAATTGAATCTTTAATAATTCTTCACCTGTTCTTGATTTATTTTAGATTACATGAAACTAAAATATCATAGTATAGAACCATTCCATTAATGTATTAATAAAATATAAATAAAAAATAAAAAATGCACATAATTCATCAAAAATAAATAAATAATTATAAATTGATATGTGAAAATAATGGTACCACTTGAAGGTTATAGGGAATAGAGGAAGAGATCATGTAATGGAATAGTTTTTCTTAATACCTTCCATTGAATTTCTGATGATTGGATGCATCTAAGAGTAATATGGAAGTGATAAAGTGTTATTGAGATAAAATTGTTATTACAATGTGTTTATACTATGTATAACGTTGGGTCATACCCTATGGGTTGGATTGAAGCATGGTTTTAGACTCTCTTCCCTAGTGTCTGGGTGTGTGATATTTTGGTGTCTCTTACTCCTGAGGGGTAGTTCTGAACTAGATGTGGGCTATGAAACAGTGTCAGGGGTGATTATTTATTCTATATTCCATTTAATTGGTCATTGTGGCAAGGGAATAAGTTATTCCATAGTGTCCGATAGGGTGTCTATATCAGGGTGAAGGTCAGTATAGAATGGTTATAAGGGATACAATATAGTGTTACCATGGTGTTTTTTGATTAGGTTTTACAATGTTTTTTTGAAGGAGCGATATGAATGGATTATCATCATAGACTCCAAAGGTCCACCTTGATTAGGGTTCGTATAGCATAGTTTCTTGTCCTGAACTATAAAATTAGTAAAAACAATTGGGGTTGTGGTGTGGTTTGGGTTTTTAGTCATGGTATTTTATTTTAGTAGCCTAAGAAAATTCAGAATTCAATCAAATTTACTCCAATTTTCTATATTATCCTCCAGACCATAAGAAACCATAAGCCTCGTTTCAGAATGATTTATCCCCCTTTTTTAGTCATAATTCAATGACCTCTAGAAATTAATTCTTAGTGATCTGAGGTTAGTATTCTCTTCTATAATGGTTGTATTCACTTATTTTCTCCTACTACCATGATATGGTGGGTAGTTATTGTTTTTTTATTATGTTTTTTAATTAATTATAATGTGTGTTTGTTGAGATGATGTTTTAGGGATCATTGGTTCCCTATAGAAAAGGAAATCATATTTTGGAGCTTGTATTCTGTTCTTACTCTAAGAATGTTGAGACCAACATGGTAAGGTAAGGTGTCTGTTATATATCATTAATTTAAAGTGAATGTGTGGGTTTATAATGATTTATTATTTTTGTGAAAAAATTGATCAACATAATAATGATAATATGATGTGAATTAAATAAACAATGAACTATGGTTTTTTTGTGATCACATGCATTTTTTTCTACATCGATGTTGCTCTTGATTTTCTAGATAGTGTGTAATCTATTTGTTATAGATGTTATTGTGATTATAATGGATAAAATATCATGAAATATGATAAACAAAATAATTTATAGATTATGATGATACAGTTTAATAAACATGAATATAAAATTAATAACAGTTCTTCCTTAAATTTGATGAAATATGAAAATAATAATAAAGGAAACATTATGTCATTTTAGAGTTGTTAAGTACTCATAAATTAAAGATTTCCTGTTGCTGAAAACCTATTCATAATAAACCATTTAATTCAATATGTTAATTAAAATGGTTTCTTGATAAAAATAATTTTTTGGTGATAAGAGATATCATTATTTTTTTGAAAGGCTTGTGTTCCTACGTTTTATTATTTTATTTTCCCTATTATTGTTCCATGTTGAATATTATTTTTTATTAAGTATATGTGATATAAGATGTTATATAATATGTGATTGATATATAAATCGACATGGATGTGAACATTTGATGAGAAATGGTGGAGATCTTAGGGATGCAGAGATAGTCAATGCTGGTGATAGCGGGATGGATAATGTTATATGCAATGGAATAGTAATGGAATGGAGGAGGTTAAGATAAGTTCAGAGGGGGGATTTATTATCATTATTCTCTTTTATGATTTTCATTTATTGTCTGGTTTTCTGAATGTTACCTATTATGGTTTTCAACTACTTGATGTAGTTTAATTCTACGAATGGAAAGTGCATCATTGTTTTGGTATCCTAAAGAGATTCCTAGAGTAACTCAATAAATTATGAAATGATAATAGAATTAATAAAAAGACAGGTTTGGTTCTGGGTGTTTATAAATGACAATGACATACTTGTGAATATAATAAAAATAATTATAGCGTTGAGAGAACTTGTCTCAGAAGATTAAATAGTTAATCTTAGAAACAGAAACAAAATAATGTTAATTAATAATTAATGTTAAAATTTAATAATATATATATGATTGATATATTACCCATCGTAGTGTCAATAATGTGTCATGTGTAAAAATAGTGGCCTATGAGTCTGAGGCTAGGTATTTTCTCATACTGTGGTTGTGTGAAATATATTTTTTATATTTTGATTCCATATGATTAACCACTTGAGTTGATGGGGAAACTAGCACCCAAAGGTTTATGAGGGTGTTTTCTCCAACCTCATGGATGGAAAGAAAATGAATCGATGACTTCTACTTCTACCCTAATCTCCCATAAAATATTGTTAAGTATAGGTTTCCCAGGCCATAATGGATTGTAGTATATTGTTCATTCCTCCCCAGGTTAGGATGGATATTGAATCTACTATATATTTATGATCAGGATGCAATAGCTTGATGTTATATCACATAGCTATATTTGGTCATGTGGACTATTAATTTCTACATGTTTAGTTGCATGGGCTATGATGGCTTAAGGTATAATTTTTTTACACTAGTTATAATAGCTTCCAGACTCACAAATGGTTAGTACTTGAATATATTGATGATGATGATGTGTTGGAATGAAAAAGTTATAGAATATATGATATATTATTACATTATATATTGGATCAATTATAGGAGGGGTGAGAATATGATGAGTAGAATTTGGGCCTGATAGTGCAAAATTATAAGGGAAGTGGAAGTCAAGTACCTTAATTTACATATATTATCTTGATATATAATGGTTTACTCTTCTTCATTACTTGGTGAATGATCCATGGTAAGGATGATGAAGTAGTATTACCTCATTAGGTGAAGTGTTGGATTCATTTGTTTACTCATTATTCTTTAATATTATTCTTTCAAATTTTACATTGAATATTTCAAGAAAGATTCTATTAAGTATACATGTTATTCTCAATCTAAATATATATAATATATTTTTTGGTTTTCAAGAACTGGTTGTTGATATAGATTTCCATTGTTATCTTGAGTATTTATTCAAGAGCTATTGGAGTTTCATGGTTGTTGATGATTCACTTTTGTAACTTCTAGTTGTTATATCTTTTGTATAACATTACATTATGTATTGGGGTTGGTTCCTTATTTATTTCTGTTGTTTGTTGGTAGTTCCTCATCTAATCTCTTTTTCCATAAACTTATGTGAGGGTAATACCCCTCATACATGTGACTTAAATACCCTATATGATAGTTTCTAACTTGTGGCTGATCAATGGTTGGATTTTCGGGTCATTATCTCTCTTTATTCATTGTTTTCTCAATAGGGTTGTCTTTAGAGGGAGGGTATCAAGGAAAAGTGATATCAGAGGAGATAGTCATGAGATATGATGGATTTTAGAGTTAGGAACTATTGAGGATGCAAGTGATGGAAGGGAAACAATATTAGTTGGGATTAGTATATTTTATAAATAATGGATACCATCTAGAATATAAGATTTTAGGTCCCCTTGTGATCTGAGGCAAACACATTCATGTTTAATATATATTCTATGTGAAGTGATACTTTTTGTGGGGTAGAGGACCAGTTAAGGATCGTGAATAATTATTGTCTATGACTGTGTTTGAATTGGGTACAAAATGGGAAATATAGTTAATATTAATTATTTATGTGAACTTAAATTGATTTATGAATTCGGTCTAGGATTTTCTATTTTTTTATGGAATAGATATTGATCCAGGTTGACCTTCCTATTAGGTTCATGATGAATGTCTTTAGAATGATATTCTAGTGGTATGTCATAATGTGGAGGTTGATGATGATTAAAATTAATGGAGACTCCAAGTGTTATAGAATCTTGTTATATAGAAGTACAAATGATCCATTTATGATCAGAAGATAAATGATTTTATAGACCTGGTAGAAATATCCTTTAGTTCAAATAATTCTATGAATGAGCACTGGGTTTCTTTGGTTGGGATGATGTTGTGTGGGTCAACTTATTAGTAATGGATTTTGTTCATAATGGACCAAAAGGAGTTGAAAGATGAGTGGGAGATGTTGTAAGGCCAGTTTTAGGCTGAGTTTCTATCTTCTTCTAGTAAGGATAATTTTTTTATAGGGGATTCATAACCATATATAGTGGATTTCTGGCATGTGGGAGTTATGCATCCAATACAAGAACCTCCTAAATTATGCTTCAGACCTTTTTTCGGATGAGGAGTATATAAAAATGTATTTCGGGGAGTCTTCTCATATAGATATACAGTGTTAGGTCACCTCATTTATATTTAATTTATATATTAATTTTATAGAAAATGTGGTGGTAATCAAGACGGTATTAATAAATACCAGATCATCATGATATGTGAGTCGGCATGATTATTGATGGAGTACTGATGTGACCGATATTGATTTCCTAGTTGGAAGAATGTGTTTTAGTTAGCATAGAGTAGGTTCCACCCATCTTTAATCCATTTCACCGGGACTAATAGTTCATAGACCCCTACCAATGGGGATTTCAGGGTTTCATTATGTGGTGGTAATTTAAATTTGAAGAAGTAGTGGGTGACTTTCCTCAGAACTTAGTGTGTGACTGGAGGCCTATTAAATCCCAGTTATTGCAGTGCATTCAACCATGGTAGCAGTAGTTGCAGGTCACTCTAGATTATGGACAGTAGAGAGGTGATGGGTAAAATAGGGGAAATACCATGATATACCTCATCCTTACAGATTATTAAGAGAGTGATATAATGGAGTTGGATGGAATCAGGGTCAAGGAGGTCATGAAGAAGGTCATGGTCAGATACATGCTCTATCATTACTAGGATTGAGCTATCCAGATATCATGCAAGGTAATATTTTTTTATTTTTCACTTGTTTATAGATATTTTTGCGTTTAAGAACTATGAAATACATTTCTTTACCTACTCTAGTTGATAATTTTGGAATTGAGAGGAAAAAACTTCCAGTTACTTTGGTATTGACTATGCTAGTTATAAGTTGAAATAGTTTTCCTAATGAGTTTAATGATTGTGAATTGATGATGAGAAAGAATCACAATTGGGTACAGTTCCAATGATTCCCAGTAAAAACATAAAACATAATCCTTATAATTGATTGGATATATATGATTTAGGATATCATATATTACTTCAACAAGTGTTTCATATTCTACAATGCTGATAGAGACCAGGATGTCTTCATTGGAGAGATTGAACATAGAATGTGTAGGAGTCATTTTGAGTATCTATCTTATTTTATGGTTGGGATAATATATATTTCTATGAATTATCATACAATGGTGCTTCCATAGGTGGTCTAAGAGTACACTTATTTCTTCCCTACAGATTTTGAGACACCACCCTCTATATTAGAGATCATATTAAGTATATATATATATATACTCAACTACATGTTTATAAAATATTTTTTTCTCAGTATTGTATGTAGTTTTTTTAGATGTTGTAATTATAGATTTATATTTATAATATTATTTATTAATTATTAATTTATCCTAGTGTGTCACCTTGGGGAGGTATAGTTCTATTTGTGAATAAGGAAGATGGTGGACTTTGGTTGTGTGTCGATTAAATTAGGTGAAGGTGAAGAACTGATAACTTATTATGTGGATTAGAGACACTTAAGGGAGCTATATAGTTCCCAAATATCAAATTGTGTTCTTTATATCATAATATTCAAGTGAATGATTTGGATATCTTGAAATTCTATTTTCTAATGTCATTATGGGCATGAAGAGTTCATTGAGATTCTATTCAAATCCAAAAAAAATCTCTGGTAGTGTTCACGGGATTGATGAATGTAGTGTTTTGTGAGTTTCTAGACTAGTTTTTGGTGGTATTTATCAAGTAAATCCTTATAATATTTATGTTTTAAGAGGGGAATTCATAGCATCTACAAGCTCTGTTGGGAGTTCTATGGTTTCATTAGTTACTGAGGAAGCTATCAATGTGTGATTTATAGGCCCATGAGTTCTATTTAATGGGTTATTCCAAATCTCAACATGGATTAGTTGTATATCCATTGAAGATTGAGATAATGTTTTCTTGGGTATCCCCCAAGAATGTTGGAGAAGAGCGGATATTCTTTTGTCTGGATAGCTATTACATGACATTCATACTCGACATCTCTGAAATTATGAATCGTATGATACCATTGACTAAAAATGATTAATAAAATACATGTAATGACGTATTCTAGACTATATTCAAGTATTTTAATGAGAATTTGGTCAATGATCTAGTCCTTTGTCGTCAAGGGAGGGCGCTGTATTTGAGGATTATTGCAATGACTCCTACCTTGGCCTCAGTTGTGTGTTGATGAAATAGAGGTTGGTTATCTTTTATGTATCATGATATTTATGACTTAATTATTATAACTATACCATCCATGATATTGAAATGTATATAGTTATGATTTATTTAAATTTTTGGCAGCATTACCTCATCAGTGACCATTTCATGGTCTTCACTTGTAATAAGATATTGAAGTATGTCTTCTCCTTGTATGGCATAAATTTGAGGCATTGATTATAGATATAGTTATTATAGTATAATAAACTTTAGATTTAATTTACACATTGTAAAGTAAATATTGTATTAAATTCCTTGAGTAGGAAGTCACATGGTGGTGCATGTACGTTAGTCCAGAGACTCCTGGAGAGTGATTGAAGAGTTGGTAGAGATTCATATTGATATGAGAGAAATTTATGGAAGTGGTTTTCCTTATTAGACTATTTTCAAGTAATACATTGTTTATTAAGTTGAGGAGCCCCATTTGGAGGATTATTAGGTATATTTTCATCATAATTGAGTTGTTTGAAGTGATTCTTTCAACGGGTAGTCTGAGGATATTTATCATCAAGTGTTATTTTGGGGAAATATTTTTTATAGTGATGTGTGTCATGGTTCTCCATGAGTTACAAAGTTCTACCATATCGGTATATACTCATGTGTAAAATATATATCATGACTTTTGAGGTCATTTTTTTGCATGTTACAAAACACATCATTATAGTGTTTATATCTTGTTTTTTGTTTCTCTAGAGTGTGAAGGTTGAGCATTATGTTCATGGTGGTTTTCTTTAGACTCTTTATATTCCCCATTGAAAGTTGGAGGAAATTTCGATCAACTATTTCATCATGTTTCAAATATTTCATGGTGGTTATGATGATATTTGTATGTTTTTGGACCACATGATTAAGTTAACTCACTTATTAAAAATTAAGGATTTTATACCAGTAGAGGTTTTCTTGATCGATTATCCAGAGGAGATAGTGAATCTCTATGGGGATCCAAATATGATCATATCTATTCATGATATGTGTTTTACCTACATAGTTAATATAGGTATGAAACATGATTTTTTCTCTCAATTATTCATTAGTGTCCCTTTATATACATAGATAGATGTTCAAATGGAGTAGGTGATGCAGACATTATTTGACACAGTGCATGTGTGTATTTAGGATTTTGGATTTTCGTGGGTAAGTAACCTACCCATAGTGAATTTATCTTATAGTAACAATTATAATTCTACTATTTCATGACATCATTTGAGGTACACTATGGATGACCATGATGATATCCATTATTCTAGAACAGGTTCAGAGAGTTCTCTATTCTTGGACCATAATTGGGGAAGATTGTGGTGGAGAATGAACAAAAGATCCATTATTGAATGAAGGTTATGTAGGATCATCATAAGTCCTATATTGATCATATGAATATTTCTATAGATTTTTATATTGGTGATCATGTGTTCTTTACTGTGTATTCTATTCATGTAGATTTAAGGTTCATATATGGAAGTAAGCGTTCTCCTTGATTCATTTGACCTTTTGAGGTGTCTTCTAATGTTGGAATTATGGTGTATCAGTCTGAGATTCCCTCATATATGATTCAAATACATGATTTAATTCATGTATCATAGATTCTATAGTAGATTCATGATGATTTTCATTTCCTAAAATGAGTCAAGATGGATATTGAAGAGGGAGTGACCTTAAAAGAATAAAATATATTTATTCACGTACATTAAGTGAGGGTGTTTCATTTTTATACTATTACCTTGGTTCGGGTCTTGTAGAGACATGTTGGTCTGGAGGAGAGTCCTTGGGAGTGGGAGTTTTAGATGAGAGCTCAATATCATAAGCTGAATCAAGGCTTATTTTGATACTCTTTTAAAATATTTGTAAGACCTAGCATATTTTATGAGATGGTTGTTTATGATTCATTTTAATACAATTTGTTCTTCATATTTATTATTTAAATTTTTGATGTGGAAATATCCTTGAGAGTTATATCACATTTTGGTTGTTAGTCCCCATTTTCCTTCATTCATGTGTTTTTTAAAATTATTGAGTTTGAGAATTGCTTCATATGTATATGATGTAAGTGCATAGTTTTTCCTATAACCTTCCCTTGATTTTTTGGGTAATTGTATATTTACAAGAGGATGATAGAATAGTTTAAGAATATTTGAGATCAATTTTTTCCGCATTGTATTTTTACAGTATGGATCCTTAATCCGAGTTATAAGGGTTGTTTTGTAGTGTGGATATGGACACTACAGCATAGGGTCTAGGAGAGTAAGGTTTTACTATCTCTGTATCTATAGGGTAATCTGTAGTGTAGAGGTGGGATACATCATAGTGTCTCCTATGTAAGGTTTTTTTGTCTCTTAATTTTAAAAGTATACTTTGGCATGGGTGTATACCACACCGTGATCTCTTGAATGGTGTCTATGTTGAGTTGAGGGTCACAATGATTTGGGCATGGGGGATTCATCGTGCTGTCACCCAAAGGTTTTAGGATCAAATTTCACCAGGTTGTTAGAAATGATATATATATATATATACGGATTTACATCATGGATTTTGGAAGTGTGATTTAATCATGGCTCTATCAATGTAGCCTCTTTTCCTACATTGTAGAATTAGTAAAAATCATAGGAGAGATGATGTGGTAAGGATTCATTCATTATTTACCTCTTTTTTTAAAGAATATAAATTTAGAATTCATTAAAATTTACTCGTATCTCTTTATTTATCCTCTAAAACCCATGATACTCAAATCTATTTTTCAAAATCCTTCCAATCAGCTTTTCTTAGATTAATCCCCCGTCCTCTAGAGATCAAGTCATGGTGATCTGAGGTTAGTATTTTCTTGTTCTATGGTTATATTCTATTTTTTCTATTGTCATTCTATCTTGGGTTATTCTATTCATTTTTATTTTTGTTTATATCAAATAATTTTAGAGGATTCTTTTTAGGATAATGTTTTAGGTATCTCATGTTCCCTCTGAAATAGGAAATACGAGTTTGGTTCTTGTGGTTCTATTCATGCATAGAAAATATCGGTATCTTCATGTTGATGTAGGGGATATATTACCTTTATTTAATTTAAAGATAAATTATGGAATTATAATTATATAATAAATTGGGTAACTATGGGATCAACCTAATAAATATATTAATAATGAAATTAACGGAATAATAAATTTTCATTTTAGTTTTTTTGATCGCATGAATTTATTCTTCCATTTTTTTTTGCATATTAATTTTATATATTGTTTTATATCAATTTTTTATTGTTTTTTGTGATTAGTATGGTTAAAATTGATGAAAATATGATAAAAATTTTAAATATGTGATTATGATGATATGTTTATATACAAACATGTGTAGAATTAAAAAATGTTCATCCATTAATTTAATGAAATATTGTAGTGATGTTATAGGCATGCCTATTTCATATAATAGCTAATAATAAGTGATAAATTATAGTTTTCATATTTCTTAAAACCTATGCATAATAATCCAGTTAATTGAATATGGTAATTAAACTGGTTTCTTACTGAACATAACTATATTGGTGAGGACCGATCTAGTTCTTATTGTGAAATCTTCTATAGTGATGTTCTACGGTTGTACTTTCCCTGTGAGTGTTCCATGATGAAAATATATTTTCTATTATCTATTCCTTTTGGAGGATTTTATAACCTTAATGTGATTGATTGATAAACTAATATGTTAGGTAATATTTAACGATCAAAGGGTTGGGAGTCTGTGGTTGTTTGGATAGTTGATATTAGTGATAGTGGGATGGAATATGCTATGTGGAATGGTATGGGAATGACAATAGGGTGATCTGAATGAGTTTAGAGAAGGCATTTCTCACCATTATAATATTTCTTAACGCTTGTGTAATCAATAGTTGGATGGTTGATACCTATAATTTTTTCAAACTTCTTGACAGATTTCGATCCTATAAACAAAAATTTTATCTTTTTTGTGGTTGCCTATAGAGTGTCCTAGAGTACTTAGATAAATTATTAAATTTTAATGGAATTAAAAAAAGAATAATTTTATTTCATGGTTTTTATTGATGATGATAACGTACTTGGGAATATAAGGTGAAAATTATGGTATTGAGGGAACTCAACTTATAATATTAAATTCTTAATCTTGGAAATGTATAAGGAATAATATTAATTATTTAATGGTAGAATAATAATTAATGTTGAACTCTAATGCATTCATGTATGATTGAAATATAGTCATTAGAAGTGGGAGCTAGGTTTCCTGTGCAACAATGGAGGCATATGACCCTGAAGCATGGTATTTTCCCTTAGTGTGTTAGTGTGAGATATATAATATATTATCAATTTTAATATGCTTCAACATAGAAGTTAGTGCGGAAACTAATACCCAAATGTTTTGGTGGTTTTTTTCTCTAATATCCAGGATGGTGAAGGAATGGTTGACTGATTTATTCCTATCCCCACTCTCCATTCCTATATTGTTAGGTGTAAGAATATCCTAGAATATAATGGCTTACAGGATAGGAATAATTCCTACACAATAAGTGATGGATCTCCGTTCTACTATACATTTATTTGTGAAATGTAATGGATTTATATTACATAAAATTCTTGTATATGGTCTTGGTTTCAAAATTTTATGATGAGTGTACATGCACCAAACTATGATGACTTAAGGTATAATGAATTTGCATGGTTCCTAGTTTATTATATACTCACACTTGGTTACTACTTGGATATATTGATGATGGCGATGTTTCAGGATGCATAGGATACAGAATGTCTAAGATACGACTTAAGGAGATATAGTATAACTTATGAGAGGGATAAGAACATAATGTGTTGCATTGGGGAGTGAGAGAGACAAAATAATGGGGAAGTGGAAGTAGGGTACCCTTATTAACATATATGATTGTGATGTATAATGGTTTAATTATATGTATTACATGGTGTGTGAGCCATGGGGAGGATGAGAATGTAGTACTACTTATTTAGGTGATTATTTGGTTTCATTTTTTTACTCACAAGAATTTACTAGGACTATTTCAATAATTCATGAGAGGTTTCAAGGAGGATCTTACTGAGTAATAATTTTAGGCTCACCCTATGTATATATAAACGGTTTTTTGTTCAACAAGAGATTGTTTGAGACCGATATGGGTGTTAATAGCTTGAGGAGTTGTTTAAGAGCAGATGGAGATTTGTAGTTAGTAACGATAATTACATTATAGTACTTCCAATTGTTTTTGTTTTTGTATGATTTTAAATTATGTATTAGTATATCCTCTTTATTTATTCATGATGTTGGTTGGTGGTTTATAATCATATCTCTTATTTCTTAAAATATATATGAGGGTGGTGGAACCCATATGTGATATTTTTATACCTTTGGTTGTAGTCTCCAACATATGGCCTATTTGAGGTGGTATTTTGTGGTCATTATATCCCTTTCTTCATTGTCGACCTAAGAGGGGAAACTTTGGAGTGAGGTGGTCCTTATATATTATGAATTTTCCCAATAATATAAATTCATCAACTTATTTTAATTTCTTCTCTGAATTAGATGAATAGAAATGACGGAATCCATGAGGTAGGATCACCACATATAATTTATAATTAATTAATGTAGATAATGAATTACCTCATGTTAATATTATATATTTATTTTCCAATAGTTTGACAACTCAATGTCATATCATCATTGTATTAGAGTATTCAATGGTAGAATCCCTCTAATTTTGACCCACATATGCTCCATGGACCTCTGAATATCATCATATAAATCACATAGTTTTAGAGTAGAAGACTCTAATGCTTGTATCATTCATCATTTATCACCACAAGAATCACATTGTGATAAAAGGATACTTTGTAACATCCAAATATGGCTGACTCCAAATAGTATTCAAACTTATTTCTCACATAACCTCAAGTATTCCTCCCCATATGCTATAGGTTTATAAATACCAATGATGGTTTATTGAGGAACATGGGGAGATAATCACCCTCTATATCAAATTAAAACACACTCAGAAATAATAATAAGTAATAAGTAGTAGATAAACACATATCACATACCAAATTCTCAAAATTAAGTAAGTTCAAATAAGATAGTAAAATAAACATTTCACGACATGATAGTCACATGTTCCAAAAGGAAACTAAAAGAAACACACAAATGACAATACACAAAATGACTCCTTACACATAGTATACTACCCTTATTAAAGATCCATACCATAAAGATCCAAATCAACTATATATATAAATGTAATTTTCCCTTATTCTAGTCTATAACCATGAAGTCTATTTGGTTACTAATAGAGGACAGAGAAGGGTGTGGGTAAAATTAAATAGGTCACCACGAACAGTGTCTATAGAAATAACTAGTCTAAGAAACAATGTATATAAATATAAAATAGAATAATAGATAAGTAAATAAATGAATTCACATTTTAAAAATAAATAGTTGTTAATCAAATATTTTGGCCCTCAGGTTCTAAAGTGACCCCCAGGTCAACCACACCGACTTAATCTAAGGTCGGTCATCACATCCATAAATCATATGGTGATATGTACATAAGGAAAAATAAAGTAGTCTCATTAATTATATAATTATTGGTACCTAGAAGAATATGTAAATGTTACCAATAGCATGTTTAAGCATTATTATTGTGTTGATGATTAATCTGGAACCTAAATTATGTATAATCTTCATTGGATCCTAGAGAATCAGTTATAATCTTAAACCATGGATGAAAATCACCATTCCATCATCATAAACAATATATAATTCTATTAATCCCAAAAACAATATTATAGAACCTAAACCATTGATTCAAATCATCTGTCCAATATGCTGAACCATTCAATCATTTACCAATTTCCTAGGTTCAACATATCTGAACTTTTAGATACTCCATTTCAACATTTATTATTCACCATGTTCTATTCTACTCACCGATGTTAAACATAATTTCCATAATTAAACCATTCATTTATCTATACAGCATAACCATTAAATTTCTTTCAAAACCATTTACCTACTTAAACATTTCACTTTAACCATTTACCATTAAATTCCACTTATCATGTCATAAATCATTTAATTACCATGTTATGCCAAGTATCCCCTCTAACCATGTTATCTATCCAGCCAACATTCCAAATTTAGTTAAGCTTAGAAACAACCTATTTCTCAACTTAAAACCCCACCTTACCATTTATAAGAATTTATCACACCCCATGGGTGGTATTTGGATCAGTATCATAATCTTTAATGAACCTAATAGGATCCATTGTATGCATAATACATCTATTTAAGGCTCAAACTATTTTCTAATTCAAGGAATAAAACATGAAACTCATTGGTGTTATCAATGATACTACATACAATTGAAGAATGACTAGACTATAAGAAATTTCTCTTATAACACCTACATTATGTTCATATATATCCACTCAAAAAACCTTGAACTTGTTTTCATGTTTGAATTGACATTGTCACAAAAGAAGAAAATAGACCTAGAAATAGGGCATATAAGATATAAAGGAACATGTACAACCAAGAAATAAAATATTCAAAAAATGGAAGGAAACAAACTCATAGATTTACTCTAGGATTATAACCATATAAAATGGAACTCCAAATATCCTAGAATCTAAGGATACCCACCCTTCAAATATGATTAAAAGAATAGGGTTCATATAAGGCTACTGGAAGTGAAAGAGGGAGAAAATTGGGTGAGTTTTGAATAATCTCAGTAGGTAAAATTTGCGAGTTTTACACTTTTTGATTAAGAACATAGTTTGGGTATATGGTTTTTTAAACCATCCATAAACCGTGTCATCCCCATTTGCCAAGGAAAACCCTTTTCACATGGTTTTTTAGGACACCTACAAGGTTTGATAAACCATGTAGAAGTCGTGTGAAACATCTCTAGAGTTGGATACCACTATTTGTATGGTTAACAATGATTTATTGGATATTTTTCAAAATCAAGCTCCCAATTAATCATGCCAAATTGTTATCATGAATTTTTATCACTAACCACGCACCATGTTTTATAAGAACTATTTTCCAAATTTCCAAGAAATTGACCCCTAGAATTCTCTCAATACATTTTCTACTCCCACTAAAGCATTCCATGACATATTATAATAGTTGTTAAAACAATAAAAAATAAAAAATATACCTCTAAAAGGGTGGGGTTCAAATAAAAACCACACCATATAACAACTAATCCTTAATCTACACACCCTAGGATCACTAAGCTTCCATGGTAAAAAACACATGCCACTAGACCCGTATATCAGCTTCCCACTCTTATGTTTATTCCTGAACAGAACCATATATCCATATAAGTTGATCTAAAGTCATATTATTACAGCAAATGTTTTTCTAATTGTGATCCAAAATATGAATTGGATGCTCCTAAAATGACACATCAGCTGCACGTCCAAAATCATCTTTATTAATCACATAAGAAGAGAGAGGGTGATACCAATAAAGTTATGATACATGAAGTACAACACGAAAAAAATTATAGAGTTGTTGTATATCAAATAAATATTCTACTTGAACAATCATCTTAACAATATTGAAAAAATTGACAAGCCTAGGTCCCATCTTACCATACACCTGAATCCAATGATGGCCTGTTCTCAGTGATACATGAAGGAATACATGGTCACCCATTTTAAACTCAATAGTGTGATGGTGTCAATCGGTATATATATTATGTATTCATAGGGTTGTGACTATGCATTTTTAGATAAATTAGAAATAATTTGACATTTCTTATACAAGACTTGACCCAAAAAAAATTGATTCTCTTACTTCCATCCAACAAAAGGTTAATATGTATGGCCTACCATATAGTGCCTCATAGGGTGGAATCTAAATAGTCATTGGGTAATTGTTCTTATAGATGATATCAACGTGTGTTAGGAGAATCTCCTAGATTCTTCCAAAATCTTGGACACATCCTCCCATCATGTTCTCTAACACCTGTATAGTTTTATTAGATTACCCATCCATTTGAGGGTGGTAGGCAGTGATCAAAAGCACCTGCGTACAAAGAACCTTCTACATGACTTTCTAGAAGCACAAAGTCGAATTAGGATCTTGATCTAAAACAGTTCTCATAGAACCCTTTATAAACATAATATCTCGTAAATATTAGGTTTACCTTGCTCATCAATGTTGAAATTCTCCATAATGGGTAAGAAGTGGGACATGTTTTTCAATAAATCAATAATCACCCACATCGTGTCACTCTTCCGAGGATCCTAAGGTAAAACTTCGATGAAATCCATGGTGACATTGTCCCACTTCCATTCTGGAATAGTTAAGGATTGTAATATACTAGTATACCATTTCCACTCGACCATTACCTGTTAATAGGGGTAGCTTCATGTCACAAAACATATGATATATTTCTATATTCTTTACCACCAATACCGTTGGTGAAGACCACAATACATTTTACTCAAATTAGGTTGCACCGACTACTTCAAATCATGAAAATCACACATCATCTCCTAATATATACCCATGGGATTGTAAACACAACCACAAACATGGATAACCTCATCACCATTTATGTTCCAATAATGAGTTATCTACCCACCATCAACGTTTTCTATCAACCCTAGACACTCTTGATCATCATACAGCCTCATCCTAACTCAGTTAAGAAGTGAGCGTATAATAGATATATATTGTACTTTCAAAAATTATTTCTCCACCTAAACACCTATATTTATGTCATCAAATAATACCATCATCTTCTAATCAGAAGATGACTCATGAACCACCTCGTTCAGTGTATTATGATTTAGAGAAACATTAAGAATATTTTCTTTCCCCAACATATATTCTAGATCAGTATAGAAATATTTCATCTATTCAAACCAAATCCTATACTGTACATTTATATTACACTGAGAAACTATATATTAAAGGATCTTATAGTTCGTATAACCACCAAACCTTTCACCTAGAAAATAATACCATCAACATTTTAAGGCATGAACCATTGCGACCAACTTGAGATCATTTGTAGGATTGATTGAATAATGTGGCATCAACTTAGATGACCAATATTCCTGAAAATTGTCTCATTATATTAATAAATCTAGAAGAATAATTTTAGATGCATCACAATATAGTGTATATTCTTTACTTGGTTTAAGTATGGTTATAATTAGTGTAATGCCCAACTACCACTTTAACTACTGGAAGGAATTCATAAATGCTCCAAACCACTAAAAATTGTTCCCTTTTTGTTCATCCTGAGTGTGGTGTTTCCAAGTGAGAAAATTCCATGATAAACCTTCAGTAGTGAACTACTAAACCCAAAAAGATTTGGATATCAAATATAATCATAGTCTTTTTTCAAGAAACAGTCACTCAGAACTTCATAGGGCCTACTAATACACCTTCTTCTGAGATTATATGACCTAATAAATTCACTTTATAAATTCAATTAATTTTTTATATCATGGCCTATAGATGATGAATTGTTAATGGAATCAAGATTATTTCAGGATGTTAGGCTTGATCATCTCTGGACTGGGAGTACACAAATATATCATCAATGAATACCACCAAAAACTGATCTAGATATAGACGAGAGATATAATTAATCAAATCAATGAACATAATAGTGGAATTCTCTAACCTAAATAGAATCAAAATAGACACATACAATCCATACCCACTTCTAAAAGAATTTATTTACATATCATATGGTCTTTCCCTATACTAAGTGTACCCTAATATTAATTCAATCTTGGAGGATACAAAGTACCCCTTAAGTGGTCAAATAAATCATCAACACATGGAAGAGGTTAATAATTCTGAATTTTAAATCATTTTATATTTTAGTAATCAATACATAAGATCAATATTCCACCCTATTTCTTAATAAATCGAACTAGAGAAACCCACATGGACGTATTCACCCAAATTAACCCTTTAGACTCAAATTACCCCAACCAAGTCTTATTATAGTGAATTTATACTATATATTTTAAATAAGATGAATAAATACATTTTCAGCTCTAAGAAAAATATCGATAACAAAATCAATCTCCATATCAGGTGGAAACATTAAAAAACTACTTAGGAAACACATCCTAAAACTAATCCACTACATGAGAGAAAACATACTACTCCACTCCCTCATCCTTAGACATGAATCCAAGATTGTGATATCCCCTAGATAATAAGGGATATGTCCTAAAAACCTACATAGATAACTCATTCCCCATTATTAAAATAGTTCTTACCCATAAGTGATATGAAATTCACTCTCTTGCGGTAACAATCAATGTGAATTTGGTACAAAACTCACCAGTCCATTACTAGAATAAATTCAAAACCAAAAATAATAATGATGAAAAAATCCTATTTTAAATGGTACCCACCAATCTCAAAGTATAAATCCTTACAATTATAAATACCCTATGATCACGCCCTTAATAGCATGCAGATTCACAGAAACCTATATAAGAATTCCATCGCCAACACCAAACCATTCATAAAACATGAAGATATAAATGAATTTGAATCTATGGAATCAAATAATTCAATAGAAATTATAGAAGTCACAATAATCATACCTCATACAGTTGACAACCCAACATCATTACTTGAAGGATCAAGATAAACTGCACGCAATTGACCTACCCTACTACCCCGAGCTCCTACTAGAGTCATGTGCATTACACTACTCTAATGATATTATCACATTGTTCTTGGAGAACCCCCTCTTACACAATAACTAATATGGCTAGTATAACCCAAAATTCTTGACTGATGTGGGGTAGTAGATCCCCACCTAGTACTCTATGTTATCCTAGGACCCCCATCACTATCCATTTATTGATGCTTTCTCCAGAACCTCTGTATATTCCCCCATCCCACCACAAGCTCCGCACTTCACTGGTGACTGAATAACCTCACATCGCATGTCACCATCCCTATTAAACTAGAAATAGAGAACTATATTGATACCATGAGGGTCTATTCCACTCCTTAGGCTACTGCTCCCACCACATCCTTTATAGATGTTCTTGAAACGATTCCTACTACTTGAAGAGAGTGTGATAATAGATTTTCCAAATGAAACTGTCTACCCACCACAAGAGGACCCATTTTGGTTCCCCTTTATATGTATAGATCAATTTACCACCTCATTAAATTTATTCATACCGAAAATATTCACCTATCATTTAATATTACATATTATACCATCCAAATAATATTCTCCCTATATTCTTAATATCCTTCCAATGTTGTAGAAAAATGTTGTAAGTTAGTGAAGTGGCTAATATAGTCCATCACTAACAAATTCCAAGGGGTAAAATGTATAAAATTCATAGCACTTTCTGATCTCATGGACGCTAGGTATAAATTTCTCATGAACTTCTCTTGGAATTCCTTCAAATCCATTCCATGAAGATACTCATCTTTGGAATTAATATCCAAAAATCTATTTTTTGGATGAAATATATATGACAAAAACTTAACCCGCCTCTATGGAGGAGGATCCCCGTCATCAAGGATCACCTGAATAAATTCAATCCAGAACACAATTTCCTCTAAACAACCCTGTTTGGTGAATATTGATGGCTGATAGATCTTGAACTCCCTTGTCAAATTAGACATGGAAAATACATCATGCACTAGTTCTTTCTACTTAAACTACATAATATGAGAGAAATTATAATTGAACTTCTCTTACACACTATCACATATAACCAATACTAGATCTCATTCTACTACCATAGGTGTATCCTCAGTAGTGTCCTATTGTCACCCAACCAATAAACATCATCATTGAGGATTACCTCTTCGATTACAAATGCATTTTTTAAGGAACATAAAATTTAATTTTAATGGTTACACATAAAAGGAATCATAAATATAAGTAATAAAGATAATACACATACACTATCTCAGTGGTTATAACTGTAACATCATCATTACACTCAATAATCCATATCTAGGGCCATTGGATAACTCAGGGAAAATGTAGATTTTTTTAGTTACAATATTTTTTTAACACTATTGTAATAAATAAATTTAACAACATAAAATTTAATATAGTTAAAATATATTCATTATAAAATATTTATTTCAAACCACAAAATAGGAGGAAAATCATTTGACTTTTTAAAACTAATTTTTTCTTATTTAATAGTAAACAGGTCATAACATGAGTTTCCTTGTGAAAAAATATGATGCATGTCAAATAATCCTGTGATTTAATGAGAATATTCACACATGCACATTTTCATATCATACCAGTTCATGAGAAACAAATCATAATTCAATAACATAAAAAAATAATTTTTCACCCAAAGTTAAATAAAATTTCAGTTATAATAATGTAACAACAAAATCAATAATCTCAACCCTATAAAACTGGTTTTCCTCCCACGCATGGGTTAGCTACTTCCATACCCAAGCTCATTACCAAGACCCGACACATCCTATTAACTTATATACCTTTACCAAATAGTAAATAAAATGAAAATAAACCATTTGATAAAATTTTTTAAATTTTCTTCATCAGTCAATCCAAATAATTTCTGAACTAGTTATCCAAATGAACTTAAGTGTGCCTCCCTATACACTAAAAGCTACCAACTATTACCAAGGGTCAATTGAGGAACATGGGGATACTATACCATCTATATAAAATTAAAAAAATATTTAAAATAATTATAAATAATAATATGTAGATAACAACACATCCCAAACTAGATTCCAAAAACTAGGTTAGTTCCAACCATCTAAAAAATAATGATTTTGTGTCATCATAGTCTCATGTTACAAAAAAGAACCCAAAAGAAAGAAACAAATTAAAAATACCCAAATTGGTCCCAAAACCTTGCTCAGACCTCTTATTTAATATGCATCCCTTAAATTATTAAATATTTCATCTATAACGATTTCTTTTCACTTTTCCTAACATTTAACCATGAAGTCTTCTCGAGTACCAACAGTGGCCTGAGTAGGGTGTGAGTGCAGTTCAGTAGGCCACAACCACCCATTTATAATTAATAAACAGTCAAAGAAGTATTGTATACATATGTAAAGTGGAATAATAGACAAAGAATAAATGAAGACATTATTTAAAAATAAATAGTTATTAATTAACCCATTAGGCCCTTGGATTCTAAAGTGACACATGGGCCAACCAAAACTACTTCAAGAAATGATATTAATCTAATATATCAATCATATGGTGATGGGTAATTAAAGAAAAGTAATGGTTTATAATTAACTATTTGATTCTCGGTACCTAGAGTTATACTTCCAAGGTACCAAAACTATGTTTAAGTGTTATTAGTGTTCATATCATCAGTATAACACCTAAAGCATCTCTAAACATCATTGGTTTCTAGAGAATTATCTCAAAACCTAAAATATGGGTATAATGTCCAATTAAAATTTCATAAAATATATAGAATTATATCAATTCCTATATAATCAATATGAAACCCAATCGGTGTGTAAATATCATTAGTTCATAGAGAGTCAGTCTGACACCTAAACCATGGGTTCAGAGCACTAGTCCCACATCCTATACCATTCCATCATTTACCAATTTCCAATGTTCATCATATTTAACCATTTAACAAAACAAGAAAACAAAGATAATCCATTATAAAAAAATTTATTCTCCAATGTCTTTTTTACTCAACACCTTTGAACATAATTTCCACAATTCAACCATTTTATCATTTATCCATAAAAAATTGTTGTTAAATTTCCTTCAAAAGCATGTAATAACCGAAAAATTCCACTTCAACCATTGACTATTCTATTCCTCATAACATCTCATAAAACATTTAATCCCTATTCTATTCCATGTTTCCCCTTTAACTATATATCTTATCCAACCAACAAGGATAACCAGGTTAAACATGGAAACCACCTAATTAACCACAAAAAACAACACCTTACCATATCCATGAATTTCACACACCCCATGGGTTGTCATGGGTTTAGCCACATAATTCCCAATAGACCTGACAAGATCCTTGGAAGGTATAATACATCAATTTAAGGCCCAACCTATTTCCTTATTCATTGGAAAAAATATGAAATACGTTAGCACTGTCACACATACTACATACACTTGAAAAATATCAACATTACATGAAAAAGTTCTTATTCCACTTACCTTATGTTCATAAATATATATTCATGTAAACATATCCTTTGATTTGAGATAAAATGGACACTGAGAAAAAATTAGTCAATAGCCCTGGAAAAAGAAAATATGAGATATAAATGACAAAGGATAGCCAAGAAGGAAAAAAAATCCAAAGAATGTAACAAAATTGACTTTTCCATTTACATGGAGAATATAATCACAATAAATCACACATTAAATGGACTATAATCAATGGAGATACACCCTTGGAAGACGATCTGATGCTTAGGATTAACATATGACTACATGGAGTGAAATTGTTGAGAAAATTGGGTGAGTTCGTAGTAAGTTCATACGGGAAAAGTAATAAATATTCTACTTTTTATGGAAGCGCATGGTTTGGACGCATGGTGTTTCAAACCATTCTTAAACCATTCAAGCCACACCATCTAAGGAGGCCCATGTTTCATAAATTCTTGGGCCACCCACACTATTTAAGAAACTATGCAGAATCTATGTGAAATGGATCTAGAGTTGAATTGACAAATATTCACGGTTACCTAGTCTTCATTGCATGATTTGAAAACTATTCCTCCCTCAACCAAGCCACATAGTTATGGTTCATGGGAAGCACTCCCTCTGATATACCTCACATGAATACAGTGGAATCAGAAGTCATTACATCAATCTAGCAGTTATCTCAATCAGCACAACATTGAATGAGCTCTTTATTTCTTTTTATAGACTATGTTTCCTAATATACCTTTCCTTTAGTTGTCATGATTCATTTAATTATCCACCTTACTTCATCTTTTTAGTGATTCACGTGATTGTATCTACTCTCTATTGACATTAATGTAATGCACATCAATATATATTTCATGTACTCTATCTTTATAGATAAACAAACTTCATTTGTCAAAATGAAAGTATTACCATCATAATTTTGTAAAACGTGACTCTATTCAAAATATCTCATGATATTAGCATGAAAAAAATATTCACAATATCATGCCACCAATTTCATGTAAACATCATTGTCACTTTGGTTTGGTATACTTATTTTATGTAAATGAACATCTTTTAGCTCAAATATGAATTTCCAAGATACTCAAGATCTCAATATAATGAGTCCATATTACTTTGGTAGATTAAATTATTCATGAAAATCATGAAATAGAAAAACCTAGTATATAGATACCACTGATGGATCGATGTAGAAGACAATAACAGATTATGAGTGTGTGACCTTGATCGATTGGATTGGATGACCCAAGTTCTTTTTATATGTTTTCTAAATTGGAGATATAGTACCTACTATAGCATCATCCCAGAACACTTTTCACTCCACAAATAATCTTCTTAAGAAGGGACTCCATTTCTCATATCACATGGACAAATCACTAAGGTCAGCTTCGAAATACACTCACTGTTGTGCACCACCCCACACACAGAATGCAATACCATTTCAATTTTTCTATCATGTTTGCACATATTATTGTGTATTATTGGACTCCACTATACATCTCCTTATCACCGGGTAGTGCTAGTTGAACTACCTCCCCTTGTGGTTGATCTAGTTCTCTTGGATGGATATGGATAGAAAAACATATAATATACTAACAAAAAAATAACTTAAGAAAAATAATATGATATCAATCTACATTTAACTAACTCCTAATTAAATTATTATTCTATGTTCAAAATATAATTCTCCATTTTTATGTTCTCAATTCATCATCCTTTATTATTTTTCATTCTAAATTATCAATGGATTATTTATTCTCTTCAAATTCTTCATCAAATAGCATAACTATATTTTCGTTTTTGAAAACAATGTTCTTTCTTTAACTACATCTAGCACATTTCTTAGTAATTATGAGACCAATTCAATAATAATCACATGTTAATCGAGGATGTTTTTATAACATTCCTTCAATAATCATAACTTTATCAATCACATATTGACATATTCTTGACATCAAATAAATCGTCCTTAATAACTATAAATAATGATCATATCAAAGGTAACCTCTAGACTAAGTTTATCTTAACCATTAGTTAAACTCTATATGAATTTAACATGTTGAATAAATATTTCTCCAATACATGATTTAATAATTATTCATATTTTATTGATCATAATTATTCTATAACCAGTTATTCAAGAGAATATATTTGAGTTGAATATTCAAAAAATAAATTATTCACTTTTTTGTGAATTTAATATTTATTTATTTATCGTTAAATGATATAGTTTTATTTATTTATTTAAATAAATAGAAATTATTCAATGTTAGATAAATACCAAGAGGGTTTATGGGTCAAGTTGAGGATCTGAAGAGGATTTGACAATGAATGATATATTAAATATCATTTTTTTATATTTATTTATATAGGATTTTAGTGCATATCTATTAAAAATTATTATTATATTATTATTATTTAGAAGTGTGGTTCCTTGGTAATTAGGTTTTTTCAAATGTATATGTATAATGTAACCCCATGACCTAAATCACCAATTCCATCTCAGAGTTCCATATTAACTTACCTGCACCTCCTCATGCACCATAGGCTACCGACTAAAAACGAGGTCGTGAAATAAAATTGGGGAGAGTATTCATTCATATAAAAGTCCGAGTTAGCAACAAAAAAATTATGGGAATCTACAAAAATAGAAAATCTATATTGAAAATCACTAAACTCAAAGATATATCAAATGATGTTTCTATACAAACATATAATCGTCCGCGCACTGTGATGACCATAAGTACTTGAAATAGTAAAGAAAATACATGAAGTCTATCCTTATATCCCTAGCCACATCCCAATCATGGTCTCTACAAACACATCAAGATACACAAGCACAGTCAACTACACATCCCATTATTTTTCCTAAATAGACATAAGTCTGACACACACATCATGGTTTCCCATGTAGAGTGTGAGAAATACATCTCAATATGGTCCCAACAATAATCCCTAATATATTCTTCCATGTGTATGTGTGTCAGGAAAATAAATACATAAATAAACATTCTGAATAATTTTTGTGTGTGTTGAACATGCCACCATAGCACTTGATGAGATACACATGCCTGTCGGGTTTTTGGGTACTAACCAGGGAACCTCATCACCCAACCATACCTGGTTTGGTTCTATTCCTTAAAGAAGATTAGAAGTAGTTTTTCATGTCTAAAGTAATGCCATAAAGACCCTAAATCAGCTCTTTGGATTTTTCCAACCACTCAATATCTATGTTACACCATTAAGGAATATTCCTACGAAAACAGTCAATCTCAAGTCTCACTCCACATTTAAAGAGTCATCATCTAGATCATATGACCAATCATCAACTTATTGTTATCCCTTTTCACATGATGGTATGTACACCAGACACAAATGAATCGTTAGAACTCTATGAATGCCTAAGGATGCTCACCATTATTACAAAATACATAAATTATGAATCATGGAACTCTTCCAATGATTCATGATCATTCCCACATCTTCTAGACATGCCATGTTCTAATGCAAACCAACCTGCCACTTAGGGCCATATGCTACCAATAATTTCATCCACTCTTACCCTATAATGATAAAACTATCCTTTCCAAATCATCATTGTCAGCTTGATATCTGAAGAAAAATTTCTATAGGCTATGCACAAGTACTCATATAAGTGAAAACAAAAAAAAATCATATAATTCATGTCATATCAATAGAGATATCATGGCTTTCACACAAACACACAATTATGAAATGTCATACAATTTTATATAATGATCAAAACAAGGTAAAGATCTTCCTACGGTTACCATAGATCAAAGTCTCACCTTGAACATGGGATCATCAGGTGGGGTCCTAGATATACCAAAAACCCCTTGGATTTTCAATGCTATATTCGTAACTAATTCCATTACTCAAGCTAGGGTCTCACATCATGTTTCTCCAGGGAGACAACATAGCACTTGACCACAACCCTTTTATTCCTTCCCAAATGTCTATTGGAAAAATATAATCTCTAACATAAGGAATCTCAGTTATTGAGATGTCCCATGGTCTCTTTCTATAGAAACTAGCACCATATTTCCTTAACGACGTCACTGCTAGGAGAATCTGGACATCTCAAGTGCTTTAGGAAACTTATCCTAGGTATGGAGCATAATGATACCATCATCCTATAACATGAATTTATATCTATACTCAACCTCTCTACATGATACCATGTATAATTGACACACACATTCACACTCATATGTAAATATATACATTCGTTTTTATCATAGAGACCACCAACCTTAATTAGAGTTATCATCATCACTATGCTCCACCAAGACTCTACCTTGACCGATTGTGCCTTTTCCGAGTCAGAACCACAAATTGAGATCGTAATTTAAATCATACATTGTAGATAATAAATTATACAAAATTATAATTAATTATTAAATTTAATCCCATGTAGCATAATTTTTATAAAACTCACTAAGTCCCTCCATAATTACGGAATCTCAACCAACCACACTCGAAGGGTCCACGACACACCCTTAGAACCATCCCTCATGAAATCCCTATAGTTACCCAACTAGATATCATAAACCCGGTCCATTTTAAAAAAACTAATGGGAAGTGTTTACCACCACCAAACCACTTCCAACGATGTGAATACTATATCTTGGGACATGCTCTATGAAATCTGAGCCAAAACCCCAACGTTATGGGTCAATTCCGCCATGCATGATGCAATAGTCAAAAATATCTGAAAAGAATGAAAGGAATTAAGTGGGAAGTGAAGATGGGGTAACAATACAAGATTTAATTATATATTTTACTTAAATAAATACTATGTTCAATATATTTCTCTACACACAACATCTAAATAAATTCAAAACCAAAACATATGTAGGTAAAATAAGAATATTAAATATGAAATTCAACACCTATGTATTGAATTAGTATGAATTATGAGTAAACAATATAAAATATACATATAATGAAAATAAATAGTGCATTAAATACTAATTAAATATAGACAATATAGATAAAACAATAAATAAAATCATTCTAAGCTTAAAAATATTTTTTTCGAAAAAAGGTGTTTTATTTAGAGAAGCTATATATATTATAATTAAAGAATAATCTAATATATTGATAATATGAATTATATATTATTAATAAATTAATTATAAATTGATATTAAATAAGAATAAGGAATAATTGATATTAAAACATCTATTTTCTAAAATGAACAATTTTCCACTATATTTTTGGATTTTAATTAAAAATTGAATCTTAAAATTTTATAAATTTAATTAGAAAGAATCAAAATAATATTGGTCTTAATAATAATAATATAATATTAAGATTATTAATTTTTTATTTTTCTGAAATAATTGATTTGTAGTTGAATAGTGTAAAATATCAATTTTGAAAATACTATTGATTTTATGACATCAGCTGGATATAAGCATAACCTATAAATTATGAAACCTATTTTTATTGGGCATGTATATACCTTTTAAATAACATTATATATTTTATAATATTATGTTTGAATTACAATCCTAAATTTGATATTTTTGGACATAAGTAATGTTTTCTCAAAAAAATTAATATATTATACATTTGTATTTTAGAATTAATTTTTCAAATTTTATAAATTAAATCATACAAAATGGATTTAAAATTCATAATAATTGGGTCCAAATTATATAATAAGGACGAATTTATTTTTTTGGCCTAAAAATTAACATGTCGTAGGTAAAAAAATGTTACCGTGAAAAAAATGATATTTTTCAAACAAAAATACTATTATGAATATTTTTTATTTTTTAATTAAATGGATAAATTTAATATTTTCATTAAATTATTTTGTTTAAACATATATGAAAATAAATTTTACACTCATTTAATTGTTAATAAATTTCAAATAATAGTAAGGACACCTAATAATTAAAATGTCATTGTTCTCTAAAAAATGGGATTTCTACACAGTATATGTTATGGATGAAAAGATAATTTTCTTATATTTATAAATTTATTTAGGTTAAATAGAGTAAAAATTTTGATTAATAATTTCAAAATTTAATAATAAGGTCAATATTATATATTAAAAAATTTAATATTTACTATGATTAATTTTATTAAAGATTAATAAGGTTAAAAAAGGGTAAAAATTTCTCTAGATCTTAATAATTAAAAGGCCACTTACACATTTTAGAATTAATTTTTCGGTATTAAATTATTACCCGTATGTATCACCTACAATTTCTACACCTAATTCATCCAACTCACCAAACCCACCTAACACCCATGTGATTCCATTCTTACCCCTTACCTATCACTAGTTTCCATGAAAAGAACCAATTTTTCTCTTATAAAAACAGCTTTCTCCCACCCATTATCTCACCAATCTCCACCAATAAGGAAATGATCATAAATTTAAATTACCTATCCCACTATAAATATCTCCCAAGTGGTTAATAAGGTTCTAAGGAGTCCTCAAAATCTTTAAGAAGCTACTTATAAAGGTAGGGGTTCTCATACTCCTCATTTTATTCAAGTACATTTTTTTATAATAGCTATTGATTTTCATATGATTATTATCCCACGTGTTAATAATAAATCCTTTACAATACAATTTATTCCATAATGATGATATATTACTATTATTTAACAATAAAAACATTTCATAATCCCTTTTTTACAGCCGTCATGATGTCGAAATAACTCCCTAATTCATTACCTCCTCTTTTCAAATCAAGGACTTCCATTGTTATAAAACATTTTTCAATATGATGTTGCTTCAAAATTTACATAATAAATACCTTATTTTAAAAGTTATTACCTATTAATGAGATACTAACATTATCACTTATTAAAATTATTCCATAATCCTTTTGTATACAAAAAATGTTTCCAAAATCATTCCTTGATCTTTTATTATAAGGTTGTGAATACCCAATGCTAATATAATTACAGGGTATATATAAAAACATGGTTTATAAAAGGTTATGGATATGAAAAACGTTATACTAAGATATTCATGTTTTCTATACAGGATAATAGAGTGTGATTAACCAAGTGATAAATAGAGGTAAGGGCTTTTTTGTCTCAAATATGAATCCCTTAATAAATTTTTATTTAATACACCATGTTTAATTTTAGACGGTTTAAAAAATACCCCATTATAATTTTGTATCATGATTACATTGTATTTCATGATGTTCAATGTTTAATTCCATTTTCATTTTCTCATAGGTTTTTGATTCAACGATTATAAAAGTATTAAAGGGTTCTCATGACTCAAATCTTCAACTTAGTTCATAATCACTAATCTTTGAATATTGTAATTAAATATTGATATATTATAACCTATGATGTCATTGTTTTTTATTCAAACCTTATTTTTTGGGAAAATCATGTTTCACACCATTTTATTCTTCCTTGATGAATCTATTATTTTATGAAAAATGAAATTTTGTCAAGATTAATTCCCTTTTCTATTAATTTATTTTTACTTAATTTCCATAATTTTTATTCAAAAAAATTATGTCCTTTCTCTATTGAAACCCAAATTTTTTTATTCTAAACCATACATTCATTCTATGTTATTAATTTTTAAATAATGGTTTGCTTATGCTTTAAATGGTGTTGGTTTTCAAAATAGCCATTTCAAACTATTAAAAAGGTTTCCCATCCATTAAAATAAAATGTTACATCTTCCACTTCACTTTTTTTGATAACCATAATGTATTTTCATGGATATTTTATTTTTAACTATTTATAATAAGGTTCACAAAATTCTTATATTTCCCACCTTAATTATTTTTTTGAATGAAATTTTCACATCCACTTTTATAATAATGTTTAATATGTTTTGTGATTTTGTTTTCTATTTTCACTTATATATTCCCTCCAAGGTTTATCAATCATTAAATGATATCTTAATCATCCTCTATATATCATTTTGAAATGATTCCTTATTTACAATTATATTTTTGATATCCTATGATCTTTTATGTTTATGTTATGAGATTGGTTTTGAGAGGATTCATAAACCTGTTAATTTTTACATGGGTTCTTTATGATATGATGAAAATTGATTATAAATGGAACACATATGTATGGATTATGATGGTTAGGGTCTTATTTCACCCTCCAATGCATTGGTTAAGGATTCTTATTAAATTATATAAAGAAATTTTGTGTAAATGATATGTGGGAAGATTTTTTCACATGTTCGTTGTGTGAATGAGATGCATGAAGCTTTGTTCTCAAGTCTATTATGTGATTAAGATTCGTTAAGATTTGTTCAAAAGTTGTTTTATATACATTATGTGGAATGATTTGTTTAAAAGATTTTATATTATTATATATAAAACAAAATTATATGTTATAATATGATCTAATGACATGCCATTTTCTATATTCCTATGATTATTATCCTTAACTCATGTTTAATTTAACATGATTCTGAACACTTTTTCCTTCACATAAAATTATTAACTTTTTATTAAGTTTCAATATATAATGTCTTTAAAATAAATCATTTTTTAGTATTCCCTTAATAATAAAATTCTCTTCAACCCATATTTTCTTATATTATTATGCTCTAACCCTTGATGAAATTTTTATGAGTTTTCTCTTACCGAAAATTTGCGGTAATAACTTTTTTCCATTTTCTTAGGTTATAATGACAAGAATAACTTATCAAAATTCAAGAAGGGAGTCCAATGGAGTTATATAATGGTGAAAATATTATAGATTCAGATCCTTATATATCTAACCTCCAAGATACTACCCTTTTCAGTCCTTGGGTTTTTAAAATATTTTAGGGATGTATTATTTAAATTATGATATTATTATATAATGTAAGTTATGATTATCTTTCTTCTCTTTATAAGGGTATGAAAACGAGAGATAAATGGATGACCGTACATTTATTTTTCGCTAGAATATGTCCAAAATCACCCCACAAAAAGCAGAATCAAGTTAAATAAAATGATACGATGAAAAGGCAAGAATTGAATCTTCTAATCCCTTCTCCCAAATAAAATATGAGAGAACATTTCATGACAAAATATGATAAATCAGTTGATTTTAAAAATACAATTCAACCCCACCAGCTAGCCAGTGAGCCCAATAGTGTCCCTATGTCGTTTCCTATCTTAGTCCTTCTTCAGCATCTTCAAGATCATATAGGGTCTCTCTCAAACTTTAAAACATAACCAAAAACATCAGTTTAGGATTTCTAAACCATATAATTTACATCGTTAACCTTGGTTCTAAAAATAGACTACTTAATAAATGGAATATTTAAAATTTCCTAGGGAACCTTCAAACTAGAATGATGTGGGTCGTTACATGCATTTACTATCCATAAAAATGTCTATAAATACCTAGTTATATCATTTACTATTTTATGAAAATGTTTTGTACAGTGAATTGTATAGAGAAACCTCTCAAACATTGATATCTCTTCCTCTCTATCCCTCTTAGGAACATAGGGTGATTATACTCCTCCACCCTATCGACTCTAGAGATAATAAAAATAATATTTCCACCTTGAAGCGATTCCTATAAAAATCAACAAAAAACAATACAAGAATTATAATCTTTTGCGCTAGCACACAAGGTTTTCTACAACAATGGTTGGTAGTTTTTAGATTAAATGTGGATCACTACTAAAGAGAATCTAACCTTGAATACTCTGATGCAATGATGATACAATGTGAAGTGGTTAACCAATATGATATTAAAGAATGAATTTCAACTTAAGGTAATTATTTTTTTACAAAAATAAAATAAAAAGTATACTTGGTTATTTTTCCTCATGGGTTATGGTTTTTCTATTCATCTATTTATAAGGATAACTCTAAATATGTTGATGAATTTTTATTGTTGAATATAGGCTTGACCATATCGGCTATGCCCCAAACCATAAAAAATGTGAAAAACTGTTTTTTTAACTAATCATCCACGTAATTTTAGACATTTTTTGTGATTATTCAAAAATATTCTCCTCATAGGGGATATATTTCATATGAAACATTTTGTGACTAAGGATGCTCGAATAAAGTGTTTTCAACAATTGGAGTCATTTGGCCTTGTAATATTCCATTTATTTCAATGTATTTAGTTCATGTTTGTTTATGTAGTTATAAATAGTGTTTGGTTAGTTTTTGTTGGTGATTTATCATTTTTTTGACATTAAATATATTTTTTAATACATGAAAGTTATGCTTTATTTGGACGAGGTTCCCGACGGATCAAATTTTGCTAGGATATTTAGGTTAAATCGAATGAAGAATTTTTTCACCAAAAAAATATTCCAAATGATATTTTATTAGGGATATATTCATGAAATAAATATGGAAAAGGTGAAAATATGTTTTTGTGTAGTACAACAACATCAGGAATCAGCATATCTAGGTGCCATCGAGTATTCGGGTGACTAAAATTAATAATGATTTTACAAAACTAGGTGGGTATCAAATTGGACACTGATTTTTTTTATAAATGAGGGTGAATTTATTTAATATTTTTTCATATATATAATAAATAAAAATTTATCACACTAATTAGAGAGTCTAAATTAAGTATTGATGTGAGGATTTTTGATGGTTCACATTGTTGGATAAATATTCATATAGAGTAAATGTGCCAAAATAGTATTATTACCCATTTATACGAGAGGAGGACATATCATCAATTGAACTTTTATGGAATTATATTTTGAAACTTTTAAACAATATTTAAGAATGTAAATTATCTATTTTGAGAAGTTCATGTGATGAAGTGACACATCATTTGACTCGTCTGGTGAGTAAGGGAGACTATAAATTCATGTTTTAGAATGTTATTTTGGAATTTTAATATCTTATATTGAGATATTTGGACTATTAATGAAATAGAATTAAAAAAACTACAAATAATATAGTAATTTGCATATAATCTGGTTCAGAGGCATGACTAATAAAATAACTGGGAAAAGGAAAGTTCATATATTCATAAAGTCAACTAAAGTTTAATTAGTGTTTCCTATAAATAATATTTTCCAAATACGTATGTCAATATTTTTTTTCAAAACTGTAATTTAGATATATAATTTATACATCATATTTCTACATTATTATCATGGATATCAAATTCTAGGTTTGGTGTCAACATGATTTTAAATTTATTTGGGCATATCTAGCCAAAAAATCCAATAATTAGTATAAAAAAAATGCAGTAAAGTCACTCCAAAGTGAATTATGTACACTAAAACCATCTCAAACTCATTAATACATTATTAAAACTAAATAAATATTATATGAGTATTTATATTTGTTTCAATTAAATTTCAATCCTTCAAATACGAAAAAATGAAATACAGTTTTAAAAAATTGAAAATAGTGGATAACAATGAGATAATGTAGCGTCAAATTTTACATATGCATGAGTCAAATTTTAATTTTAAAATAATATTTACATGCATAATTATCATGGAGTAATTATCACTGTGAAAATTTTTTAATGAGTGGTTGTGACACTGTTAATTCTGAACATATGTAAATTTAATGATTATTAATTGGTTATTCCAATCCATCCACCCTCACATCAAGGAAATCAATATGGTCCGTCAAAAAATCATTAAAAAATACAGAATGAATTTAATTTTATGAAACAAAATTAAAAATACACAAAATATTAACATAAAAATATTTTAAAAAAATTAAAATAATAATAACAATTTATTATATTCAGTGTTTTTTTATTGGGAAAAGAATAATAAAAAATATATAAAATACATTCTATTAAAAAATGATTAAAAACACCATAATACAATAAACAAAATTGAAAAATAAAAAATTAGTATTTAAAAAATCATTGAAGACATGTCATATTATTTTCAACCATATAATAATCAACACATATTAAAAATATAATAAAACTAATATTCTAATATGTTATATTTTTTAATTTATATAATATCCATTATTTAATTAATTAAACTAAAAAAATGAGTTATCCATTATATTTAATAAATATAACATGGTTAATGTAGTAAAATTATCAAATAAAAATATTTTTTGAAATGTTATGTTGTTATGTTTTCCTTATATTTTGGAAGTAAAAATGTTTAAGTAAATAAATTTTTTAATTTTTTGTACTAAAAAAGGAAAATATTAAACATAAGTAGAGGAAATGTTACAAAGATCTAAGGGGATGGAGGAAAATGAAAATAAAATAGATTCTTGAGGGAGTCCCAAATATTTAAGACTGCGATGCCCCCAATTGCCTTCTCTTCTAATGAAGAAGAACACAAAATATGATACTTTAGATAACAAAATAAAGATATTATCCATAATAGACCCAAAATTTTTCTATCCCACCTCCACATTTTCAAGGTATTTAAAAATGATTGGGAAATAATATTCAATAAAAATATCCTACCTGCCTCGAGACACATTAAATTACAAATCAAAAAGGATATCTAATGCTTTTTCAGTAGTGTAGTTTCAACTATCCTTGATCATGGAATGAAAGGCCGCAATAAGCGACCCATGGTGTCATGGATGGTGACCCCCTAAACAATACCAAACACACCAAGCACTATAGTGTTCATATTCACCTTGAAATTGCTTAAAGGAGGAGTAATCCATTAGATAGAGTAACACTACATGGGAAAGATCAATTAGTCACCTGTGTCCTTCTAGTCAAAATAATTAAACCAAAAAACAATATTATATTGATCCCAAAAACATAGGTTATCATTTATATATTCTCCAACCAAAACATCCACTTATACTTACACCAAAAATGAAATGGGTTTTAATCCTGGAATATTGGCTGACCACAAATATCCCCAAAGATGGAATTTTCACCCCATGTGGTACTCCAATAAACACAAAGTTTCAGAGTACTAATGTAACTATAATCACTTATCCAGAAGAATATTATCCTTTACACTTGGCGGGAGAAAGATAAATATGAGTGCTGGTAATATTTTTACATAATAATATTTAGACATAGCCTATCTGGGGACTAAAGTAGCCTCCAACCTTTTTTAGAAAATATATCATTATTAAAATAATTTATCTCCAAAAATCCGAATCCATTGAAAGACATTGTATCATTGATATCCTCCAATGTGATAAAATAAATTATTTTCATACGATCAACTCGATCCCACTATAAATTTGAAAATATTGAATAAGGATAATAGAAAAAATAATCTGGGAGATTGAATAAGGACCTAAAATAGGAAGGGATAACCTAAGAAATTTTTTTAAGGAGTAACTCCTTTCCATCCTTCAAAATATTCTTCCCAACCCATCCCTAAATTTTGGAATTGACCCTATCTCGAATGAAAGAAAATTAAATTTTTAAAGTGTCAAAAAATAGTTTAGAGGCTTAAATATTTATAGTACCTTCGACAATAATAATGTCATGTAAGTGATAAATTCCATTTTTATTTCCATATAGAAAACCACTATTAAATTACATCACTAATTTTAAAAAAATTATGCAATAAATATATTCTCTCTCATAAGAATTAATAATTTTCTGAACATATTTCCATTCCTCTAATATTTCTCTTGAAAAAATAAAATAATAATTAGTGAAAAATAAATGGTAGATAGGAATAATTTAATGAAAAACCATGGAACCATGAATAATACCACCTTTTAGCCTTGGATAAAAGATAAGAGAAACTAACTACTATAATAATAATAAAATATGGAGAAATAAGATCTCCATGTCGTAATCCTCTTGTCAGGGAAAACTCCATGGCGAGATCACTTTTCGCATTGATTCAAAAATAGAAAAAATTAATACATTTCATAATCATCTTTACTAAATAAACACTAAAATCCATTTTTGAAATTATTGATTTTAAAAAGTTCCATTAAAATATATCATAACCCTTCACCATATCCATTTTACCAGCCAATATCCTCTTTTATAAGTTGAAAGATTTTTCATAGAATGATATATTTCATGTCAAATAATGGAATTTTTTGTGATAATCCTGCACGGGGAAAAACACTTTGATGATCAAAGATAACAGATGAAAATATTTTTCAATATAAGGGATATAATGTTTGTTAAAATATTATAAAGGACATTCCACAAGTTAATAGATCTAAACTCAGTCGTATTAAGAGATCTATGGACTTTAGGAATAAGAATAATGAGAGTTTCATTGAGCTTTTCAAAATTAATGAAACCTCTCCGTAAATATCTCACCATGTTAATAATTTAGGTCCCATAAATGTTCTAAGACCATTTAAATAATATATCATGAAATCCCTTAGGCCTGGGTTCCTTCATTGAGTGAATACACTTTAATGCTGAGAAAATTTCTTCAATTGTGATCTCAGCTTCATGTCCCTGACTCAGGATTGCTAAAATATTTAGTTCCATATGATCCAAATGATATCTATAAATATCCACAACCTTATACCTATATATATTCATATATAAATACCATATTAGATTCTAGATCTCTCATTTTTTATTAGTTAATATACCGTTAACCATATACAGTTTTTCAATTATGTTTTTTTTCTTTTCCCTAGTGAAGCCTTATAAAGAGAAAATTTGTGTTTTGATCAAATTTTTTGATGAAATACTCCAATGAATAGATATATAAATAGTTTTTCTATTCTTACATCACCCTTTCAAACACTTTTTACTAGTTATCAACTTCCTTCAACGTGATAATTGAAGCCAGATAAGTATATTAATGTTTCAGATCCTTCTCAATGATGGTCATCCTCTAGTCAAAGTAACCATATATTTGATTGATACAATTTTTTTAATGAGAGTGACACACTCAGTCTTCTCCCTAAACTTATGATGATACTATGACAAGGAATATTTGACAATCCTTGACAACTATGATTGTGGAACCACAAGAATTTTAATTTGAATCCCATCTTGGATCCATGAATTTTTTTCACCTATTCATGAAGTAAAACCATGAAAATAATGAGATTATAATGGAGGGAGATGAGGGACCTCATACATTGTATAGAGTGAAAACCAATTATTAGAATCCATAAATCTATTAAGATGCTCATAAATCTTGGAGGATGGATTATATCCATGAAACCATAGAAAATTATCTCTTGAAAAACCTAGGTCTCAGAGACCCATATGAATTATATAATCCCAAAATTTGTGCATTTAGGAAGGGTTTATAGAGGGGACTACTTGTTTCTTATCATTATATAGGATTTTACTAAATCCTCTACTAATAAGAATTGGGCATGGAAATTCATTTCAAAGAAACTTGGTGATTTTCTAAGACTTCCATTTAAAACTAAAAACAGGCCACCCATAGAAACTAATAAAATTACACATTAGTCCCTATTTTTTCCAAATAAAAATAGTGATATGATTTTGGGTGAGTTTTTTCACAGCCGCATTTACCTATTCTTTCCATAAAATCCAAATTCCACCTTCATGGACTACTCTTCCCATAGGAAAACATCATTGGAATCCTACTAAGGTCTCAATCCCTTCCATGTACTTCTTGTTCAACATGGTTTCAAAAAAAGACCACACCAGGGCTATATTTGGTGCTCTGTAAACAAATTATTCAAATTGTTCATCGATTTCCAATCCCATGATACTTCAAAAACTGAATTTTCATTTCATTAAAAAAGCTATCCTATCTTCACCCTCAATATTCTTCTAAATCAATATGTTATCTCTTAAGGAAAAAACTTTTCTTATGTATTCCCCAAATATTAGACCGAATGGATTGAAGATCATATAGAATGATGCAGTTCTAAGTTAATTGATGAAAAAGATTTCAATAAATACAAAAAAATAAGAACACTGATGAAAAATAAATCAGGACAAAATAACTGATGAAACTATACAATATAATGAGTTAGATTCAAGATGAAAAAGATGTAACAAAACCAAAAAAACGTTGCAAATATGATTAGGCCAATAAAGAAAAGTTAAAAATAGAATTTAATGTAAGATTATGTCAATGAAAATGAGATTAACTAAAGACAATGTAATATGATCCTCTGATCAAATCGATACCAACCTTTACATGAAAAAAGAATCACCAAAACCGAAACCATCAGATATTGGGAAATATATGAGAAACCTAGAACAAAAACTTATGAATAGGAGACACTTACTCATATAGACAGGAGACTAATTGATAGAAAATTATTAGTTGTAATATAATAAACACTACCATAAAGGTTTTTACAATTAATATGAAAATATTGATTATATGCAGAAAATAATAATTTACAAATTCATTCTACACAATTAATTCAATTCGTTTTGAAAAAATAATTTAATTATTTATAATAGAATCAATATCATGGTAAATATATTTATCATTAATAAAAACATGAAATATTATTTGAGAAATAAGAAATTTAACGATTAATTTTTAACAATAAATATTCTAAATTTGAAATAAATTTCTTATGTGTTAACAATAAAGGAAATTTATATTCATTAACAAAAATGTATTGTTGATTAAAAAATAATTATTTGGATAATAAAATAATTATGGGTAGTCTTAATAATATTTTTTGGTTCTATTATGAGTAGATTTTAGAAGAGGATACATGAACTGTGTCAAAAAATAATTTTTTTTTGTGGTTTAATCCACTTTGAAATGATTCGAATTAGTTTTCAAAATGAATGTGTATTACGATGTTACTAATCATTTCATGGTGGAATAGATGTTAAGTAATTAATATCATATTTTAATTTTTTCCAAATATTATTTACTATTTATTACTATATAATATTATACACACACACACAAATATAAATAAATAGAATTATATACAAATATAAGTATATTTATATATATACCAGCATAATATATATGTATATATATAAATTCATATAAATATACTTAAAAATATAAAAAATTGTAAATATAAATAAATTTACATAAATAAATATGTATTAATACCTACATATATAAATAAATTAAATTAAATTAAATTACATGGAAACAAATATATATATAAAAACTGAAATATAAATACACATATATATACCCACATAATATATATAAATACATATAAATTGATATAAAATTAAAGATAATTGTGGAGTGAGACTTGTTTTCCCTATATACTAAGCATGCGATTTTGTTTTCCTATTGGCGTTAGCATGTTGATGCAGGTTGTTTTTGTGATGATCCAAACCTGTTCCAATAGGATGACTACTTCTATGATTGGTGATTTAGATGATGACCTGCTCTCGCTGGTCGGTGTGGTAGTGCAGATGAAGGACCCACTGGGTAGGGGGCTTGTGACAAGAAGGCCTACCTCTAAAGTGGTCAGTGCAGATGAAGGACCCCCTGAGCTGGGGGCTGATAATAATAATTTTGACTACTGAATTAACTAGTAGGGCTGATGAAGACCCCCATTCTATAGTGTGGGATTCCAGCATAGTCAAGGACCCCATGAAAGGGCTTGAAATGGCTTGGGCATATGGATTAAAGCCATGTAGAGTTTTGGTAGCACCATGAGAGAGAGAGAGAGAAGGCTTGTGGGTTAGTATCTTCATAGCCATAGGGTTATGAAAGTTGATATAAATAATCCAAAAGGTCCTTTAGTCAATTTATAAATCTAAATAAAATAGGTTTAGTGGGTGCATCTCATTCCATGTGGGGAGGGATTGGGTATGACACACTGGGGTGTCTGGGTGTATCCGTAGTTTGTTTATTGCAGTCTCTACTTTTTATAATAAATTATAAATATAAAATAACATGTACACAAACACACACAATATATATAAATACATACAAATACATATATATATATAAACACATTTAAATATACATAAATATATATATATATATAAATATTTATAACGCACATCAATATTTATAAATATAAATAAATAAACAAATATAAAGATATAAAAATATAAAAATACATATAAATATATATAAAATGATATAAATATACATAAATAAACATAAATACATATAAATATATATTAATTATAAATAAATATAAATATACATAAATATATATATAAACTTATTATTATGTATTAATTGTAGATATACAAAAATATATATATATTATATATATATACACACAACTATAAATATATATTATTAATTATAATTATATATAAATATAAATAAAAACGAAAAAATAAATACATAAACACATAAAGAAAATTATTGAATACATTACTCTATATGACCCTCTAGGATATTATCTCGATACAAGTGAATACAATTAAAAGAGCAAAAGTGGGATCTGGAAACCCATTAAGGCCCTTAAATAGAAAAGGAATGTCATCGCAACGAAAACCGACCTACAAAAATGTAGTGTGTAATATAATTAGTTTGTCTTTAATATCTCATAATGTAGGATGCACACCCGTGTCATCTCCCTTTTCTTACATTATTATTTTTTGATTTAACTGGATGGATTTACCCTTGACTTCTATGGCCATGATCTTATGATGGTACTAATATCCTGATCAACGTATCTCAAGATAAATTACATATTTAATGTGGATGCGACAAATCCTTTCTTGACCATTAAACCAATTTCATACCACCAATGACACACCCAACACAAGATACTTCACAATGATTTCATTATCATGGTTTTTTTCTTTTCATCAAAGTACATGATCAAATAAAAAACATTAGTAATGATAATAAGTCTAGAGACCGTTACACATCTCTAAAGATAGGAACAAAAAATGAAACTCAAAACATGTGGTGTTTCTATTAGTGGTCATGTCCCCATGATCTCACTACTAGAGATAACCACGTGAGAAATTCTTGAGAAGATGTCTCAATAATTATGATCCCTCAACACCTGATAGTCAAACATCTACTATGTCCAGTCAGTAATATGTATCTAGAAAATATGAAATTTATTTATGATTAATGAAATAGTATCTCATGGTTCTCAATATCGCTTGGGATATGCTATAACCTTTTAATATAACATTTAATCTTTGTACATTACCATTTAAATAGTAGATTCTAAATAGTCTACACTATAATAGTAATTATACATCATTTATATAAAACTTTCTACTTGATATAGAAATCAAAAGTACTGTATAGTTTGATCTAGGGATCCCACTATTACAAAACCCCAACATTCACTCGATCCAACATTCTAACCAAACGTGTTTTCTCTCATATGATTAAGTTCATGTTTTTTATGAGTTGCGACTATATTTTTTAGGCCGTCCATGATTCAGCTTCGTGTCAATTCTGCTATTTGCAACCTCATCTCACCGAGTAAAACAACTCAAGATACGGTATACCCGAGTACATCCCATATGACCACTGTCATAACATGACATGTTGGATAGTAAAAATATCATAATTTACATTATGATAATAATTTTCTAACCAAGTACAATTCCAATAACTGGAACAAATCTCTGTGTATAAAATCTACTTCTTAGCTACCTCAGAAGCTGCAACCCACTCAGTATTTGTCGGTATGGCTATCGGTGGCTTATATGAGATTATCACTCTCATCCCCTTAGCATAACTACGATATTATGTCACATATATCTATGTAAGACTAGTTTGTGTCCCCTAAAAACTAGTATCATTTCTTCTCCACTTACTAAGTACATATCTTTTATACTTTTTGATGTAAAATCAGATATTTTTTACTGCTTTACATGGGGAGATCTTGAAAAAAATGATACTCTCCTACTCTGAAACATATCCTAGAAATATAAATTTTTTTACATATCATGTCACGCATGATTGATCCATATCTTAAGCATATGGATTTCATATCACCACATTAATCTCCTCCCATGTCCAAGACATGTTATCCCAAAGGAGATTATTCCATGTTACATTAGTAAAAAATCTCTCTTTAATTGTTCCAACTTGTATTTTTCAATACTATGTCACTATATTTATGATTTAATATGTCTAAGAAACCTTTATATCCATATCAGTAGATCCTATTACCTAGAACATAGGTTTCTACATTAATTCAATAAATGGAGAATTACATTTGTTCCAGTCTAAACTAACTGTAAGACCAATATCAGTTTTCCATATGTTATTGAACATAATAGTCTAGGAAAACAAAAAGGCTCTCCCACTAACCACTGGTAGATACATAGAAAACATTCATTCTAAATTAATATTCTATGATCATGTTCCTTAATTCAATTCTAAAATAGATTTTAGTAACATGAAACCTTTATTATCATTATGTGATGTGACCGTCCCTTTCTAGTTGCATCGTATAGACACCTTCCATGATTGGTGGTCATGAAATCTGATGCTTAATAAAATGGTCATAGAAATTATCTATGATAAGTAAAATTCTAATGGATTAAGGCATAACGACTAGGTATAACCTATAAAACCTTATTGGTACAACATGCGTACCACCAATGCATCATTCCACTTGAATACCCACCATATCATTCAGAATAATAATCCCCATTTCACATTGCCGCATGGAATCCGTTATTGAAATTTAATTGTTCTTGTCAATATTAACTAATTTTTTTATACTGCTTACTTGTAGGAATAATTATTCTTACTGAATAATGTAACACTAGTTGCAGTGTATAAAAAACATAACTATGGTTTTATTCTTCCTACACAATATGTGTCTCTGGAAGATTCTTGTTCTACATGCACTTGAGGAACTAGTTCCTATTACATCTACGTGTGCATCTCTAGCATGGACTAAACCCAAGTCAAAATTATATTTTTCTATCTTAGGGACTTATGTAATATCCTAATAAATCATTAGGATAATTATATAGATGAAATATGTGTTTTCAATGATGAAAATTTGTCCGTATCCTCAACAATCAAATTGAATCTAATCACATGACATATGACATTATGTATTTTCAACATAATATAATTGTTATGATATACATTCATCATTATAGTTCGCATATGGTTATGGGATATCACCATTATTCATGATTCACATCTTAAAATATAATGAATGTTTCTATAAGTATCAACATTGATACTACTTACATTATGACTGTAATGTATAAAATGTTCCTTTAGAAATTAATCCATCATACATTTTGTTTATCAATGTTAACATGTAAGACTCCATTAATGATCGTCCTCATTAACATCAATTTCATGATTTAAATTAGTTAATGTGAATTTAGTAATTATTCCACACTACATTAAATTGATTGATGATTGCATGATCAAGATATTCTTCATCATGCCTACACAAAGAATCTATTCTTCTAACCATGTATATAATTCACTTTACTATTCTATAATAATGTAAATGAATATTATCAAGTATATATTCCTCTAGATTATTCTTGTAATAGTTTATTCTCTCTGGCTGAACTAATTCAAATATATTTGTGGCGTACCATTATCTCTAAAGGTTCTATTGTCCTAACTAAAAACATCAATAATACCAATGGTGTTTAGCCTTACCGAGCCTAAATACCAAACATGGTAATACTTGAAATAAAATTTTAATCTTATTTGAGAAATAATTATTTTTCCACAATTGGTAATAAAAGTCTTACATTTTATATTCATCACTTATTTTATATGATTCCCGAACAATTTATTACGTACGAGATACCACAAAAAACATTCATTTAGAAACATAGAATGATGAATCCTTGTTTCTATTGGAAATGTGAAATTATTTTTATAGTTATATTCATTAAATTTTCTACTAAAATCATTTACTTAGAAATATAGAACTTGTGTACTTGTCCTGATGACTTAGGCACCACCCTTTTTTAGATGCTTGGAGAATATAGCTTACTTCTATTAATGTTTCTATACAAACATGGTTACTATATATCAATACAAAAATGTGATAGGAATATTTAATTGAACACCAAGAAGTAAAATTGAGGCAATACTTTTCTATTGATGAATATTCCTGATGAAGAAGCATGTACTTGCTTCGTTGATTTGGTTTATTTCAATTAAACATCCATAATATTATTTCTTGATATGAAAAGAAAATAACCTCTTATTAATATCCAACCTCATTGCATTTAAGGACATTGAAAATTTTCTTTATTAATTACTATTCATGGTCCTTCATTCCTTGTCTTTCTATTCATTATCCATGATCATTAAAGATTAATATGTCTTTTTTATTTTTATATTTTTGGAAAACATTACCATTATAGGTAATGAACCATTTAATCAATATTTTCTGTTTTGAGATCTAAAACAAGACTTGAGTAAATGGGTGTGTATTATATGAGAAAGGGATCCATTAAAATTTCACAATTCATCTTTTAATTTACATATGTCGGTGTAATCATCACCTTATTCATATCTTGCATCACATTCTCCGTGCAGACATCTTAGAGATGATACTAAATGTCATATTTCCCATGTCCTGATGTAGTGACCACAACTAGCATCAGACATTAGTGATAAAATTATTACATAACAATTATATTCTTAATACATGAGTATCCGATAATAATATTTGACACCCTCGCTTCTTGAGGTGGATTAACAGGTATAGGGACAATAGCACCTTGCATTTTCAATATAATAGTATTGTGTGCAAGTACCTATACTACACATGAAAAATAATTCCTGTGTGGACATTTACTTAGTCCATTATTTATTATAGTATTTTTTATGTTATAAATTTATATTTTCTAAAAATATAAAATTCTAGTATATTATTAATTTTTATGTTGATTTCCAATTTATTCATTTTGATTAATTAATTAAATTATTAATTGTATCTCACTATTTTATCGAATTCAAGGAACCCTCTGTGATAGAATCAAAATAATATATTTCTTGAGTATTCAATTGGTAAGGATCCCTGAACCTCCACTCAGATTCTAAAATCTTTTTCTTTGCCACTACATGGAGGAGTCAAGGTAGGCTTTTGATTGTCCAACTGCGTCAACTCACATTTCATTGATCTATTGAGTGAATTCCCAACTTCTAAAATCATAAGATGATTTATTCAATGATTTCCTATAAAATGTAGCATTTAATATTTGGATAATCCTTATTTCCAGTTTAGTTAATTTAACCCACCTCTCTCATAATAACTCCCCGGTAGTAAGAGGCATCCTCATCTTTAGCATGACGAGCACCTCGAACACCTAGTTTTGTTCGAAGTCGAATGATGGATGGTGGTTACAAATAAATATTTCTTTGATGGTTTTATTATTTTAAGCGATAAAATAAATAATTTTATATTTCATAAGAATGTAATATGTGATCACACTCACAACTAACCATGAAATATAAAAAAATTCATCATTTCACATGTTCATTTTATCTGTGCATACTTCTTTATAATTATATGTGGTCACACATAAATTACACATTCACAAAATATTAAACCATGAAAAAATATAATGATGACATGATCAAGATTTGATACTAGAGGTTTATCCATTGAGTAAATAATAGATGAACATTGACTCTCGGGGTAATACCTTGACCTGTATTGCTTGTGACTCGTGTTGTAGCATTTACCCATCTCATGCCTCGAACGCCTATCTGGTGCATCTCTATAAATCAGTGAAAATTGTTTCACATTATCATCTTCATCATTATACAAAAATACTAGTGAGTATAAAATAGAAATTTGATTTAGACATGCATGCCCTTATACATTTAATGACTCTTAGATGACATGAAGATCACCAATTAATTAAACTAATTATTACATACCATGAAAAAAATAAATTAAATAAATAAAAATGCACCAAACATGCACTTCTTTGTCAATGGATCATGATCATTCAATATTCTTTAAACTTGCATATTAGTAATAAATACATAATTAAAATTAAGCATGTATTAAAATAAACTTGGGGGAATTTTTATTGAATTAAAATTTAGTCTTATTTTTATTGATTATTTTTCATCCTTAGGTACCATGAATTAATTTAATTTTAAAACAAAATATTAAATTAATTATTTTATTTAATATTAACACCAAAAATTAATTTAATTTAACCCATAATTAATAGAATAATTTTTAAAATAATAATTAATATTTAATTAATTTCATGTACAACCAAAATTAAATTTATTAATTTCTTATTATATTAAAATTAATAGTGCCCCAAAAACCCTGGAGTCAGTTTGTGTGGATGGGACCAAACCTGCGCAGGCCCATTTTAGACCTTACAAAACGTGTGTAGGATATTTTTAGCCAAGTGGGTCTGCATCGACCCATACCAGGTTGAGAATTCCCACTCGATATCATTCTGAGGCAAGATGGATCAATGCAATAGTTACCTTAGGTGGATGGACCCCAAGAGGGGCACTGCCGAGATAGTAGTGGAGGACGTAGCAGGCTAAGAGGCTGTGCGGGGATTCTTCTGACACTCCTCCCCAGTATCTCTGACGTGGGGATCTAGATCTAAGGAGGTTGGGACCAATAGGATGAGTCTGGCTGTGGGATGGGTCTGCGATGGAATGCAGACCTCGTATCGATAGGGAAGGTAGCTAGATATCGTCTTGATTGTGGAACAACTAAAGAAATATATGGTACATCATACCAATTATGGAATGGAAAGAAACATTTATGTCTTACTTATATGTGTTGGTTTGCGAAGCATTTTCTATGGCCACTTCAGGTAACAATCTTTCACCTTAAAGCACAGAGTGTATATTTATTGGATATCCCAAATAAAAAAATGGATATTTCCTATACAATCCTTCAAAAAAATGATGTGGCTGCTAGAAATATGACATTTCTTGAGGGGGATCTTATCTATAAAAGAGTTAGTATGAGACAGATCGACTTTGATGAAGTCCATGCTCAAGATACATATGAGATAACATTGTAACAAATTCCACAAAGCCCTATGGAATAATAAATTGTTCTAGAGACACAATTTCTATGTAGTAGTACTAGAGGGGTTCTATAACTAGAACGACATGTTTTTATAGTCACCAAGGATGGTGACTCATTATTAGTTGATAATAATGATCCTTTAACCTTCAAGGAAGTAGTTAGAGGCACAAATTTTTCTAGGTGGCATGAATCCATGAATTATGAAATGGATTCCATGTACCATAACCAAGTATAAATTTTGGTAGACCCTCCAATAGATGTAATGCCCATTGGTTTTAAATGGGTATTCAGAAAGAAAATAGACACGGAAGGACAATTTAGTACCTATAAGGTGTGACTGGTAACAAAATGGTTTAAATATCATCAAGTAATTGAATAAGACAAACCCTTTTCACCAATTGAAATGCTGAAATCCATAATAATTCTACATACCATTATGGATTTCCCTAATTATGAGAATTGGAGAATGGATTTCAAAACAAAAAACCTTAATAAGAACCTTTATGAAGATGTCTATATGACACAACCTGAAGGGTTTTTGACTCTAAAGGATTCCAAAATGGTATACAAGTTGCAAAGATCCATTTATTGGTTAATGCAAGCACAAAAGTCATGTAACTTTAATTTTGATGAGGCCTTAACACAATTTTGTTTCATAAATAATGAATATGAGTCTTGTGTCTATAAATGGTTCAGTGGGTGTGCAGTCATTATATTAATAGTATAAGTTGATGACATATTACTCATTAGAAATGAAATAATAGTCTTATAGTATATTATGGAATGGTTGAATAAATTATTCACTATGAAGGACTAGGGTGAGGTAGCATATATTTTGGGATCAAGATCAATCATGACAGTTCCAAGAGGTGTCTTTTCCTCTGTAAAATTATATAAATTTAAAAGATACTGAATATATTCAGTATGGAACAATCGAAGAGGGGTATGCTTCCAGTGTCACATGGAATACATCTATCCATAAAAATGTGTCATCATACACATGTGGAAAGAAAAATAATGACAAGGATTTCATACACATTAGTGATTATGTTAGTCATGCAAGTTATTCTATGTACTAGTCTAGATGTTTCCTACGCATTAATTGTGGTTGGAATATATCAATATGATCCAGATAATATTAATTGGATGGAAGTCAAGACTATATTTAAATATCTGAGGCAGGATAAGGATATGTCCATAGTTTATGGATGAGATGAAGAACTATTCATCATAGAACATAGAGATGCTAGATTCCAATCTAATAAAGATGGCATGAAGTCACAAATGGAATACATCTTCACGTTTAATGGACATGTTGTGAGATGAAAGAGCTCAATCCAGGCTATGGTTGCAAATTCTATATCAGGGTATGAGTATATTACTGCTTCTGAGGGAGCTAATGAAAAATTATGGATGCAAAAATTCATCCTTGGTTTTGATGTGGTACCTAGCAGTAAAGATCGTATCACACTATATTGTAATAATAGTGAAGTGGTGGCTCTTGAAAAAGATCCATGGCCACATCAAAGAATGATGAAAATACTTCCAATGTATCATCTTTTGAGGTATTTTCTCAGAGAGGTGAAGTTTCAGTGATAAATATTTCTATGGAAGACAACACGGTGAACCCCTTGAGAAAATCCTTCACTTAGTAGAGATAGGACTATCATGTGAGGTCTAGCAGACTAATGGTCATAGGAAGATGGCTCCAGTACAAGTGGGAGTTTGTTGGATTTTGTGTCCTAGGAAAAATTTGTTTAACTATGCTTACATTAATATTCGATGTATTGAATACTAATAAAATTTATTATTACATATTGTTTTGGTATTCTGAATGACTGAAATGTAATAATGTCCTAGAGTGTAAATTTCATTGATAAGGTCATAGTAGTTACGTTCAATGACGAGAAATTTGATGTTCTATAATGATATTCTAAAATAATTTATTGTTGTTGGATAACGTGCTGTTATGAGACACATAGTACATATAATGTCATGTGCGAGTACTAGTAAGAAGATGAGAATTATTTTCATAAATATTTCACATGGTAATATTTAAGATGGGATATTAAGATAAAAGACCCTCCAGTATAAATTCCACATATTTTTGTTCCATCAGATATTCCTATCTATAAGTATGTGTGATTATCCTTAGAATTTATGATTATTATTAATGTATGTTACAAATCAGGTATATGGATGAATTTTATAAACCATATCAATAACAGTTCATGGTGATGTGGGTGTACATTGGTTGTTTCATGAGTTTCATTTAATTAATGAATAATTCAAGGAAGGATGTGCCTCTTCTATCATTATGGAAGGTGATATTTTGGCCCTTTCATTCGAATAGAACCATCACATTAAATTACATGGTCATGTTGTAGAGACGTGTTTATTTCAGATAGTCAAATAAATACATGTCAAGAATTAAGGTTTGTGACACGAATGTGCAACTTTCTTGATGAGATATTGTGATCTAGGGAATATATTACACAGTGGTTAGTTATATTGAAGGTTCCGGGCACAGCGGAAGAGAATGAGGGGAGGTGAACACCTTTTCTTTTTCCATTATCAATGACTAATCTGAGATCTTTATAATGAAGAATCTTGTGATCAATGGAATTGAATCAAATAACAATAAAGGGATAATATCCCAGAACCAAGAGATAAGAGATCAAAACACATTATTTATAATTTATTTAAATAAAACTAATATTACCTGGAATGAATTATTTATTCATTGGTGCATCCGGCCATAGATCTACAACGTACTGTCGTTCATTGTATAATCCAAGTGTAGGATTCCTATAGTGGTGATACATGTGTGCTCCATTAAACTCCAGACATCACCAAAGGAGTCTCTGGGGGCTAGGGTGGAAGATCTTTGTGCTTGTGATATCAACCATTGATCTCCTTGAGAAACACTTCCAAAGAGTTGTCCTTGATCCAATGGAGGAGGATCTATCTAATTATTGAGAGAGATCATGGAGATGGATGTTCTCTCTTGGCCTAAGAGATTTTTCTCAAATCATTTTTTCACGGTGATTTTCTTAGCTACGGTAATGAGAAAAAAAACATAATTAGGTATTTATATCACTAGGGTTAAAATAAAATAATTTCACAAGTTCACTTATTCATTTTATATATTTTAGTGAAACCCCATGTCAATTAATAATAGTAGTATTATTATTATTATTTCTTGACAAGATCTTACCTTTTGAATTATTAATAAATATTATTTAAATAATATTCAATATTATTATTTCTTATCAGATCCTTATACTCGGTCCACAAAACCTCCAAAATATATATTGGGAATTTTATAATGTATATTTATTTATTAAATAAATTTAACTACATTATTCACTAATGAAAATATAAGTATTATATTCACTAAATAGAAAATAAATATTTATTAATTATTACACCCCCAATATATTCTCTAAAATAACTACTATTAGAATAAATGAGATCAGGTAAACATGAATAATTATTAAATCATGATTAAGAATAATATTTATTCAACTTGTTAAATAAATATATAGTCAACTCAGATGATATCATTTGGATATATAACATATATTCAATAATAGTGTAATAGCACTTATGGGTTCTCATCATAGTAGAAATCCACTATGACCTTTTAGTGAGACAGTTACTCTTAGAACTTTATAACATATAATGACATATAGAAGAATAATCATGATTTGATAAGGAATTTATGAATATTCAAAACCATGAATATAAGTTATCATAATGTACAAAAAGTTTTTTCTATGGATACATCTCCAATAGACTGCCCCTTTAACTAGATACAACTGTTAAAAACCTTCAGTCTTCTAGCACTGACATGACACTCATGATCATACTAAGATAGGCCTTTTGTAAAGGGGTTAACCACTTTCTATTTTGTGGATACTATTCTCACTATAACTTCACCCCTGCTATAAAAATCTTTCAATAGGTGATACTTATGATGTATAATCATTTTTTTTCTGTGACCTTGTTTTTTTTCAAGATCCATAGATGTAGTATTATCATAATACAATGTGATAGGGTCTTTAATTCTATGCACCAAATCATGCTCCTGGAAATAGTTATGAATCCAATGGCTTCCTTTGTGGCATAAAAACCAATATATACTCATAATCCACTATATAATTAGTGAAAACTGGCTTCTTTGAACCCTTCAACACATAGACCCTCTATTGAGATAGAAAATAAATCCTTGTTTTGAATTTAGATCCTTTTGATCTATCTGAAAACTAGAATTTTTAACCCCTCTATTTAGAAGTTCCTAATTTCCTCCATACACATAGAACATATCCTTAGTTTTTCTAAGATACATATCTATAGTCTAAATAGAAGTCCAATTCTATTCTCCTATATATTTTTTATATTTTCCTACCATTGATAGTGCATGGGGAACAACAATTCTAGTACATAACATGGAATTCATGATTGATCCCATCGCTGAATTGTATAATATATTTCTCATTCTATCTTTATCCTGTTGTGTTTGAGGACACATTCTATTAGGCAGGTGTAAACCATGTGACACTAGAACCAATCCCCTTTGGATTGTTACATACTAAATCTCAGTAGTTTCTTGTCAATATATGTACTTTGTCTTAGCCCAAGAAGCCACATGGATATATCACAAATGATCTTGATCCCTAAAATGTATGCTTATTATCCTAAGTCCTTCATGTAGAATCACTTGTTCAACCAGTCCCTAACTGACTATGAGAATAGTATGTCATTTCCAATAAGTAATATTTCATCAACTTACACTACTAGGATAATGACCGCATTCCCATGAAACCTTTTGTAAAAACATGGATCACTTTCATTCTTAATGAAACTAAATTATCTTATGGATTCCTCAAAAATAATATTCCATGACATGGATTCTTGCTTCAATCCATAAAAAGGTCTCTGCATATTGAAAACCCTTTTGGCATCACCTGGTGTCACAAACCCATCTAGTTGTTTAAAATAGACATCTTCTTAAAGGTTCCCATTAAGGAATGACGTTCTGACACCCATCTTCCAAATATCATATTCATGGTAATATGTTATGGAAAGCATAATTATGATGGATATAAACATGTAAACTGATGAAAAGGTTTAATTTTAGTTATTTACTTGACGTTTTAAACCCTTTAGAAATTAGACATTCTTTATAGGTACTTACTTTAACTTATATGTCTAGTTTCCTCTTAAATACCTATTTACACCCAATAATCTTTACATCAACTGGCACATCGACTGGAACTCAAATTTTGTTATGATACATGGAATCCATCTCAAAATTCATAGCTTATATCAATCTTGAAACGTATGAGCTCTCTATTTCTTCCTTATAAGAAATAGGTTCATAATTTTCTAACAATAATAAGTCACTATACTTATTGACTAGAAAACCATATCTATGTGGTTCCCTTACCACTCTTACACTCATACGCAATACGTGTGTTTTAGGAACTACTTCTTTCATGAAGTCCTATAATACTTGTTCCTGTAACAACTCGTGTCTATCTTGAGCATCAACTTCATCGAATTCAATCATTCTCCTACTATCCTTTTATAGGATGTGCTCCCTCTTAAGAAAGATGAATTGTATGGTGACAATTAATTTATTTTCTGTGGGTTTTTATAGGTACCATCCTTTTTTTCCTTGGGAAAACCTATAAATAAACACCTCATTCCCCAGGGTGCTATTTTTTTTCATGAGAAAGCCTTAAAAATGCCTTGTAACCCATACATGTGTATGTGAAAAAACAAGTTTCTTTCCACTCCATAGCTCAATGGGAGTTCCGGTTTACACCTTAGTTGGTACTAAGTTTAATTTGTATATTATAGTTTGTAATGTATAATATTGAATGAGTTGAGATAGAATCCAAAATGTCTATAGAAATTCAATAAAATCTTGGTTAATATATTCTCCACCTAGATCTGATCGAAGCTTTATTATATTTTTACCGATTTTATTCTCTACATCATTCTTTAATTACTTGAATTTCTCGAAGGACTCAGACTTATTCCACTAGCACAAAATGGGCCAATGGTAGCACCACCCTTTATCAGTGATAAAGAAAAGGCACTGATAAAGGGGGTACCTTTATCAGCACTAAAAAAAGAACTGATAAAGGGTACCTTTATCAGAGAAAAAAAAGCACTGATAAAAGTACCCCTTTATCAGAACGTTTTTTAGTGCTGATAAAGGAACCCCCTTAAACAATTCGTATTTTTAACACTATTAAAGGGTACCCCATTATCAGAACTTTTTTTAGTAGTGCTGATAAAGAGGGGTCACTATCAGCGCTTTTTCTAAAAGTGCTGATGAAGGGTCTACTTCCAAAGAAATTTATTAAAAAATATATTATTATTTAAATATATAGATATAGTTATATTGATAAAAATATAATATTTTTTTAAAATATAATTTTAAATATATTTTAGATATGTATAAATATACAATTACACTTAATATATAAGATATTTAGTGAAAATGGATTATAAAAAAATAAAAAATATTTTTATTCAATAATTTTCTAATTATTGTGGATTAATAGTCATTTAATAACAATTTAAAGACTAAAAAATTAAAAAAAGTAAAAAAAGATCAAAAATATGTTGAAAATGCAACTCGAACTTTAAACGGCCATAACTTTTGATCTGGGTGTCCGTTTGAGCTCTAACATATATTAAATCGAAGCCTGTGACGAGCTATACAACCTTGTGATTTGAAGGGCCCCCAGTAAAGGTTTTTTAAGGATAGAAAAGTCCTAGAAGGCCTCCAAAACTATGTTTTTAGTCGGGATACCCCGATTTTTGATCATTTTGTGGATTTTCATCCTCGTTTAAGGAGGTATTATTGGATTTTTTTGGTGGGGACTGAATTTATTCCAAGGTATTACATTCAATTTGATATTATGTCTTTGAAATTTTATCATTTTTTATCATGCACTTCTATTTATAATCAAATAGATAACAATATAAACATATTTTTTATATATTCACACAAAAAAATTAATTATAAATATAAATAATAAAATATATTTACATATAAAATATATTAGATTTATCTAAATAATAACTAATATCCATTTTATTTAAAATACAAAATATATGAATATCTATATACCAATATATTGATATAACTATATATATTAATATAAATACATATATATATATATTAATATAACTATAAATAAATATATTAATATAACTATATATATATTAATATCACTATAAATATATATATTAATATAACTATATATATATTAATATATCTATATATATATTAATATAAATATATATTACTATATGAATAAATATAAAAATATATATTTATATATTTATAAATAGAGATATCATGGAATGGAAAAAAAATCAAAATAGAGGAGTGGTAAGGGCTTAGGCATGCATGGGGGAGGTCTCGAGTTCAAAACCAGGTGGAGGCAAGGGTGCACACGCATTGGTGAATATGGGAGCTAGCACTGATAATGGGTGGAGGGGTGCATGGAGGCGCTGAAGGTGCGGGAAGGCACTGATAACAGGGGGCTCAAGCCCTGCACCCCCCCCCCCCCCGAGATTTCCAAGATATTTTTTAAAAAAAATTATAAATTTTTTAACTTTTATCATCTCTTTTAAAAAAGCGATGATAAAAGGGGTCTTTTATCAGTGCTAAAAATAATGTGCTGATAAAGGACCCTTTTATAAGCACTTTTTTTAGCAATGATAAAAGGGGTCGTTATCAGCGCTTTATGGAGCGCTGATAATGGAGACCCCCCTATCTATGCCGGATTTAACAGGGCTTTTCTAGTGTTGATAAAGGCCATTTTTAGTGCTGATAAAAGGGATATTTGTAGTAGTGTACCTTTTTAAGTATATATAGCCATATCTACTCAAATCATCAGTAAACGTTATGAAGTAAGAATATAAACCTTCAGCTTCTATTGGAAATGGTCCACACACATTAGTTTGTACCAATCCTAGAATCTTCATGGCCCTTCACCCTATCCACCATATAGAGGTGTAACCATTTTTCCTTGTATAGAATCATGACATCTATCAAATGTTTTTTCTTAGATTAGTCTAAATAAAAAACCTGATAGGGCTTTTTCAAACTCATCTTGTTTACATGACCAAGATGGTGATGACAAGGATGGGTAATATATGGGTCATGTGAACTTGATTCATCATCAATTTACAACACTTGGTTTTCGTAACTTAATACAAACTGACCGTTATTTAAACGTGTCATACCATAACATATGTTTTCCTTATAAAAGAAGTAAATTCTATTTTCCAACTTGAAAATAAACCCATATATATCTAAACATGAAATTGAAATTATGTTTTTGGAAACTGTAGGTACATAATAACAATTGCAAAAAACAAAAATCATTCTTATTGGCAATGAAAGGTGGTAGTCACTAATTGCTAGAGCAGCAAGTCTCACACCATTGGTAGTATGTAGATCCACCTCTCCTCTGACAATATTCCTAAATCAACATGGTTCTTAAATTTGAATACTGATGGGAGCGCCAAAAGCTATATCTAATACCCAATGATTAGTCATGGAAATATTGCACTCAATAATGAACACACCTTTATCTTCCATGCACTTTTGAGTACCATTACTCTTCCAGTGGAATGGCTTGCCACTTGCAAAACATATGGCCACCTTTTCTTTACCCTGCCTCTGGATCATCCCCATTTTGGAAGGATGGTGCTTGGGAGATTTAGACAATTTATAGGTCTAGGACTCCTTTAAATTTTTATTCCATTTCATATAAACCATAAGGACTTTATAGTTTTCACACCCCATGTCTTTATCCACTTTGAAAATCAAGGATAGAAGTTCTGATAGACTCTTCTCATTAATTATCATATTATATTTGACAATTAAACTAGAGAAGGTTTTGCGAAGCTATGAAAGTACAAGATCTATATGCAATTCATTGTGGAATTTAATCTCTAAGAAGTCCAAAAATTCAATGGATATAATAATCTTGACTGCATGAGGCCTAGCTAGTATTGACTCTCCAAGATTAGTAGTGAACAATGTAACGCCCCGACCCTAGTTACCCATACTTAGTGCATTATTACATAAAATTGGCATGATTACAAGGAATCATGTCCGGAAGGACTGTTCAGTTTAGATGTATTGGAAAATAGATTACATACATGAATATTACATTACACTTTATTACATACAAAACAACATAAATAATCCTTTATGAATGCCATTATTCCCTTAGCATAACCCTGCATATCAATCAAAATACACTTATTTGAATCATGGGAAAATAAAACATAGAATGGTGTGAGATCAAACGCTCAGTAAGGGTAAGCAATATTGCAGAAAATTATATAATTTTTAAACATGTTGAATAATTGATACCACATGCCTTTACCAATAATAAACGTGAATACTTTTATGGAAAGAATATGATCTGAGAAAATAATGCCATAATAAAACATAATCATGGTTATTCAACTAGTCAAATGACCACATGAACCTTCAATATTATTTCCATAATATTGGAATGTATAATGCTAGATATTCTGAAACATTTTGTCAAGGCCTCAGCCAAGACGTATAAAAATGATTATGGCCTCGACCCAAACCATATAACAAATTGAGAAAGGGCCTTGGCCAATTCCATGTCAAGTTGTCTCATGAGACCTACTGATGCATCGAGGAGCCATAACGGGCTCCACCCGTCACTTACAAAGTCCAATCCATTCCTCATATGAAAACTTTTAAACAAATCATAATCATTTGTATTAAAACTAGCATACGAAATGTCAATAATTTAACCATAAACCATGAATGGTATAAAAATAGCACATCCACAGTCAAACATATCACAAAACCTTCAATACAATATAGAAGTTTTGTATCATAATAAATCAACTTCAAATAAACTAAAAATCTATCAAAGGATGTTGACAAATATGAAATCAAAATCCTTTTTAGAGAAATATCGATTTCTATTTTGAAATTATTTAAGAGTAACATAATTATAAATAAAACTTTTATTTAAAATATATTCTTATAAGCTTGTAAGGGAAGATTTTATGATTTTATAATGGCGTAAAATAACTGCACCCACCGTATATGTTAAAAAAGAAATTCTTACCTTAATTTTGTCGAAAAGGTTAAAAGGGACCTTGTTTGGAAAATGCCAAAGAGATTCATTTCAAACCATTTTATAAAAAGTAAAACAAGGGTATAAATGAATTTAACCAATATTCTAGTAAATAGTAAAAATGTTTTGGAATACATTTTTAAAAAACATGGATTTGGAAGATAAGGAGGTCCTAGTAGATAATTACGTATAAATAACCTTGGACAATGAAGAGATTGTGAAATAAACCCTTAACAATTTGGTATCTTATGAAACATACCCCCTATGAATGAATTATCATACAATGAATATGTAAATACACATAACATAAATTTTATTACACAAAGAATAAAATTATGGGTAGTATATACACCACACAAAATGTAATAGTGGCAATATGCCATGTATCTTACGGGAATAAGGAGTGAGATGAAAACCTCTTACCTTGTAATTTTACTTGGTTGAGGGTATGTTAAACTCCTGTATAATGGTGAAATATTTTTTATTCAATTATACAAGAATCATATACATTAATATGATATCATATATGATCTTTTAACATTGTTTTCTTAATAATATCTTAGTATTATCGTCATTTCAGGTGTTAACAGATTCATTTTCCTTTATATTCATTATTATGTGAGTCATATTTTTTATGAATGGGATGTATATTATTCATATCTAGAATCATATTAAGTATTTTAAAATTAATTTTAATCCTAAAATTAAAATTATTCATGAATGGATACGGTGGGGAATGAATCTCATTGTGTTCGTGGAGACGGTAGTTCGTACGTACGCACGGATGAAAATATAATTCTTTTGATATTAAAATAATATATAATTTGAAGGTATATTATATATGAAGAATCATTATCATGTTATATTTATTATTTACATCAATTACACATCACTATCATACCCATCCAAATAATAATGTTTTGAATAATAATTACATCACGATGTGGAGACAGTAAGCCGTACGTACTCAAGTATAGTGACATGTCATTCAAAGGATAGATAAAATACCGAATATGGTTGTACCATATTTATAAAAACATCAAAGTATATAGAAGATACTGGAGTTATTATTTTACATTTTAAATAACAATGAAAGAAGATGTGGAATAAGAAAGGAACTTGAAAGAGTGTGGTGAAAACATTACCTCTTCTTTGGGTTCTTCCTTTTAATTTGATCAAAAGGTCTCTTTAGGCTGGCTTTCTGATCAAACTAAGGCCTCTGGGTTGAATTCAGGGAATTTGAGAAGATATTTTGTCAGGGGTGGACCGAACCAAAAGTTTTAAGGTATGAAGAATTTTTTAGAAGTGGTGTCTTTTTATAAGGGGCAGGAGGGGCTGTTTAGGAAAAACATAAAGTATTATTTTATAATAAATTCATATTCCGTTTCTAATGGTTAAAAATGAATTATTTAAATTATAAAATAGGTATGGGTCAAAAACATGCAACCAAAAGATTTTATACAGGATTGGTTCACTATATTAACCTTGTCATTTAGATTTAACTCTTAGTTAATTAGTTTGACATTTTCCATGTCTCTTTGTTTTTTTTATTATTTGGTTAATAAACATACTAAAAACTGCCAAGAGAACCCCATGTGGTTCATTAATGACATAAATATCATCATATAAGTCCTTTGGATGATCCTTAGTTTTTTAGGAATATTATATCAATTAATAATATAATATTTGTTTTAAAAACTCCTTTTTGTCAATTTTGACACTATTTAATCATTTATTTTTGTTAATGAATTAATAAATTTATTAATTCAAAAAAATTCATTTAAGTAATCCTAAAATGTCAGATTAACCTATAAAATTTGTGAAATTCATAAAAAGTATAAAATTACATTTATTTGGATATTTATAATATCAATTATTTTAATATTTAATTAATTAGGTTATTACGACATCACCATTGTGTCATATATAAATTAAATTATTTAATGTCTAAAAGTTATAAATAAAATAAAATTATGTATTAAATAATTTTATCTTTCTAATTAATATTTATAATAGAATTTATCTAATGTAAAACCCTATATTAAAAATGTTTTAGTTATTAATCTTTGATTTTAACTCTTTTAACTCTTCTTTGAATTAAATAATAATAAATGTCATAATCTAATCCAACCGGACCTAATAGGTTCATAGTTTATTCCTAAGGTTGTTTTTGGTAGAATTATACTTATCCAATATATTTAGGACATTTTTTAGGGTAATAATAATATCATTTTTACCCTTAATTACCCTATTTACTTTTAACCATGGTAAATAAAAGTCAAAATTTGTTATTCACCAAAAATTATTTTTGTGTTATTAAACCACATTTTTCTCCTTTATATTAATTGTGTCTGTCGGATTTTCTAATTTCCACTAACTGAAACTGTAAAATTGTGTTTTATGTGAATTCGTAAATTTTCCTAGGAGGTGGGTAAAAGACAATGAAATGTTCAAGAAAATTTTATATATATAATATTATTACAAAATGACTCCATTGAATTACATTGAACATATATAGGTATTTTTTATCTATTCTGGACTAAAATAAATTTAAATAAAATAAATAATTTTTTAAATAAAATGTCAGTTTTAAACAGTAACTCATTGTTTTTCACTATTCATACAAAATTGATAGTTTTCAGAAAAATATCAATAATTAAACCTAAATAATTTTGATATTATGAATTCAAAAATGAATTCTATTTTTCCAAATTCATAACATATAAGTTTCATTTATTAATTTAAAATTAATTCCCATTGTCAAAACCAAAAGGCGTATTTTTAGGAAACATTATCTATCAAAATATTAACACTTGTTTATTTCCAATCTCATCGTGAAATTACATAAAATGACCAAAATTGGATTAAATGGTAAAAATATAATCTATTTATACTTCCAAACAATTAAAATGTATAATTTATCACTATAAATTATTTTGATTAAAAAAGTTGTTTGCAATTAAAATGTAGTATTTTTCACTATTCACCCAAATATAAAAGTTATCAGAAAACCCCAAAAATTTATTGAAACCAAATTATTATGTCCCAATTCTAAAAAAGAATTTTATTTCTTCAAATTTAATATATAAAAGCTTCAAATATTGGATTTAAATAGGGTCTCCATTAAAAGGCTGTAAAATTGCATTTTTTGAAAAATACTTCTTTTATCTGAAAAAAATGTATTTGATCTTAAATTATGCCTAATAAAAACTCGTAATATGGATTCTAAAATTATTAGGATTATATAAAGTTCAAAATTTAGTTAATACTATTCATATCCTCTTTTAAACGGCTAGTTTGGTAAGTCGTGGTACGCTTGAACTCACTGTTGCGTGTAGTGCAAGTTAATGAATTAATTTGAAGAAATAACGTAATATGAAATCGTGGGGTGTTATATTCTTCCCTACTTAAATAAATTGCGTACTTTTAATTTGAAATTGTTCTTCTAAAATAAAAGGTTGAAAATAGAATTTACCTTTGTGGGAAAACCAACATTGAAAATTGGGTAAATAAAATTTAGTCTTAATAAGAGGAAAAGGGGAATAAAATAGTCACCACTAAATTATGTTCTCGATTAGGAGAACATTGGTAGAAATTAGAGAAAAATAATTGGAGGAAAAATGTAAATATTTATAGGGAGTGATTGAGGTCATCAATAAAAAAAATTGTAGAATTTAGGGCCTCAAAGTCATCACTCTATGATGATTTAAAATATCATCGGTTCAAAAAAACATAAGGTATTAGGATAAAACATTTTTTTAAGATCCTTTAACTATTGTTTAAGAATTAATTTCTTCATAGAATAAGAGAAAAAAAACTTCACAATTAGAGTACCATCCTTTAACTAATATCTACCACAAACTCATCATTCACTCTAAAAGATAGTAGAACAAAAAAAATATTCAATTTATCTGATTCATATAAAGTTCCAAAAAATTGAATTTATAATTCACCTATCATACCCTTAAAAATGAAACTACATTATACAATCCAGGGACTTCACGTAGTCCAGTGGTAGGTGATAAATCCCAATCACACTATGGTTGTGGGTTCGATTCTCACACCTTTGTCCGACGCGATGGGCTGTCACACGGTCTGTGTGTTGTCCTTTTTATAAAAAATCCAAATATAACCTTAAAAATAGTATCCAATTTCAAACTTAATCCTTACCATCCTTTAGAATTATCCAAAATACTTCTTTCCAAACTCATAGCCCAAAATTTATAAGGAAGGTAAACACAATGAATATCCTTTTTTCCATGTAATAACATGTGAACACCTTCATCATATATTCTTTTAAAACACTACAACATCCTGAATTACCATAAAACCTTATTAATTACATTCATTCTCCCTAATTCCTTATAGAATACAAGATATAATCCTTCTATAAAAAAATGTTGTAAACTCAAACAATGATGGAATATACAAATCATTAATCAGTTTCTAGGTATTCAAGAATATCCAATATAATTTATCCAAATCAACCATCTCGTATTCAAAAATCACTACCTCGTTATCAGGACTATATTAAGGATTAAATTTCCTTAAACCATGATTTTTTTTCAAAAAGTGTAGCTTAATATTATGTCACATTTCTTAGAACCATATAATCTCAAATCCTCAATAAAATTGTACTGCAGTATAATCCTTATTTATCTCTGTAATTCATATAACCAGAATACTGTAGATCCAACACTCAAACGAAATAATTATATAATAACAACATAAGAACACTAGATATTAATATTCATCTTATGTAGTATCATAACGTGATTATTATCTATTAACATCATTTGCGGTATACTCTTATAACTGGGACATTGATTCGTGTAGTGTCTCAACACCTTGAAGATGAAGCATTTTACATTTGAAAACTTTTTCGTACACTTGCAATGACGTACTATGTGTCATTTTTCTCCACACTTATAACAAACTCCCATATCCTTCAAGAATTTACGAAGGTGATTATTTCCACATTTATCACATATGGGAAAATCCTTCTTTCCCCTATTCCCTTTATCCATCTTTTTCTCTACCATCTTTTTCTTGTCTTACATGCCATTAAAGACATAGGACTTAGAGAATTATTCATATATCTTACTGACACATGATATTATTTATTCATATGTTGCGAATAAATGGGAGTCTATTTCCCTTAAAAATGTTTGATTAATACCATGAATGATATGAACGTTCTTACTCTTTGGATCAGATGTATTTCTGGAGTTCTCATTCATTCTACTGGGCACCATTTATAAATAATGGAATACACTAGGTCAGTTTATGAATCGCAATTCAAATTTCCAAACATGTAAAATACCTAACGTAAATTAAATAGTTTATGGATATAATCCATAATCACAAAATAAAATTATTTGAGGAGATATATGATCATAAACCCTTCATAGTGGTTTGTAAAGAAAATGAGAGTTATACTAAGCATATCCCCCAGGAGTGTCATAACCAAGAGTGCAGTAAGGCCCGTTGCCGTGCACCAATTCCAGTTCGATTATAGCTCAAGGTAGTGTTTTCATGTTTTACCCCTAAGTACATTTGTGCCAGAGCCGCCTCTACCTACTCGTGTCTAGACAGGGATGTATTGTTTGGAAAACTCACAAAATCTCTACAGTACCAAAATTCTAGGATGTTCTTCTATACTAATTCTCAAATTATTTCTTAGGGTAATGTGTTATAATAAATGTTTATCTAAATATAGTTTCCATGGTTATTTCTAAACATCCTCTGATACCAACTGTAACAACCCGACCCCAGTTACATAGAGTCGGTGTGTTATTACATAACAGTGGCATGATTACAAGGAATCATGTCCCGAAGGACAGATCAATTTAGTAGTCTTGGAAAATAGATTAAATAAATGAATGTTACATTTAACTTTATAACATACAAAACAACCAAAATAATCCTTTATGAATGTCATTATTACCTTGGCTTAACCTTGCATATCAATCACAATAAACTTCTTAGAATCCTGGGAAAAATAAAACATAGAAACGGGAGATCTCAAATGCTCAGTAAGGGTATAAAATACTGCATAAAATGACATAAATATTAATCATGGTTAATAATTGATACCACATACCTTTACCAACAATAAACATAAATACTTTTATGGAAATAATATGAGATCTATAAATAATTCCAAAATAAAATACAATCATGGGTATTCATCTAGTCGAATGACCACATGAACCATCAATATTATTTCAATAATGATTGAATGTATAATACCGGACATTCGGAAACATTTTTTCAAGGCCTTGGCCAAGACGTCTAAAAATTATTAAGGCCTCAGCCAAAACTATATATAAAATTAGGAAAAGGCCTCAACCAATTTCACATTTAGTAGTCACATGAAACTTACCGATGCATCGAGGATTTATAACAGGCTCCACCCATCACTTACTAAGTCCAATACATTCCTCATATTAAAATGTTTAAACATTTCATAAACATTTGTATTAAAACTAGCATAAGAAATGTCAATACTTTAACCATAAACCATAAATGGTATAAAAATAGCACATCCAATGTATAACATATCACAAAACCTTCAATACAATATGGAAGTTTTGTATCATAATAAATCAACTTCAAATAATCTTAAAATCCATCAAAAGATATTGACATAGATGAAATCAAAATCCTTTTTAGGGAAATATCTCTTTCTATTTTAAAATTATTAAAGAGTCACCTAATAATAAAGAAAAAATTTATTTTGAAAATATTCTTATAACTTTTATGGGATGCTTTGATGATTTTATAACAGTGTTAAATAGCCACACCAGCCATATAAGTCAAAAAAATACATTCTTACCTTAATTTTGTCGAAAAGGTTAAAAATGACCTGGTTTGGAAAATGATGGAAAGATTACATTAAAACCATTTTATAAAAATTCAAACAAGGGTATAAAATAATTTAACCCATAATATAGTAAATATTAAAAATGTTTTGGAATACATGTTTAAGAAACAAATATGTGGATGATAAAGAGGTCCCATTAGATAATAATGTATAAACAACCTCAGATAATCAAGAGATTGTGAAATTAACCCTTACCAATATGGTAACTTATAAAACATACCCACTATGAAATAAGTATCATACAATGAATATGTAAATACACATAAATTAAAGTTTATTACACATAGAATACAATTATGGGTAGTACACACACCACACAAAAGGTAATAGTGGCAATATGGCATGAATATCACGGGAATAAGGAGTGAGATTAAAACCCCTTACCTTGTACATTTCCTTGGATAAGGGTAGGTTAACCACCTGTATAATGGTGAAATTGTTGTTATTAAATTATAAAAGTATCATATACATTAATATGATATCATATATGATCTTTTAAAATTGTTATGTTAATAATATCTTAGTATTATGGTCATTTCGGGTGATAACAGATTTGTTTTCCTTTATATTCATTCTTATGTGAGTCAAATTTTTTATGTATGGGTTGTATCTTATTCATATCCAGAATGATATCAAGTCTTTATACATTATTTTTAATCAACAAAGGAATATTAGTCTTGAATGGATACGTTGTGGAATGAATCTTATCGCGTTCGTGGAGATAGTAGTATGTGCGTATGCACGAGCGACAATATTATTCTTTTGATAATAAAATAATATACAATTGGATGGTATATCATATATAAATAATCATTATCATGTTCTATTAATTATTTATATCAATTACACATCATTATCATACCCATCCAAATAATAATGTTTTGAATAACAATTACACCACGACGTGGAGACGGTAAGCCGTACGTACGAACGCATCGTGACATGACATTTAAAGGATGGATAGAATACTGAATATGGTTGTACCATATTTATAATAACATCATAGTATATATAATATACTGGAGTTATAATTTTAGAATGTAAATAACAAAGGAAAAGAAGTTGAAGAAGAATGGAACTTGAAAGTTGGTGGTGAAAACATTACCTCTTATTTGGATTCTTCCTTCTGATTTGATCAAAATGGATCTTTAGGTTGATGTGTGGGATGTTTAGAGTTTATTTGGGCAGGGTTTGGCCAAACCAAAATACTTTAAAGGTATAAAAAATTGGTTAGAAGTGGTGTCCTTTTATAAGGGCGAGGAGTGGCTCTTTAGGAAAACATAAAGTATTAATTTATAATAAATTCATATTTGGTTTATTATGGCACCAAACTGGATTATTTAAAGTCTAATGTAGGTATGGGTCTAAAACCACTCAACCAATATATTTTAGATAGGTTTGGTTCTCTATCTTATCCTTATCTTTTAGATTCATCTCTTAGTTAATTAGTTTGACATTTAACATGTCTCTTTGTATTTTGTTATTATTTGGTTAATAAACATACTATAAACTACCAAGAGAAACACAAGTGGTTCATTAATGACATACCTATCATAATATAAATCATTTGTATGAACCTTATATTTTTGAAAATATTATATCATTTAATAATATAATATTTCTTTAAAAACTCCTTTATGTCAATTTTTACACTATTTAATAATTTATTTTTGGTAACATATAAATAACATTATTAAATTGAAATAAATTTATTTAAGTAACCCTAACATGTCATATTAACCTAATAAATTTGTGAAATTCAAAAAAAGTCTCAAATTACATTTATTAAATATTTGTAATATCAATTATTTTAATATTTCATGAATTAGGTAATTACTTCATCACCATTGTGTCATAAATAAATTTAATTATATAATATCTAAAAATTATAAATAAAACTCCATTATGTAGTAAATCTATTTATCTTTCTAATGAATATTTATAATAGAATTTATATTATGTATAACCCTATATAACAAATGTTTAATTATTAATCATTGATTTTAACTCTTTTAACTCTTCTTTGAATTAAATAATAATAAATGTCCTAATCTAATCTAAGTGGACCAAACAGGTACATATTTTATTCCTAAGGTTGTTTTTTTCTAATTATACTTATCCAATAGAATGAGGACATGTGTTAGGGTAATAATAATATCATTTTTACCCTTAATTTCCCTATTTACATTTAACCGTGGTAAATAAGAATAAAAAGTTACTATTCACCAAAAATTATTTTTATCATATTAAACAACATTTTACTCCTTTATATTAATTGTGTCTCTCGGATTTTTTAAATTCCACACACAGAATCGGTAAAATTATGTTTTCTGTGAATTCGCAAATTCTCCTAAGAGGTGGGTAAAAGACGGTAAATATTTCAATAAAATATTATATATCTAATATTATTAAAAAAATTACTCCAATGAATTACGTTGATCATATATAGGTATTATTTATCTATTCTGACCTAAAATAAATTGAAATGAAAATAAATATTTATTTAAATAAATAGTCGGTTTTAAAGAATAACTCAGTGTTTTTCACTATTCATCAAAATTTTAAATTTTTAAGAAAAATATCAAAAATTAACCCTAAACTAATTTTGATATTCCGAATTCAAAAATGAATTCTATTTTTCAAAATTACATACATATATGTTTCATTTATTAATATAAAATTAATTTTCGTTGTCAAAACCAAAAGATATATATTTAAAAAACAATATCTATCAAAAGATTGACACTTATTTATGTCAAATATCAGAGTAAAATTACGTACAATGACCATCATTGGATAAAATGGTAAAAATATTTTTTTATACTTCCAAAGCATTGAAATTTATAATTTATCACTATAAATTAATTTGATTAAAAAAGTTTTTTTCAGTTAAAATATAGCATTTTTCAATATTCACCGAAATATGAATGTTATCATAAAAACACCAAAAATTTATTTAAACTAAATTATTATGTCCTGATTCTACAAATAACAGTTTATTTCTTCATATTGAATATATAAAAGTTTCAAATATTGGATTTAAATAGGGTTCACTATTAAAAGGCGGTAAAATTTTATTTTTTGAAAAACACTTCTTTTATCTGAAAAAATGTATTTGCTCTTATATTGTGTCTTAGAAACTCATAATATGGATTCTAAAATTATAAGGATTATATAATGTTCAAAATTCAGTTAATACTATTCGAAATCGCTTTTAAATGGCTAGTTAGGTAAGGCATGGTGCGCTTGAACTCGGTGTTGCGTGTTGTGCAAGATATTGAATTACTTTGAAGAAATAACATACAATGAAATCTTGGGGTGTTAAAAACAAAGAATTTGATATATCATAACTCTATTGTATTTCCTTCTCTTAACAGAGAAACTGAAGGTGAGATCATGATATATTCATCTGTGTTTCCATGTTGAATCAAGAGCTCATTAGACATTGACAATATCATGAAACATTGAACATCTATATAATAATTCATATGTTTCTCATAGAGTATCTCTTCATCACTTGCCTCATTTCTAGTAAGAACTAAAATAGGTTCTTCCATCACATACATGTTCCTCTCATGTAGAAGGATGGTGCATAAACGCCTCTTCCATTCATGTAAATTTTTACTAGTGAGATGGTTATCCTTCTTGAGTATGGATTGCAACAATATTTTTGATTTAATTTTTAATATCATTTCTAAAAATAAGATGACCAGAAATTTTTTACATTATATGATAAAATTTGGAAAAATAAATATTTTTTTTATTAGTCTCTCGCTATTTTATCAAAACCTAATAGCTCTCACCATTGGCTTCATAATATCATGTTGCGTGAATATTGAAGTGGAATGTATCTATATTTCTCTTAACATTACCCCATCTTTGGCTAGTTAAGAAACATGTAGGTTTTTAGGTAGGCATTCTGAATACCAACTATATTAACATGTAGATCCTTGCTCCATTGAGTGGACTCTCCAGTCTAGAAATCATTAATTTATATCTCCTCAACCTTTGCCTCTAAGTTACATGATGTATTTCTTTGGTATTCAACCCTTGATCTGAACCAATTCAAGTTAACCAAAAACCTCTTCTTAGAACCCTAATAATAAAAAGCACCCCAACATTGGGTGGTCAATCACTTTGAACTATGGTTCAAATTTAACCGAAGTAATGGAAGGCTATACCGACTTAATATTTTTTGAGAGATTTTATACTTTAAGAAGAAATATTCAATTATTATCTTTATCAAATTCTTGTTAATATTAAGTTGGAATACTTATGTGATTAACCGTGTCATTAGATATTATTTACACATAATCCAGTTTATTTTAGTTTCATCTTGCATGCTTGTTAATTACTTAATTATGTGATCATAGAAAAATATACATAATGAATAACAATGAAATTGATTGAAATAAATTAAATTGTATGATCTTGAGCTTGTTCTAATCGTTAATATATCTAATCATGGATAAACTAACCACTAACCTAGGGGAGAAACACCTTGAACCAATCTGAGGTTTGTGTTTACAACATTCCACTTATCCACCTTTGTATGCTTCTTGGATTGGTTTTGCCTCACCTCCCAACTTGAACCCCCTACACTAGCTAAGGAGCTCCATCCATTACATATGTTTTTACTCACACGCAGGTGAGGGGTAAAAGGGGGTTTACAGAAGAGAAACCATGGGCACGCATGACACGTATATTAATGATTAGAGAAGGCATGCATGACAACAATATAATTTAACAATAAATAAAAATAAAACCAATCACATAGAAAGTTATGGTCAATATCATGATCATTAACATGAATGCAATGAATTTATGCATTTAATAAAACTGGCATTCAATTCTTAATCATTCTTATTTAGGATAGATTTCTCTAAAATTGATTAATTTTTATCTTTAATTAATCAATACTTTTATCTTAATCCATATCTGAATTTATTTGATATTATCATCCATTATAATTTCAAATAAATTAAATAAATAAATTTAAAATTAATTGTGTACATAACTTGTACCTTAGAGGTAACTGGATGAATACCTGTCCAAATCTACCCAATATGTATTAGATTTCTATACACATTATTATTTGTGACATATAGCATGCATGAATTATCACATACTTTTATGATGTGTAATTTATATATGATTACACAAATTACATGATTTTTCGGTAATGTGACATACATTAATGCATGTAGAATAATAACTATAATAAAATTCATACATAACATGTAGATCCTTAACATTACACAGATATTACTTTAGCATTTATATATATATACATATATCAGAACCTATCACATGGTGTGTCCCATCTTTATGACCACATGAAAGTATATGTCTCAAGGGTAACATAAAATAAAAAAAATTTAAATATTCATAACCGGTAAAAGTAAAAGGAATGTAGATCCGATATACATGGCATTCATATTCCTCATCATCCATCTGATATTCATGCCAAGAGACCTGGAATGTGAATCATACCTTGTAAATATTTGGATTATATAGCGTGTCATGTGGGAGACATGCCGTGTTTAATCCAGGTTACACGGTCACCAGTCAGGTATGTTGTGTATGGAATACATGGCTCTGCCCTATCCCAAAGGGACTACAAACTTTGTCAAATGGGCCACATAGTTTGTAGTCCAGATGAACATGCCCAAGTTAATACTGGTCAACACGCGGTGCACTAATGGTGTAATTTATTCCTAATCAACACAAAATATATAATTGATTTCCAAACCAATCTTGATGTGTTGAACTTGACTAAACAATATGAAATTTTGATTACATGGCATGTAGGCTAGTGTTGTATAACCAGGATCCGTGGAACCTCCATATAAGTCCCTTGATTTTATTTTAATAAAAAGTTTAATTTTTTCTGTTAGATCTATGAGAAACAATAGAGGAAGAAATAGATCTCTCAATTAAAATTTAAATAATGATTAAAATCAAATTGAAAAAATAATTTATGAATGTGTATTCATAAATAAAACCAAATAATTATGAAAAATGATTTTCCTCCTTTGATACCACATTAGGGTTTCGGGCATAGATGAAGCGTGGGAGGGGTGGTTCCCAACTATTCATTTTTCCATTATCAAATAAAAAGAAAGGGATAGAAAGTAAAAACCAAGAGAGAGGAGATCAACACACGTTCTATATAATTACTTTAATTAAAATAAGAATTCCTTTCTAAAAAAAATTAAAATAAGAATTACCTTGAAGGAATTATTTTCATTCGACCACAAATCTACAGTTTGTCATCACTGCATTTTAGAATACAATCATAGGATTCATATAGTGGTGATACACACATGCTACATGAATTTATAGATATTGCCGAAGAAGTCTTTAGGTGCTAGCATGGAAGATCCTTGCAATTGCAATGTCCACCTTCAATCACCTTGTGAACCACTTCCAAAGTGCTCTCTTTGATCCGGTGGAGGTGGATCCTTCTTGTTCTTGAGAGCACTTTTGGAGAGGGATAAACTCTCTAGTCTTGAGATATTTTTCTAATTTTGTTCTGAACAATGATTTACTTGGATAGTGTTATGAGAAAATAATCAGAATTAGCTATTTATATCTCTAGGGTTAAAATAACATAATATCATTAGTTCCATTTATTTATTTTATTATTTCTAGAAAAATATAAAGTCAAATAATAATAGTATTATTATTATTATTTTTTGACACACTCATAACTTGAGAATTAATATTAAATATTATTTAAAAAATATTTATTTTTACTATTTCTCATCTGACCCTTAAACTCAGCCCCCAAAACCTCCACAATTTTTATTGGGACTTGAATAATGTCTACTTATTTATTAAATAAAGTTCACTTCATTATTTTCCAATAAATATATTTATATTATATTTATTAATTATAAAATACATGTTGACTAATTATTCCACCCACAATATATTCTCTTGAATACCTATTGTCAGAATAAATGTGACATGACAAACATGAATAATTATTAAACCAAAACTAAGAATAATATTTATTCAACATGTTAAATGAATAAATATCTAACTGATATATTATATACACTTACTGTGTGACCCTCTAGGCCTCTTTCTTAGTGGCATTTGGTGGAGCAGCCTAAAGTCCAAGGTTAGCATCTAATAACATGCCAAGGAACCCATAAATAAATAAATTAATGTCTCAATGACATGTTACCTCATACGAATTCTTACCGTGTAATATAGTCCCTTTATTACAATATCTCAAATCAAACAGGTTGCATGCTAGTGTCATCAACCGATATGCTTGATATCTCGTTCTTTGTCATTCCAGAAATTGAACATGCATATTGATCACCATGGTATGGATTTATTTAGGCTATATAATTTCCATCGAAGGGTTTGAGATATTAACTTCCATTAAAGAAATTAAGGGATAAATTATTTCTCAAATTATTCATTAATAAATTATTACTCATGATGCACCCAACACATCATACCTCGTTGTGAACATATGTCGTCATAGTTTTTATCAATATTTCTAACTGGACGAGTCATAATACTCATTAATAATAATATTAAAGTATATGGAATAATACACATGTCCATAGGTATGATCATCCATTGACACTTATAATTGTGGATTTCCTACTGGCGGGTCTTGTACTCATAATATCCTCCTAGATATTATTAAGGGCGTACACCCTGAGAAGGAGACTCATAGTCCTATGAGTCACCAACCCTTATAGAATATATCATTTTTGTCCCTCAAATGATATCATCTAACTATATAACATATATTTAGGAATAGTGTCATAGCACTTTTAGGTTCCCATCGTAGATGAGATCCACTATGACCTTTTAGTATAATAGTTACTCTTAGAATATTATCACATACAATGTCATGCAGATGAGAAATCATAATGCGATTAGGAATTTATTATTATTCAAAAACATGAATATAAGTTATCATAACGTAAAAAATAAGTTGGTTATATTGCACCAACTCCAACATGTATGTTGTTGTCGAAGTTGCGAAATTAAGTTCTTTCTCTTGGGTGACTTTGCCCATTTTTAGACAATAACCATGGAGTTTAGGCATGCCCTCCAAATTCCATTAAGAAACAATCCTAGAGGGTCACACACTATGTGTTTTTATTAATCTCGATTAAATTATTATTGAGTTTAATTTTTGGAAGAAATATTATTCTCATGTTTGGGGAATAATTTTATTCATGTTATATTGATCGCATAAATTAAATAAATATTTATTCATCAGATGGTGAATAAAATATTTATTTTATTTAATGAATATTTTAATAAATATTTCTTCGCTATATGTGAATGAAATATTTATTTAAAAATAAAATATTTATCTAGTTGTTCAATAAATTCTAGAGGATCTAAATAGACTAAGACCAAGTCCAATGAAAAATATTAACTAAAAATACCTTTACATAATATTTTTTGTTGAGTAAGTCAGAGAACACTGCAAAAATAATTATAATATAATTATTATTATATCAAATAGAGTTTATTTATGGTAATAAATTTTATTTAATGGCCAGTATGCAGTTAAATAATATTTTATCTTAAATCCTATCTCTATACATAGACTGTATGTCTATTGTGTAGATCATCCAAAAATTGATAATTGAGAATTTTTTAGCACAATGAATTCTCTCTCAACTCCTCCTTCTATCTATATCTCTAGAATGAGAAGTGAAAGAGATATTTCTTCAAGATTGAAGAATGATATATCATGAAAAAAAACAAAACACATCCAACTCCCCACACTAGCACCCATAAATCAGGTGTTGTTGCTCGAAGATCATAAGATCATGTGTGGATCACCACTAGAGGGAGTTTATCCTTGGATACTCATAGGGAAACCAAGGAAATCAGAAAGGGTAATTTCATACAATCACCATTCACCAACAAATAAAGTTCCTAAGCCGAGGAATTTATTTATGGAAATATTAGTTAAATTTATTATAAATTCAACGTGAAATATCATTACTTTTGGTTTCAGAAAATAATTATTAAAATAAATTTTAATATATTTCCCACCTCTGTACACCTTTGATGCACCCAGAACCATCAAAAAAACATCACAGATCCAAAACCAAGTAAAAAATTTCAGAATGTCTTATAACTTTCTGAAAAAAATCCAAAATTCATTTTTGATCTATAGAAATTGACCGCACATCAATCTAACACTCAATGTGACATGAATGACATCATGTTCTTCTATTCAATATAATGGCATAATTTTTGTTTATAACACACGTCACATTTTCAAAACTGAGTAAATGAGGTAATATTATTTGTAAGATTTTTTAAGATTATCCATAATTAATTTTTGATGAGTAGGATTTAATTATGAATCAATCCAACACAAGATGTGTCTTGTATGACTCAAAGTGAATGTTTTCACATTAAAAGTGTTGTTTTAGTTTAAAAAGAGTGTCACATGGTGGAAACCTATAAAATAAACATGGATTGTAATGATGTTTTTAAAGGTGACCTATAATTCATTTTTTACATGTAATAATTTTTCTCACATAAATCTAACACACGATGTAACTAGTATGACTTAAAGTGTATGTTTTCATGTTAAAAGTGCCATTTCAGTTTATAACATGTGTCATATTGAAAAAACTAATAAATTATCTTTGGTTTTATTTATTTTTTTGGAAATATATATATAATTAATGTGTGATATGTAGGAATTCACCACACATAAATATGACATATGATGTGTTTGGTAAGACTTAAAGTGTGTGTTTTCAATATAAAAGTGTCATTTTAATTTAAAATGTATGTCACATGACCAAAATTATGGAAACAAGATCATATTGGTTTCAAACCTTAGTAAAAGTATCCTCAATTAATTTATGACCAGTATGAATTGAACTCACATCAATCTAACACACAATGTGTTTGTTATGACTCAAAGTTTGTGTTTTGAAGTGTCCTTTTAGTATAAAACATGCATCACATTGCCAAATCTGAGTGAATGAGCATATATTGTCGTAAAATTTTATAAAAATGATCCATAATTCATTTTTGTAATTTTAGAATCAACCTCACATCAATCAAATTACTGGATGGATTTTCTATATCCCTATGTCTTACAAACCTAACAAATAGGCCCTTCTGGGGTTTCATCGTAAAAATCATGGGTACTAAGAGTAATTTTCCATCACATATTATATATGATACACCATAATTTTTGGAAACTGATGTGGGATTGGGTTTACACCCAAAAATACTCCCGGGAAACCATAGACCAGACATTCCCCCCCTTCAATGATAATCCATCTGATCTAACCATCTTGCACAGTTATTTTCTCATCACCGAGACTCACCACCTAACCACCAATTATCAGGAAGATGTTAGACATAAGGGTATATTGATTCACATGGTTCAGATGAGAATTTTTTATCATTGTCAAAATTTTTTGGGGAATATTGTACCCTACATCACACTTGGGTTGCAACATAGCTCTAATACCACTTTTCAAGATTTATTTCCCCCAGCCCTCGGTCTTCCAAACCCAACACATAAGCCCTTCTAGGGATCCATCCTAAAACCCAAAGGTTCTAGGAGGAATTTCCCATAAAATATTATATTTGAGCCACCATCCTTTTTCGAAATTGATGTTGGATTGAGTTTTCACCCAACATTTAATAGATGATGTTGATGGTTTGACTTCAAGTGAGTATTTTAAATATAAGGGTCATTTTTGTTTAAAACATGTGTCATATTATCAAAACTAAGAAAATGAGATCGGATTATTTTCAAACATTAGGACAATGATCCATAATTCCTTTGTGGCGGGTATAAATTGACTGCATCTCAATCTGATACATGATGTGGTCGTTATGACTCAAATAGTGTGTTTCCAATAAAAAAGGGCCATTTTAGTTTAAAACGTGTGTCACATACCCAAAAAAAAGCTCGGATTATTTCCAAAAATTAATAAAATAATCCATAATTCATTTGAGATGTATCGGAATCGACTTCATGTCAATTTGACACACAATATGGTCAGTATAACTCAAATTTTGTGTTTTAAATACAAAAACATCATTGTAGTTTAAAACATGTTTCACATAAGAAAAACTGAGAAAATGAGCTCATATTATTTTCAATCATTAATAAAATGATCCATAATTCATTTTTGACATGTTGGAATTGACGAAACATCAATCTAACAAAACATGTATATGATATGACTCAATGAGCATGTTTTAAATATAAAAGTGTCATTTTAGTTTAAAATGAGCATCACTTATACAAAACTACAAAAAATAACATGAATTGACTTGAAAAATTAGAAAAAATATCCATAATTCATTTTGGACATGTAGGAATTAACCACACATCAATCTGATACACAATGTGGCTGATATGAATGTAAGTTCGTGTTTTTAACATAAAAGTGTAGTTTTATTTTATGAAGTGTATTACATTTTCAAAACCTAGCCTAATATCTCTGATTATTTTCAAACTTTAGGAAAAAAGTACATAATTAATTTTCATCATATAGAAGTAGACTACACATATTCAAAATAGAGAAAATGATCTTGAATTATTTTCATACATTAGAAAAATGATCCATAATTCATTTGAGACATATAGAAATCGACTGCATGTCAATTTGATAGATGATGTGGTCTATATGACTCAATTTGTGTGTTTTCAATATAAAAGTATCATTTTCATTTAAAATGTTAATCATATAGACAAAATTGCGAAAAAACCTCATATTGTTTTAAAATATTAGGAAAACGATTCATAATTCATTTGTGAAATGTAGGAATTGATCTTACATCAATATGAATCATGATGTAGTCTTTATGACTCAAAAATAATATTTTCAATATAATAAATTTCATTTTAGATTAAAACACACATCAAATAACCAAAAAAGAGAAAATAAGTTTAGATTGTTTTCATACATCCGCAAAATCGACCATAATTCACTTGTGATATGTAGGAATCAACCACATTTCAATCGGACACATGATGCCAAATATGGTCACCACCAAAACCAGTGCCAAACCTGGCCCATGACAAGGCCCAAAGGGCGTTCTCAATCCCCATGGGCTGGCACAAGTGCCCGAGTATCATAAAATGTGAATTTGGAATGATTTACCCGAGCTTATAAACATAAAACAACAAAAGAATCCAATAAAACGAATCCGGATCTTTCAAACCAAACAATCTTTTACAAATATTCAGAACTGAATTACATAGCTTAAAACAACTCAAAAATACTATACCAAAGGTAAAAAACCAAAATGAAAAAGCCCAAGAACCCTCATGGCATGGGGCACCCCCTTTAAGCCATCTTCACAAGACTTCACCACCAAGGACCTGCTAGAAACCTGAACCACTGAAAAAAAACAATGTACCCAACTTGCGACAACAAAAATAACCAAGTCTACTCACACCCAAAGTTTTAAGTAGGGTGTGAACCAATTCCCAGTAGGATACTACCACTACATGATTCCATGCGATAAACATTCAAACACAAAAAGTATCAAAGTTTTTAAAAACATGTAATTTCTAGTTACAATTTCTACAAGATGCAACTTAAAAAAATAAGTTTTCAAGTAGGATAATTTAAAGAATAAACACTTTTAAAATAAATACCAATTCCATTGAATTTTACTGCCACTAATATTGTATTCTGATGATGAGCACAAAATATCTAGTGATCACAAGCAATGAGATATAACCCCTAGGCACTAGCTAGTTGTTCGTCCCAGGTACCTCGTATCTCAGTTAGAGTTACCATCAAAAATATCTGTTCTCATGCACGAGCCACTTGTAGGGTACATAACCATATCCTAGTGGTCCACAATCATCATCATCATAATTTAGTTAGAGTTGTAAGCATTAATCTTGCTAAGTGAAACTGAGGCCAAACCCCATGGATTCACTATCATACTAGTACACGTCCACCCACCAAGATACCCGGGTTTTCCCTTTTTTCTCAAACAAGTTCAAAAAGTCAATGAATATAATATTCACAATAAAATATCATTTATATATCATAAATTCACCAATAATCCCACATGTATATGACACAAGTCACAAAAGTCCACTTTTCATTCAAATTGATTTTGAAATCTAACTCACACCAAAATAGCCCACAACACTTTTCACATTTCTTTAACACTTCCAAAAATTCATTAAACAATTTTATAAAACCATTACAATATAATAAAACTCTCATAACATCCCACACACTTGTTACATGACACCCTTTTTACATTCAAAACCATTTTATCATTAAACTTACACGAAACAACCCACAAACATGTTTCGCTCCAACATTACAATTTAAAAAAACATTTCCCAACTTTAAAAAATAATTATAAAAGTATTTGACATCTTAAAACATCACTTCACCTTTAAAAACCCCATAATATGTGAACACACATACCAAACAGTACATATGCACCATTTTCCCACTTTGTTTAACCAACTAAAACATTTACTATTTTCATAAAAAGAACCCAAGTGCTGTAAATATGTCTTGCACACAAAACCCATTTCAAAAACCTATTTTTAAGCCAAAATCACACCAATATCCTACCAAAACAGAATTTTCATCCCAATCAACATGTAAAAATCCACTTTCAAATTTTATATAATCACCTTGAATAATATCGCAAAAGATACCCATTAGAGCAAATAAATCCATAAAACACTTTCAAGGAGTATAAAAAGGTTACACACATAAAATCCATTCAATGACCCTCCTTTTTTGGCCCATATGACATTATATCATTACCCAACCAAAATTGGAAGCCCCGTTCAACAACTAATTAATCACATCCACGTTTTTCATAACTACCACGAGAGAAAACACGTGAAATACATTTGAAAAATACACACTCCAAACAAAAATGTACCTTTAATACCAAATGTGTTAATATTGCTACCAAAAATGGTTTTCTCATAATGAACATCATATAAAGAACATGAAAAATTATTTAATCAAGCAAACTCAGTCATCATTAAAGGGTTACCCATGGAATCACCTAATGAATGTGTCCAAACCCTCAAATATTGGGGCGAAACATCAACCGCATGACCCCCGCACCTTAAGGATGTTAAAAGAATCCTAAAACCTCAATATTTCACCCAAAATATAGTAGTTTAGAACCTAGGCATGAAACATAACTTCTTTAATTATTATAATTCTAGAATTAGGGAAGAAACCCTAAGCAATTTGAAAGAGGAAACAAATGAACTCACTTACTTGAAGTATCCTGGATTAATCACTCCAAAAACAATAGTTACTGAAATTGAAAACCACAAAAATTCAGGTGTTGTTCGAACAAGATTTACGAGGTAATTTAGGAACTATAATGGATGGAAAAGAGTATGAATTGTGAGAATTTATAAGGGATGAAGTTACCACTTCAATTCTGGCCGATTTGAGACACCATATGAAGTTCATCCCTATGTAGCGATTTCAAAGAGCTCCAAGGAGGGGGAAAAGGCAATGGGTGTGCGCCTGTGTTTCTTAGGGTCGAGAGGGATGTGTAATCACCAAAAAATCTATTATATTTAATATGATATTAAAAAAATAAAGAAACAATTTAAAACTGGAAAGTGGGCTTTCGGGGTGGCCCATTTCTTAAATAAAAACCCAAATCCTCCATTATTATGGGTTTATAAAAGCTCCAAATTTACATTTTGGTGTTAATAGGTCAGAGTAGAATATTTAAGAATTCGAATCGGTGAAAAATATTAAAAATAAAAATTATATAAAACAAACAACATTTATTTTTAAATCTGGAATTTGGCTCACGGTTTGACCCAATTCATAAAAACTCATCTATTCCTCCTTAAAACCTTTGAAAATCATCCAAAACAAAGTATGAATGAAAAATAAATGAAATTTAACTTCAAAATAAGTCATTTATGTGACACGATGAGACCAATATAACTCCAAGTGTGTGTTTTGAATATAAAAGTGTGATTTTAGTTTAAAATGTATGTCATATAGCCAAAACTGAGAAAATGAGTTCAAGATGTTTTCGAACATTAGAAAAATGATCTATAATACGTTTTTAACATATAAGAACTGACCACACGTTAATATGACACATGATGTTCTTGGTATGACTCAGAGTACCGGTTTGTAATGTAAAAGTGTCATTCTGGTTTAAAACAGACATCAAATATCCAAAACTGAGCAAAAGAACACGGATTATTTTCAAACCTTAAGAAAATGATCCATAATTCCTTTTCAATGTATATTAATTAACTTCACATCAATCTGACACACGATGTTGTTGGTATGACTCAAAGTGAACGTTTTAAATATAAATGTGTAATTTTAGTTTAAAACATGTGTCACATTGTCAAAAATGAGTAAACAATATCTGATTATTTTCAAACATTAAGAAAATTTTCCATAATTAATTTGTGATATGCAAGAATCAACATCACATAAATCCAACAAATGATGTGTCTGATATGAATCTCAATTTGTGTTTATAATTTAAAAATGTAATTTTAGATTAAAACACATGTCACATTGTTAAAACCATGTAAATAGGCTCAGATTGTTTTCAATGATTAGGAGAATGATTCATAATTCATTTGTGGTGTGTATGAATCGATCATGAATAAATATGATAGAAGATGTGATTGGTATGACTCAATGTGCATGTTTTCAAAAATAAAATTGTCATTTGAGTTAAATGACATTATTATTGATCACCTAAGTGAATAAGATAATTAATAACGGATAAAATCATTAATATATTCATTAATTAACAAAATAATTTATATAGATTATAAATTAACAATGTAATTGTTAATTAATAATTAATATAAAATTAATAATGTATACATTAATAGTATAATTAATTTTATAACTGAGGATGTTATTAATATATTCATTAATTAATAATATAATTTATCATATGTCGATTATATAATAGTAAAATTGTATTTTGGTTATTTTTTATGTATTGTCACTGAAATAAACATTTGACTACATGGATGAACTTTTGAATGGAGGTTGATTGTTGAAAAAAGATTCCTATAATAGATTTGATTTTCTATATTGAGTTCTAATTTTTTTGATTTACTTTAAATATCACATAAATGTGAATATTATTTATATAAATCATGAATTGAAATGAAAGTGCAATGAAATATTTGTATTTCAATCTGTTTTCCATAATATTTGTATTCCAATTTGAATATATGTTTCTAATCTGGTTCTATTGTAGATTTGTTTAATGACTGCATGTTTTGCAACACCTGTCATGATCTTTATCAGTGCTAACAAAAGCACTGAGAAAGGTCCCCTTTATCAATGATAAAAAAATGATAAATGAGTTCTTTATCAGCGCTTTATTTTACTGCAGATAGAGGCGACACACTTTTTAGGGCGTTCAGTATGTTATCACTTTTTAGCATTGACAAACCTCATGTCTATCACTAATAAATGTCATATTTTAGGCATTGTATTCATTCATTGTTTTAGTATTTTTATCTTGTTTCTAGTGCTAAATTTTTGGCTAATATTCTCTACTCCAACCATCGGCCTCTAAAGGAATCATAAACAAATTCAAATCCACAAAACCACAAAGTAGAGAACCATGAAAATTTTTGCTTCTATATTATATTTTCCAATTAACCAATTATTCATCGTAGTTTTGGCATATCAAAAACCACTCTTTATTATTCGATGACAAAAACAATTCATGTTGACTTCATGATATTTTTCTCATGGGGTAACAGACTTATTTGTGTGGTCACCTTTTTTTGGACAGCCGAGATACTTTCATCATGAATGTCACTATCCTATAAAGGAACTGAAGGGTCTGATATATGAACTGGAGAGACAATTTTAATCCCTTTTTATCCCTATATGTTGGCAAGAACAAAAAAATAAGCACTCTATAAACCGAAAATCAAGGAGACCATTTGTTTTTAATACTAAAATTTAGAAGAAAATTATTTTTATGAACAGAAAACACAGTAAATATATTTTAAATTTTAAAACTATAATTTATACTTATGTTTTAACAGATGTATTCATATATTGTAGTAGTGGTTGGGACATGATTTTTGGTTAAATTTTTTAACATGAGGGTTAGGTGTTAAGTGTGTTTAAAATTGTATATAATTTTTTTCATGCACAATAATTCAAGTGGGGATATGGTTTTGAATTCTATGCATGATGGATTCCAAAGGGCCCTACTCACCATATTTTTCATTCTAATAAATTTTCTATATGGGTATTCCATTATCATTTTTCTAGACATTATCTAATAAGATACATGGACCATTAATCCCTTGCAAAAAATCCCATTTACCTACACCACATGACTACTGATGAACCTATTCCAAAAATATTAATAAATATTTATTGTTGAACAGACTAATTTTATATAAATAATATATTAAAAATCAATTAAATAATTTATTATTGAGAAAAACATTTTAAATTTTTATATAAAATAAAAAAAAATATTTTTTATTTTATATGAAAATTATGTTATTAAAGAATATTCCAAATTCCTTCTTTAAAAAAATATAACAGAAAATTAACAACAAAGTATATCTTCCATCATAAAAAAATAAATAAAAAGGATAAAAAATTTAATGATAAAACTTGTTTCTAAGTGGTTGGGGGTTCGGGTTTTGGTCACGGGGTCAAGATCCTAGATCGGGTTTATTTACAATTTTCTTGTAAGGTGTGTAGTACTTGCAGTTGTACCAAATATAACATAGCAATTTAATGAAAAAAGTAATGTTTAATTAAAAATTAAATAAAAAACAATTAACATATGCATTCTCAATAAAATTGAATAAAAATTTTAAATACTAATGAAAAATTATTTATTCATAAAAAATAAATCAAAATCACCACTAATCATTTTTGTATTATTTCAAATAAAATTGAATAATTTAATGATATAATACATGTTTTATTGATAATAATTAATAAATAACATAAAAAATATATTTTATTATTTATTCTAATGACATAACAACAAATTTTTCATTGAAGAAATCATAAAATACCTCATAACATATATTGTATTCTTATTTTTATATGAAAATACTAATACAAAAACAAAAATTGTTTTGAAAAATTTAGTAACAAAAAATATCACTGAATATATTGATGTTTTTATTGAAAAAATTATCAAAACAAAAAATCATATAAATAAATTAAAATAAATTTATCATAAAAACAAAAACACAAACCATAATTAAATCTAATGACATACAACAACAAAACATGATATTAAAAAACATATAGAATACATTTATGTGATTTCCATATCATATCAACCACGTCGACATAAAAAATATATATTAAGAATAAAATATGACATATTCCATGTTATTTAAATTGTTAAAGCATAAAATGAGTAATCATCTGTTTTTAGTAAATATAAGATAGTTAATAGGATAAAATTGTTAAATAAAACCAATTTTTTTGAATCATTATGTATAAAATCATTTTTATTAAATGTTTTTACAATATATTATCATACAAATATATCACATTTAAGACACTTATAAATGAATTCTATGTAATTTGACCAAAATCTAAATTATTTTCCATAAAACAACAATCAATGAGCTAGTTGTTTTTTCTAATTAAAATTTCAAATAAATTTATCTTTTAGTATATGATAATTTTAAAAAAAATATATTTTAAATATTCCCCAAATACAATTCATATTTATATTTTAAACATCATATTTATACATTACTATAATGGATCACTGGTTATGGGTTGAGCATCCATATGTTTTTAAATTTTTAACGACATCTCCAAAATATCTATAATAAATTGCTTTATGTTTTATGCTAAAAATAATATTTTTTTAATATTTATATAGATTTTAATTAAATTTCAAACATCCCATTACAAAATTCTTCAATGGAAATTAAAAAAATACAATTGTCGTTAGGAATAAAATTTTAATTTTAAAACAACATTTTCATGAAAAATTTCGATGGAGTAATTGTTCCCGTGCACAATGATTGACGGGTGGATGTAACCGAGTGAATTCTCTACATAGAGACATTCATCGAGCCCCACCATTGTCCCTATCCTCCACATAAATCTTATCTCATTAATTTTACTGATTATTCTTTCATTGTTCAATCCATTCATCCCACACCACAAGAAACTCACAATGCGTGATCAAAAAAACCAATAAAAGTCATTGAATGTAATTAATTTGATATAAAAAAATTTGAAAATTCAATAAAAACTTCTAATATAAAAAATATTTCAAAAAATAATGAAACAATATAGCATGTTATTATATATTGCGTGTTTTATTGGAAAATAATAAAAAAACATAATACAAAAATATATAGATAAAAACGTTTTACTAAAAATAAAGATTAAAAAAATTATCATAATAAAAATTAAAAACAAGAAATAATAAAAAAAAATGAATATTTAAAAAAACATGGGATACATGTTATGTGGGTTTTCACTAAATAATAATCTATTCAACTTAAAAAAATCAAATAAAATTAATATTCTAATCTGCTATATTTTTTGAATTTACAAAATAGTCAATGTTTTATTAATTAAACAAAAAATGAATTATCCATTATTTTTTACAATATATATAACAGTTAATATGATATAAATATCAAATGAAACGAAATATAAATTTTGAAACATTATGAACATTTGTTTTGTTTTTTATTTTGGAATTAAAAAACATTTAATTAAATAAAAATGATCAATTATAATATAATAAATGATATCATAAATTTTTTTAAAATGAATATACAACAAATGATAATAGTTAGATAAGACTTATATTTATGAATTCATTTAAAACAAGGAATTCAATGAATTTTGATGAAACAAGTTAACTAGTTACAATATGTAGCGTCTCGGACCCGAACTGTCACCCGAACAGTGCTAAACGGGATCAGTGTTACTATTTTAGGTGCACCTCTCTGAACACCAATGGGTGGCGACTAGAAAAGAAGGTGTAACAATTATAGTAGGGAGACTATACCCTCCAAGAAGAAAATAATAGTATTGGTCCGAGCATAACAAATAAACATGCACTGGAAATAGATGACTCAGTAGACTTGAACCAGTCCCGCAGAGCGGAAATACATTCAATATCAGTAAACAACATAAGAAAAATAAATATAACTACAGCAGAAAAGAAATAGACCAACAAGCTAAAACCCACTTGCAACTACTTCTAAACAAACAAAACATACATGAAACTATAAAAAGGGTGCTAATGGATAACCAATAGTAGATACTAAACAAATAAGCATGCGGATATAGGAAATAGAGTCTAAACAAAGTAAAATATTGCTAGGTATTACCTCAAAGTCTATAAAAGTATTCGTGTCAAACTGTACTATGATCAAGCTCCTATGGTTGATCTTTACCTACACGTAGATCCATAAAGTCTACAAATGTCCCAAAGGTCCCGTGTAGGGTGTGATACAAATCTTAGTAGGATACCACCCATATGGTGCGTACCTTGTATAAGTTTTTAAGATGACATGCACCGCTATTTAAAGTATGCAGTGCAATGTAATTAATAAACACAACATCCACTAGTGTGCAACAGCCACATTGGAGTGTCACCTAGTTCGTCCAATGCCGAAATATCTGAAGTAAATAGAGTGTTAGGCCCATGTCTTAAGTACCCATTTCATCACAAATCTTGGTTGAACCCTCTGGTTCCACCTCAATCATGTAACCCAGCACCATGTGCCTCCTCACACCTCATGTCTCAAGGTACCGATGTCCTGAAGTCATGTCTAAACAAAAGTAACTCGGAGGAACACCGATGCATGTCCTCAAATAAGTAAGCAGAGGGAAAACAATGTCTGCCCTCAAATAATGTATCTTCGCCCACGACCTCAATCACAGTGAGCCTTATCACCCAACCTGATGGCCTCATCACTATCTTCTGAAGGCTTCTCGCCTTCCACGTGGTTTCCAACAGAAAGCACCCCCATACCAATAGTGCCTAAACCGCAACTATCGGAGGCCTCTACACACACGAGAGGTCAAAACCACCTAATCACAGAGTCTACCTGTGTGAACACTACTCAAATCACATGTGAGTGGTAATCATCAAAATAGTACCCAAGCCACAAAATCTCTGGCACCTCGTTCCCCTACTGCCATGTCACTCAGTATCTGATGGCCTTTCCATCCAAGTAACCCGAGCCATGCCCAACCTGACAATCTCACTGCGTCCATCCCGACCTCCATGATGCCCAATTCCGTGGTCAAAACCACTCAATGTAATTTGGGCCAAACCCAAACTGTGATCGACATCAATCAAAAAGTATTTGGGATCCACCCAACTCAACCTAAAGGTTTTCATCATATGAAATTCAACAATTACATATATTGTGAAAATAAACACTTTAAATAGGGTAAACAATCTAAACAGTTGAATTGCACTATATATGTGATGTATCATACCATCATTGAGCTCTTTAAAGCCGTTAACAATTCAAATCATGCTTTATCAAATTAAACATACCAGTTTAGAAACCAAGAAGACCAATTATAACCATTTTGGAACCCAGGCCAAAATGTCCCAATGAGCATCGACCTCTTGCCCGACCTTGATCAAGCAATATAGGCAATATAGGATTCCAAAAGGCATCCCATGAGTCTAAAAATTAATTCAATATGTAATAAAAGATAAATCAGGTCATGCACAAAAATAATCGAAGACACGCTAAAGGACGTGCCAGCCAATCATCCACGAACACACAAAACAAGGTATTCACTACCTACCTCGTACTAACATGATGATCCTCCTATGGAAACAACCTCTAATTTGGTATTAATAGAGGTATATCTACAAAAGAATAAAAATTATCAAACCCACATAACATGGTTTAGAATATAAATCAAGATGAAAACCTCAAGAGGAATCAAAACAGATCACTACCACACCAACGGTGTACCTCTAATCGTCATCGGCTCACCAGCCTGCTCAACCCTTGGTAGCTCCATGGCATGCACATGGCCTCATAAATGACTTCCTGAAGCATGTACTCCATGCGGTACTGCACCAGTCACCGGACACTGACCCCTCACCTGGGTCCCACTGTCTCTATCGTGTCCTCCACATGGAGCCGAAACTTGGCTACCCTAACCTAATACCAAACCTGAAGCAACTCCAGATGCCACAATCTTTCCTGGTCTCTGAATTTTGGCCGTCTGAGAAGGTTTCCTATAAAACCTATGGAGATGACCAACCTATCCACATTCCCATCACTCCTTTAGAATCCTATCACAAAGAGTTTAGACATTCCCTGGCTGCCCACACTCAAAGAAAACAACTGCTGAACTACCAAGAGGTGGTCTAGCTGAGTCCTTTTCCTGACTGCCCTGTTGGAACTCATCCCGTATTCACTTTCTGGTATCTGAACCATCACCTGGAGTTGTTTCCCAAACATCACCCGAATGACATTCCATAAGCCATCTTTGATGCGCCTCACCCTCACGGTGTCATCGCTAGCATTCCAAGTGCGAAGGGAGACAACTCAGTGAATGTAACTGCATAGTCCAGGATGGACATGTCACCCGATTAAAGGATCAAAACTCTCGATCTATCTCTACTCTCAGCGTCTCTGAGAAAAACTACTCAAAAAACCTGTCCTTGATGTCCTTCCATACCAGTCCTTCTTGTCTATGAGCTTGTACCTACACATCCTACCAACGCTTCGCCGGTCCTCTCAACATGTACGTCACTAGCTTCACCCTTCTCCCTGGAGGCATCTCGAGCTATTAAAATATCATTTACATGCTCTTTATCTAGTTCTCAACCACCTTGGGACCACCCTCACCCTGAAAAAGCAGGGGGTGTTGTGACTGGAACTCCCATGTAAGATATTCCACAGAGGGATTTGTACCCTATGCACCTTTGTCTATCCCTAATAAAACACGTACCAGGATAGATCGAAGTTGATCGTTGAGCCACGACGTGAATGCTATCAAACCCGGAAGCTTCCCTATCATCACTAGATCCTGAACAAGATCCTATACCGAAGCTGGTACCGGCAGATCATGCTCTTCTTGCCCCTCAGGGTTCTGAACTCGATCGTGCTCCTGTGGAACTGTACAATCACCTGCCTAGCGCTCTATTGAGCCGCCTAGGAGGATCCCACTGAATACAATAAATGGTCAGACACCCCACCCATATATATATAATGGAGATAAGTAAAGTTGTAAAGAGGCAGTGTATAGAAACTAATCTTACTCTCCCCCACAGCAACAATTCCCATGACATCCCTGCCTCATGGCCTCCTTAAGCCATTAATAGAGCCAAGTATCAATAGTACCATAGGTCTTTCCTGTCCTGACAACCAATGTTGTCTTCAACTGACGACCTAGTCACCCATTTCTCATGACCCAAATCACCTCAACCATAGTACATGCCTTCTCATAGAAGAGCCAGACCCAAATCACCTACCACATGAAATTCACAATATATAATGCATGGACTAATACATTGAAATAAACAAGAAATTCTCTCAGGACATTCACCTATCACATTTCAAAAGCATAAAAATCATGTAATTTAATATTATTCACATGGTATTATCACTTCACTAAGCATATGTGCACTTATGAAATTGAAATACCCTAAAAATGTACCTATCAAAATCCAAGACAACACACCTTGCCATACTAAGCCAAGGACCAATTTCTCCCTTACCTAACCGGGTTAAGGGTCACATATCACAACCAATAATTGTCCCAAAAAAAGTGAGTCACCAAGGTGTAAATCATATAAAAAATAATCTATGAAAAAGAAAAACAATTATTCCCACCCATGGTAACTTGGTCCATCCCATATACCTGGGGCTGCAGGAACCCAAGCACAAGTTGGAAGCCTAGTTCCAATAACAACCTATCTCCAATCTACTATATCCTAAATAGTAAACTAGCATAAATAAAAATAGAAGTCTCAATCTCATTAGTAGAGATCAAAAAAAATCAACTGAAGCACTTCCAATAAATCCTATGATACCACATTGTAACGTCCTGGACCCAAACAATGCTAAACGGTCCTGGTGTTACTACCTTAGGTGCACCTCCCTGAATGCCAAACACTGCCGACTAGCAGCGATGGTGTAATGGGTATAGTGGGGAGGATATATCCTCTCAGAGGAAAATAATGTTACTGGTCTGAGCATAATAAATAGTCATGTAGTAGAAACAGACGACTCAGCAGACTCGAACCATACCCGCAGAGCAGAAACACTTTCAATATCACTATAAAGTGAAAGCAAAATAAATATAATTGCAGTAGGAAATAAACATACCAACATGATAAAAACCACATGCAACTACTTCTGAACAAACAAACCATAAATGTCAATATAAAAAGGGTTCCAATTGATAACCAAAAGAAGCTACAAAACAAGTATGCATGCTGATATAGGAAATAGAATCTAAACAAAGTAAACTCCTGCTAGGTATGACCTCAATGTCCATACTGGTGTCCATTCCAAATGGTACTATAATCTAGCTCTTGAGGCTAATCCTTTACCTACACATAAATCCATAAAGTCTACACGCGTCCTGAAAGGCCTGTGTATGGTCTGAGATGAATCTCAATATGATACCACCTAGATTATGTGTACCTAGTATATGTGTTTAAGCATGCATGCGTCTCTATGTAAATTATGTAGTGCAATGTAATAAATAAACACAATATCCACCGATGCTAATCAGCCACCATGGAGTGTCACATGCTTTGGCCAATGCCGGAATATCTGAAGTAAATAGAGTACAGGGCCCAGGTCCTAAGTACCTCTATCATCACAAATCCCATGTGAACCCTCTGGTTCCACCTCAATCACATAACTCGACACCATGTGCCTCATGACACCTCATGTCTTAAGGTACCAACATCCCAAATTCAATCCCAAACAAAATCAACTCATAGGAACAATGATGTCTATCCTCAAATATGTAACCATAGGGAAAACAATGTTTGCTGTCAAATAAAGAGTCTTCACCCACGGCCACAATCACGGCGAGCCTTAGCCCCCAACCTGATATCCTCATCACTATCTCCCAAAGGCTCCTCACCTTCCATGTTGCTTCCTATGCCAAGCCCCCCCACCCAAACCAATAGTACCTAAACCACACTATCGAGGGCCTCTACTCACACAAGGAGTCAAAACCACCTCATCACGGTGTCTACCTGTGTACACAATACTCAAATCACGGGTGTGCAGTATTCACCATAATAGTACCTAATCCACAAAATCTTTAGCATTGTGTGCCGCTGTGACCATGTCGCTCAGTTCCCGTTGGCCTTGCCATCCATGTAACTCGGCACATGCCCAACCTAACAATCTCACTGCCTTTGTCCCAGTATCCATGACACCCAATTCTGTGGTCAAAACCACTCAATGTAATACAAGCCATGACCAATCTATGATCAACATCACTCAACATGTATCTGGGCCCTACCCAACTCAACCCAAAGGGTTTCATCATATACAATTCAGTAATTACATATATAGTAAAAATAAACACTTTAAACAGACAAACCAATCTAAACAGTTGAATTGCACTAGGCATGTGCTGTCCCATACCAGCGTTGTGGTATTTAATGCTTCTAAGAAGTCAAATCATACATTATCAAATTAAACATCACATTTTTAAAACAAATAAGACCAATTATAACCATTTTGGAACCCCGGGCCAAAATGTCCCAATGATCATCGACCTCTTACCCGGCCTTGCTCAAGCAATATAGGCAATAGGGTATAACCAAAGGCATCCCATGGGTCTAATAATTAATTAAATATGTAATAGAAAATAATATGCGTCCCACTCAAAAATATCTGAATACACACCAAATCCCACACCACCAAAACATCCAAGAAAACACAAAACACAGTATGCAACACCTACCCCATACTAACACGATGATCCTCCTCCGATAACAACCTATAATTTGGTATTAATCAAGTTATATGTAAAAAAGAATAAAAAATATCAAACCCACATAACATGGTTTAGAATAAAAATCAAGACAAACTACTCAAAAGTTTTCAAGTACATACTGAGATGGTTCTAACGCATCTATAAACAATCAAATCTGACATTAGATGAGGAATTAGGAAGGGTTTGAAGGTCTGGCTGATTGGGGTTCAGAGGTTCATTCCAGAACCTCAAAATGAGGATACTGCTTGTTTTAAGTGAAAAAAATAAAAATATACAATGTATTCGTAGGAAAACATGAAATGTGGCTTCTTTTACTGTTCATTTGGAGGCCAATTTCTGTTGACATTCCAAACCTTTCTGACATGACTACACAACATGTACTTGATTTTTCATCTATTCCTTGCCAACTTTTCCACACGCCATGTATATCTCCCATACACAGCTAGAACACAAGGCATTTACTAGGAGTACACGACATGTACATTGTAAAATATCTCTACCCGACCAACACGCTCACACGCCAAGTATGGCTTTCACACACGACCAAGGGTACACGGCGTGTAAGCCTAAAATTTCCATAACAGCTCATTTTTCAGAATTTTCTCAAGACAACTCAAAAATTAAAAGAAAAATAAACTCATACCTCAAAGGAGGAACCAAGTTCTTACAAAATAGAATTAATATCATGGGTGAACATTTTTTATCATTAATAAAAATATTATATATTATTTGAGAAATAAGGCATTTTAGAATCAATTTTTAACATTAAAGATTATAAATTTCAGATAAAATTCTTATTTATTAACTAGAAATAAATTTCTTATACATTAAAAGGTACGTCTTGTTTATAAACATAGTATGTATTTGGATCATCCAATAATTTTTGGAAACCCTAATGAGATTTTTGTGTCTATTATCAGAATATTATGAGAAGAGGGTACATGGATGGGCTAGAAAGAATATTTCAAATGTAATGATAATGGTTTTGATTTTTTTTTTCAAAAATAATTCCAACATTTGTTATGTCATTATTTAAATTTCCAAAGTAATCTTGTCCATCATCTTCACTCTTGTTTTGTAAAATTTTTATGGGGTGAATTGGAGGCACTTAATAATAATTAATTAGTGTCATTTGGATAGATCAGGTGTTAATAAATCTCTTGGTGTGATTGATTTTAGAGATATCGGTAGGTTTAATATTTCCCTTATTGAAAAACTTGAAGACAACTTATGTTGGGATTGAAAAGTCTCTTCAAGTGTTTCAATTGACCATAAGGAGAACTATGGAAGACACATCGGTCTTATGAGAGTAGTGCCATTAGGTCTTCAACATTCATCAATGGTGTGGTAGGAAGGTACCATCTTCTAATGGATGTAAGGAATGATGCTCAGTTATCAGGAAGATAGGGTGGTCGTGCGATGGAGGATCATTTGAGCCATGTTTTTTTTTTGAATTATAGAGGATAACGGTCAAGTTGGTTGGTGCTATAGGGAATCAGCAATCATCCGGTTCAATGGACAAATCCTTGGGAATCTTAGAGGTTATTCCCACAATATGAACAACTAGGACCTACTATATAAGGTTGGAAGACCACATGATGAGGTGTCATGAGATCATTGAGTTTAGTGATCTATGTGTGATCATAGTCATATAGATTGCAAACTTCTTGTGCTTTCAATGAAATGAAAATTTTAAAGGCTTCTCTAATGGACGTAGGTTTCAATGTCCTAACCATGTAAAAATTTATTATGTATTTAATTGCCTACATTTAATTTCCACGTTTTTAATTGAATTTTTATTTGAGGTGTGAAATAATATACTAGAATAAGTGAAACTTAGTGCCATGATTAAGGTATGTTGATTTTCTTAGTTCCATTACACCATTATTTAAAATAGTTCCCTCTAGAACATGATCTTTGTATTACTAGTTCCGGTTACCTAACATCAGGTTTTTGAAGTCAAGTTTTGGATTATAAACAATTGGCATCAAAGAAGAAGGTTCTTGGTAAAGGCATGACAATTTACATGGAAACAGCTTATGTAACATTCTCTCCTGCTTAGACATTTTTAAATTTTAGTGGAAGTTACTGTCATCAGAAGCATTATGTGAGAAGATAGCAAGGTATGGATAGAAAAATTTAATGGGCAAAATTTTTTCTTCTAGAGGTTGTAGTTAGAGAGTTAACTAATCTAAAAGGTCTTTGATGTTCAATTAAAAGGTGTCAAGATAGAAGCAATTGAGAAAAGAGAATGCGGAAGTCTAGAAAGATAGGTTTGGTGAGGATGTCATTAGATTGAAATATGCCTACGAATATATGATAGGAGAAAACTACAACATGTTAATGAATTATTTGGCATATATGTTCGAAAATCTCACCAAATTTAAGAAAGTGTGCTTCATTTGGTAGTTATTCATCAAAAGACTATCAGAATGGAGGTGTGTAATAGATTATACGAATGAATTCAACATGGTTTGGAGCTCAACTGTGTTTATAAAGATGACTATCATAGATGATGTTTGAGTTATACTCATTATGTCATCATTGTTAGAACTATGGTATTTAATGGTAATAGTAGTGAGTCACTCCAGTTGAAAAACCGATACGACATTTAAGGATGTCTAGAACTTGATTCTTAAATAGGAGCTCTGCTGGGGGAAGATTAATACACCTAAAAATGAATTGAATGCAGAAGGAAGAAGTAACAAACCACATAGAATAATTCTAAGACAACTGGATGAAAATAACGAGAAATAATTATATGTAATTCTACCAAAATAAGGTTAACATGTTGGCATAATGGTAAAAGGGACCCTCTCAAGAAAGATTTTCATTATCGAAAAATAAATTATAGAAGGAAAACTCAAATAGGATTAAGTTAAATGAAATCAAATGCTGAGATTAGTGCCAATATACTCTTGAGTTTCAATAATATTATATAATCTTGTATTATAGATTTTGAACCATATTTCCATTCCACAAGAGAAAAGGGGTATATGAAAAATTTTCCATCTGGATGATTTGGAAGAGTACAACTAGCGGATGACTAAACTCTTGACATTGTGGGGATGATAGATGTCAGAGTTCTGATAAAGAATGGATTTTGACTTTTAGAAAATGATGTCTCTCATATTCCAGGTATTAGAAAGAATCTGATCTATGTTGGACAACTAGATGAAGCATGTTATAGAACAGACATTGAAAATGGATAGTGGAAATACATTGTAGTTTCTCTAGTAATATCTAGAGGAGTAAATTAAGACACTTCATTTGACTAGAGGGGTATAGGGGGAATCACTTATCAAGTAGTATTCTATAAAAAGTCCAAAATTGTGGCACTGTTAACTTGGGCACCTCTGTCAGAACAGTATGATGGTCATAGAAGAAAAAGGTGTGTTAAAGTTGGACATGTCACGACCTGACCCAAAGGGGCCTGCCTAGATGGCGATGAGCTGAGTTTGACTACCCCAATCCCCCTCCAATAAGTAGACATATCAAACACATGTGAGGCCTTATCCTATGGTACTTCTACATATGCACACACATCAATCTCCATGAAACAATGCAGAGATAAAAAACAACTGATACCAAAATGTATGTATACATATCTCCCACAATAAGTGTAAAATAAAAGTACTAAAATCATGGAAAGGAAAAATAAAATCCCACAAAAAACTTCAAAATCATCCACCCTAATTATTAGGAGGGGACTTCTTTCAAATGGAACCACTGGTACACTCCTTGGTTTTTCTAGCTCGCTAAGCTTCACCTACTCCGGGTCCTCCTAGGAATCTATCAAAAGAAATATCATATTTATAAGACACATGATGTTTATGTAGAGACCATTCAGGATTGAGTATAAAAATATCTAGTAGGTTCCCCAAAAACCAAAAAAAAAGTTGAAACTGAATGGAAACAATCAACTCAACCCCATTCTAGAGGCGAAAAACCATGTGAGAGAGTACACAAAACGCCAACATGACCATTCCCCAGCTACACATGGTGTAACTTCCCAGTTTTGGGTGCCACACAAAGGTGACCCATACCCGATTTGTCACATGGACTCAAGCACATTTCCCCAAACACCAGAGGCTTCAGACTAGAAGTGAGGGCCTTGAGTGTGATAGTGGGGAAACTATGATCTCATAGGCAAAGTAAAAAAATAGAATCAAATAGTAAACAACAGTGGAAGTAGTAATATCATACAACAAAGTAAACAACAGAAGACTGATAGTAAATAAACAATTGGAGCACATATAATAATGATGCATGTCACATATGTCTAGGAAATCATCCAAACAATTCGCAATACTGGAAATACAATAATATATACAAAGTATAGAAAACAATAAACTCCAACAGTATTACAAGCCTCATCTTGGTCCCATGCTCTCTAGATCCAAAGCAATCAAGTACTTGAAAAAGAATTTAACTTTCCCTTATCTATACCTGCAACCATATAATCTGTTTGGGTCCAAAAGCATGACTTGTAAAGGTTGTGATAAAAATCCAAGTATGAAACCACATAAAGATCTATACCTAACAATTAGTGAATATATATAGAAAGTAATATGAAAATATAAAGCAATAAACTAGGAAGTAGTCAAAAGAAAACAATCCTACAGTTTCAATTACTTTCATTTTCATTAATAATTTATTAAAAACATTGAATAATGTAACCTCAGGATCTTGCCTAAGCTCTATATCCCTATGTATAATAATAAAAAGAAGAAATCTTAAAAAAAAAAGAACGAGTCTAAGGTTGAGCATTAGCATAGAAGACACATCACAGAAAAAAATAAATCGCACATAACAAACCATTGGAAAGCTCTCACGGTCTAATCCCTTTGGTTTAGTATAGCCCAAATCAATTTCAAATGACCACCTACGCATTTCTCATGGCCAATACCCCTGGTCCATAAGGAATCAATAATTTATACATGACCTCCAGGTATCTCTCACGGTCAATACCCATTGGGTAAACGTAGCATCAAAATAAAATGTAATGACCCTATGGAAACTCTCATGGTCAATTCCCTATGGACCAATATTTATTTAATAATAACCCTCTGGGTATCTCTCATAGTCTAACCCCTATGTTCATTCACCCATGACAACTATCATAGTCAATACCTATGGTCAATCATAACAACAAATATACATAAATGACCCTACATAGGGAAGATATCATTTTCAATTTCCTTGGCCAACATTCACAATGAAAAAAACAAGCATCTCATATAAAAATAAACTCCATTAAAACTACACTAGGCATGGAATACAATGAATCCTAACAAGAATTTATAGACCAAACAACCATGATCAAACACAAATGGGAAAACACATCAATAATCAAGATAATAAACCTTATTCATAATCAATACCCCTTTATCAAACAAACAATCCATAGCAGGAATTAAACAGGGTTAAATTCCAGAACACGCAATACCATCAACAAGGGTATTCAACACTTTATTCATATATAATCCAAAGAAAACTAAAGAAAGGAAAAAACTACCTAGCTAGATGTCGTATGATGATTACTCTTGAACATCGGCCCTTGAATTAGCATTGAACATCATAGATATACAAAAAGGTCAAAATTGTTCAACCATGGATAACTCAAAAGAGAGGAGAAATCAGGAAGAAAGGCTCTAGGGGAAGAGAGAACTCACCTGTGGGAATCCAACGCACCTGGCGGTGTCTCAATTGGAGATCAGATGAAATAATTGGAAGAACTAAATGGTTATCGGTTGTACATAACTCTCATGTAAAAGACACAAGAAGAAGAAACGAGTTCTGTAGATGAGACACGACCACTGTATGATTAAACAAATAAAAAGAAAAGTACATGGTGTGTTCATTAAATGTACATGCCATGTAATAGCCTCAACCAAACCCCACATTAGGCGGTCCACATGTCCAAGTACTCGGCCATTACATAGCCAGTACATGACTACTCGTGGCAACTAGGTACACAGTGTGTACTCAAGTGCACACGACATGCACATAGATAATTTCCCCTTACCTCCTTTTTCATAAAAAATATCCCGAAATAAAGGTCCGTACCTGAAAATAAGATCTTTTTTCTTACACACTTCCTCCCTTAAATCAATTCATCCTCAAATTTCCCTTCCATGGGAAGTAAAGAAGAATATTTAAACATCTCTGGACATAGTGATCGTTAGTCATCCTCCCTCTCCCAAGTCTCATCCTATATTTGCTTGTGCTGTCATATCACCCATACTAGAGGAATAGATCAACCACGGAGAACCTTCATGTTGAAAACCACAATTCAGATAGTGTTCTCCTCAATGGATTCATCCACCTCCATCTCAAACTCCTAAGGTTGAAAAATGTGAGATTGGTCTGAAAAGAACCGTTGTAGCTGATAAGAATGGAGGACTTAGTGCATAGATCGGTACCTCTGAGGTAACTTCAAGTGATAGACAACCTGCCTAACTCTCTCCAAAACATCAAATTGGCCAAAATATCTTGGTGAAAGCTTTCCATGTCTCCTAATCCTCCTGTGTCCCAACCTTGAAGTGACAATAAATAAAACATGATCTATGACCTCAAACTCCAAAGGTCGTCTCTGTCGATCAATATAAGATTTTTGGAGACACTGTGTAGTATCCATCCTCTTTCGAATAAACTCCACTGACACAGTGGTCTCCTGGTCAAGACGAGGTCCCAACATAGCTGCCTCCCCTTTCTCCAGCCAACATGGGAGTGATTGTCATGGACTACCATACAAAGCCTCATAATGTAACATATGAATATTTACCAGAGAATTGTTATTGTAGTAAAACTACACTAGGGGTTTGCATCTCTCCACAAACCCCCCCAAAATCTAGTATGCAAGCTCATAGCATGTCCTCCAAATCCCGAATTGTGTGCTCAGACTGACCATCTATCTGGTGATAGTAAGATGTACTCAGAAGTACCTATATACCCAAAAACCTCTATAGTACTTTCCAGACATGAGAAGTAAAACAATCATCCATGTCTGAAACAATAGTGTGTGGAACCCCATTAAAACGTATAATCTCTCTGATGTACAACCTTCCAAGCTACTCAAAAATGAAGGTCTCCTTGATCAATAAGAAGTGTGAAACCATCATGAGTCTATCAGCAACAACCCAAATCACATCATTTCCATAAGGCGACCTTGGTAAACCCATCATGGAATCAATCACAACATCATTCCACTTCCACTTGGGAATTAGTAACTACTATAAAATCTCTATTGGTAGATCATGCTCCACCTTCCCCTGCTGATAGGTGGAAAATATCATAACAAAACTAGATACATCCTTCTTCATACATGGCCCCCAAAACTGAAGGGGCAGATCTCGATACATCTTGGTAACACCCGGATGAACTGCCCAAACAGTGGAATGAAAATATCACATCGACTTCTCACATATGTTGACTGACACCCACACACACACATGAAGACACAAGTCCTCATCCTTACCTATGGTCCACCCAAGAGTAGGGTCCTCTCCAAACACACTCTTCTGTAAAAGTAGGCCTTCAAAATATGATAGATTCCTCATCTGAACTTGATCTAGTAGAGTTGAGGTAACAACTATAGAAGAAAGAAATGTCTTCCCTATCCATCGTGCACCTCTAAATACATCTCAGATAGCAAATCCATAAGGTTCCACTCACTGGTGGCCTTAGTAACTGCCTATATTTGAGTCCTCCTACTCAACACATCAACCATTGTGTTGCATTTCCCAGTTATGTAGGCAATCTCAAAGTCAAAAGACTAAAGGTACTCAAACCATCTTCATTGTCTCAAATTCATCTTAGGATAAGTAAATATATTCTTGATACTTTTGTGGTCAGTGTACACTGCAAAATGATCTCCCAAAAGATAATGACTTGAACAATGAAAATCATGCACTTCTTCATCCAAATCAACATCATCCATCGCGTAATTCCCCTCATGTGGCCCCAACTACAGATACCCGTATTCAATAACTCATTCCCCCTCCATAGGCACTACCCCTAGCCCGATACCTGATGCATCACAGTAAATGGTGTAACTCTAGATCGGCTCTGGAAAAATAAGTATCGATGCCGAATTTAATCTCCCTTTTAGCTCATGAAAGTCTGAATAACCTTAATCTATCTGTAAGTACTTCAAACCCTTCTTATTCAGGCCCGTCAGTGGAACTTCCATGCGTGAAATGTCTTGTATAAAGGTCTTGTAGTAACCAGCCAACCCTAGAAAACTATATAGCTCAAAGAAATTTTTCAGATGCTCCCAGGAAACTACTGATCTCACATTCTCTAGGTCTATTGATACTCTTGTCTCTAAGATAACATGAACCAAGAAGTGAATTTGATCCATCCAAAAGTGGAATTTTTAGAGCATAGCATATACCTATTGCTTTCTCAGTGTACTCAAAATGATATCAATATTTGTGGTATGGTCGTGTCGAGTGTGAGAGTACACCAAGATATCGTCCATGAAAACTACCACAAAGGAATCCAAGTAAGGATGGAACACTCAGTTCATCAGTTCAATGAAAACTGCTAGGGAGTTCGTGATACCGAACATTATAATGACATACTCATATAGACAATACCTGCTCTGAAAGGCTGTAAGAGGTATATATGATGGTCTAATCCACAATTGATGATAACCAAATCTCAATTAAATATTCAAGAACAATTGGGATCCTCTAAAATGATCAAAGATATCGTCAATCCTAGGAAAGGGATATAGATTCTTGACTGTAAACTGGTCCATCTTATAATAATCCATACAATTTCTAAGGGTATCATCCACCTTATTCGCGAAAAGGATAGGCGTACCCCGAGAAGAAGTAATAGGTCAGATGAACCCCTTTTCCTATAACTACTACAACTACTTCTAGAACTTCTGTAACTTTGGTGTAGTCATCCTATAATGTGGAATGGACACAGGTTCCACTCCTAGCACAAGCGCAAAAGATAAATCTACCTCTCGATCCAGAGGTAATCATGAATATTCATCTAGAAAGACATCCCATAAACGATCCACAATTGGAGGAAAATTATTCTGTGAAGTCCCCTGGTCTTATATATATAAACTAGTAATCTAGGATGTATTTCCTCCCAACCCAAGATGCTCGGGTCCAGCTCTGCTCTCATGGACATCCCATTCACCCTTGTGTAGAAATAGCCCACCCTCTAGTGACATGATACTCACCCTGCGATGATAGCAGTCAATAAAATCATGGAAAGAGACCAACCATTCCATTTTGAGAATGACATAATATCCTTTCGTCTCCATGACATATAGGTCCCATAAGAAGTGACACCCACCAACCATAAGAGGTAACTCCTTGTACTATTGTACACTAGCCATCCTAATCCCAAACGGAGTGTCTAGCATCATAACATACTCAGAAGTAAATATTCAAAGACCAAGTCACCTCATAATAGCAATGGATATTAATCCATTGAGAATCCCCTATATCAAAAAGAGATGAATCTAAAACTGAGGTAACTAGAATCCTACCTCTAATCGTAGATGGTCCAAAATCCTTCTCCTATTAGGTCTACTCTACTGCAAACGTCTATCATGTACCATGGATCTATGACCCTACCTAACCACCCTGAGATAATCCATCCTGCTAATATTGAATGCCTGTTGACTGGATACCACAAACATGACCTTCTCCTCAGCTTGAATGACTGATCAAACTCGAGTTCCCTAACTGATGAGAAACTGGTGATCCTACTCCTGATCACGGAGTCAGAACAGAACACTTCTCACTAGATACTGTTGAGAAATACTAGAAAAAATGCTGATGGTGACCCATCTTGCTGCATGATCAGCACTCAATTAGGCCTCATGGGCAATGTGGACTTGTATGTCCACTCTTCCTACACAGGTAGGATACCACCTGACTACCTGAAGAAACATCCATGATACTGGAATCATCGTACAAAGGCACTCTGTGGTTCTTACTACTATCCATCGAAGGAGTACAAGTCCTGTATGCTGAACCACCATGTCTCATAGCTCCCAAATCCTTCATATTTCACTATGTAATTATCACCTAGTTTACTATATCCATCACTGAAGTCATCCTGAAGACATTCACATGTGATCGCATGTCATACTTGAGACCATTCTCAAATCGCCTAGCCAAAGATAATTTTTCACCTCCCAGAACAGGTGTGAAGCACTACAACTCTTTAAAATGAGAAGAGTACTCCATCATTGAAAGAGACCCTTGCTCTAGATTCAAGAACTCTCGGGATCAATAGGACCTCAACATCTTGAGATATAAATAGTCATAGAAGGTCCTTTGAAACACTTCCCAAGACATATCATGATGATGTCCTTCTTGTTAGATAACATACCATAATCTCTTGGTGGAATCACGTTCCATATACATATCAAGATTCACCCTCCTCTCTGGAGGTGTCTCCAGATGCTCAATGATAGCAAGCATGGCCTCCAACCATGTCTCTGCAGTCTAAGGACATCCATCCCTAGAAAAAGTGGGAGGATACTGGTGCTGGAACACCCTCGTCAGCTCTTCCCTAAATAGGGTAGGATGCAGTGCTCTTTATAAGGTCTGTAACATAAAAAAACCTTCACAAGACTGTGAATCAACACCTAAATCCATTATAACAGATAGTCCCAAGACAGGCATGTCAAGAGGATCTTTTTTCTGTCCTTGTTCTATCCTTTTTGGTTTTTAATCATTTCTCTACACCAAGAGTACAACTAGAGTACATCTCTGTGGAAAGTCTCTACAATGTTAAGCGTACACCATAGTTCAATAATATCAAGGACTAAAACATAGAATTTAATAAAAGTAACATGAGAAGAAAACATTCATGTTATTCAAAATAGGGTTACATGGAATGTATATCCTCTACACGAAATGTTCCTTTATGTTTCAACATGGGCACGTACCTCTTCCAAAGCCGGTCATGTGACACACCTACACATTACATGTTCATCATCAAACATGACATGTGACTGAATTTTTATTCCTGTCCAAGTTATTCTACACATCTCGATCTACATTTTCCTCTCCTATGTAACACTACATATCATGTTCACACTACACATGTAACAACCTGATATTTTATGATAAGTATTTTTTTTAATTTATTTTATGTCATGTGTTTTATGCTACAACAATATTATCGTGTGCTATACGCAACACCATATTAGCTTGCAGTATACGCAACACTATTCTTAGATTATGTTACACACAATTTCATGTTCGTTTGATAATAGTCATTCTACACAACATTGAGTGTATATATAAATATATATATTCATTGTATAAATGAAAAATTATTGGATTCTATTATGACGAACCAAAAAAGGAGTCTTTCACAACACAAAACCCTGACTTGTCTTGCATTACACACAATCGTGACCTTCCTCGATAGCGTGTGTTGTACGCAATATTAGGTTTCACTAAACGATGATATATTGTTATAATATTTTTATATACTAGACTTTATGAATAGAATTTACTAAATTTTGAATTTTATAACATTATTATCCATCTTATTAATTTATTAAAACATTTTATGTGAACAAAATAAATTTTTCGGGTAAAATAAGCATTTTTCAAAAAATTCAGTTTTGCCGCCTTTTCAGGGCGCACCCACATTAAATATAGTTTTTGATGTGTTTATATGTTAAATTTTACAAAATAAACTTCTTATTTTGAATCAGGATATAAAAATTTACATTGGATAAGGTTCTGATATTTTTCTAATAACTTTCATATTTTAATGAATAGTAAAAATACGCTAAATTTTAATTAAAAACAACTTTTTTCATAGTAAAAATTTATATGGTTAAATTATAATATTGAATGGTTTTAAAGTATAAATATAATATATTTTTACCATTTAATACAATGTATTTCATTAGTGTTGAATTTACCTTTATTTCGTAGGTTAAATCAATTCAATCTTTTGCAATGTTTTAAACAAAAAACCCATTTTCTTTCGACAACGGGATTAATTTTAAATTAATTACCTCAAATAATGTGTTTTGAATTTTGAAAAATTGATTCCATATTGGGAATAAGTGGGTCCAAATTATGTAAATAGGATACTTTTTTATTTTTGTGCATTATGAATAGTAACTACGGTAAATTTTATTTACCATAGTTAAAGGTAAATCAGGAAATTAAGGGCAAATATAAGTTTATAAAATTACCCTAACACCTTCAAAAATCCTATTGGATGACTAAAAGGCGACCCATAGAACCTAAGGGTCGGATTAAATTCATTTAATGCACTTTTGTCCATGAGAATAATTTAATTATTATTAAAACCAAAGAATGTGATAACATGTCACTTTCTTAAATCTTATACGTATAATAATTTTAGTTTAATGATAAACATCATGAATCTTCAGATATAAATAGTATCCAGAAATATAATGAAATTATCTACATCATATTAATTTATTTATAATTTTTAGGGATTAAATAATTACCATTAAAGGTGATATAATAGTGATGTTGAAATTGTTTTATTAAGAGAAATATCAAATAAATTGTTTTAAAAATATTACAATAAATATTATATGAACTATTTAATGTGCTCCACTAATTTTCTAGATAAATATGACATGTTATAAATCTATTAAAGCTTTTATTTCTAACATATCATCTGTATATTGTTTATTTAAATTCAAATAAATGAATAGTGTCAAAATTGACACTATTGTTAATTTATAAAAATAACATATTATAAAATTGCGTAAAAATCACAAAAACATTTAAAAATTATAAATTTCAATTTATATGGTCGAAAATGTCATATAGTGACAAATTATGAAAAATTCAAAACACATATGTAATTATTTATAATAATTTGAAATTTAGAATATTATTACCACAAATAACATTAAATTGATAAATAAGGATAAATGAAGTTGATAATGTATAAAATCAATTTCTAACATGTATAATTTTTATTTTTTGATGATATTACAACCATATATCATTTAATATTTGGATATGAGTCATTTTATAAGTTTTTATGTGGGTTTGGGATTCAATATAAACTAATATTTCTTATATTTCCAAAGGTGCCCCTCTCCTCCCTTATAAAAGGGAATATCCTCCCTTTCCTACTCACACCAATTTGAGCCTTCAGTCTTGGACAAACCCTACGAATTTATCATCTCCACTTCCATTGAAAATTCATAGAGGTTCTGGTATTCTTAAAACACCATCTTTAGTGCCCTAAGAGGTGGTTAAGAAGAGGCGCTTCAAAGAAGAGGTAATGTCTATTACCGATTCTTTTAACTTTATTCCTTCTTATACTTATTCTTATTTAGTTGTATATTTATGAAGTAATAAAATCAGTGTCACTAATATAAATATATGTTATTATAAGTATTAAACAACCCTCTTTCACCATCTATCCATCCTACGGAAAATGAAATCACCGCGTGTGCGTACGTACGGAATACCGTCTCCACGCCATGGTGTAATCTGTTTTCGACCACCACCATACATGGATGGGTATAATGGGGTAAATAGATAACTATATATGATTATTGTAAAGTGATATTGATTTAGAAATATTATACATACACTTTAATACAATTCCATGATCTTGGGAATGATATCATCGCTCGTGCGTACGTACGGACTACCGTCTCCACGACGCGATGAGATTCATTCTCCATGTTAAAAATTCATTAATTATTATAAAGTATATATGATAAGTAATCATAAAATATATGAAATAATAATGATACTGGATTTATGTATATATATAAGTATGTCATATACATATTTCCATTCAATTCAATAAGGAAACGAAAACAACGTTTATGCGTACGTACGACCTACTGTCTCCATGAACGGTGTATTTCATTCCATTTATCAATCTATCATATATATATATTGATATGATGAATATATATAAATCATTTTTTACATTTAGTAATTAGGTAAATCAGGTGATAAGTAATAATATCAATAACAACGTGTCCAAACATGTATGATAAATAAAACGATTTTACCCAAAATGCTACTTTAACATGGAACCTACAAAAGAACGGGTAATATAATGTCATAAGTGAACCATATATGATATCATAACAATGAATATTATTCTGTAATAATTCAATGACATTATTCAAATAATTATATAGGAGTTTTGGGTATGTACGAAGCATATCGGACCTAAGGTAAGGGATAATTATTCCAATCTCATTCTTATCCGAGATTGTTTACTCGTAAGTATTTATTGGGGGTTATGTTTATTATCCATGTACATATGCTCTCAAAATGTTTTCATAAAATTTTTACTTTCCTTCCACATATGTTTAAGAAATTTTTACCATTTTCTTACTTTTACCACATCGTATGGAAGTAATCTTTCATTTTTTTTACCATAGGAGGTACTTTTTGACTTTTTCGACAAAAGTACGAGGAGATTGTTATTTTTATCTTATACGGTGTGAACAGATTTTTACGGTTTTATAAAGCCTTATATTCATGATGCTTACTCCAAAAAATTTCATGACTATTTTCAACAAAATCATTTTCTTTTAAAATTTCATGACAATTTGTGAAAAGAAAATGATTTTGAAGAAGAAAGGATATTTTCCTCAAGAATTCATTTCAAGTGTTTTATCAAAACCATTTTCCATCTAAAATGACATTATTTAATATGTGTATGTTTCATTTATAATGTATCTATGATTTGCATGGTTTAAATTTTCTTATTATAAAATGATATCTATTTCTTTTATATGGATTATGTGATGATGGGATTATGTTTATGAAACCCATTTTATTCATCAGGTTATTATGAATGATGTATGTTTATTTCATGGGACAAGTATGAATGATTTCCTTATGAGATGGGTGGGACCTATATCTCCCTCCAATGCATTGGGTAATGATTTATATCTCATGAGATAGACATGGCTGGAACGGTAAGTTAATCTGGTTCAGTGTTACAGGACTGAAATGAGGAGTGAACTCGATTCAGAAAGGGACTTTGTCCACTAAGATGGTCTTGGCAGAAATGACTTGGCTACTATAGAAATCATGACATGTGATGAATGGTTTCCTCAATTACATGTTTTACTCCCATGATATTTTATCATGCTTAATGTTTCTTTATTATCTATGCCTTACCTACATCCATGTTTTATGTCATTTCTCAAGCTTTTGATGTTTAAACATTATGTTCCTGTTTTTAAGATCAAATGTATATGATTTGTTTTATTTTATCCATGTTTACCCTTACTGAGCATTTGAGCTCACCCTTTATAAGTTTTCTTTTCCCCAAGATATAACAAAAGGTTTTAGGTAAGAAAACAAAAGGGGATGATCGATATAAGAGATGTTGATGATCTTTCAAAAGGATTAGATGTTTGTATTCCGAGTTTTCAAAGACACTAAACTAATACGGCCCTTGTGTGTCTATTTTTTGTTATCTGTTAAGTATTCCGCAAAGGTAATGTAATGTCCATGTACGTCATGCTCTGGGTCTCTACAATAGAAAATGTTTACCACATAATTTCTAACCACAAGTTTCGTTAGTCACACATTTGGAGACCCAAGTGACTCTAAATGACATGCACTAATGGGACATGGCGTGAACTGCCTAAGTTTCATTAACCCATGTCATTGGTCACACGATTGGATACTCGGTCCTTACTGCACAGTGTGTACTCCCAGAACATGGCGTGTTCTACCAATGTTTCCCAACCTCGTGCCTATGCTCACACAGCCAATAACACGGTTAAATTCTACACAGTGTGTACATACAATACATGGTATGTACTTAAAACAAGTTGTTTCTTCCAGAACAGAAGAACATAGGTCATGTCTTCATAACACCACACTCCGTGCTGTCTGGGTTCCCAGATATTAGGTCCTAAAAAACTTTTCCAGAACAACTAAAAACCTAGATATTTTTCAAGGTAATGAAAAATTTTAACCTTTGAGAACCCATACTCCTACAAATCAATGTTTAGCATCCTTATTAAGAATATAATTTGACAAAATTCAATTAAAGTTCAAACATGATCCACCAAATTCCAATCCAAGAGGGCCCATACACCTCATGGACCAATTTTTGGCGTCCATCCAAATGATGTTTCACAATTTCCAATACCCTATAAAAATAGAATGTATTCTATCATGACATCTATCACAACAACATTCATATCTAGCACAACATCTATCACAATAGAATGCAATCAGTTATTCACCCTAAATGGAATGACAATAATTCATGACATGTGATCTCTAGCAAGTGCCTATATGATGCATCAGATGGAATAACAATATCACATGGCTACAACTGAAATAGAACCAAAATTATATTAATAATAACAACACAAAATAAGTGTGTAACCCAACAGTGAAATCAAATCAACTCTAATAATCGAAATACCAGAAAAAATAAAATATTCGAGGTAACATGGATTTTCCATGTACACGGGTTGGCTACTCCTGGGCACAACTTATTAACAACTAATAATTCCTTAATATCCATATCTATAATCTCCAAAAAGTATGACAAAGCATAAAAACATCCTCTCATACCACTTTGTAACGTCTCGGTTTTGGGTGCCACCTAATGGTGCCCTGTACCCAGTTGGTCACATGAACTCAAGAACATTTTCCCAAAAGCCAGAGGCTACTAACTAGCAGTGAGGGTGTGATTGTGGGGAAACTATGCCCTCATAGGCAGAGTAACACAATAAAAACTAATAGTAAGCAATAGCTGATGTAGTAATATCAAACAAAATAGTAAACAGTACAATACTAATAGTAAAAAAAACTGGATCACATATATAAATTATGCATGTCACATATGTCTAGGAATGCTTCCAAACAAGTCATAAGGTTGGAAATACAATACTGAAACCAAAGTATAGAAAACAGTAAAATTTAACAGCATCACAAGAATCAGCTTGGTCTCATGCTCTTTAGCTCTAAAGCAATCAAGTTCATGACGAAGAAGGATGATTTTCCTTATTTATTCCTACAACCATATAATCTATTTGGGTCCAAAAGCATGACCCAAACTGGGTGATAGGTGAATCCTAGTAGGAAACCTCCAAATGATCTATGCCTAACTGTCAATGAATATATATAGTAGGTAATATGTATAAATAAAGCAATAAACTAAGAAGTACTCAAAAGTAAACAATCCTACAATTTCAATTACATTCATTTACATTTCTAATTTATTCAAAACATTGAATATAGTAACCTTTGGATCCAGCCCAAGATCTGTAACCACATGTATAAAAATAACATGTAGAAATCTCAAAAGACCATCTAACAATCAATAAATAATGAGTCCAGGATTGTTCATTGGCTTGGATGACTCATCACAGACAAACATTCAATCATACATAAATAACCTTTTGGAAGCTCTCTTGGTCTAACCCATTTGGTTTAACATAGCCCTGATCAATTTTAAATGACCATATGGGAAACTCTAATGGTCAATACCCCTGGTCCACATGGAATCAATAATTTATACAGGACCTCCAGGTTGCTCTCACTATCAATACCCCCTAGGTGAGCATAAAAAAAATAAAATGTAATGAACCACCGACAGCACTCATGGTCAATTCCCTATGGTCCAAAATTTATTTAATAATTACCCTCTGGGTAGCTCTCATAGTATAACCACTCTGATCAATTACCCATGATAGCTCTCATAGTCAATACATATGGTCAATTATGACACCAAATATACATAAATGACCCTACGTTGGGAAGCACTCAAATTCAATTACCTTGGTCAACATTCACAATGTGATATACCTGCATCTCATATAAAAAGAAACTCCATCCTAAAAAAACTAGGAATAAATAAAATGTTTTCTTTATAGGATGCTCGAGACCCAACAACCAATATCAAACACACATGGGAAAACACATCCATAATCAAGGTAATAAACCTTGTTCATGATCACTAACTCTTTATCAAAGAAAAAAACCATAGCACACATAAAAAATGGTTAAATTTCAAAACAAAAAATACACTAAATAATGGTATTTGGCACTTTTTCACATATATAATCCAAAGGTAACTAAAGAAAGGCACAAAACACCTACCTAGATGTCGTATGATGATCACTCATGAACGTCATCCCTTGAATCGGCCTAGAAAGTTGTAGATCTATAAAAAGTTTAAAATCACTCAACCATGGATAACTCAAGAGAGAGGAGAAATCCGGAAGAAAGGATCTAGGGGAAGAGAGAACTCACCGGTGGGAATCCAATGCACCTGACGATGTCTCAATCAGAGATCAGATGAAGGAACGAGAGGAACTCAAATATTTTCAGTCGTACGTCGCTATCATGTATGAGACATAGGAACAAGAAATGATTTCTGGCAATGTGACATGACCCCAGTTTGATTAAAAAATAAAAAGAAATGTACATGGTGTTTTTATTAAATGTAAATGGCATGTACTAGCCTCAATAGACCCCCGCTTTAGGCAGTCCACACAACCATGTACTCGGCCATTACATGGCCATTACACGGCTACCTACGAAAAATGGGTACATATCCTGTACTCAAGAGTACACGACATGAACATAGAAAATTTTCCCTTTCCTCCTTTTTCCTCAAAAAACAACCCAAAATAAATATCCACAACTAAAAAGAAGATCTTGGGTTCTTAAACATGGCTTTCCAGATCATCTTCACAAGGTATTCCAAATTGAAACCACCAAAAGGAAACCTAGAATAACCCTGACATACTCGTCTCAGACTCCAAGGCTCATGGTCTCAACTATGTTACATTCCACAGAACTCCGTGAAGATAAAGGCATATATTGTTTGGGAGAACTCACTCCACGATCCCTTCCACCCCTGATGGAACTCTTTGGAGAGATTTAAATCATTATGTGCCATCCATTATGACACTATTATGGGATATCTCACTCATTATTTATCACTAAAATAAGGGTACATTCCTACCATACCTGATGGCGTATCTTTGATAGAACATGATCATTAGGTCTTTCCAGAAATAAATACTCACTCAGACCTAGTGGATCATGATACTCATCTATTCAATCTCACTAATGTCTCATGGGGGACTCCATTAACCCTATTGGAACCCATAATATCTCAAATCAATGATAGAGGATAACAACCTGGACCGATGGGGGACACCACAAACCTATTCTAGAACTCTATAGATCATAACACATAGATAGGGGATCACACCCTGGATCACTAGGGGATACCAAGAACTTTACTGAGTCACGAAACCATGACATATGGACAATGGATCTCACTCAAGACCACTGGGAGATACCACAAAGCTAATCCAAATCTATCAACCAATTAGGGGATCATACACACAACGATAATGTGATCCCCACCGGATCATCCCTCTAGGCAGGGGATCAAAAACTACACAAGACGGTCACACCGATATCAAAAACCCCCCTTAAGAGTGACAAAGTGATAAAGGATCATGACCCAGTCTCTCAGAGGGATACTAAAACTCTATTCGAACTCATCTAGTTTAGAGGATCATAATCCTGTGCAGAGGATATAATACTATACGGTACCCACATAAGGATGTATTAAGGTAACACTCCCACTAATACCCATTTATGAAATTCTAGAAATTATACCACAAGCATCACCATATGTCACATGTCTCATGCCAAAACCACTTCCACCATCGTACTCTAAATGGAAAACTACCTAGGATAGGCTACTCACAGGGCTCTATCTGAGTCCTCAAGATAGAGATGTGCGAGAGACAAATCTTTGATGGGATTACACGATGTGAACCAAAAAAATACATGATGTATCTCTCAATATCGTCCCCTAGATGTGTACCCTCTCTATACTCGACATGTATAAGGAGAATACATGACATGTACCCCACGTCACATGGTGCGTGACCACATCCAAACACTTTTCCATGTCCTTTACCACACATGACCTGGTCGACCATGTCTCCATACACAGTGCGTACCGTAATTGTTCCAGGCACAGTAGAATCATGAGATGGGTCATGCCAAACTTTTCTTTTCTTCATGATTGATGATTAATCTGAGATTTACATGACAATGAATGTGTTTATTAATAGAAATGAATTAAAGAAAACATAAAAGGGATAAAATGTTGGAACCAAGCACAAGATCATCCCATATTATTTATAATTAATTTAAGAAATTAAATAATTACCTTTCATGAAACTTTTTCATCATTGATTGATATGAAAATGGATATACATCGTACCATCGTTATGTTGTAGGAATCAAGGGAAGATTTCCTCTTGAAGTGATCCAAACATGTTCCAAAAATCTCTGAATGTCACCGTAAGAATTTTGAGGTGCTAGCGCGACAGATCCTAACACTTACATCATTCTCTTTTGATCACCTCAAGAATCGATTCCAAAGGATCCTCCTTGATCTATTTATAATTTGGAGTGGATTGTAGAGAAATACCTCTCTCCATTCCTGGGAGTGTTCATGGAGAGGGAGATCATCAGGGCTTGAGAGTATTCTCTTCAGTTGTCATGGAATACAACATAAATGAAGTTGAATCTCTTGAAAAATAATATAATTGAGTTTATATACCTCTTGAATTAAAAATACATAATTACATAAGTTCCCCTTATTATTTATTTAAACCTCGTAGAATCATATGTCAATAATAATAATAATAGTAATATTATTATTATTATTTATCGACATGCGCTAAATTCACGAATTAAAATTAAATATTATTTAATGAAATAATATTCAATATATATTATTTCTCACCAGACCTATAAATATGGTTCACCTTTCTTCCACAATATTTATTAGGCCTTTTAAAAAAAATAAATGTCATATTTAATAAATAGAAAACAAATATTTGTTAAACCAAAAATAAATTATCCATTATTTTTTACTAAATATATATTGGTTAATATCATATAATGATAAAAAACAAAAATAGAATTTTGATACATTCTAAAGATTTGTTTTTTTATATTTTGGAAATAAATTTTTTTTATTTAAATAATTTTTTTTTATTTAAATAAAAATGATCAACTGTAACATAATATATGCTATCATAAATGTTTTTACAATGAATATCAAACTAATGATTATAGGTAGATGACACATATATTTATGAATTCATTTAACATAATTAAATCAATGCATTTTTAATAAACAAGGTAATTATTTACAATAGAATTAATATCATGGAAGAAATTTTTGTCATTAATAAAAATTTCATATATTATTTGGGAAATAAGGCATTTATGATCAATTTTTAACATTAATGATTATAAATTTCAAATAACTTTCTAATTAATTCACTACCACATATTTGGTAAAGGGATGCACCCGATTTTATCAGTGACATGAAGAATGTTTTGGTAAAATTCAATCCATTATTAGTGCTAAAACAAGCATTAATAAAGGTGTACTTTATATGGTTGTTTTCTTAGAACTGATAAGGGATAGATTTATCAGTGCTAATTACAACAATGATAAAAGCCTTTAAGAAAAATTATTATTAATTTATATAAAATTATTATATTTTTATTAAAAAAATAATGTTTACTTATATAAAATAATTATGAAAATGAATTTTTATAATTAATATAAATAGGATATATTATATTAAATATAGTTTTAATCATTAAAATATATATATATATATAATTTTTAAAAAAAAATATTTATAATTTTATAAAAAAAATAAAAAAATTTAAATAATTATACAATTATAATAAAATTTTTAATTGATAAATATATTTATTATATTTATAATTATATATAAATAATGTTTAATATATTTATTTATAATTATATATATATATATATTTAAATAAATATATGTATTTAATGAGTATATATATAAATCATTAGATAATAATGATATCAATTGTCATTATTTATGTTTATATATTGATGTGTGAATATAATTGACCCTATATGATCATAAAGTTTATTTGTGGATGTTATTGTGACTTTTGTTATAATAACATTACTTATATTATGATGACATGCACATGAATATGTTGTGTATTCATCATTATGAATGTTTTGGGGGATAATCCCGAATTTTGGATAAAAACTACTTTCGAAACAATTTGTGAGAAATCTATTGAAATATAGAAGTGATATACACCAAAATAAATAAATCAACATGCAAGATTTTTTAATGTGGAAAACACAAAAGTGAAAAACCACAGGACCTAGTCCAGAAAGAGGGATCCGCTAATAATCAAAAGTTATACTGTAGTGATTCCCCAAAGATAAGCAGGATCTCAAAAATAATACTTATATAAAATTGTTTATCAATGTAGAAAATCATACGCAGTCTGAAGGTAGCCTAAAATGAAGAACATAACATGAAAAAGAAACCCAAATAGATATAACTGTGAAAGCGGGAGATTGATCCCCAAACAAAATGTGTAGATGAAAAAATACTGGGATCAGATCAAAAAACATTGCAGATGAAAGCCGATCAGATCATTGTAGTTATGAAGGGTTTATATTTTAAATCCACTGGTTAAAATATGAACTGCACTGCGTTGAATATTTCTAGGAGATCCACACACACACACATGGTAACCCATCACATTGTAAATCCACCATTGATGCCTCATTTTCCATTGATGACAACCCACACATACTACCACAAAAGTGAAGACCCCTTTCCTCTTGATCTTAGTGGACTACATCTTGAGCAAATTTCTCCCTCTTCAACACCAAATGCTTCCCCTTTTATAGGTTCCCATATGACACATATCTTTTTTGGAATGAAAATATGAAATATATCTAAAAAATAGATAATATGAGATCTCTTGTATCTCATGTTAGTAGATTCCCATGTAACCTTATTTGTGTGATATGATGAAAGATATATCATATTTTAAAAAAATTATCTCAAATATGGAAACAATCACATGCGGGATGAACTCCAACAATCTCCCCCTTCATATCTTCAATTGAGATACCATCCAACAAACTCAGTTGGACCAAAAAAATTTTGGTATCGCCCCAACCATTATCCTCTATAGAAAAATGACAACTCCCATTTGCAACATTGACAGAAACCTAACTACTCCCCCTGTAAAAAAACTCATTCCCTGAAGTCATTGTAATACCTATGTCTAAACCGCCAATACCAGAATCAATAATATATTGTTCCCTTAAAATTGTGATCATCACAAAATCTAGAAAAACTACAAGAAAAACTTGGTCCGCATTACTCAAAACCATGAGTAGCTAGCACAACACATCGATCTTCAATTTTTAATTATTTCATCACTAGTCACACATATGAAGAAATAAATTATGTGTAAGATCATAAACACCTCTCTCATTATGCTTTATCTCCAAACTATATTCCCACTCATATAAAATTTATCCTCTTGAATACATCCAAAATTCTCATCACAAATTTCATGCCCAAACCATCCCCTATGATACAACTTGTTATGGGAGAATCCCAAATTTGGGATAAATTATCTTGTGAAACAATTTTTGGGAAACCTGGTGAAATATGGAAGCGATATATAGTAGAATAAATAAATCAACATACATGATTTTTTAACATTGAAAACCCAAAAGGGAAAAACCAAAAGACCTACTCCAGAAAGAGGGAACCACTAATAATCAAAAGGAACATGGTAGAGACTCCCCAAAGATGAGCGGGATCTCAAAAAGAATACTCAGATACAATAGTGGATCAATGTCGGAAAGCATGTAGTCTGAAGGAAGCCTAAAACGGAGAACACATCTTGAAAAAGTAACCAAAATAGATCTGATCATGAAATAAAGAGATTCATGCCTGAACAAAAGGGTCAGATGAAAAAACATTGGGATCAAATAAAAATTCACTGTTTATGAACTACGATCAGATTAGAGTAGTTCTGAAGGTTTCATATCTTAAAACTGCTGGTTAAAATATAAACTTCACTGCACCGAAGATTGCGAGGAGAGCTACACACACATAGACACATGGTATCCCATCACATCATAAATCCTCCGCGTATTCCTCATTTTACGTTGACAACGATCAACACAGACTACCGAAAATGTGGTGGCCACTTTCCTCTTGATCTTGGTGGACTACACCTTGAGCAGCTTTGCCCCTCTTTGCCCCCAATTGCTTCCCATTTTATAGGTTCCTATATGCCATATATCTTATTTGATATGGAAATATGAAATATATCTAAAAATGATATCATGAGATCTCATATATCTCATGTTGGAAGATACACATATAACCATATTTGTGTTATACGATAAAAGATATATCATATTAAAAAAACATATTTTTTCTCAAATATGGAAACAATCATGTTCAGGCTAAACTTCAAGAGAATGTTCATTTATTAACTGATACATGTATATTCGTTCATGTTATAACCATGAACATATGATGTTCTCATAAATACTTATAATATTATAAAAAATTATATAAATACTAAATTTATTTATTATATTTATAATTATAAAATTTCAATTATATAGAAATACATTTTAATTTCTTTTTATTTATAATTATTATTTTAACTATATATATATACGAATTTATATAATTATAAAATTATAATAAATATATTTATTATAATTTGATAAACATATATATTTTTATATTGATATACATACAAACATATATATATTAATATATTTATAATTATATATAGATATTTATAAATATATACATGTATAGTTATAATTATAAATATATATATATAAATATAAATAATTATAAAATTATAATAAATATATTTCTAATAACTATTATTTTATAAATATATATAATTATATACATATATTTAGAAATATATACAAATATTTATACATATATACAAATATTTATAATTATAATTATAAATAATATATCTGTGTGTAAATAGTTATACAATTTTAATAAATATATTTATTAAACTTCTATAATTATAAATTATTTTTTATTATTAGGGATTTATGAGTGCTATATTTTTCGTGCTGAGAAATGAATTTTTATCAGCACTATTTTACCGCAAATATAAGTATATTTTATCATCAATTTATATTTTAGTGCTAATAAAAACATCATTTATCAGTGTTTTCCAAAAAGCGCTAACAAAAGCCATTTGTGTTTTTATAAATGGAATCCTAGTAGATCCACATGCCTCTTGACCCTCAAGATTTCAAGGAAGTCGAGAACTGTCTCTACCACCGCCACCTCTACCTCTACCTCTGCCTCAGTCGCCTCTGCCTCTCCCTTCGACTCTTCCCCTACCTCCGCCTCCGTTGCTCCTGCCTTTGCCCCCACTACCCACTTCTTTACTACCCCCACCTCTATTGTCCCTGCCTCCACCTACGCCAATGCCTTCACTTCCATTATCCCCCACCTCTATTTCCATGCCTCCACTGCGCTGCCTACACCTTTGTTGTCCCCACTGACCCTCCATTATCACCACCACCACCGCTACCCTCGTTGTCACCTCCGCTGCCCCTGTTGTCCATACTGCCGACCATTTGTTCCAAACGGTCTAAATTATTTGTGTATATAGATATTAATTCTACATATAGATTTATATTATTCTTGGAAGCACTGATATTAGGGAAGATATAATTCATGGTTTCTTGGAAAATATATGTATTTGATCTAGATTTTAGGTTGAAATTGTAATATTGATTAATTAACTTTTTCCTTAAACATGGAATTGTATCATATATGATTAGTGGTTAATTAAATAATCCTCTCTATGATTTATTCTAGTATTGTACTTATAATTTGAAGAAGACTTTATGTGGTCATTTTATTACACCCATTATAATTTTACATAAAAATTCATTAGAAGTTGAAAAAAATTTAGAGATTTGGAGGATCATATATTATGAATGAAATGGGGATAGATTATTTCTATCTCTTATGGTAGTAGTTTTTGGATGGAATCATTGTGAAAAAAAATCCAATTGGGGAAAATTATTATTCTACTGGGGTGTATATGATATTTGTTAAAAATCATTAATGATGTTTTATATTATTGAACATTTTTTAAGAATAATTGATGATGACTAATTTTTTTTTGAAACTGAATAATTTAAGAAAAGATATCCATTAATTGAACGATTTTTCATGTTAATGAAAATTTACTAGAGTTTTATATAACTTTTTCTTGATTTTTTTTTCTAAGAGTTGGAGCAGTTTTAGAATGTGTTGGAGATTTATTGAGAAGAACAATAGTCATCTCCATAACATGGTGGATTTAAATAACCATATATAACTCCCAATGAAGTGTGATTACTTGAGTATTCATTCCATCCTTGATAATATTTTCAAAATAGTTGGCATTACTATGAACTTGAACTGTTATACACCCCTTGTAGATGATCACAATCTATGTATGTGTTCCATTTCTAAGAACTTTATGTTGCCAAGTTCATGTTCCAATGGGATATATATTGATTCTTCTATTTCCTAACTTTTCCCTGACCATAAATTTCACTTTTATACTATTTTATCCAACCATATAACTTTAATTGTTCATTATATACCAATTCATGTATTTGTTTCTATAATATTCTATTTTAGTACATAAAATCATGTTTTGTTTTTGGAAAAGAATATTTTTCAATAGAAATGGAAATTTTATTGAGTGAGTTGATTTTAAAACAAAATTTGTGAGGTAATAAAAAGTATTTTAATGGTTGTGAAATGTTGTAACACCCCATGATTTCAAAGTAAGTTATTTCTTAAAAGTAATCCAATAACTTGCACTACACAGAACACCAAGTTCTAGCACACCATGACTTACCAAACTAGCAGTTCAAAAGAGGTCATGAGTAGTATTAACTGAATTTTGATCTTTACAAAATCCTTATAATTTTATAATCCATATTATGAGTTTCTTAGACAGAATATAAGAATAAATTTATTTTTCAGATAAAAGAAGTATTTTTCAAAAATTGAAATTTTATCGCCTTTTAATGGCGAACCATTTTTAAATCCAAAATTTGAAATTTTTATATATTCTATTTTAGAAAATAAACTTCTTCTTTATAATCGGGACGTAAGAGTTTAGTTTCAAAAAAAATTTGGTGTTTTCCTGAAAACATTCATATTTGGGTGAATAGTGAAAAATACTATTTTTAACTGAAAATAACTTTTTAATCAAAATAATTTATATTGTTAAATTATAAATTTTAATTGGTTTGAAGTATAAATAGATTATATTTTAACAATTTAATCCAATGTTGGTCATTGTAAGTAATTTCACTTTGAAATTGGACAAAAATAAGTGTCAATCTTTTGATAGTTATTATTTCTAAAAAATATGCTTTTTGGTTTTAAAAATGAGAATTAATTTTAAATTAATAAATGAAATTTATAAGTTTTGAATTTGGTAATATAGACTTCATTTTTTAATTTGAAATATAAAAATCAGCTTATGGTGAATTTTTGGTATGTTTCTAAAAGCTTTCAATTTTTGATGAATATTGAAAAACACTACGTTATTGGTTAAAACTGACTTTTCATTTAAGTAATTATTTATTTCATATAAATTTATTTTAAGAAAAAATAGACAAATAATACCTATATAAGTTCAATGTAATTCATTTAAGTCAGTTTATAAAAATTTTAAATATATAAAAAATTTTTGAACTTTTTATCGTCTTTTACCCACCTCCTCGGAGCATTTGAAAATTTACATAAAACATAATTTTACCGCTTATGTGACTTGAATTTAAAAGATCTGAGAGACACGGTTGATATCAATAAGTAAAATGTGGATCAATAAGATGAAAATAATTTTTGGTGAATAGTAACGTTTTTACTTTTATTTACCACGATTAAAAGTTAATAGGGTAATTAAGAGTAAAAATGATATTATTATTACCCTAACACATGTACTAATTCTATTAAATAAGTTCAATTCGACCAAAAACAATGTTAGGAATAAAATATGATCTTTTAGGTCCACTTGTATTAGATTAGGACATTTATTACTATTTAATTCAAAGAAGTGTTAAAAGTGTTAAATTCAATGTTTAATAAACAAAACATTTTTAATATTGGGTTTCACATAATATAAAATCAAAAATAAATATTCATTAGAAATATAAAAATATTCCCTACATAATTGTATTTTCTTTATATTTTTTAGACATTAAATAATTTAATTTATTTATGACACAATGATGATGCATTAATTACCTAATTAAGGAAATATTAAAATAATTGATATTATAAATATACAAATAAATTTAATTTGAGACTTTTTATTAATTACACTAATTTTATAGGTTAATATGACATGTTATGGTTGGTTAGATTAATTTTTTTTGAAGTAATAATGTTGTTATGAATTTAGAAAAAACAAAATACCAAATAGTGTCAAAATTGACAAAAAAGAGTTTTTAAAACAAATATTATATTATCAATTGATATTATATTCCTAAAAATATAAGGATTGACCATAATACCTATATAATGATATTTTTATAATTAATGAACCACTTTGGGTTCTCTTGGATGTATATAGTAAGTTTATTAACCATATAATATAAAAATAAAAAGAGAAATGGTAAATGTCAAGCTATTTAAGTAAGAGATAAATTTAAAAGATAAAGTTAATATAGTGACCCAAACCTGTATAAAACCTATTAGTTGCGTGTTTTAGACCCATCCCCAACTTATCCTTTAAATAATTCATTTTTGAGCCATTAGAAACTGAAAATTATTTTATTATAAAATAATATTTCTAGCTTTTTCTAAGGTGCCCCTCACCCCTCTTATAAAAGGGCACTCCCCCTTCTCTCTAATTCAAAACTTAAAATCCATTTTTATCCTCAAAACCATTAACAATTACCCTATAAAATGTACTAAATTCATCCTAGAGGCCTTAATTTAGTCATAAAACAAACCTAAGGATCCCTTTTTATTAAATCAAAAGGAAGAACCCGAAGAAGAGGTAAATATTTCATCACCTCTTCAAAAAAAAATTCTTCTTCCACTTCTTCTTTATTTTCTGCTTACATTATAAAATAATAACTCCATTATCTTCTCAATATAGTGATTTCATTATAAATATGGTACAACCATATTCATTGTTCTATCCATCCTTTGAATGACATGTCACCATACGTGCGTACGTACAACTAACTGTCTCCACGTCGTGGTGTAATTGTTATTCAAAACCATAGTATTTGGATGGGGACAATAATGATGTGTAATTGATCTAAATAATAAAAATAACATGAGAATGAATCTGTATATATGATATACTATCCAATTATATTTTATTTTAATATCAAAATAATGATATTGTCGCTCGTGCTTACGTACGGATTACAGTCTCCACAAACGTGATGAGATTCATTCCCCATTGTATCCATTCAAGAATAATTTTCATTATATGATTACAAATAATGTTTAAATACATTATATAATTCTGAATATGAATATGATACATCCTATCCATATCAAACATTACTTACGTAGCAAATTATATTAATTAAAACGAATTAGTTAGCACAAAAAACGACGATAATACTAAGATATTTTTAACAAAGCAAAGTTAAAAGATCATATATGATATCATATTAATGTATATGATTCATGTATAATTTAATTACAATTATTTTATCATTATACAATAGGTTAACCTGAACATGACCAAGGAAAAGTTCACGGTAAGGGTTAATTTCACAATATCTTTATTATCCGAGTTTGTTTATACGTAATTATCTAATGGGACCTCTTTATCATCAACACCCATGTTTCATAAAAATTTATTTCAATTTTTATAATATTTACTAGAAAATGGGTTTAATTAATTTATACCCTTATTATACCTTATATGTTTTGAAAGGAATCTTTCTACCGTTTTCCAAACAAGGTACATTATGAACTTTTTGACAAAATTAAGGTAAAAATGTTTTTTAACATATACGGCAGGTGCGACTATTTTCTACCATTATAACATTGTCAAAGCGTCCCTTACAGGATTATAATAATATTTTCAAAATAAAATTTTTCTTAAATGATTCCAAAATAGAAAGAGATATTCTCAAAAAAAATTTGATTTCATCTATGTCAACATCCTTTGATGGATTTTAAGCTTATTTGAAATTGATTTATTATGATAAAAACTTCCATATTGTATTGAAGCTTTTGGGATATGATTGACTATGGATGTGTAATTTTTAAACCATTCATGGTTTATGGATAAAGTATTGACATTTCATATTCTAGTTTTAATATGAATGTTTATGTTATGTTTAACCCTTTTCATATGAGGAATGCATTTGACTTATTATGTGATGTGTGGAGCCCACTATATCTCCCCGATGCATCGGTAGGTATCATGAGACAAACTAGTGTCTTGGGATAAGGCCTTGAAAAAATCTTATTTGTAGTCTTAGCACAAGTCTATGACTATGGGGTTATGAAATTCTGGCATTATGCAATCCATCATTATGAAAGTGGCTATTGATATTGCATGTGATTATTAGACTAGTAGAATATCCATGTTAATAATTACAAGGAATTATTTGATTTTATATTTTCCATATTATGTTTAATTTCAAGTTTAAAAGGTTTTTTTTAGACTTATACATTTCCTTAAATGTTTTTGTTTATTTATGAAAGTTTCCCCTATATTGTAATCCTTACTGATCATCTGAGCACACCGATTTCTATGATTTATTTTTTCCAGGATGTGAAGAAGTATATTATGGTTGAACTGTAAGGATAGTCTATGGGATCACAATGTTATCTATGGAAACAATGTTGTTTTATTTTTACATTTTATGATGTAATGTAAACCATATGAATGTATCTAGTACATCCAAGGATACTAAACTAATTTGTCTTTCGATACATAATCATTTGAGATCAAACCAATGAAATGTAATAATTCACTGACTCTAGGCTTCTGGGTTTAGGGCATTAAAAATGTTTTAAATATTGTTTATCTTCTCTTTTCATTTGTACATGATTTTTTTGTATTGAAATTAAAATGGGGATTTTAAGAAAAGTATTAATTTTTGAAAAAATGTGTAAAGATTTCCCTGTAATATTGAATTTATTTAATTTTAAATGTTTGATATGTGGTTGATTTAATTGTTAAAAATTAGAGATTTTTTTTTGGAATTTGTGAAAATTATTTATCATGAAAATATGAATTTCAATTTAAAAAAATTAGATTATTTTCAATGTGTCCATGTATTTGTGAAAGAGTATTTGGAACTGATTTATTTTAAAAAGGGTGTGTTATTTTAAAAAGGAATTTGTGTAAATAGTTTGGTTTGAATGGGATTTCAAGTGCGATTTAATAAATAGTTTTCAAAGGACATCTGAAATGTATTTTTTCCATAATATTTTTTGTTCATATTTTTATAAAAAATATAAAAATCATTACATTATATAGTGAAGAGAATTAGATTGAAAATAACAACATGGAATGTGTTAGAATCCTGGGAGTCAGCCTTCAAGGGGAACCTCTCCCCTCAGATCCACTCGCCTTTCCAGGTCACCTAGTTTCTGATTGAGCGGGAAAAATGAGACCCAACCCACCCGCTCAGATGGATTTCTTGATAAACTATCATTATCTGGGTTGTTACCCTCTGAGATGAGCTTCCATCTTGGTTTTCAATGACTCCTTCCGAGCTGGGGCTCTATCTGGATTGACCTCTTTATGGGGTTGGGGGTTTCCTTGGGTGGAGGGTTTAAAAAGGCCACACATGGGAATTCCCTTTCTAGAAAATCATATAACACCATGGAAATGGAATTTCACTAACTCTATCAAATAATATGGATATGAATAAACAATGGATGGATGCTAATATTATAACAGAAGAGTATGAAGATGGAGTGAAAGAGGTCATCATGTTTGCAAAATATCATGCATATGACCCTTCTAAATTCTTTTTTTCATGTTTACACACTTGTTATTAAAGAAAAATTAGTCCAGAAGAGTTGGAGGAACACTTGACCGATCATGGAGTAGATCAAAGTTATAAATTCTAGAATAAACATGGGGAAAATAAAATATAGCTAGTGGCTAGGATAACAATGTGTTTTATGGATCATATGTTATGTTTACATGTGTGGAAAATCAATAAGACTATATCGATGATGTGATTATATATGTGACTGGTGATGAAAATTATATTGAGGAAATTATAAGGACAGTTAAAGATGAACTTTTTGATTACAAAAAATTGTTTGAGAAGTTAAAGAGTTTTGAAAATATTCTATTGTATGTTGGTTGCACTAAATATATAGCATTGTCAACCAAACTAAAGCTATATAATTCAAAAGTAGGCAATGATTTGAGTGACAAAAATTTTACATAATTAAATGATTTCATGAATGACATGATCCACGAATATAATGAGCTCCCGAATTGATCATATGATGCCAAATGAATGCTACACTCAATGTGTATGATCTCTAAAAGAATAAACTCTTTTAAGAATGACTGTATCCTATTTTACAAGGACCAAAAATCACGTATAGAATTCCCAAAATGTAGTGATTCTCCAAACAAGAAAGATGAATCTAGTCCTATGAAATTTTTATGGTACATTCCAATCATTCCATGGTTTAGGAACCTATATGGAAGTGAGGATACTGTAGGGAAATTGATGTGGCACATAGTCACAAGAATTAAATATGGGAAACTACATCACCCGGAAGACTCTCCTTAGTGGAAGATAATAGGTCATGAGTATCTTGAATTTGGAAATGATATGAGAAACCATCATCCTAAATTATATATAGACTGAGTGAATCCATTTGGTTTTCAAAGAATCACTCACAGTACATGGCTAGTTATATTGGTAAATTATAACTTTCAACCATATTTATGCATGAAATAAAAATACATCATGTAATTTATGCTTATATCCAGACCAAAACAATTGGTTAATGATATTGAAGTTTATTTGGCTCCATTTATCATGAATTTGAAATTAATGTGGGATTTAGGTGTTATGATGTATGATGCCTAAAGAAATGAAGATTTCTTAGTGAGATCCATGTTGTATGGGATGATAAATGGATTTACTACTTATGAAATTTTTTTAGGATATAGATATAAAGAAACTCAAGTGTATCCCATTGGTGAAAAATGTACACAGTCAATTATCATGAATCGTCCATCCAAAATCAAGTTTCTAATACATCATTGATTTCTACCCCAATGTCATAAGTATCAAACTTGGAAGAAATTATTCGATGGATGTTTAGATGAATGTACAGCATGATCTCCACTAATAGGTGATCAACTGTTTGATAATGTAAAAGATATGGACACTCCTTTTGCCAAACCATTTTAAAAAAAACATATGAAAACCGGCCGAAAAAAAGATATCATTTTTTAATTACCATACCAGTATTTCCTACACATAAATTTTTTTTAAAGTTATTCATGTCGAAAAAATGTATGTGATAGTGTCGTCGGCATGTTGTTCATGTATCTTGAAAAAAAAAGATTGTAATTAAGGCTAGGTTGGACATGGTTGAAATGGGAATATAAGAAGAGTTGGCATTAGTGAAGGGTGAAAAATGAACTTTTCTTCTTCCAACCGAATACACTCTTTCTAGGCAGAAGAGATATTAGTTTTTCAACCTCCTGAATGACATAAATGTTCCATAGGGTTATTCATCAAATATAAAGAACATTATTTCAATGACCGATTTAAAGTTAAAGAGTCTGAAATCACACGACTTCCATGTTTTGATGTAAGATCAAATTCCTATAGAATTACATTTAATTTTGACCAAGAATGTCCATTATACATTAACAAATCTCTATTTATTCATCAACGATATATATAACAAAGTTATTGACACAAAACAATTGTTAACATTGGAATGAGAAATCTTCATCATATCATGTGAATTGGAAATGTTCCTCCCACCAATATTTTTTAACATGGTGTTTTATTTGATGTTTCACTTGGTGAGAGAGATTCGACTACGCGGTCCTATACACTAAATATGGGTTTACCGCATTTAATAGTATATGAATAGTTTGAAATGGTATGTCAAAAATAAAAGTCATCCAGAGGTTTGTATTATGGAGAGATTTGTTGTTGAAGAATCCATTGAATTCTATATTGAATACCTATATAGTATGGAAATCATTATTCTACTTAAATCTCATCACACTGGGAATCTTACGGGTGGATGAATTTTTTGAAGGGATGCCATAACAATCAATATTACAGATCGGGAGCAGGCCCACCTTTACATTTTACATAATAGTTTAGAGTTTTCCCCATATGTTGAAACCCACAAATAAATTAATAGGAATTTAAATCCATCAAGGTATGAAAGATGGATATCAAATATAAATAATCAATAGTTTATATGATGGTTTCATAACCATATTTTTAATGAGTCAGATGAAAATCTGGATTCAATTTTAGAAGGACTTCGATGGATATCCATAGGACCAAGTGTGTATGTATTAGCTTCCAATGGTTATGTAATTAATAGTTATATGTTCAATATAAATGAACATGGTGATGAAAGTACCATGAAAGATAGTGGAGTTACACTTGTGGATAATGCGATTCGTGTTTCTGTTAATAAGGACAAAAATCCAATTTACATGAATATGTCATAATTTGGCATCATTAAACAAATATGGGAGTTGGATTACACAACCATACAAGTGCCTATTTTTGAATTAAAGTAGGTTGGTAACAGGAGTTCTGTTAAAATAGATGAAATGGGATTCACGAAAGATGATTTTAGAATGGAAGGGTAAAAATATGAACCATCTATAATGGAATCACAGGTAGTAAAAGTCTTTTATGTTCCAGATCCCACAAACTGAAAGTGGTCAATTATTCTATTATCGACCAAAATCACTGATGTGTTAGATGAAATTTCAAATGAAGATTCCCCTTTCACTGGGATCTCTCAATCATTTCAAAGATATCCCAATGTAAATGGATTTTTCTATGTCATATGATACCATAAATCAAGGGATTTAGATAGTTTATAGAGGGGTCAAATCACTTCAGCCTTACAAATAGAGATTTCAATAAAAAAGTCATGTTTTTTTTTTGTAATATACATCATGTTACCTTATGTTATTATCTATTTGTTTCTAAATTTATGTACTCTAAATCAAATGTTAAACCACTTATAAAGATAATAACTTATTTATGTGTTAGTGCTCCCTATCCCGAGGAACAATAAATCTCTCAACCTAGAGCTTCTCATAGTGCAGAGGAATAAAAACCTTCTTCACGTGATGGTGATACCAATACCAAGGAAAAAAAGGTCTCTTAACCTCCTGATTCTCACAGTGTAGAGGACCAACAACCATCTGCACCTGCTGGTGATCCTAATCTTGAGGAACAACAAGTTTCTCAACCTATTGTTTCTCCTAGTGAAGAGGTACAATGTCCATCTGCACATGCTGAACTCTAGAAGAAAATATTGACACTATTGAATCCATGGAAATGGTAGGTGACGAAGGACCAATAACATATAAAAAAATAGGAGTTCTTTATTTTGACTGTGTTATCAAAACCATTAAGATAAAAATCAAAGGCATCATGTATGATGTAATATGGAATGCGCGAGACCGACATGTTAACCCCAAATAGGCCAAGTTCAGTAGTTATATTGGAATATTCACTCAATAATGCATCATGATTTATATAGATTCATTTCACTATGTTTTTCCCGCTCTTAAGACACTGATATGGGAATATATTATGGTAACATTATGATATCATTTATTTATTTTACTAAAAAATAAATTAATGAAACATTGACTTACTATTCCTCATCCCTTGTAGAGTGCATTTATAGTAGATTACACCAACAATTAATATGTATTAATTCCTTTTGGAAGATTCATAGAGGCTTTCAAAAAATTATAATGAGACATCATCTTAAATATTTTGAAAGTAATATAAACCTGCACCCACTGCTTATCTATGCACAACTAATAACCCAGAAGAATGGTGTAAATTTAATGGTGTGCATTGACTTCCATTGTGTTCATCACTTTGATTAACATTTATTTTATGAAATAGAAACTGAGTGATATAAATAAGGAATGGGCAGAGAAACCAATGTACCCCTACCATAAAGCATGTATGGGTTGAGCATCACTTGAAAAAAAAATTGGTAGGTATTTTAAATCTACCGAAATAATTATATGTGACATGAAAAAACACCATAAATATGTTCCTCTATTTATATGAATATTGATTAACCCAAATCCAAATCCACTTCTATACCATGACATGTGCTATGGAAGTAGGAACACGTAAATAAATATGGGATATTAATTGAATAAAACACACAAAAAGTGTGGGAAACATGTGTAAGTATATAATAATAATAATTTTTATTTTAATTGTTATTACATAACAATTATTTATTATTTTCATATATTTTCTATCCAACATAGTCGCATGAATCATCAACACCTATATTAGATGAACGCATGATATCAATATCATTGAATCAACCAAAGCAGTATGGCCACATCAGATGTGTGGGTTTTGGCGTGACGCCCCAGACATATTTTGAGAAAAAAACAAGAGGAGGATAAAGGTGAAGAAGTGAAACAGATGGGAGAGAGACTAGCTACCCTAAAAGAAAAATTTCAATGGTAGAGAGAGATTCTAAAAACATTTATTGGGGGAATAAAAGAGACAAAACAACTCAAGAATAACCATCGCATGAAGATCCAACCCCACACCCACCAGCTTTGAGGCAAGCCATTCCCTGTAAAAAGATATCTTAGATGAGGTAATAAATATTATAATAATTGTTTCAGTGGAGTTTGAATTAGACAAACACTGATACCTTTCCTGTACAGATATTCTATAGTGTGATAATAACTATGATTTATATCTATCAACAAAAACCCATCACCTTATAGTGAGGGATACGATGTTCAACTTCGAAAATGACATGCTACACAACAGACCACTTGTAATAGGTCATGTGAGGGTGTCGATTAGAACATCCCATGAGCGAATATTAGATCTAAATATTCGAATTGATGAGGAAGATATTAATATGGTTGAAAAATCTATTGGAACATTCATCACATGGTCTCCACATCTTGTGAAAAAACATTTCGATAAGTAGGTGTTCATTTTCAATTTATTTTTGAAGTTTAACCTTTAACAATTAATTAAAAAGGACTCAACCGATGATTTTTACTATATACAGAAAAAGGGAAGGGGAGAAATGAATGACTGACTAAAAACCATATAAAGGATCGACCAACTGATCGAAAAGATCTTTGAAAATCTCCTTTACCCCTCCCAATCTATAACCGCATTTATTAGCATTAAAGGATCATGTGGATACTAATTTAAAAGATGGAAGTAGTCACATAGGTGATTTTGAAGAAAATATGTATGGAGAAGAAGCTGGAGACTATATAGTGGTTGGTAATGTAAATTAAATAATCTAATATAACTGGCTAGGTGACTCAGTTGTAAATGTATACATGAGGTATGTTTTCATGATTTTATTTTCTAAAAGCTGATATATTGTGTTAATTATGACTAAATACATTTCATATTTTGGTATGTGTATATATCAAAAAATTGAATGGATTTTTCCATGAAATTGAATTTGGAATCATTAGTCCTCACATAACTTCTAAAGAAAGACCAAAAATAGATTCCCAAAAAAGGATGAAATGGCAGTAGGCCTGGTCAATTTGTTAGAAAGAATTCTTTTGGATGAAATACACTTTTTAATACCAACGTTGCTGGGGTAAAACTATAAAATTTAATCATTTCGAATATATTTTCATTAATTTCATTACTTATTCCTTTATGTTTTTTTGGAAACATTGAATGATAATTGTAGTTAATTTGGATACTCCAAATATTTATTTCTTGAATTTAATTCATGGATATCCAACAAACTGAGCACACATGATTGACTTTTCAATTTTTAATACACTAAATCCAACGGCTTATAACTAAACATAAATTTATATAATTTATATCATATTTTAATGAGGATTTTGTTATTATAGGGAGGTACATAAATATCTTCAAAAATAAGTAATGGGGCCATGGGCTAAGTACGAGGACCCTAACATGTTCTAAAACTCAACAATTATTAGGGTATATATAATAATATTTCACTATAGAAACACATATCCAAACAAATAACGTATTCTCATCAATGTTTCTATAGTGTATGAAACAAAAATAAAAATAGAAAAGATTGTGGTTATTATGTTTGTAATCTTTTGAGAGATATCATATTCCATGAACAAACAAGAATATGTGAAGTGTTATTTTTGAAGATAATTATTATTTAATTTAAAATATTTATTAGTTCTTTGCGTATTTATATTTTTCCAATACTACTATGACTATTGAAAAGACTTATATTCACAAGATGATATAGTTGTGCTCAGAAATTAATGTACCACATATATGATGGATGAATGTACACCAATTACATGAATACGTGACTTCCATAGAAGTAGTGGATTGTTTCTTATTTTTGATTAATTTACTTATTTTTATTATTACTCAAATAAGAATTTTTTTCATATATAGGTGTATTATTATGTTCAAGCCGGCGTGGTTTTTTAAGTTGATTGTGATAGTGAGAGATAGGACATCGATGCTACAACTCAGAATTCAATGAGAAGGTATTGTTTTTTATTATACTATGTTTTTTCTTATAATATTATATATTCTATAATACATTAATATAATCTAAATTAAAGGATTTATCACTTAATTTAAAAGTGTAACTCACTAAAAAGGGAGAAAACATGCTTGAATTATCTTAAAATTTTAGGAAGGTGATTCAAAATTCATTTTGGACATTTATGAAGTAGTATCACGTCCAACCAAAGCAATATGCGACCAATTTGACTCAAAATTCATGTTTCTATTTTGAAATGAAATTTTAATAAAAAAATAGAACTGACACCCTGAAAACCAATAAAAACATTTGGATTGTTTTGATGCATTAGGAAAATGACCTATAAGTCATTTTTGACATTTATGAATGAAACAAACCTCAATATGATGCATAGCGTGGATAGTATAACTAAAAGTGTCTTTTTTTATTAAAAATTGACATTAATTTTAGTAAAAAAACAAGTGACATACTAAAAACTAAGAAAACACATTCAGACTATTTTTATATTTTCAAGAAAAGATTTATGTGTCATTTTTGACATGTAGGAGTCAAACACACCTAAATACAACACACTTTCTGACCGGTATGACTCCAAGTGTGTCTTTTTTATTTAAAATTGATATAATTTTAATTAAAAAGAACATGTGATATACTAAAAAAGTGGAATTTTTTTTATATTTTAGGAAAAGGATCCATGAGACATTTTTGATGTGTAGAAATCAACCACACCTCAATCTGATGCACGATGTGACCGATATGACTAAATGTGTATATTGTTAGTTTAAAATTGGTATTTTAGTTCAAAATCATTCAATCACTGAAAACCAAGAAATCACACTCTAATTGTCTTGATAATTTAGGAAAATAATTCATATATCTTTATTTGTGTGTATAAATCAGTCTCACATCAAACCGATGCATGATGCAACTGATATGACTCATAATGTGTGTTTCTAGTTTTAAATGACATTTTAGTGAAAAACACAACTGCCATTATAAAAATTGAGAAAACCTATTTGGATTGATTTTTTACTATATAAAAGTGTTTCATTAGTATTTTTTTAAAGGAAATAATTGTCCTCACAATAATTTGACGCATGGTGTGAACGATATAACTCAAAATGCGTCATTATTTTAAACTGACATTAATTTTAGTAAAAGAACAAGTATTATAATCAGAAATTAGAGAAAACGTTCAGATTGTTTTTATATTTTATTAAAGTGATCCATAAGTAATTTTTGAAGTGTAAGAGTCAAACTCACCACAATATGATTCAAGGTGTGACTGGTATGACTCTAAGTGTGTATTTTAATTTAATATTGAAATTAATTTAAGTAAAAAAGATCAAGTGACATACTAAAAATGGAGAAAACAAATTCATATTGTTTTCATTAAATAAATAAAATGATAAATGTGTCATTATTTATCTATAGGAATCAATACCACCTTAATCCAACACATGTTCTGACGGGTATGACTAAAAGTGTCCATTATCAGTTTAAAATTGACATTTTTTTTGAAAACATGGGCCTCAATGAAAACCAAGAAACCACACTCTGATTGTCTTTAAAATTAAATAAAATGATTGATAATTTATTTTTTATATGTATAAAGCAGTCTCATTTTAAACCAACAAACAATGTGACCAATATAACTCATATTGTGTTTTTCTAGTTTGAAATGACATTTTAGTAAAAAAACACAACTGAAATACTGAAAACTGAGAAAATACATGAATATTGTTTTTATAATTTTGGAAAAATATCTATAAGTTACTTTGGATGAGTAGGAATCATCCTCACCAAAATATGATCCACAATGTGGTTGATATAACTCAAAGTGTCTCTTTTTATTTAAAATTAACAATAATTTTAGTAAAAAGAACAAGTGACATACTGAAAACCAAGAAAACACATTCGTGTTGTTATTATATTTTAGGAAAATGATTTATCAGTCATTTTTTATGTTTAGGAGTCAAAATAACCCCAATATGATGCATGGTGTGACCAGTATAACTCCAAGTGTCTATTTTTATTTAAAATTGGCATTAATTTAAGTAAAAATAACAAGTGACATACTAAAAATCAATCAAACATATTTGAATTGTTTCTATACTTTAGGAAAACGTTCTATGAGTCATTTTGGATGTATAAGAATCAACCACAACTCATTCCAACACATTTTGTGACCTTTATGACTAAAAGTGTCTATTATGTATTTAAAATCGACATATTAGTTCAAAACGCGACCGTCACTAAAAACCAAGAAAACATGTACCGATTTTCTTGAAGATTTAGCACAACAACTAATAATTAATTTGTGATGTGTATAAAGCATTATCATGTCACAATGATTCACGGTGCGGCTGGTATGACTTGTAATATGGGTTTCATGTTTGAAAATATATTTTAGTAAAAAAAATTAGCACTGAAAACTAAGAAAACACATTTAGATAGTTTTGATACATTATAAAAATAATAAATAAGTCATTTTTGATGTGTAGGAATTAGAGGAACCTCAATATGATGTATGGTGTGTCAGATATCACTTAAAATTTCTTTTTCTATTTAAAATTGACATGGGTATTAGTAAAAAAACAAGTGACATACTAAAAATAATAATAAAACACATTCATATTGTTTTGATATTTTAGGAAAACAATCCATTATTCATTTATGACATGTAAGAGTCAATAGAACCTTAATAAAATACATGGTGTGACCGTTATGACTCTAACTATGTCTTTTTATTTAAAATTGACATTAATTTAAGTATTAAAGAACAAGTTACATATTGGAAACTAAGACAACACATTCAGATTGTTTTGATACTTTAGTAAAATGATCCATGAGTCATTTGTGATGTGTATGAATAATCCACACCTCACTCTGATTTATGGGGTGACTAGTATTACTAAAAGTTTCCATTATCAGTTTAAAATTGACATTTTAGTTCAAATTCTGTAACTCACTAAAAACCAAGGAAACACACATGAATTATCTTGAAAATTTAGAAAAACATTTCATAATTCATTTTTGACGTGTATGAATCTGTCTCATGTCAAAACAACACATGATGTTATTGGTATGACTCATAATTTTTGTTTCTAGGTTGAAATAACATTTTAGAAAAAAAAAATTAGAATATTAAAAACCAAGAAAAAACATTCAGATTTTTTTGATACATTAGGAAAATGATCCATCAGTAATTTTTTATAGGGAAGAATCAGCTGCACCTCAATATATTGCACAATGTGACATATATAACTCCAAATGTACCATTATTTAAAATTTACAATAATTTTAGTAAAATAACATGTGACATACTTAAAAATTAGAAAAGACATTTGTATTGTTTTGATATTTGAGACCAATGATCCATAACACATTTTTGATGTGTAGTAATGAACTCCAAATCAACATGATGCATGGTGTGACCGGTATAATACCAAATGTTACTTTTTTATTAAATATTGAAATTCTATTAATGTATTATATCATATTAATGTTTTATATATTTATTTATAGTATTAATAACATAACATTTGTTTTATTATATAGGCACAATCTTTTACTCAATTTGAGATGATTTGTTCGGCAACTGATACCATGGGCAGAAATTTTTGAAAGGGGATCACGAGCGTCAAAAGATAAAATATTAATGTCTTACATTGTTTTTTAGATAATTGTAAATGTAATTATATAAAACATTACTTGAAATGTATATAAAAATGTTTTTTTGTATATACCATTGATATACATTTTTTATTTATGATCTCAATTAAATGTATATAGCATTGTTTCTAATTACAAGTTTTTACTAGGTGTGCTGTATTATTAACAGCACATTATAGCCAGTTAGGCCTTTATCAGCACTAAAAGAGCACTGATAAAGATGTTCCTTTATTTGTGCTTTTTTAGTGTGAATAAAGGGAACTCTTTATTAGTGATATGATTAACAACACTTTTTTTTGAGCTGTCAAAGGGCATATGTGTAGTAGTGATTAACTAAAAATATCTTTTTTATAAATTAAAATTTATGCCTTGTTGATAACCATAGTATGTATTTGGATTATCCAATAATTTTTGGAATGCCTAATGATATTTTTGTGTCTTTTGTGAGTATAGTATGAGAAGATGATACATGGATGGGATATCAATAATATTTTAAAGGTTGGGATAATGGTATTGATGAAATTTTTTAGCAAAAATTTCCCACTTATGTTATGTCATTATTTTAATTTCCCGAATATTATCGTTGATCATATTCACTATTGTTTTTTAAATTCACTTTGGACGAATTGGAGGAACCTAAGAAAATAATTTGTGTTTTTGGGATGGATTGTTTGTTAATAAATCTTTTAGTGGGATTGGTTTTAAATATATGGGTATGTTTAATATTTCCCTTCTTGAAAAACATAATGGTAACTTATGTTGGTATTGTGAAGGAACATAAAATGTTGGGTACGATTGACTAGTAGAAGAACTATAGAATACACTTTAGTCTTGTGAGAATAATGGCATAGAGACTTCAACATTCAGCAATGGTGTGGTAGAAATGTACAATCATCTGGTTGATAAAAATAATGATGATCAGTTCTCAAGAAGTTCAGGTGGTCATGCGATGGAGGTTCATTTGAGCCATGTTTTTTCATATTCTAGAGGTTCACAGTATAGTCGGTTGGTGCTATAATCATATTTCATCTAGTTAAATGGATGATATCCCTATGAATCTCAAAGTTTTTTGCAACCAGATGACTGACTAGGACCCACTATATAAGTAAGGGGAACCACATAATATTGTGTCATGTGATCATTGAGTTTAGTGATATATGTGGAATATTAGTGACACACTAAATTTTCCTATGTATTTTTAATCACATTTAAATGGTATTAATCCTAAAAAAGAAACATTTTAAGGTCAATTCTCACATTTTATGGTTTTAGAAGTGTTTTTGGATTAATTGAAAAAATTGCCTAATTTTCGAATTCAACTTTTTTAATTTATTTAAGTATTTTAGATGTAACTTTTTATACAATGATTTATTTTATAAAATCTCTTCTTTAGGATCAAATAAATCTTGGGATTCATTTCATTCGTCTACACCCAAGTCTAAATCCATCATTTGAAGGCCCAAAATAATCTCACAAGTCAAGCCTCAAAATTTATGTAATGATTTAGAGATTTTTGAAGATGGGCCTATATATCAAAAATAGAGGAAAAGATGGAGTTGAAATTTGAAAATGATAGAGAATATCCAGAGGAATAGCGTTTATAAATATGGAACAAATTGATTCAAATGATTTAAATTCCATTAATGCATGGGAAAATTAGATTTTGGAAATTAAAAGAGTCCATCTAGCCAGAATAATGTTTTCAGAATTAATGAGTCATAATTTTTTATACATAAGTTAGATGAAGCTGAAATTTAATACGTAGAGATAGGATACATTTTATAAAATTTTTAAGAATAATAATTTCTCAAATTAAATAACTAGGTGGGTCTACCATGGGAAAACATTAGGAGGAATGAATCTTGAGGAAACCTGAAATAGAGAATTGAATGATCGTGAATATTAATATTGAAGGATGGTACCCTCTTGGCCTATATATGTAGGAGATAACCAATGGTGAATGGGAGTTGATATCTGCACATACAAGGAGGAAAGAAAACAAGGATACTCATCTAAGAAGCTATATTTGTGTTTTATTTTTATTTTTATCTTTTTTTCTTTTAGTTTTCTTTGAATTGTAATTTCTTTTATTAAATAAATAGAAACACATGCATGATTTTCATTAATGTTTTTTTACCCATCCAACTTATTTTATCATTATTATTCTTTTAATTACTATTACTATTATTTTTATTTTTATATTATTATTTAAATTTAAATTTCTTTATTTAATTTATTATTTTATTCCTCCCTCTCTCTCTTCTTCTTCTATATTGTATCTCTCACTCACTCTCTCTCTCTATTCCCATCCCCCATTCTTCCTTTTTTATTGTATTATTCTACATCCATTACTCTTTTATTTATTAAATATATTTTTATTCTCTTCTTCTCTCATTACAAAAAAGTGATCTCTTTCTCTCGATAAAGCGAGGCTAACCCTAAGTCTTGTCCTGGGGGAGGTTAAGTAATTTTTGAATTATTCTTAATGTTTATTTTACGGTTTTGGTAGATTTGAGTGGCATAAATGGGTGAGGTGAATGTAAATATTGTGGTGACTACCCCCATGACATGAAACTCAGTCTATCTATATTTTTTTAAACATTGTTCCCTCTCCTCATTGAATAACTCTTCACATGATAGAGTTGAACGAGGCAATAAATGAAATAAATTTCGATAGAGCCAAGTCTTGGAAGATATAACACCTTCAACTGAGGAATGTCATCAACCATCATTAAAGGTGGACATAGAATTTATATTTCATACTCCATAAAAATATTCCACTATTTCAAAATAAAATTAATAGTAATTCATCATGATATTTAATTTTTGATTTATCAATCTAAAAAAGAATAAAGGGGAATGATGATTGAACCCAAAACATAACCCAAATTGAATTCATTTCTCCCTTAAATCATTCTATTAATATTTTCATGTTCGTTAAAATTAGAATTTCTATATTTTGTGTCATATTAATATTTAATAATGTGATTAAAAAAAATATTTTTTGTTGTTTTCAAAAAATAATTAATAAAAATAAATAGTTTAGGATATTTAAATAAAGTAAGTGAACAAACTAAGATGGATATCAACTGAGATTACCATTGTCATCCATTGTTCTACACTAGGAAAATAATTTACTTTATCCATGCCCATCATAGGTGTGCATCAACATTGGTGCCATTTCCAGGTATCCAATCAGTGGTTTAATTATATCTTTCTATTTTCACCTTGTAGATAGAATTTAATTATTTTAAAGATTAAAAAACAATAAAAAAATTCTTTCCACGATGAAATCAAATAACTATTATTCAGCATGGACTGATGATTACTCCCAGGTGCAGGAACAGATAGTGGAATAACCATTTTCTATATAATAAAGTGTTTCCTTATTCTCTATATAGATCCAAGGATCCAAAATCCAAATTATCATAGAGGGAGAATTCAATGACCTCATCCAACATATCAAAGAGACCCTCGAGAAACCGGTGCATGTGGGATTGGCTAGATAGATAACTAAATTATAGGATAAATTCCTTAAATTTAATCAAGAAGTGGCTAAAAAACAAGAAGAGTGTTCCTTTATTTCTCTTGAATCTTTTGAATAAGTATCACCGGAGTAATATTAGAAGAATGTGGCTAAGAAAAAACTCAACTACGATATTCAAGATTTGAAGAAGATAGTGCAAGATCTATATATGTACAATGAATTGGATAATTGAGATGTTCAAAGTATTTATTGAGAAACCGGATCATATAATAGAATATGAGGACAATCTCCAAGAGTATCCACATCCCAACCATTTGAAAAACTGGATCCATGATTACCATGATAATGAATAATTTCCTTCCTAGCTAAATGTGAATGATTAACAAGAACTGGAAGACATATGGAATGAATATGAGGAACTAATTTATCTCCCCAATACTTGAAAATAAGATCAACTAGAAACATTAAACGAATAACCCACCCACATGGTGGGATTTCAAGTAAATATAGAGGAGACCGACTACCTACCACCACTTTCCACATTACAACACCAAGAGCCACTTACCATTGAGGAAAATATTGAAACTAAACCATTCCAGAGATTTGGTCTCATCTCAATCATTATTTCATTTCATGTTATTCAATCTCAATTGAGTATTAATTACTACTTCTTTTAATTTTCAAAATTTTAAATTCATTTCCATGACATGGAGGAGGATGAAGAAACATCACATGAACCTATTGAGGGACACATGGAGCTCCATTATTTTTATGAACACACAGTTGAGGATCCCCATCATAAATTCTAAGTTAACGAGCCAAAGGAAACTGTAAAATAGGCTTATCATATTAAATCCAATGTAAATTTGACCTTTAAAGATCAAGATGATGTTTTAAATATAAGGCCTTGGCCTTAAACATTACTTAATATTGAATTAAATGAATAATTCACATTAAGGATCTTTTCAGGTTTAGAGTTTTAGAGAATTAGGACATAACTGTTACATCTCAAAAGATTACAAAGTAGACACTTCTACTACGTTTCCATAGAATAAAAAACCTTTAAAAAAGAAACATGTCTAGTTCCAAGTTTTATATAGCATGACTTTCCCTTGATCCCATCCTTGACCCTATTCCACATTAGCTCATGTGAAAAAAATTTCAAAAAAACTTGGGGTGAGCATAAAGAGCTCAGTAAGGGATACCCAAAGAATAAAAACTGTTAGTTTATCAAAACAACAAGTAAACCATGTATAATTTATCAAAGTAATACTTTCCACCTTTATGAAGTAGTAAAAACACTTTACTGAATAAAAGATCATTACTTACCCTTTTGTAACCAAAAGATTAACATAAAACCCATAAAAATATCAATAACATATAAAGGTAACTTGGTACATAAACATACTTAAGTGGAATAACCATATGGTCAACTTCCACACATATCACTTAATGGAATACCCATACGACCAACTTCCATACATACTTAATGGAATAGCCATACAGCCGACTTCCATACATACTTAATGGAATAGACATACAACCAACTTCCATACCCAATGCATTGGAGGTTAAAACGTAACCACCTATCCTGGTATTCACGGCACCACCCATCATATGGTTTATCACGTAACCACCCGTCAAATGTCCAAGTACCAATATAAAATTATAAAACAAAAAACAAATATAAAGGAATGATAACATTTCCATATTTCAATCACAATATATCATTTAAATATATTGACATAATAGAATCCTTTATCAAAACCATTTTCAATACCAAAATACATAAATGTGTATATGGTATTTCTTTTATTTTAAAAACATTACAGCTTGTTGAGGAAGCCAAAGACCAAATAATACTCGCGGCGGCGGAAAAGGTCGTTTTCACCACATACATTAAAAGAAAAATTCCTTTTTGTCATTTTGTAAAACGCATCGTAGAAAAAGATTACTTTTGTATAAAAGTAAAAGTCAAAGGGTTTTATACACCGTATAAAAGATAGGTGTGTATAAAACTAAATATTCCTCAATGAAAGGAGATTGAGACGAAGTCCTTTACCTCGGGTCCGACTTGACTCGATCGTTCTTTAACGTCCTGAATAATAAACTTGAATTAATTTCTATTTGCTTAAGAAAATTTTTCAAGTTCATTATTCCTTTTATATCACTTATTTCCATGTTATAAACACTATGTAACCATTTAAGTTAATAATGTTTGTTTTGTCCATATTTTGTTCTTTAGTCGAAAGTGGACTTCTTACAATTACATGTTGTTCGTGTGGTCAAAGGTTCATTATATCCAGAATGAAATTTCAGATTTGTATATCATATATATCATATATATCTAGCATATACATGTATTTATAATATCACATAATCATTTAGAGGTATGAAATGAAATGCACCGTTCTTGGAGACGGTAAGTCGTACGTACGCATGAACGCTACTTTCATTTCTATGTCATATTAATGGAATTAAAACTAAATGAGAGGTATGTATATTTTAATTCCAGAATTATATTAATCATTTAGATGTAACATTTATCATATATATCCATTGTACTTATAATAGTACATTACATTTGGGTATAAGAAATGAAATGCACCGTTCATGGAGACGGTAAGCCGTACGTACGCATGAACGCTACTTTCATTTCTATCTCATAATTTAATGGGAAGAAATAATAATGATATAGAGGTATATTATAATTCCAGTATAAAATCATATATAATAACTTTAGATTCATCCTTTATACATCCCACATATGGCATTAACGAACCACATCACTTTGAGGGGGCGGTAGTCTGCACTTCCTTAAATGAAGATATCGTGTTTACCCATAATGGAAACCATAAAGGTATGCCCAAAATGAAAAATACATAAGCTTAAGGAAAACATAAACATATTATATATAATATATAAATATAGTGCTATCGTAATGGCCACCTTTGAAAGTGTTAAAATAATCTTGAACAATCATCATTTCGGGAGGCCGAAATTCGCCATCCATGGAAACAGTATGTCCTTTAACCAATAGATGTAGGTGTGTATAAGTGTAGCTCAAATCCTTCTTATAACAGCATCCTAGTATATTGAAGACACTGTATTTGTTACAAAATAAATGATTAAAAAGAGTTTATGGGGTTGGAGAAGTAAAATAAAACAAAAGGACTCAAGTGAAGACATTACCTTAAAATCGGGTAACTCCCTTTGGTTTGAGCTCAAAGGCTTCCTTGGGAAGACTTATGCCCAAAGTGAGGCTTCAAGGAGTAATAGAGGGAAGTGTAGAGTCAAAATGGGTAGGGTTTTGCCGAGCCAAAGTCTTTGGAAGTGTGGGTAAAGAGGTAGAGATGGGGGCCTTTTATGAGAGGAGAGGAGGGGCACTCTTGGAATATAAAGAAATGTTACTTTATTTTAAAATGGGATTCGGATTAAAAAGGTACCACATTGATATAATTCGAGGTTATGGTGATAAGGGTTCGAAATCCACCCATACAACAGGTTTTGGACGTGTGTAGGTCATAGATTTTACATTACCATTTCATTTTATTTAAATCATTTATTAATGAGGTAATCGCTGCATCATCATGATGTCATAAATAATTTAATATATTTAATGTCTAATAATTATAAAACAAATATCATGATGTAGGAAATATTTTTATATTTCTAATGAATATTTATATTCAAAAATATGACTTGTATAACCCCATGTAAAAATTGTTTTAGTAAAACATCTCATGTTTCTCTCATTTTTACTTTAACATTTAATAAAAAGTTATTTATGTCATTTCCCAACCAAAGTCGCTCCATGGGGTCCCCAAGTTGGACCATGGATTGTCTTGGTCGGCCATGACACATTCAATGATGGTAGGACATGTGTCAAGCTCATCTAATTTTGTTAAAAAATTATTTTTACCTTAAACTACACTAATTACCTCTAATCGCGATTAAGAACTTAAAAGTTACTATTCACCAAAAAATTATTTTAATCTCATTGAACCACATTTTACTTCTTAATGAAAACCATTTATGTAGGATTTTTGAAAATCAAATCACAGAAGTGACAAAGTTTCATTTAATTGAAAAATCAGTTTCTTTAACTACCACTTAGTGGTTTCACTATTCATCAAAAATTGATGTTTTTCAGAAAAATTCCAAAACTTCACCCTAAGATATATTTGATATTCTGAATTCAAAAATTATTTCTATTTTAAAAAATTGAAATCATATAAGTCACATTAATTAATTTAATGATTAATTCCCGATGTCATGACAAATAGCGTGTTTTTATGAAACAATAAGTATCAAAAGATTGACACTAGCTTAAGTCTGATTTCAAAGTGAAATTAATTCCAACGACCACTATTGGATTTAATGGTAAATATTTTTTATAATTTCACTTTAAAACCAATTCAAAAGATAATCTAATCATATAAATAAATTATATTAAAAAGTGGTTTTGAATTAAAATACAACATTTTTTCACTATTCATTAAAAAATGATCTTTATCGGAAAAATACCAAATATTCACACAAAGTAAATTTTGATGTACCAATCATAATGAAAAAGTTTATTTTGACAAGAATAGCTTATAAAATTTTCAAAAGATAGATTAAAAATGGTTTTCCATAAAATGGCAGTAAAACAATCTTTTAAAAATATTAGTGTATTTCATGCTTAAGATTGGATTTAGTTTCATTTTAAGCCTCTAAAACACTATCTAATTCATTAATAGGCATAGATAAAAATATCTATTATTCATTACTTACATGTTATGTTACATTAAAAGTAAAAAAAAGAGGAGGATGATTCATGCTTTATCTTACCCCTCCATGAAATCTATACATAACTGTGAAGGGGGGCGGATCTAGTATACTCTATCCATGGATCATTAATCACAAATAAGGATGAAGTTAAAGCAAGTAAAAGCCACATTTGGTGGTTCAAATCAAAGAATATTCATCCACCAACTATCTTTGGATGATATCCCATACTACCCTATGGACGTATTAAATATTAAGGGTCCACTTGGGGGATCATACGAAGACTTATCCATTTATTCTTTTCTAGGAATTTAGATTTTAATTTTATTTATTAGGAAGTAGTCCAGCATGTAGCCCACTCCCTCATAACTTTTTGAGTTTATAGGACAAGATACTTGTTCATAATTGAGTAATTTTAGTTTTTTAGACATTGATGGCACAAGGAATATCCTCAAATAGTCACGGAGAAAATATGATTAAGATTCGTGGGAAAGAGCGTTAACTTTTTATGTTTATATTTTAAACTATCTGAATTTTTGTCCAATAGACATTTTGATCTTTAAAATGGATAATTTCATGCCCACATTTGTATTTATGTTTTACATGATGAATATAGGAGACATGATTTTATTTGTAATCCTATAATTCCATGTTTTAGATTTTAATCTTAATGATATTTAATGAGTAAAAATAGAGAATTAAATGATTAATGTATTGCATGGATACTAAAATAAGGACTCTTAGTTTAAGGAAATTCGTTGATTCATGTAAATAAAATTTCTCAAAATAAGTTCATACATTGAATTTATGAAATTTGGGTAAATTGATTCATTATTACTAATTAGGCCTTGATTTATTGTCCAAAATCAAATATTCTATTACTAAAAGGATTTCTAGACCAAGTACATAAAATAAATTCTTGATCATATTTCTTGAGTGATCATGGGACATGTCACTGACCAAAACTTTCATTTGATCTTATCAAAGCTATGACTGTTCAAAATCACATTTAAAATTACTAAGGCATTTTTGAAGAGAACTTATCCTTAGAATACCCCCTTTTATCAATACTTATTTGTCCCTTAGAAACCATGAATTTCCTTGTTGGGGATGATCCATATTTCAAGACATTTTTATCTATTCATCTCCTGTTTGAATTATTTTTATGATATTTTAAAGTTAAAGTGTGGGGGTTAAGGGGATCATGGTGGAAGAGATGATTTACATTATAAGAAAAAATTGTGGGGATGATTATTGTGGGAATAAATTAAGGTTTTTGATTCGTTCATGATACCTAATTGTTTTCCCCTTTTGAATAAAAAAATGAAAATGAAAAAAGAACCAAAACATTTAGAATAATGGTTAGTTATTTGGGAAAACCAAAAATAACCATTACTAAACCTTTGATTTTAATCATATGTGTTTAGTTGTTGGATGTGAGGTTTATTATAAGAATAAATTTCATAAAATATAGAAAAATAAAATAAAAATGTTCTTTGAAAAAGGGAAAAAAGTATAAAAGTATAGAAAATTTCAAAAGGGTGAAAAATCATTCACTATTAGCTACTTTGATCATTACTTTACATTGAGCATGGAAAGTGAGAGTTGATACAATCTGAAGGGGAGAATTTCACTGAGCTTTTACTTTTTATATCATGATCTTTAATTTAATATATAAACCTCCCCGTTGAGCCTTAATTTTAAAACATTAATTTCTACCAATATTAAGCCTCAAAGTCATTTTAATCTTTCGTATAAGTCCCCATGATTTCATGAGTCTTTTGTCATTAAAAAGTGGGAAAGTAGTTCTGTTACGAGACTATGGATAAGGAGCATGTTATCATGATATGAGGATAACTCTAATTGAATTTTTTCCTGAATTATGATAGAAAAAATTTTAAAATTATTTAGATCATTATTTGACATGTTTAATAATAATGAATTTAAGAGCTTGAATGAATGAAAGGAGAAGTTCCATCATTTATAAAATGGAAAATTTAAAATACATGAATTTATTTTTTTATTTGAAAAATAAGAAATTGAATTGATATTTTATGTGAAATTTGATAATTTTATTTTACAATTATAATTGTTTAATTTTATTTCCTTGAAATTTGAATAATAATAGCATTGGTTCCCTTTCATTTTTAATGATGAGATTTTATGTTTTAGGTAAAGCATAGTTTAAGTGTGGGGTATTGACAAAGTCAATTTTAATGCATATTTTTAAACACATTTAAATTATTTTAATCCCAAAAAGTGAAATTTTAATGTCAATTGTCATATTTTATTATTTTTGAAGAATTTTGGGATTAATTGGAAAAAATTGTCTAGTTTTTAAATTTTAATATTTTAATTTATTTAATTATTTTGACTACATCATTTTTTACACTAATTTAACTAAAGGAATTTATTTTTTAGGCTTAAATAAATTTTGGGATTCATTTCATTCTTTTGGACCCAAATTCGAATCCATGATTTGATGTCCAAAAATAAGCCCACAAGTCAGGCCTCAAAATCATTTTACAAATGTAATGAATTATTATGATGGACCTATAGCTCATAAATGGGTGATAAAATGTGGCTAAAATTATAAAATGATTAATAGAATATCCGGGGGACCAAATTTCTTAAATATGGCCTAATTGAATATCCCAATTTTTAGGCCATAAATGCATGGGAAAATTATAATTTACATATTCAAGGATTTTTCCAGGACAAAATAAATATTCAGAATTAATGGGATATAACTGCATTAAAAAATGTAGGATGAAGTTTAAATTTCATAAGTATATATAGAAGACATTTTATAAAAAACTTTAAGAGATTATAATCTCCCATATTCTTTCACTAAATTTCTCTACCATGGAAAAACATTCAGTGAAAGGAATCTAGACGAGATTATAAAGGGATAATTGAAAGATCATGAATTTGAATACCAAAGGATGGTAACCCCTTGGATGATATAAGTATGAGTTCATCAACAATGAAGTGGATTCGAGATCTACACCTCCAAGGAGGGAATCCACCAAGGAGGCTCGACCAAGGTTTTGAATTTGTGTTTTATTTTTCTTTTCATTTCTTCTATTTATTTTTTTATTTTTTTTATTGTATTTTTTTTATTAAATAAATAGAACCACATGAATAATTTTCTTTAAAGTTTTTCCACCCATCCATCTTGTTTTCCGCTCATTATTTTTTTCTTACACTTATTTTAATTATTATTATTATTATTTTGTCATTATTCTTTATATTTTATTTTATTTATTTATTTTCTAATTTCAATCCTCCCTATAATATTATTCTATTTTATCTTTCTCTCTCCCCACCTATCTCTCACTCTCTTCTCATCCCCCATTCTTCCATTTTTATTTTATTCTTCTTCTTCCATTATTATTTTCATTATTCTTTTTATTTTACTCTTCCCTTCTTCTCTATTTCTACCAAAATTAACTCTTACTATCGATAATGAGAGGCTGGCCCCAAGGCTTGGGTCAGGGGTGGTCAAGGTGTTCTTGAATTTTTCTTAAAGAGTATTTTATGTTTGTGGTAGATTTGAGTAGCATGTATGGGTGAGGTGAATGTATCTAGTTTGGTGACTTTCCCCCATGACATGAAACTCAATATATTCATTTTCTTTTATTTAAACTATTTTCCTTATATTCATTGGATTAATATTCACATAATGGAGTTGAGCGAGTGTCAATAGAACCTAAACATGGAAGATAGCACAACCTTGACCAAGCTGTGTCTTCCACCTTGATTAAATGAGTAGGTGGAATTGATATTTATTAGGAATTCAAATCTTCCACAATTTATAAATAAAAAGAAAAGTAATTAATCAAGATATTTCATGTTTGGGTTATCAAACTAGTTCAAAAAAATAAATTAGAATCATTATTGAACCCAAAACTGTACCCATAACCCACTTATTTCTTCCTTAACTGATTCTCTTTATATTTTTGTGTCAGTTTCAATTAGAATTTCCATATCACATGTCATTTAAATATTTAGAAAAGAAATAAAAATCCATTTTTTTAATAATATAATAAAAAATAAAAAGAAATAGTTTAAGTGATTTAGATAAAGTGCGTGACCAAACTGAGAACCTCCACAAGTCAGACGAACCTCTTCAACCACTATGTTTCACATGGAAAATAATTTTCCTTTTCTAAACCCTATGACAAGGTTGCATCACTTAGTCATAGTTATTGTAAAATTATTATGATTTCAATGAAAAAAAAATTTGTAAGGCCTCTCTCATAGAAATAGGAATCAAAGTCCAAACCATGTAAAATATTATTATGTATTTACATTATTTCATTTCCTTTTTCTGTTTTCAATTGAATGTTAGTGCGAGTTGTGAATGAATATGATATAGTAAGTGAAACTCAGTGAGATGATTATGGTGTAGTGATTATTTACAGTTTTAGTACACCAAAACTTATGAGTGTTACTTCTAGAAACTATTTTTTGTTTTTATAGTTTTGATGATCTATATTTAGGTTTTTTATATTTGGTGTGAGATTCTAAACAATTGGTTTCAAAGAACAAAGTTCTTGGTAAAGGATCAATGGTTCACTTGGAAACGACTCAAGTAACATTCCCTCTTACTCATAATTTTTTATATTTTAGTTGAAGTTATTGTCGTTAGAAGGATAATTTCAGAAGATAGAAGGGTCTAGATAGAAAACTTTAATTATGTATATTTAATATTTTAGGGGGTGTAGTTGATGTACTACCTTATAAAAAAGTATATGGAAGTTCCATTAAAAGGAGACAAGCTAGAAGGAAAGGAGAAAAGAGAATGATAAATCTTATAATAAAATGCCATAGTTTTGGTGAGGATGTGATTAGCCCAAAATAGGGATATGAACATATTAGATAAGAAAACCACAGAAAAGTTAATGATATATTTGGTTCATATATATGAAAATCCCATCACAATTATGAAATTGTATTTCATGTCATAGTAATTAAGTATGAGGGTATAAGAATAAATTTATGCAATAGATCATATGAATGATTTCAACTTGATCTAGAGCCAAATCGAGTCTATGAAGGTGACAATCACATATATTGTTTGAGATATACTCTTGTTGTCATCATTTTCATGATCATAGGATGCATTGGTAATAGTAGTGAGTAACATCAGTTGAACAACCAACATGATATTTGAGGATGTATTGAACATTATTATTAATGAATATATTTTTGGGAGGGATATTGAAACACCTTCTAGAAATGAATTCAATGCATAGGGAAGAAGGCTCCCACCTAATAATATAAGTTGAAGAAAATTAGAAGAAAAATCACGATAAATAAGTAGATGTAAATCTCTCAAAATTGGGCCAACATGTTGACATTGTGAAAAACGGGTCATCTCAAGAATTATTTTCATGATCAAAAGGGAAATTCAAGAAGGAAAAATTATAGCGGATTATGTTATATAAAATAAAACTTGGAGATTAGTTCCCATACACTCTTGAGTTTCAATACTCTAGTGGAATCTTGGATTGTAGATTTTGAGGCATATTTTCAATCCATAAGATAAAATGGGTACTTGTAAAATTAAGAATCTATAATATTTGGAAGAGTGAAACTAGTGGGTAATTAAACTCATGAAATTAATTGGATGGGAGATATTAGAGTTCAGATAAATAATATAACTTTACATATGCCGAAGGGTGTCTGTCATATTCCTGGTATTTGGAATAATCAAATATCTATTGAACAATTATATGATGTGGGTTATGGAAAAAACATTGCAAATGGAGAGTGGAAATTCACTCATGGTTCTATGGTAATAGCTAGATCTGTAAATGAAGACACAATTTTTCAAACTAGAATGGTAGAGGGAGAATCACTTATAATGGAATCTACCTTCAAATGTATAGAATTATTCCACTATAAACATGGGAACCTCAATGAGAATAGTATGATGGTCATAGAAGAAAAAGGTGTGATTAAATAGGATCTATCCTAGACTGAACAAATGGGGCCAACCTGCCTGATAATGAGCTAAGTGTGACTACCTTAAGCCCACCTCCAATAGGTCGCGGGCTAGTAATAGTCGCTAAGTGGGAATATTATACACATGGGAGGACACACTCTATGGCACCTATATTCATGCACACACATCCATCTCTATAAAATAGTGTAGAGATAAAAATAAAACTGATACCAAAATGAATTTATATAATTATCCAACTATCAGAGTATATCAAAAGTACTGAAATATTGAAAGGGAACAATTAAATCCCACAAAAAATTGGAAAAGTATATAACCTTCTCGTTAGGAGGGGATTATTTTCAAATGAAACCATTGGTAAACTCCTCAGTCTATATAGCTTACTAAGCTCTATATTCTCTAGTTTTCCCAAGGACATTGTCAAAAGGCATGTCGTATTTATAATAAACATGAATTTTGAGAATAGACCATGTAATAGTGAGTATAAAAATACCCATTAGGACCCCCAAAAACCCATAATAATAGAAGCAACTGAAAAGTTATAGTTTTCATGACCCCGTGCCAGATGAGAAAACCAATGAGAGAGTGTGTGTGTACAAGAAACTCTATTTTAAACTTTTTTGGATTTATATGACTTGACACCTCATATAAAAATTGTATTTCAAATATATATAACCATAATGAATCACATAATAACCCGGATATAATCATCTCAGACTCATAGTCTCATGGGCTCAACCATACAACTAGCCAGAAGATTCTACTCGAGGCTCAAGGCATTTCTCCTCCAGGATAACTCACTCCACGATCCCTTTAATCCTTAATAGAACTCTTGAATGAGATATCACTAATATTTTTTAGGTTTATTATCCATGATGGAACTCATCTGATAGATCTCACTCATTAGGTATCACTAAGCTGGTTCCTCATCCCCATTATCCCTGATGATGTATATCTAGGAGAACATAATTTTTGGATCTTACAAAAAATAAAGTCTCACTAGGACCCATCATATCATGATACATAGCTATTGTATCTCACCCATGTCTCATGGGGGACTACAAAAACCCAACCAAATCCCAGAATATCTCAACTCACAGGTAGGGGGTCACACCCAAAACCACTGGTGGATATCATGATCCCAGACCGGAACTCCAAAGATCATAACTCTTAGATATGTGATCACCCCCAAGAAAACTGAGGGTTAAAAAAACCCTACCAGGACTTAGAACCAAGATATATTAATATAGGATATTACTCAGCACCACGGGGAGACTCTGAAAACTTAATCTCGATCTATACGGCAAGTTGCGTATTGTACACATGATGATATCGTTATCCCCACTGGATCAAAAATCTAAGTAGGGGATCAATTCCTGTGATAGAGGGTCATTATAATACCACAAACCCACATAGGAATGACACAACAATACATGATCCCTCCCTAGGTTCTTGGAGGGATACTTTAAGTCTATTTGAACTCATCCTTCTAAGAGGATCAAAATACCGTGCAGAGGATGTAATACCACATTGTACCCTCATAGGGATGGATTAATGGAAAACCCCGAATAATACTCATATATGTGTCACTAAAAATTGAACCATAATAATATCCTTATGTTGCATCTATCATAGAAAAACCATGCCCACCATCACATTCAATGAGGAAAACAACTTAGGATAGGCTACTCATGGGCCTTCATCCAAGTCCTAGAGATGGTGATGTGTGAGGGAAATGTATCTGAGGGGAGTATGTAGAATGAAACCATAGTAAATAATGTGACTCTTGAATCTAACCCCTCTCTGTTTCCCATTTTGGTACTCGAAATGTATAAGGAGAATATGTGGCGTGTACCCCATGTCACATGGCATGTGACTTCATATAGTCACTTGGACATCTCCTTGGTTTCCCACGAGTTGGTTTTCCATGTCATCATACACGATGTGTTCCTCTTAGAACAACCTAATCTCATGTAATTGGCCATTCCCAAGTCTCTGGCCATGTGGTCGGACCTATGTACACCCTTTATTTTACCGTGTACTTCCACATGGCCATGTCCCCTTACATGTTGTGCCTTCTCAACTGCTTAGCTGCATAGTCTGGGCACACTATGCAGTGTGTACCCCCAGTACATAGTTTTTATTCTACAAAATATCATATTCTTAAAATATATAAAATGCACAGTGTGTTCTCCCACAATACACATCATGTTATGGGATATTCTGAATAGGATTCTCCCTCCAATTGCCTGAAACACCCAATCTCCACATAAAACCAACTAACATACCCCCATGGGATCTTTATCAGTCATAAGAGGGGTATAAAACCTTAAAACCACACATATACAAGGATCATGATGTAAATATAATATATCTACCTACTACATGGTGAAATTTTGATAATTTGGGTATAACACAATGCTCAGAAGGTGTTTCACCTCGATTCAGTGATACTCAACATCAAAAATGGGGTCTGATAGAACCTCATCACCTTGGTTCCTACTCGATAAAGCCTTCATCATGTGAAATAAACTCTCATTCTATTTCAATATGTAGTAATCAAAATTGGGTGGGGTGGTAGGTTTATTAATTTGATTTTATTAAACTAATAAACCCTACATCTTTGTCCCACCAACAGTTTCTTCCCATCATGTGCCTGATGATGGAAATATTTATGTCATTCATGGTGTAAAACCCATGTTTAGAACTCAACAATGGTCTCATATTTCTTATTGAAAACATTAATCATGAGTTATTTAACTTTTACATAAAAAATATGTACACAATATAAGATATTTAATACTGTTAATGTCACTGGAATGAGGCTCTCTAGGCCTTGGAATCTCATAGAGACTTAATTCCTAGATTTGAAAATATTCTTAGAAATATTCTAAAGTCTTATAGGGAAAAAATAGAGTCATTACACACTCCCTACCTTTAGGATTTTCACCCTAAAAAATATACTAGGAACAAGGGGGGAAACTAATATCTCAACTGGGTCTCCTATTCTAGTGAGGTCTCCCAAGGTTCTCATGGTATATATAAACATGAACTGAGGGGAACCACATTGATAACAATTTTCATCTATGGATATATCCCAAAAATCACTGAGTACTTCAAAAGGACACTCCGCACCTACCGTCCATCTCAAAACAGATCGAAATCATGAAACAAGGCATGAACATATATCCTCAGCTAAGATATGTGGAAAACACCAAGAACCTAGCCCAACTACAGTCATATGGCCAAGCAGTACACCTCCTTGCTAACCTGACATAGATGCTGACATATCCTGATAGTCCTTATCCTCCCATGGATTAACAACACCCTCAATATCCATCACTAGAAACAATTCAAGGCCCACAAAATATTCCTCATAATAGCTTTAACTATTATATCATTGTCTTGCAGGGACACCAAAAAGGGCTTGAAATGGTGTTATTGATGGTGGAGTGAAAACTACACCACTCTAACATTGCAACCCAAAGTGTGTTCTATAGAGCCCAAATGGTTTTCTCTATTTGATAAAGCCACTCATATCTAGGGTGTACTATTGAGGGAAAGTATACCCCTAAATAACTCATATCACTCTATGACTAGTGTCATCATAAATCCTTCTAAGGTCAACTTACTCCCCACCTTCAAAAATTCCATCAAGAACATGACCACCAGTTATCCAATCATATGATACCACATGAACATAATCACCTAGTTATCCTCCCTTCCTCACCAAGAAATCATAGGGGTATTAAACATCACCAGAGACATGGAATGTCATCCTAGACTATAAATATCATCTTAAAATTGATCAACTACTACATTAAAATGCTAAAAATAAAAACAAATTAACCCCACTGTGATCATCAGCTGCTATGACCACACCCTTGGGTGGCCCTCAGGCTAGCACAAACTCAATATTTATTGGGTCTAATCAATTTCCATGTCAAATCAAAAAAATCAAAATAAAAAACCTTCAAAATTCAGAACTCACTCTATGAGAGCTCCCCAAGAAGATGGTACACTTAGATCATGTTTATAATTCATCCTCTACTGTCTCGCATGTAAATATGATGTTGAGCACACAAGGGTGCCATAGAAAAATACTCCCATAAACCAATATAAATGGGTGAAGTAAGAATTTGATAAGTCTCTCATCCGTCTCTCAGAAAAATAGAGGGATACCTAAGAAGACACATTGTGTCTTACCAAGCCTTCCTTTTACTGAACTCTAATTGCACCAAAACCCATGAAGCTCCATGGGAGTTAACTAATATGATGACATAAATATCCTATAGTCCATGGGTGCCAATCCAAGTAGAAGTAAAACTCTCGATGTGGTGATAAAATCAAAACATCCTTAGGAATATATCCATAACTCCTTCGCTACTATAGGGAACAAAACTTTTATAACACCACTCCTCCATGGGTGACACTATCCATCAAGTAGAAGATTACTATATCCACCCACACATGAGATTGTACTGCTCAGCCTAGGATCACTCCTCTAAAAATGAGGGATAATCCATGCACATTAGTGACAACCATTTTAGCATGGATGTTAGGAAATTAATCCACATCAAGGAAAACATTATAAGGACTTTTTCCACTGCTATGGAAACATTCTATGTGAGGATATCTCTCTTCACTAGATTCAGGTCACACTATATATAATAGTTCATGTCCCCCAATACATTATGGTGGAGAATCCAAGTACATATGTTGAGAAAAAGGATCAATCGGTATCACTATACCTCAAGAATGGTCTATTATTAGGGAAATGTGGATCCTAAATCTATGCTAACAATAGCTTGGGATGTAAAGTCAGATGTCGTACCTCAAACCATACTGGAGCCACATGTCCAAAAACATCTTCTTCTTGAAGCTCATCCTTTTCTTTGCAGGCTTATCTTCCATAATCAGGACCAACTACGACACCTCTACACCAACTACAATGAACACACAAATAAAGGAAATCATCCACCACAGCTCAACACAACCCTCTATGGGTAGCATTGACTCACACAGACAGTTTTGTATCACATCACAAGAACAAGTATCGGTGGGAGAAGTGTCCTACATTATTATGATTATGTACCAAAGCTAAACATCACCTCCACATTTCTCTAATGATCCCCTGCATCACCCTAGATAAACCTTGAGCAATAAGTGGAATGAAATGGGAATCTCATGCCAGTATCTAGAAATAGTACTGTTAAAAGTATAATGTATACGGGTCATACCTATAAACATCCTTGGAGACATCAAGTCATAAGACTATATGGCCTACATCTATCCTCACCCTTATCCTCCAACTCTTGAGAATGGAGCGGACCACCTGGGAGTGGTGTTATCAAACCATATGAATCCTCCTTCTTCTCTCATTTTTTCTCCTCTAGATTCACGATCATGTGATAATCCATGCTCCTATCGTTGTCTTTTCTAGTAAGGTCCACCAAATTTATTCCTCTCAACAACATTGTGGGTCAAGAAATTCCACATGAGATACACCCTTCCATTATATTCAAAACACCACCTCTATTATGGATGACTAGAACTATATCGGGAGACCTAAACCACGTGAACTCCATCCATGGTCATCTCCTAATGAATCTAACATGATCAGATCCCTAAGCTTACCACTAGTTACTATCTACCATGGTCTCAAGTTATATATTCCCAACACCCACAGTTGTAGTCTTCTTAGCCAGAAATTTGTCCACTACCAAGGCCCACTCAAGAAATCTAACATAAGTGGAAATGGATAGAGATTTCACTGAAGACCTGATATCATGGTTTAATCCTTACTTAATTTCTTGTGCTCGGGAAAATAGATCTTTAACAATCTCTAGAGAGTATCATGAATGGTCTATGAACCTCACAGAATACTCTTACATAGTCAGGTTACCTTGATGAAGTTATAGAAGCTCCTGGATATGGACTGATTGCAATGTGGCTAGATAAAAATATTCTCTGAAGAGTCACTTAAAATATATCAAAGTGAGCATCATATAATTGTCTGATTGAGTCACCAAACACAACCATCACCCCATAGGGCCCAATAGAAGACTCGCTGCTAGCACCACCATATGATTGGGAGGTGTCCTCATAATGTGAAAATAATTTGTGACTATGTAAATACAACCATTTTCTTTCAACGAGTTTGGATCACCCTGATACCTTAGAGGTGTTTTCTAATAAAACTTATGTAGAACACATTGCATATGCACATCCTTTATTGGTACCTCTGGATCAACCTGCTGCTAAATGGGTGGTGGATCAACTGGAATACCACATGATGATATCTTCTCTTATGTAGAACCCTACACCGAAGCCTCATCACAAGGAAAATCATCATCACAATCCCACCCATGGAACACTAAATTGATATCATCATGGTGGAATCCTAAAATAGAATCAAGACATTGCACAATAAAAGAGTATATCTAGGGAGATGACTCAATAAGGACATGAAAACCAAAACCCAACCCTATATGATGCATGCACCAGTGTTTCCCTACATCCAGTGCCTACATGTTCTAAGTTGAAAGGTAATTTATCAGAGTCTTAGTTAATGGATACGTCGACCGCCACACAAAAAATGGAGTCTCTAGTTTGGAATCCGAACTGAAGACACTTCAACACTATTTCCATGAATCCCAAACCAAGATCATATATAGAATAAAACCCAAACTCTAGTCCTAAGGAAGGGCCTCCATTGATACCACTCTATCACGAACAGACATAATGGACCCCTATTGGATGATGATGAGTTGAGTGTGATTTCCCCAAGACTACCTCCAATAGGCTAGGAGACGGTGACCAGCACCGAGTAAGAATATCACACACATGGGAGGGCATATAACATGGTACCTATATGCACTTACACATATCCATATTCATGAAACGATGAATAGATAAAAATAAAGATGATACCAAAATGCATGCATACATCTATCCCGAAATTAGAGTACAGAAAAATACCGAAAGCATGAATGAAAAAATACATGCCCACCAAAAACCACAAAATCATCCAACCTACTCAATATGAGGGGACTATTATCAAATGAAACCACCAGTACACCCCACGGTATATCTTTAATTCTAATATTTTCTTTCTCTGAGTCATCCTATGACCCTTTTTAAAGGATTTTAATCTATATAAGATAGAAGATGTGCAAGAAAATCTCATGTAGGGGTGATTATAATAATACAATGTAGGTACCCCAAAACCCAAACAGTCTGATCAACCCTATAAAAGTGGAGAAAACCAATGTAAGAGTGTATAGGAAACTCCATCTCAACAATTCCTTGGTTATACATGACTATCTAGATCATATACACATCATATGTCAAACAACATCACCATAAGGAATCCTAAAATAAAATTGATATACTCATATTAGACTCCATGTTTCATGGTCTTAGCCATAAAATATGCTATAGGATTCTACCTGAGGCTCAAGGAATTTACCCTATGGGAGAAATCACTCCATAAAGATTTCTATACTGAATGGAACTCTTCTGATATATATCACTCACCGAGTATAGATCTGTCATCCTTGATGGAACTCATATGATAGATATCACTCATGAGGTATCACTAAGGTGATAGAACATCCCTTCTATCCTTGAGGATGAACATATGAGAGGGCATGCTCATTAGGTCTCCCCAAAAAGAAAGTCTTTTTGAAATGCAGTGGATCATGATACTCGTCTAGGTTATCTGGACCATGTATCATTGGGGACTTCACAAACCCTACTAGAACCCAGAAAATCTCAAATCACAAAAAGTGGATCACGCCTAGGACAACTGAGGGACACCATGAACCTAGTATGGAACTCCAGAGATCATAACACTAAGATAGAGGGCAACACCTAGGACTGCTAGGGACACCAAAGCCCTATTGAGACTCAAAACCATGATATACAGATTGAGGATCTCACTCAAAACCACCTAGATATACCTCAAACCTAATCCAAATCTATCTTACATGTAGGGGATCTTACACACAATAATTCTATGATCCCCACTAGGTCAACCCTCTATGTAGGGGATCAAAACCTATCAATGAGGTTTACAAATATACCAAAAACCCCACTTAGTGATGAAAAATAAAAAGATGATCTTCCCCTAGTATATCTTCTGTAACGACCCAATGCTTTATCAATGGAAATTAATTTCTTATAAAAATGTCATATAGTCACATTAAGTCACAACACAATGAACTAATAAGTACTATGTCACCTTTAAGCATATGTTTGTAACTTATGTGATTTGAATTTCCAAAATTGGTCATCTATAATTGTGATATGTAAGTTATTTGGAGTCTTATAAGAAAAAAATATTTTTTTATGATTAGTAACATACCATTGTGAATAGTAACATACTTTTATGAATAGTAATGAATATAAAATCTGCCAAAAAAAATAAAAAAATCACCCATGATGTATAAATACAATTTATACATCTTAAAAGGGAAAATAAACAATCATAGTATAAGAATTGGTATTTTTGAATGTCAAAAATAATTTATTTACAATTTTATGATTAATTTAATAATTTAAAATGGAAAATTATTTTCATAAAATGTAATAATAAATTGTTACTTTATTTTCTTCTGGTTATAATATATTTTTATGGGACCTTGATTAACTTTTCATGGTGTTATAAGAAGAGTTAGAGTTTTAATGTTGTTTTTCTTGAATAAATTATGATTTTATTTAAAAAAAATTAAAGGTATATAGAATTTTTTTTGGAAAATGGAGATAATTTTTGAATTCTACATGTTGAAATTTTTTTAGGGTGAATGTTTTGGATTTTTCTGAAATACATGAATTTTTTTGAATAGTGAAAATATTGTTTTGAGTTTTCGACATTTTTAATGACATCATAATGATGTAATATTTAAAAACAATGTCGGATGAATTTTATATAGTAAAATAGGATATGAGGTATCCCAAGGGTATAATTCCATGGGAAAATACTATGGTAAAGTCCATGGTTTTTCAAAAACCACTAGTGATTTGTCATTTGAAATTAATAAAAAAACTCTCCCTCCTTTACAACAAATACCCATTATTTCCTTCTTTTTATTTCATTAAAAGACTTAATCCTAAAATATATGGTGGTTTTACTTACCTATTAGTCCTCCAAATATGTCCTTCATCCTCGAAGGTCCCAACCATCATGTTTTAGGTGTTACTCCACAAGGTAAGGGAATATACCTCCCTTCTTTTTTTCAAGATTTCATTTCTTTTGTTATTCTTTTAATTTCAATTGTATTATGTTGGGATATATAATTTTACATCACCCTTACTGTACATATTATGTAATAATTATTATAGAACCCTTTTCTCTCTCATCAAAATATTTTTTTGGAATTTTAAGAGATGCTTTTATGTTGCCGAATTTTCATAAGGGATCTCTCAATTTTTCTTTAATTTTTAGGTTCATCTACTTTCTTTTTCATTCCTCACATAATTTGATTAAAATGTTATGATGAATCCATTAACTTAAAGGTACTATAAATGTTTTCATGGTAAAGGAATAATTCTTCATCATCTCTCCTTTCCCTTTCTTTTATACTTAAAATAAAAACACCATCTGAGATATGCTAATTTACCATATTCAAGGACGACGGGTTATCAATTTCTGTTACCATATTAAATTCTAGGCATGAAATCATTTTAATGGTTGAAACAAACTATAATATATTTATTTTTTCTCATTTATGTTTCTAGAATCTTTTTGTACTCATGGTTTGGATTTATAAAGCAAAATGAGTTCATTGTGTTCAAAAAACTTCCAATTAACCCAAACAGTTATCATTAAATAAATATAATGATTCATCCTCACTCCAAGTAACCAAATTTAATTTACAACCATGTAACCTCATGGATTTTAAATAATAACATATAACTCAAATTATGTACAACCATCCCCATTTTAAATGATTCCCATGACTTGAATATAAGTGAACAGATCATTAGAACCATGGAGACAAACATACCCAAACAATGAAATTAAACCTCATAACCAATAAAAAAGGTTATAAATGAACTCAAAACGTTTGAAATAAATAATTTAAATATATAATAGTTTCTGGAATTATTAATTAATGAACATAATTTTGTTATTCAGGTCATTAATATCAAGTAGAGAACACCATCATACTTAACGTAAGGGATCCCCTAAATTTCACTTTTATTCAAGAATGTCCTCTATGTTATGCCCTTTTACATATAATTCCTAATGTTGGGTTATAATTTCACACCATACTAATACTTACCTAATGATTTATAAAATATGATAAATCCCTTAATATCTCATTAATACCTCTTATGTACACCTGATACCACGCCGATAATCCGTAATGAATTCTACCCGAACCACCTTTATTCCTTCGGGTTGCTCTATCTTTATTTTTACCGAAATGAATTTGGATTTTATTTTTATTTACAACTTCTAAATGATGTTAATATTCTCCAAATTCATTTTTCAATATCCAAATATCATTATATTTTATGGATATACATTCTTCTAAGTGATTCCCTCCTCAAAACTTCCCAATAAGAAAACTTCTTTTAAGGGAACTTCCCCAATTTTTACCCAATTTCATGTTCACAATATAATCTATTTTAACACACCAATGTATTTATAAAATAAGACTTTTTATTATTAAAACTTTCTTGTTTCACTTCTGGATTTAGATAGAACATTTTTTCCTTTTCTGTTTTAAAAGATGTATAGTATTTTCTTTAGAACCACACAAAAATGTTTTAATGCTAAAATATATCAAATAAATTTCTTAAATGTTGTCACTTATGGTTGAAATAATATACCATGATATATGCCAATTTTATCTTATGAACTTCCATGTATGTTCTAATTCCTTTCTTCCATTGACACTATTTTAATACACCCATTGGTTATGCTTTATGTCATGATTGTGGTACCCAATTCCTTCCATGGATAACCCTTTTGTTTATGTAAGATTAATTATGTATGATTCATTATGTGGAAAAAATATTCATGAAAAGTTTATTTGGGTGTGACCAAATATATCTCCAATGCATTGGGTAACGTTATGTCTCATGAGATGTTATGTGTGACAGTATTGGTGGTTAACCTTAGCTTGTGCTACCATGCGAAATGATCTTGGAGATTAGCCATGACATGTACTAAAGTCATGTTTTATATCACTTCCACATCACTATGTTTTCATGTTTATACAATTCCACGTTTATATATTATGATCCCTTATGTTCCATACTTTTTTTATCATTATTTCATGTCTTCCAACCCATGTGCTAAAGCCTTATTCTTATGTATAATCCCTTACTGAGATTTTTAACTCATCCCTTTGTTAATGTGTTCCCCATGGTATCCAATGTAGATTTATGATCACACTGGAAGATTGGATCTCATTATAGAGTTTAAATAAAAAATTTCTTTGTTTGATTGTGTACCTAGTCATCCAAGACACTAGACTTTATGATCCTTGGATTGTACTCTGAAGTATAATTATACTTAACACCATGTAATGTTATTTATAATAGATTAGGGTTGCCATATCATTGGGATACACAAACTCTATTTTAACTAATACTATCGAGGTGATCAAAATCTTGTGTAGAGGACATGACATCATACTATACCATCACATGGATGGATCAAGAGAATACTCACACTAATACTCATCTATATGTCATTAACAAACACCCCACAATCATAACCTTATGTTGAATATCTCATTCCAAAACCATGTAATCCATCACGTTATATTTGAAAAAATAATCATAAAAGGCCATGCATGGTACTCCAACTGATACCTAAAGATAGATATGTGTGATGGACAATTCAAAGATGGGATTAAATGAAATGTACCCGTATTAAATTATGTATCTCTCAAAACATGATTTTTTCTATGTCCCCTCATGGTACTTCACATGTATAAGGAGAATATATGGTGGGTACCCCACATCACATAGCATGTAATCTCTTCCAAACACCTGGTCATTTCCTTTCCCATACATGGCCTAGATGTTTATTTCACCATACATGGCATGTACCCTTGTTACACAGTGTGTTCCTCATGGCCCATCCCAAGACCATTTCCTTGTCCATTTTTGTGTGTCTGGCTGTGTCCTCTAGCCCGCGTAAGCCCCAGATCTGACTGTATACTTCCACACAGTCATGTCCTCATACATAGAATTTCCTCCCAATCCCTCAAACACATGTACTTGGCTAACTACATGGCATGTATCCATAGTACAAGACATATAGTCCCCAAACTATCATCTTCCGCAAATAGGAAGAACACATGACCTATGCTTTTTCACTACACGTTGTGTGATCCTGAATTCTAATTGAGATCCCCAACACCCCACTCAAAACCCCCTATTAATACACAAAACCAATAAATATAACCCTGTGGAATATCTAGTAGTCATAATAGGGACCTAAAAACCTAAAATAATTCATATACCATGATTAAAACATAAATCTTGTAAATCCACCTACCTCATGGTGAAACACCAAAGTATAGGGTCCAACACAATGCCTGAAAGATACTACACCTTGATCCAATGATGATTGGAATTAAAAATTGGGTTTGGTATCACCTCTTCACATTGGTTCCTTATACCGACCTGCAAATTTTATTCATTTAATAAAGAATCTATTTTCTATAAACAAAATTTATTATTTTTTATAAAGAAACACATAAAAAGATTTTTACAATTCATAATAACATTACATGTCATGCATAGATATGGAATAGTATAATGGGGAATAGTAAATGGATACACACAAGGAAGAATAATACATTCACTAAAACAAACTCTATAGGCTTGAAATATCCCAAGAAGATTCTACCTTCCATAATGATCATAAAAATGAAAAGATGAATTAGGAAAACAATAGACATTATCAAAGGATGTGTATGAACCATTATAAGTGATGTAGTGAGGGATGATGAGAGAATTATGGTGTATTTATTGGGAAATATTACCGTTATGAATGAGGAACATTGGCCAATATGGACGATAGGCATTATGACCCTTAATCGGTAAGATAGTTGGTTACTATTATTATTGTTGGCACAATAAGGTGACTTTTGGGATTATTTTACAATTTTTTTATAAACTATAAAAATATGTTATTTTCCATTAAATGTATAATTTATTATAAATAAAAAGGTTTAAAAAATCTTATTTTCACAAATTTATCTTATAAAACACTCTTATATGATAAAACAAATCAACAGAGTCCTACGTAATTTTTATAACTAGCATATAGTTTATTATATCATAAAAGTCTATTAATTTTCAATAAATAATGATTTTTTAGAATGTTAAAATTATCATATTTAGATAATTATTTTGATAAAATAAATATCAATTTTTGATTTAGTATATCAAAATTATATTACGGTGAGTTTATGGTAATTTTCTAAAAAAATTAATGTTTGGATTAAAAAGTGAAGATAGTATTTTTAAATTACAATAACTCTTATGATACAATTAAAATATGATCAATATTTAAAATTCATTAATACTTTTTCTTAATAAAAAATTATTTAATTAAAAAATAGTACATAACATGTAACATTTAGAAATACATGCTTAGAATTTTTAAAAACCAAGATTATATCCTTTCTAAAGAACTGCTTTTATGATTTATTCATGTAACATATTAGAGTTTTTTATCACTTTTATAAATTTAAAAAAGTAAAATGGATTGAATATTTTGAATTAGAAGGTATAAATTAGAAATTAAGGTAAATTTTCTTTTTATACATAAAAAATTTGTCATGTTAAAAAAAGTGCTACCATAGTATAAGTAAAAAAATATAGCAGATTAAAGATAAATGGTAAAAGCATAAAATAACAAAAAATTGCAAATGTAAATAAGATTTTTATGTTTCGAAAGACCTTAAACAGCCATTAAAACATTAATTTTCAACCAAAATTATTGTAATTAATGACACCCAGTATTGGTTTTCCTTAAATGTAAAATAATCAATATTTAATGCCTTAAATATACCCCTCCTCATGTATAAATACACCCTTCCCTCCCAAATCTATACGAAAAATCAATTAAGTATAATGTTCTAGACATTTAACAGTCCAAAGAGTCCCTCAAATGTTCCCTGTAGGTATCAAGGTGTCATCCTCATGTTTTAGGAAGCAAATATTCAAGGTAATGGAACTCTCATCTTCGTTCTTTTAATTGAAGTACCTCCTTTTCATGAGTCTTCTTAATGTTAAAGACTCTTTATTTTAGTGATATTTTGATATTTATATTTCTATGAAAATGGTTTCCTATTAATAGTATACCTCCATTATTTATCATTATTCACTCCCTTTAATCCATATTGTATATTGTCATGCTGCTGAATTCATTATGAGAATTTCTCTCTTTTACATAAGAAAATACAATATTATGAATACCAAAACTAATTAATTTTAAATGGATATTCAAAAATATGTAAATGTAACTTATTGATTGGGTATTCACATGTATTAAACCCACATTCCCTTCTTATGGGTTAAAAATTAAATAATGTTCTTATTTTTAGTGATTTATACACTCAATGACTTTTTTGTGGAACTCGTTCTTTATTCTCATCGGGTTATTGGTAAAATGAGTTATTATGATATATGTGGATCATATAGATTAATACATAATAATGGTTCACCCTAATAGTTCTTAAATTAATTGGGTAAATAACTAATATCTAGAGATGACAAGTTTTATGATACCTTGGTGAATAACCCTGGTAATTATGATTTATGAAACCCTAGTGATAAACCATGATGATATGCTTATAAATTCCACATTTGTATGTTTTAGCCACATTGCATGTCATGATTATTTTTTTCTATTATGATACACCTGATGATCATATGATCATACCTTATTGATACTCCTCTTTGTCATATGCTAATTATCTCCTTTTAGTTTTTCCATACTGTGATTTATGGTCACCCATTTATTTGATGTATATCCCTAGGATATGAGATTCATTAATACTAATATAGGAATAACCTATGAAGATTATCTTAAAGTGTATTAGAATATTTTTTTGTTTTTTATGTATTATGATCCATTTTATAAGCCAGTAAACAACAAAATACCCTCTATTTTGATAAATGTTATATTATGTAATGAATGGTTTATGAAATTAAAAAGCGAGATTCCATAGCTACCATCAAATGATGGTTTTTTTATTTACGAAAAATTGGATTAAAAACCCATAGTATAAACCCTAGAAAATATTTTAAATATAATAAAATATCTGGGTATTTTTTTGAATTATTATGTATGTGGTTTCAAAGAAAATGAATCCATATCTAGATACTAAATATGGATGTGGCTCTTACTCAGTTGTACTATAACAACCTTGCTCTTTATTTCACAATTAAAAATAATTTCTTACATAAAATATTCACTTGATACAACATAGAATATCAATATTTATAGTGTATTTGGGTCTGGAACATTATATAACAACTTAAAAGATGTTGTACACATCTTTAATGAAAAATTATTTTACATGACCACACACATTCCTTCATACTTAGAATTGCATGGGATAACATGAGGACATTCCTAAGAAAAGTATGAGATATAAATCCCAGTAAGGGAGTAAATAAGGCATTACATGAAAAGTATAGTACATGTTAGGCAATAGGAATATCAATGGAGCATTTTAGAAACATGAACATAAAGGCATGATATAGCTTGATTATAAGAACATGGAAGTATGGAAACAACATTTAACATGATATTAGCATGATCCAAGGACCATTGAACATAAATCATGAGTAAAACCTCATTTCACTTGAATAATAAAGATTAAACCTCATTTAACTTGACATATCATGATACTATTCTTTATGCAATTCATTGGATCGCTATCAGGGAACACACTTCATAATCATTTCATTTGATGCATAAGTGTGCCACATAGATCATATAACATGGACTCATTAAAAATCATAATTTATTCCATGATAATGTAATGTGTAATTAATAAATTAAACTCTATAATCAATAAGTAAATGTGTATGAAGGTGAATAACCTTTATAGAGAAATGTTCATGGTATTCACTACACAATGACTTTGGCAAGAAAAATTGTGGTGCAATTTTCACAGCATAACGACGTGACATATGAATTAATAAAAATAGTTGATGAGAGATAAATGGGTGTATTATCATATTTAATTAAAATTGAATGTAATGGGGTCATATAGGTACATGTCCCAACATATTTAATGGAATTTAATTTCATAAAACAAAATAATTTCTTTAATGAAAATGGGTAGAGAGAAATCCCTTATGGAATTTTTGCATGGTAACAATTGTACATGGGAGGCAATAATGAGAAATAAAGGGGTATATCACCTTTCAAGCATATTTATGGCAGTATGGGGGAGGTGAAAAATCATACCCCAACATTTTTAATTGAAAAAGGGTATAATAATATAAATAAATTTGGACAAAAATTAGAAAGGATGAAATAACTTACTTGGAAGTGTGATCCCAAAGTCTTGGGAGAGGCTTATTGAGAGATTGGGGCGCCTTGGTAGGATTCTATAGAGACTAGGTTAGAGTTTGGTCAAGCTCTGAAGGTTTTTATTGAAGAGGAAGTGGGAGATTGGGTGGGTTTATATTGGAAAAGAGAGCGAATTCTTTATTATATAGGGTTTGGACACCACATATTAAAATAATCAAAACCACAAACCAAACCATGGTATTCCCCATAGTTTTTTTCCAAATGAGAGTAGATCACATTATTTTATAAGACTAAGGGCCGAAAATTTTTAAATATTAGGTTTTCTTATGTGAATGTGCGTCACACTTTAAAGAAAATCATTTTAAAATGTTAAAATGTTTTACAAGTTTTGAAGAGTCAACTAAAGCTTTGTAAAATAAATAAAACATATCTAAAATAAAATAATTTTAATGGTAAAAAATAAATTGGCAGAACATGCCATTTAAAGTATTTAATTACATCACTATTGGGTTATTATGATGTCATAAAACACATTATATAATTAAACGGTATTTCACTTTTACCCAAAAATTCGACTGTCTCAGAAAATTATGAAAAATTCACCATTGTATATCTTATATTTCCTAATTCCAAACATAATATTCATTTTATCTGAATAATTTTCTATATATTTTAATTTTTAATATAAAAACCAATAGTTATAAAAAACTCATGGGTTTTGACAAAAACAGATTTGAAACCTGAATAAAAATCACAATTGTATTCATAAAAATTATACGATCAGGTATACATAATAAAAATTAATTTATTTATAATATTATATTAAAATATTATTTAATTCATAAAACCATTAAATCCTCAAAATATATTTCTTAATTGAATGTTAACTTAAAATACTATTTGTACTTTAAAAACTAATTATAAATTAAAAATAAAACATTTAATGTATATTCTATATAAAAAAATAATGTACATAATTTTAGTGATAGGTTATTGTTACATAACCCCTTATAAGACCCACATATGACCTAAGGGAAAGTTTTGCAATGGTGACAGACTCTTGGGGTGGCTCAGATAACACCACTCAGGTGGTAATTTTACTAACCTCCACTTCTCATGTAGGCGGTTCCTTTCAAGCATTACATGTTGAAGCTCGGATTGGGATTGGTCAAGAGCAAAGCTCAGTGATGCCACCACCTTTCTAAACTTTGAATAATGGGATTCTTATAGAGAAATTTTACTAGATTGGGTAATCACTTCCTTTGTTTGAGTAAATTGGATTTGTTAAAGCCCTATATTTATACTAATCATGTGATCACTATTAAATGACTATATATGCAATGCTAACAATTATTAATGGTAATTTGAAATAAAAAAGCATATAACCAAGGAAGTAAAAATGTTTTATTTAACCATTTTACATAATAAGACATTTAATTAGATCAAGAAGAATCTTCATTAATAAATGTTTCGGTCGTTACAATCTTCCCCCCTTAAGAAATTTCGTCCTCAAATTTTCATTTTCCCACACTAAAACAGATGCGGGTAACTCTACTTCATCACTTCCTCTGATTCCCCTATTTCCTCTCCAAACTTGTGGTTTTACCAAAACACATTGACGATCAGAATTGTATTATTTCATGGATTTTTTTTCCCTGAAATATAATATCATCATTGGTTTCTCTTAATAGGAGAGGTCAATATAAAATGGTACCACCTCTGGATTGAGTACATGTGATGGGTCTGGTATGTACTTGCTCACGAGTGATACAAGGAATACATCATTTACTTGAGATAGGATCAGTGGGAGTGGTAGTTGATATGCCACTACTCCAATGCGATCAAGGATCTCAAAAGGGTCGATGTACCTTGGACATAGACTGACCTTATTCCCAAATCTCAAAACTCACTGCCATGGAGATATGGGGAGGTATACCATATCTCCAACATCATACTTTAGGTCTTATCAATGATTATCAGCATAGCTATTTTTTCAACTCTGAACAGCTTTAATGTGCTGGTTGATTGTATTAACCTTATCCACCATTTCATGGACCATTTCTGGACCTAGGATTTTTTACTCCCCATCATCACCCCAACATGCCGATGTTCTTCACCTCTTCCCATAAAGGGATTCATAAAGATCCATTTGGATTCATGAGTGGAAACTGTTATTTTGAGAGAACACAACCTGAAGAAGATGTTGATACCATCTTCCTCTGAAGTCCATTGAGAATGCTCTCAATATATCCTCAAGTGTTTGGATAGTTCTCTCAGAATGTCCATTAGTTTGAGAATGATAATCCTTACTGAAGTTCAGATCATTATTCAGAGCATGTTAAAGAATCTTCAAGAGCATAGAAGTGAATCATGGATCTTGATTGGATACAATAGATAGTTGTACTCCATTTCAGCCTTACCACTTCTCTGATATATATCCTTTGTAGTTGATCTAATGAGAAATCCTATTGAATTATAAGGAAGTGTGAAGTCTTTATAATATGATCCACAATAACCCAGATAGAATTGTTTCCATTGGATGTCTTCAGAAGTGAAATGAAAATGTAAATGGTGATGTTATCCCATTTAAATACTAGTATGGGTAATGGTTTTATAATCCCCTTTGAATTATGCAACTCATGCTTCACTTGCTGACATACCGGGCACTTTGATGTATACTCAGATATCTCCTTCTTCATGTTATCCCACCAATAATACTCTTGGAGATCTCGAAACGTGTTTGTGGTTCCTGGGTAGATGGAGAAATTTGAACTATGTGGATCATCCAAAAGATCATTCATTAACTCCAGATTTGATGGAACACATATTCATGTCCAAAATCTCACAAATCCTTCATCATTAACATTGACCTCCAATTATTTCCATTTTTTTATTGTTTCCACTTTATTTTGAATTCACACATCATCCTTTTGAGCATATTTTAACTTTTCCAAAAGATATGGTTGAGAAATCATTTGTGAAAAGATTGATTATGTTCCCTTCTTTATGATTCCCATGTCCATATTCATCAAATCTATGAAGATTGATTCATTTTCAATTCTCATCAATGATAGAATCATTGGATCCTTTCTAATTAGAGTATATGACACCTTTTTTTCTTTCCCAGCAAGGTAATGGACTGAGCAGTCATAGTCTTTGATCAAATCTAACCATATTTGTTGGGGAATGTTCCACTATTTTTGTGTGCATATATTGTTGGGGCTTTTGTGATCAAATTATAATTTACACTTCTCCCCAAAGAGGTAATGTCGCAAAAAATATTAAAGTGAATATTACTGCAACCAAATCCAGATCATGTGTTGTATATTTTTTCTCTTGAAATTTGAATTTCCTTGAAGTATAGGAAATAAATTTTTCATTTTGAATCATCAAAAATCCCATTCCCTTCTTTGATGCATCACTAAATACCACAAAAAGTTCTCCACTTGCGGGTAATGTGAGCACGAGCGTAGTGATAAGTCTTCTTTTCAACTCCTTAAAGAACTCTTTGTGTTCATCACTCCAAGAAAATATGACTCCCTTCCAAGATATTTTTGTAAGATGGTTTTAAAATAGTGATAAATTTCTCAAAAATCAGCAATAATATCTATCTAACCCCAAGAAGCTATGGATATCCATCACCGATGTTGGCCTCAGATATCCCTCTATTGTATCTTCCATGGAGGGATCCATAGATATCCCATTTCTTGTGATGATATGACCAAATAATGATAACTCCTTCAACTAGAACTAACACTTTTTGTACTTTTCATATAGCTTATCCTCTCACAAAGTCCCTAGTATATTACTTAGATTCTCCTCATGCCCCCTTGGTTTTAGAGTATATTAGAATATCTTCTATAAAGACAACCACAAATTTGATGAGGTAATCTATAAAGAATCTATTCATTATGTCTATGAAGATTTTTGGATAATTAGTTAATACGAAGGGAATTACTATGAATTTATACATCTCGTATCTTGTACAAAAAGAAGTCTTGGGGATATCCTCTTTCTTCACCCTTACATGGTAATATACCGACCGAACATCCACCTTGGAGAATTATTGTGCTCCACATATCTAATAGAACAAGAAAACAATTTGTGGTAAATGATACTTGTTCTTTATAATTATTTTTTTGAGATCATGATAATCGATGAAAAGGTTCATTGACCAATCCTTCTTCTTGATAAAGAGGACCGGTTCACCCCATGGTGATGCACTTGGGAGTATAAACCCTTTATCTAGATTCTCCTCTAGTTGTTTCTTCGGATCCTCAAGCTCCACAACATCTATTCTATAATTATTCTTGGATATTGTCAGAGACTTAGGTATAAGATAAAATCATAATTAAACATATTTTCTAGGAGGAAGACCATGAAATTCTCTGGGAATCACTTCAGCAGATTCCCTCACAATAGGCATGTAATCGAGGATGGATGGTTCTTTAGACTCAATCATCTGAGAAATATATGCATGGTCATAGGTAAGTAATATCCACACTTGAGATAATGGTGCTAATGAATATTCATCCTCTTCCTTACACTTATATAGAATCGGGGGTCGATTCTCCATTTGGAGAGTGATTCCCCTCTCATGGAAATTTAGGTTGGATATATATAGGGAAATCCAATCCATGCCAAGAATTGCATAATATTCCACCAAAGGCAGTATGAATAGGTTTTCTAGGAATTTTAATCCACAAATTATGATAGGGAATGAGTTATATTCATGGTATGCAATGATTTCCCCATTTTCCATTGTTACTAACATCATTACTTCCATGATTTATGGTGGTGTTGGGATTGTTCTACTAAAATTTCAGGATATAAAATAATGATTAGAACTAAAATCAAAAAGTACATTCTCTTTTTCTAAATGAATAAATAGTGTAAATGTCACCACATCATTGTTGGGGTTCACTTCGGCAGTAGTGATGGAAAAATCTCACCCTTTCTTTCTTGGAGGTTGTTGGTTGCCTCTGAAAACCCTTGGATTAGGGAACTAGTATCAAATTTCCCTGGTTTTTTATAGTTGAATAAATGAATAACATGCTGATGGTCAAATAGAGTGTTCATATCCTCTATCATAGCTATGGGGTTTTCTTGTCAGAAGGTAATGGCTAGGTTCCATTATTTTCAACACCTAAAGAATTTTGTCATCCACTTCAGACAATTTCCATGGTGCTTCATTCCGCACCATTGGAAAGTGGGGTGTTGGATTTTCTTAGCACCATTGGATTTATACATTTGACTAAAAAAATTAAAATCCACCTTATTCTTCTTATCCCCATGATACCCCTGAGATTCAACGATCTTCATTTCGACTTTGTGGGAACATCAGACAATTTATTCATTGATATCGAAGTAACAGATCATCAGGGATTTCCGTAAGCTTGGTTTTAGCCCACCAAAGAAGCGGTCAACCTTAAATTTAGGGGTAACAACAAATTGGAGGTGTATCATGAAAACCTTTTTAATTTTTCCTTGTACACTCCAATAAATTTGTCATCTTTTTTGCTTAATGGCATGGAAGACCCCTTTCCATATTAAGTTGAATGGTGCACATAAAATATTTATCAAAAACCATTTTCCAAAACTATTTTCATTCCAATTTCTTGATATCTTCCTCAGGATTCGTATTTTTGATCAATGTCCTCCATTGATAAGCTTCACCATTCATACGATAAGCAACCAGAAGAACCTTCTCTTGTTCGGAACATTGAAGGATGGAGAAGATCATTTCAATGGAGTTGATCCAATTTTTTCCAATTGAGGGATCCGATAATCCTTTAATTGTAGGAGACCTTTGTCTCATGATGTTCTCGATTGTGACTTTTTCTTTCATAGGGGGGTTGAACATTCCTTTTGACCCATGGTTATATTTAAATCTTGAGTTAACTGAGAGAGTATCAGGACAATGTTTGTGATTCCCACTCCCATCGAATTTGGAATCTCATTAGAATAGTCAATATATTGATCATCACATATGTGGTTAGCCTGAGTCCTCATATTACAGGCCATTGGATGGAATAAAATGAAAGTTAGGGGTAACACATAAAGGGTAATCCCTATAAAGAAAGGGATAAATTATATATTAGACATATTTCCTTAACTTATGAATTCATAGGCTTCAATATATGTAATCCATGATCTACCTCCCAAAATATATTCTTCAGGGGAATTTTTCCCTTAATAATGGTTCATACTAACCTCATGAATTTAGAAAAGCTTATCTCATGGGAGTTTCATACCCATGAGTGCATCAAGGCCCATTTTCATGCATCATTTCCCGTTCAAGTCTTTCCCAAAGTGGTGTTTTCAGGTTTTAACCCTAGATACATCTGTTCCATAGCCGCCTCTACATGCTCATATCTAGACAGGGATGTATTTTCCTGATAAAATACTTACTCAATACTAACCAAAATTTAAGGATTTTTTATTATACATAGTGTTATCCCTACGGATTTCACTAGGGTTTTCTAATCCTAATCCAAAAAATAACTAAACTGATCCACTGATACCGACTATAACAACCCTGCTCTTTATTTCACACATAAAAATATATTATTACATAAAATATTCACTTGATACAAAATATAATATAAATAGGTGTAGTGTCTTTGGTGCTTTCGAACATTACATAACAACATAAAACATTAAATACACATCTTTATTGAAAACTTCTTTTTCATGACCACGCACATTCCTTCATACTTAGCATTGCATGGGATAACCATAGGAAATGTATAAGAAAAGGGTGAGATATAAATCCCAGTAAAGGAGTAAAAAAGTAATGACATTAATAGTACAAAACATGTTAGGCAATAGGAATATCAATGTTGAATAATAGAAATATCACCATAAAGGGATGATATAGCATGATTATCATAACATGGAAGTGTGGAAACAACATATAACATGATATTAGCAAGATCCGAGGCTCATTGAACATGGATAATGAGTAGAACCTCATTTCACTTGAATTATTAAGATTAATACCTCATTTCACTATATGTAACATGATACCATTCGTTAACAAATGCATTGGAGTGCTATCAGGGTGCACCCTTCTTAATCATTTCATTTGATGCATAAGTGTGCCACATGGATCATATAACATGGATTTATTAAACATAATCATTTATTCCATGAAAATGGAATGTGTAATTCATTCATGAAACTCTATAATCAATAATTAAAGGTTTATTATGGTTAAAACCCTTGATATATAAATGATCATGGTATTCACTACATAATGACTTTGGCTTGAGAAATCATTGTGCAATTTCGTCAGCATAACTACATGACATAAGATTTCATAAAAATGGTTGATAAGAGAGAAAGGGGTGTCTCATCATATGTAAATGAAATATAAATTATGGGGGTCATATAGATAAATTTCCCAATATATTTAATGGAATTTATATTTTTAATACAAAAGAATTTCTTAAATGTAAATAAGGAGAGCGAAATCCCATTCAGAATTTCCGGATGGTAATTAGTGTACATGAAAGAAATTAATGAGATACAAAAGGTTATAAAATCATTAAAACATAAATATGGAAGTATTGTGAGGATAAAAAGCATACCTCAACATTTTTAGTTAAAAAAAGGGTATAATAATATAATAAAATTTGGACAAAAGTGAAAATGGAAGAAATCACTTACATGGAAGTGTGTTCCAAAATTATTAAGAGAGGCTTGATAGAGGATTATTAAGAATTGGGGATCCCTGGGAGGATTACATAGAGAGGATTTCATAAGGTTTTTAGGCTCCAAAGGTTTTTAGTGAAGAGGAGTTGGGATCGTGGGTGGGTTTATATATGAAAATAGAGGGAATTCCTTATTATTTATGTTTTGGACACCACACATTAAACTAATCAAAACCGCAAACCAAAACATGGTTTTTTCCATGGTTTTATATAAAGTGGAGTGGAAAACATTATTTTATAATTTACATGGCCGAAATTCATAAAATATTATGCTTTCTTATGTGGAGGTGAGTCACACTCTCAAGGAAATCATTTGAAAATTTGAAAATGTTCTATAAGTCTTGGAGGGGTCACTAAAGCTTTTTAAAATAAATAAAACAAACCTAAAATCAAATTATTTTAATGATAAAACATATATTTTCCAAAAATATTATTTTTAGTATTTTATTACATCACTATTGGGTCATTATGATGTCATAAAACACAATATATAATTAAGCGGTATTTAATTTTTACCCAAAAAAATTGATTGTCTTAGAAAATAATGAAAAATTTACCATTGGATAAATTTGATGTTCTGATTCCAAAAATAATATTCATTTTATCTAAATAATTTTCTAAATATATTAATTTTTAAAATAAATACCGATATTTAAAAAAATAATGGGGTTTGACAAAAAACGACTTTCAAACCTTAATAAAAATTACAATTGTATTCATAAAAATTATAAGATCATTTATATTTAATAAAAAGGATTTTAGTAATAATATTTTATTAAAGTATTATTTAATTCCAAAATAAATTAATTCATCAAAATACATTTCTTAATTGAATATTAACTAAAAATTCTATTTTTTCTTTAAATACTATTTACAAAGTAACAATAATCAAATGAATATATATTTTATATATAAAAATATTGTACATAATCTTAGTGATAGGGTCTTGTAACATAACCCCTTATAACACCCGAATTTGACCTAAGGGTATGGTGTGTGATGGTGACAGACTCTTGGGGTGGCTTAGATAACATCACTCGAGTGGTAATCTCTACTAACTTCCACTTCTCCTCTAGGTGGTTCCGTTCAAGCTTAACGTGTTGATTCTCATCTTTGGCATGGTCAAGAGAGAATACTAGTGACACAACCTCCTTTACGATCTCCAAAAAATGGTCTTCGTATGGAGAAATTCTATTGGATGAGGCCATCATATTTTTTTTGAGTAAATTAGATTTGTTAAAGCCCTATATTTATACTAATCATGTGATCTCTGTTCACCAACTATATTAGCAATCGTAACAATTATTAATGATATTTTGAAATAAAAAATCATATAACCAAGAAGGTTCATATGTTTTATATAACCATTTTACACAATAAGAAATTCAATTAAATAAAGATGAATTTTCATTAATAAAAGTTTGGGTCTTTACGTGTACCTAGGGGTAATAACCCCCAAAAGGTCACATTGAGATGGAATCAATTTACACCTTGTGCATGAAAATGGGCATTTATTCACAGCTACATTGACACTCATGGGGGGTTTTCTTTGGTTAGTCACATTATTTTACAACACATTATAAATGATATATAGATAATGTAAGTTTTTTAATATTTAAGTTTATCATCCTAGAATCAATATCTTATAAAATATTATGATTATGATTTCTTTTAGAATTTTTTTATAAGATTCTCAATAGTAACAAATTTATCACTTAGGTTTTAGATGTATTGAAATAAATAACAGGAAATAGAAGGACTCATTCAAAAAAAGAATGCAACATACATTTTGATGAAGACCTTCCCAATATGCAGGAGGTAGAGTTGAAAATATTATAATGACGACGAATCAGTTAAATCAAGTATTGAACAACAACAAAAAACATGTGAATCATCTTACTTCACTATGGAAGGAACAATTAACAATTTAATACTTTATGCATCAAAAAACACATATTTTTAGTGGAACCACTGATCCACTAATCACAAAATAATGGATTAACAATCTGTATTTTTTTCCTATTCTTCATTATTCAAAGAAAGATAAGTTTACATTGGTAATATGTCACATAGAGTGAGAATCTAATAATTGGTGGATATTGATCAAGAAACCAAAGAAAAATGCTGATGTGGACTCTGTGAGATGTGAATAATTTAAAAAGGAATTTTTCATCAATTATTTTTCTTATACCCTCTAATATAAAATGGAGAGGGAATTCCATGAGATGAAACAAATAGAAAATGAATCGGTGGGGAATTTTGAGATGAAATTTACAAGGATTTTGTGTTATTCTTTAAGATTTATTATCAATTCTAAACGGAAGACAGATGGATTATTTGGTGGACTAAGACCCTATCTATAGAACGCATTGGAAATATGATACTTTGGGAGTTGTGAAGCGATAGTGTAGTGTGCTCTCAAAGTTGAAATAGAGTTCATAGTTTCCCAATGGAATCATCAATGAAATGAAAATAATAGAAATATGATTTTTTTGGGAAGAATCTTTATTAGAATAATGTTCAAAGTTCTATGTGTAACAAATGAGGGAAGATGCATTTGGGTAATTATTTTCAAGTAGGTGTAATGTGATAAAAGTGTGAAAGATATGTATGCATAGCTCAAAATTTCTATAGAGATGTAAAAAATACTAGAAACTCATGATATATCCCCAATTTATAATCATGTATACAAGGCCGAAAACCATGGATATAGGTAATATCCATGTTTTGGGGAACCATGGCTCCATTTGGAATGTAAATAGGGCCAAATATATATCCATGATTTCCACTATGGGAGTACACCTAAAGCCATTATTGGAAACTATCGTTATAGGAAATTCCATTGAAATATATAACCGCAGTTAACACCATGGTAGTAATGATATAACCATGGTTTTGAACCATGGATATTGATAATTCCATTGAAATCTATTTACAAAGCCTGAAATAATTGAACTAGGCTAATAACCATGGTTCAAACCGTGAAAATAGGCTTAATGCCACCATTTTAACATGTGGCTATAACCTTTAATTTCTAGAAAAAAAATTATCATCTATACTATCAAGGAATACCACCATGGCTATATCTTTGTTTCCAAAAAATAGAAACATCTTATTTATTGAATCCTACTACACCATGCACCCTGCACTCTACACAGCACCTGGAACCCAGATAAAACTCACAGATGAATAAAAAAGATGAGTAAAAATAACTAAACCAATTGTAGAAATATTTTAGATTGTTTTTGGTGAAAATGATATTTTAATTATTCTTAAGAAACTTATTAGTTCATGGGGACAGCTAGAGAAGTGTTGGAGTAATAAGAAATGAATTTGATGAATTTATGCCCCTAGATAGGAAGCATCTTGTATTGTTATTTTCTTGACCATTATTAATGTTTTATGTGAAGTGAAAATGGACAATTTCTACATAATAAAGGGATTTATAGTTCATATGTGTTATTTTGAATATGTTCAAGTAATAATGGTTAATTGGAAGACCATGCCATGCAATTGAGTACCATTCTATGGTGGTTTCAAAACATGGATTAGTTTTGTATTGGAAGAATACCTATGTATAGGGGACTAGATATATGTGAAAGTTGGAATCCCTGGATGAGGATGATGGAAATAAATTAAAGAATGTAATAGGGATAAATATTCCTAGTATAAAAAATCTATTTTATGCAAATGAAAAAAATGATATTGTCCTCAATGTGATTACTTTATTTTAGAATATCAATTAAATGGGAAAATTAATGGATATAAAATTGTTTTGGAATCCATAATTGAATTTCATAATACATTTTGGAAATTGGAAGGGTCACAAAAGGTGTTTTTATTGTGGTGTGGGGCTTGTGAATGATTATCTAATGTAATATTATAGAGTTCCCTTGATCATGTATAAAATTTAAGGGAAGATAATGAGAATTTTCTGGTTTGTGTTGATGAGATTACATTATTAAGAAGGAATTATGTAGTTTAAAATGAAAATATCCCCTCTCTTGTTATTGATTAATGTGAAGAAGATACACATTCTATTAATAGAAATAAAAGTATTTCAGATACAAATGAATATATTTGGATACCGAGTCGGAATTCCACATTGAAAGCTTAAATAAATAATTTAAAATAGGTGAAAATACCATTTCAAAGATCCAAAACCAATTTTCAAAGCATATAAACATTATATAATAATGAAAAATGTTTTCAAAACAAACAAGAAATTATGGAATCCAAATTAAAGGGTTAGGCACGGGGAACCTTCCTAAAAATCAAAGCATTCTACTATTGATGAAAACTAAAATATTCTACTTTTTCTTCATGAATATGAACATTTATATATATATAAGGACACCCACCCCTATGTACATATTTTCATGGCCAAATATGAATATGGGGTTCTTAGATATATGTTTATACTTACATATACCCCTTTAACACTTATACATGTATGCATCTATTATATCCATACATAAGCACACCTAACCCCAGAATATATATTCATACTTCCATGAGTGTATACATATACAGGGGGAACATATATATTTATACACCTACCTATGCATACACATGTATGTTACCATCGACAATAGTGACTCAAATCCACCTCAATGAGATCGAAAACACACTTCCGAAATAGAGGGAACCCAAAAATCAAAATATTCCCTAATTAATATTGCTCTAGATAATAAAAATAGAAGAAACATTACCGAAAACCAATGTCGAACTCATTTCCATCAATGGTGGTGGATAGAGCTGGCCTCATCATAAGAAACCACCTATAATGAAGTAATGTGAAAAGAAGTGAGATATAATGGCTTCTTATATATATGTGATATTCATTTAAACTGTACATGATAAATATAAGAAATGAGGAAATAATATTCATATAGATTGTTAATATTTTGATAGGAAATGAAAAAATGATAGTAATGGTTTGAAAATTCTTTCATTTATATGTGAAGTTATATTAAGTATTTAAATCATACAATGAAAATTATTGAGAGAAGAGGAAGAATATAATTATATTTTTAGTTTCAAGAAGAGCTTTATTTTTATTATTTATTTATCTTAAAATGTTTCTTATTGTTTCCCTTTAATAAGAAACAATTTATACACTTGTTTGTACCATGAAATATTTTTTAATCCATTTTTCTTTTACTATTGTCCAATTTTTGATTTTATGAGAGTTATTTTCTTGAAATCATCTGTGAAAATTGTTAAATAATGGAGGCTATTAGGTTGAAAAATAATTACTAATTCTAATGATATATTATGTATGAAAATATACTAGTTTGAATTACATAGTGATAGAACACTGATGTGTGAAATATTCTTGTGAACTCAAGTTTTATCAACCATTTTTCCAAATAGGACCCCTTAACAAAACCTAAACTGAACAACATATTGGTCTAAATTCAAGATAAGATAGGTATGAAATTAGGCTAGTTAATTATTTATAAGAGCATTACCATCCATAAAAACACCAATTTCCTATGGTATGGCTACATTGCTACAAATGAAGCAGCCTTTACCTCCACCGAGGGTGCTGGTGTTGGTGGTGGTTTGGATATAAACACCCCCATCCTTGTGGTAATGGGTTTTGGAAATTGTGGTAAAAACTCCTACATCACTATGAACTAGGTTTTTTCTAATGATAATGTTATGGTTAATTATGACTTCCAATTTTCCTATGAAGACTATATTGTGGCATGATATAGTGGAAGAGTTGGTTCGGGAAGTATCTTTGACATGTCCAATGTTGGTCAAGGTGGGATCTATATTGGGGGTGGTTTGGGAATGATGGGGTTTCCCCTGATCTGTTATGTACCCTTCATTACTTTAATGGACTCATGGATGATCTTATTAATGGATAAATATTAATGGTATCACATATTTAGTTCTTATGAGGTTAGAATAATTCATGGATCAGATCAACTGGTTGTATCTCATTGATTTAGGGTTCTATAAAAAGTCAAGATATTATATACCACCCATATTGGTAATATTAATGAAGTAGTTTGAATTTAATCCATATAAGTCTCCCATATTAGAATAAGTGAGGTGAAATGTCATGTTTCATACATTCCCCACCCTTAAATATGAACATAAGGATAGCCCTCATATATCACTCACTGGATGGTTCTAAGGATTTTATTGAAATAAAGATATAGATTTTCACAACACTTCTCAGATATAGTGATCCATGTTATCAACAGAACAACAAGGTTGACTTGATTACATCTCATATTAAGCATGTTAATTTTCTTAATATATCTATATATTTCTATATAATTTCCACTAAAGTGATCCATTGTTTCTCACTTATTATGGTAAGGAAATTCATATAGTCATCAACTATTTTCTTAGGAAGTATAAAGTGTAATGTGTTGAATAGAAAATAATGGAATAGTATTATATCCTAATATAATTACATCCACACATCATCCAAGAATGTTTAATTTTTTATATGGATTTTTCAGGCAAGTTCATGTTTCTTAGAAAATCCTCCAGTTTACCCATAGTAAAACACTCTAATGGTAGAACATATGAGGATGTAATTTCTGAGGCATCTCTTGTGAGTGACATGGTTTCACTAGTTGATAACAATAGTTGTTTTATAGGCTATAGGTTCAATAATATTTTTTGGTATGATGGTTTCCTCACAGATACTAGGGGATCCAATAGCTAGATTGTGACTAAATATTTCATATTGATCATTGAATCTTCAGGGCTAGAAGAGCATGGAGATGGTGTTATAATTTTCATTCCAGTACAAGGGTGTTAATTATAAGTATTAAAATTCTATATTAAAGATTTAATACCTTGATTGTTGAATATACATTATCATAAGGTTCCATATCCTTCCAAGGAAGAGAGACTTCCCTTAGATACTAGAGTGGTTAGGATACCATGAATAAAATATATTCCCCAACATCTAGTAATATAAGAGTCTAAATCTCGATAAAAATATGATCAATTCGTAAAATTAGATGTCTAATTAGTGGTATAATAGACTCTACTTGAATGATCAATGAAATTAAAATAATTAAAGAGGAATATTATCTTAAAATGGTAGTGGTTCATCCATTCAGAGGAAGACCCATTATAGATCCATAGAACATCATTCTATGAAAGGTTAGATGCTACTCATTTTTTAACAAAAATCCAAAACTATGAGAAGATGTATGAAATTTCTGAAGTCTTTCATTCTATAAATCCAATGGAGTTTGAACCCTTATTTACTATAATTGTTGATTTATAAAATTTGTTCCATAATATTTCATTGAATTTATAATATTTTTTAGATTCTAAATAAAAAATATTTCATAATTCAATAAGAATAATATGGGTTTCAATTTCATGAGATTATTTGAGTCTTCATATAGTAAAAATTAAAATATTTCACTACATATAAAAATATAATTATGAGTGTATACACATGCATCTCTTTTCATTATATACTTATATGGACTTGATTATAAAACAGGTTATATGAAAAGGGAATGTTGATAATTTTTAATTAAATTTTAATGATGATGATAATGAACCATCCCTGAACCAACTAGTTACATCTTTATTATATTTTAGTATAGAGGTGTAAATAGGTTTTGTAGATCCTTGAGTAGAACAACAATGAGGAGAGACCTTCTTCCCCGCGCCACCAAGTGTTGAACAAAGTGAAAATTTATGTCCAATGGGGTTTTATAAAAATGAAACACTATAGTTGTATGTTATAATGAATGACCTAAAAGAGGTTGATTCCCCCCTAACCTAAAAAAATTACACACATCATATCATCGAGAAACCGGGATAATATCAACACGCCAGTGCATTCGCAAGGGATCCCATAGATGGTGTAATAAAATAACATAACATAACATTAAGTTTAAATTTATTTATATAAAGGTAAACACTACAATATAATATGATAATAAATGAAATGAATTTCTAAATTTAGTTAATGATTCAAACAATTTCAGAATTACATTTTATGAAAACCATAGATAGTAACAAACATATGGTTAATACAAAATTTAATATGGACAATTGGATAAATGTTCATATAAAAAGTCATATTAATTAATGAATATTAATCCTTATCATTTCATTGACCAACATATATGGTCAATATGAATATTCCATAAATGCAGACATGTGAAAAATTATACTAATTAATTCATAAGGGAATTTAAATACAAATTGAAAAATGACCATTTTCAGTCTTAAAAGAAAAAAATACACATGGTGATTCTATAACTAAATTTTTAATCCAGTAATCAAATCAAAATTTAGCACCAAAATACAAGAATAAGTTGATAGTGTCACTAATATCTAACTCTATGTAAATGTAAAATATGAAATTAATTTTTTTATTTAGGGATGTTCATATTTGGAAACAAAGAAACAAAAAATTTAGCATGAATAAAATGACATAAAATGATCCCTCTCATGTGAAAAAAACATTGTAGAACCATTCCATAGATGATTGATTTGGTACATTCATTTATTGATTAAGAAATATAAGCAATAAAACTAAAAATTAAAACTAAAAAAAGTGGATGATTAAAGAAAACAAAAATAAAGCGAATGTTGTTTAAATGGAGATAACCAAACCACATCATAGATAAAAATCAACCCCACCCTTCATTTCATTGGAGAGACCTGAACATTAATAATATCAATTAGTTTACAATAATTAAGAATAATAAAATTATCACTCAAATATATCAAGATGACTATAGAATATTAAAATCTTACTTGTTCAATGTACACGGATTGAAGAATAAAGAAATATAAATTGATAAAAAAATATCCATGTCTGAATTGATTCAACTTATTCATGCTACTTTACCTGGATAACACACTCTAATATGATATCCAAATTTCGGGCTTACACCTATACCCAATTTCAATGAATTAAAAATAAATTTTTTAAAAATGGGAATGAGTAAATGTAATAAAAAAGTATGTAAAGAAACATGTCTTGATTAAATAATGGTATCTACCTATATCTTAATGATTGATTGTAGAGACCCATTTTGTCATACATTCAACCACTCCAAAAATAGCTGGCACAAACTTTTTTTTTGATATTTTCTTCCATGAACTGGTTCTTCCACTGAAATATGGGCATTAAAATATGATTATATGAAGAATATATATAGTAAAAAACCCACTTTACTTAATGAATGATGAATATAAAATATTTACACTAAGAACCTCTAATGCATAAGGAATAGGTTTAGTCATAAAACATGAATTTTGAAACATAATTCAAATTCCATGTTTCATATATTTAAAAAAATGACATATATATTTCTAAATGGAATGAATATTACATAAATTGAATTCATATTTCATAAACAGAATGCATATTGCATAAACAAAATGAATATTTCATGTTGCATATATCTGAAAATAAATTGATTTTTTAAGAACACATTTAAAGAACTATATTTTCAATAAATTTCAATATTACCTCACATAAACAATATTAAAAAAAATCCATCATTTTTATAATATGAATAATAACATGGAATTGAATATAAGATATTAGAAATATGGATACAAAAATTGAAATAAATTATTCACACATCATAGAAAAAAGAACATGAAAAAAATTCTCCATGATAGATGACTGATTATAATACCAATATTATAGTAGAAAAAATTAAACAATAAAATAAATAAACATAACAAACATTTTTACTAAATTAGGAAGAACAAAAACCTTTGAATGAATGAGAAGCGGAGCCGGTGAGAAGAAGTACCTTCTCAATCGATTTAACAGGAATATATATAGAATAGTTAAAGGGGTTAATTAAAAGTTATATTAATTATACAATGAAAATGGATGAAAAATAAATGGAAAATAAAATAAACCCAAGAAACGTGAAAAATTGAAATAAAAGAAATTTATAGAAGCAATGAGACAATAAATAGATACAATCAAACCCTATATGGAATTAAAAAGTGTATTTTAAGGATTTAAACTCAAGAAAGTGTACCAGAAGACTAAAATCAAAGGTCAACCAAGAAAAGTGACCCATTGTAGTTCTATGAATATGTCATATGATGTCATTTTTTAAAACTCTATGCATATATTAAAAAATATTTGTACAAGAAAAATATGTTATTTATGTGATATGTAAAACATTATTGGATGAAAATATATGTGCAAATAAAAATGAAAGTTCAGTTTTGAAAATTGGTCAAGAATGGAAACTGTATCTTGATAACCAAGGGGTGATGTGCATGAGGACAACACCTGAACAACAATTATGAAGATGTGTAACTTCTTAGAAATGAAGTCATATATAGGAGGTGACAACCTGAAATCAGGAGAAATCACTGGATTATAACCATAAATATGTACATAAAACTAAGATCATCAATGACAATCTTGATTTTGATATATCATATTAAAAAATAGTGGAATAATCGTTCAACCATAAATAAAATAAAATTATATTTTATGAATACATATAAAGGAGTATATTTTCAATAAATTCCAACATTACCTCACATAAATTACAGTAGAAAAAAATTTCAATCTTATAGATAGTATGAATAATCCTGTGGAATTTAATATGTCTTTTCAGAAATATGGATACAAAAATTGAAATTAATTATAGAAAAATTAGAGAATATAATACAAAAAATATTCTCCATGATAAATGACTAATTATAATACAAATATTATAGTAGGATCAAATTAAACATGAAAAAAAATAAAAATACTAAAACAAACCTCGTTATAAAATTAGGAATAAAAACAACCTTTAAAGGAAAGAGAACCATAATTGGTGAACATAATTATATATTAATTGCATTTACCTAGAATATAAGGGGACTATTCAAGGGGTTAATGAAAATTCGAATTAATTAGTAAATGAAAATGGATGAAAAATAAATGATAAATAAAATAAATCATAGATGAAAGAAAAATCAAAACAAATTAATATTAGAGAATCATAAGGACATCTAATCGATAAAAAAACTATGCGATTGAAAGTATAGTTTAAGGATCTAAACTCAATAAATCATACCAGATGACTAAAATTGTAGGGATAATGAGAAAAATTATTTTTTTAGTTAGAATTGTGGAATATATGACTCAAAAATAGGGATCTGAATACTAAAAATCTATGTAGGGGTAATAGAGAAAATTGATCCATCTTATTTGGAATAGTAGAAGTCGTGAATTAAAATTTGGGAGAAAAATATTGAATATCTGGGGAATTTTAAAATTAAAATAAGGAAGAACAAAAAATGATCAAATAGAATTCTGTTACTGAGTAGAGAGGTTTCGATTTGATGATCGTATTGATTACTGAGTGGATGCATGGAAGAAGGTCATGGTAGGGATATGGAAATAGTCGGTATTATGCTTTGTTACCATGATTTTATGGAGTAAGAACAAAGAGAGGTGGAATATTCCGTGAAGGGTCTTGGGAATCATGGTTTGTGTCAGAGAGGAAAGTGGTGTGTAGGGCATCATCTTTAGCATCAGGGGAGGGGTGGGGGTTGAGGGTGTTGGGTGGGGAGTCATCAAGAGCGGCATTGGGGATTAGAATTAGGGGGAAGAGATCTAGCATGAGTGTAATGGGAGGACCATATGAGGGTAATAGGTGGAATATTGTGGGTAAGAGGAGATGTGAGTAAGGAAAACAAACAAAATTGAACCTTATTACCATGGTTTTTGTAAAACTGTGTCTTTAAGAATTCATATAGACACAACAATCATTAAACCATGACTATAAATAAATAAATGGCCACAAATCTATAAAATCATGGCTATAGTTATGTGGCTATAGATAATTTTTCTAGTACTGAAAGGCTCAATATCTAAATTCCAATGAAAAAGGGAAGATGATGAAATCACAACCTTTTGTTCACTGATTCAAGTGTGGGGAACTTGAAAATTATACTAACCAATATCCAAATCATAAGATAACTTTGGGAGGCCACCATAAACTCTGAATAAGGTCAATGATCAAAATTGTGATTTTTCAATTAGGATGGTTTAATTCATGTCTCCAAATGATGTTATGGTAGGTACACTATTCATCCACACAACTCTAGTAAGTGCATTGTTTGATTCTTTTTCTACTCATTAATTTATTTTTTTATGTTTTCAAATAACATCAACATAAACCATTAACTACTTGTGGTAGATTTGTTTGTTAAAAATTGTGAAGGAACTATTCAAGATTCAATGATATACATGGATTCCCCTTTTAAATTTGGTGAGTACAATATCTCTACAAACTTGGTGATCATTATGATGGTGTAGTTTTACATAATACATGAGTTAGTTTGGTTGTCAAAGTATAATTCCATGATCAACTGTAAAAGAAAGGATATTTTAGAAGTCTTTAAGGAAAAACCACTATTCGTCTTCAAAGGATATATTTCCCTGCTTAATTATTTCCAATAACCACCACCTATTGTATTCTTTATGGAAATTATTGGAATAGAAGAAGAAAAACAAATCCTAAAGATAGGATATGTGACCATTGCTCGGAAATACATTAATTTATTTCCTAATGCGTTATCAGGACCACCCACAGATAGAGTGGTAGAATTATCAATTGAACTTATACCAAGATCTAAGCCAATATCTAAGACCCCATACAAAATTGAATATGTGGAATTAGAGGAGTTTAATAAGAAACATTATGATCTGTTGGAGATGGGTTTTGTTCAACCAAGTGTGTCTCTATAGGTAGAACCTATTCTTTTTGTAATGAAGAAGGATAAATAAATATAACTATGAATTGATTATAGTGAACTTAATAGTATCCTAATGAAGAACTAATATCCTTTTCCATGGATTGATTATTTTCTCGACCATCTTCCTGGAGTTTAATTATTTTCCAAGATTGATCTTCAGGATGGGTATCATCAATTAAGGGTGAAAAAAGAATATATCCAAGATTCTACCTTCCAAAAAACATATGGGCATTCTGAGTTTGTTGTTAAAACCTTTGACTTTAATAAAACTCCTACCATATTTATGGATTTAATGAATAGATTCTTTAAGGACAACCTTGATAATTTCATGGTGGTATTTATTGATGATTTCCTATTATTTTAGAAAATCCATGTGGGGAATGAAAATCATCTAAGGGGAAAATTAAAAACTTTTATGGTGGATAATTTTTTTGATAAATTCATAAAATGTGAGTTATGGTTACAAGAAGTCACATTATTGTGATAAATTATGTCCAGTAAGGTAATCTTAGTGGATCCAACAATGATAGATGTTGTAGTAGAGTAACCACATCCAACATCTTTAACTGATATTCATAGTATTATTTGACTAGTAAGATTATATGGAGTGTTTGTGAAAAAATTTCATGGATTTATAGTCCACTAACTAAGTTAACTTGAATGAGTGTTAAGTTTATTTGGGAGACAGAGTGTGAAAAATGTTTCCAAGAACCAAATAAGAGGTTGGTTAGTGAACCTATGCTAACTTTACCCTATAATGGGGAAGTAATTATCATTTTTGGTGATCCATAATTATAGGGAATTGGATATGTAGTCATTAAAAATGAAATAGTTATTTATTATTCATCGTGATAGTTAAAGACTCATGAATATAATTACCCTTCCCATGATTTGGAGTTAGCTTTAGTCATTTTTTCTAAATATATTGAGAAACTATCTTTATTGGGAAAAGTGTGGTATATACATAGACCATTAATGTTTAAAGTATATATTCACATAGAAGGAACTAAACATGAGACAAAGGATATAGTTAGGTATTCTTAAAGAATAAGATTGTTTGATTCATTACCACCCCGGGATAGAGAACAAATACATAGATTAATTTAGTAGGAAATATATGGGTGTTCTTTCAATGATGTGGATCAAATTAAATCCACTGATCATGGATTTAGTATGTTTAGACATGGTAATCATAAGATAAGGGACATCATCAATTATATAAAAAATTATTTCTCAACCAACATTACTTAAGAAGATCAAGAAAGATCAAAGAGATTATCCGTTGATAAAAAAGAAGATATTGGCTCTGAAAAATAAAAAGTTTCATGAATAAAATATTAATCAAGAAGGTTTACTGAATTTTCTTGCAGGTCTATGTATCCCATCTCTTCTAGAGATAAAGATGAATTTTATGGATGAATCTCCTAGCTATGTATTCTATATACACCCCATAAGCACTAAAATTTATTGGGGCCTTCATGATCATTATTCGTGGGATGATGTGAAAAGGGAGATTGTTGATTACACTACAAGGATATTGGTGTGTAAAAATGTAAAGGTGTAGAAACATCATCCTAAAGGTGTATTACAACCACTACCCATACCTATATGGAAGTAGGATAACATCACTATGGAATTTTTCACAAACCTTTTGAAGACACCCAAGGGTAGAAATTCTATTTTTTTAATCACTGATAGATTGAAAAAGTCATCCCACTTTATTTAAATAAGTGAATATTTATACTTAGGTGAACTAGATCACCTTTATATTTAAAAATTAGTGAGACTCCATGGACTTCCATTGTCAATTGTTTCTGATCAACATCCCATATTCACTTCTAAATTATGGTAGAGCCATCAAAACGATAGGAATAAAAACGTAAACTTGAGAATATCCTAACAACCTCAAATTGATAGGTAGACTAAGAGGACTATTTAAAAACTGGATGATATATTACGATCTATCTCAATTGATTTTGAAGGGAGTTGCAATTAACATAATCCACTTGTTGAATTCTATTACAACAACTGTTTCCACTTGATCATTAAAAAATAATCTTTCAAGATCTCTATGTAAAATGGTGTTGAACTGCAACATGTTAGGATGAAGTTAGATAAGAGAAGCCATTAGGACCAATTTTTTTGAAGGAAACTACAGAAAATATTGATGTGATTTAAAAACACATCAATGTTGCCCAAAGATGATAAAAAATTTATGCCCACAAATAAAGGAAGGACTGGGAGTTTCAAGTTGGGGATCATGTATTCCTTAGGATATCACTATGGAAATGATTTTCTATATTATTAAAGAATGTGAAATGTAGTCCATGGTACATTAGAACATTTGATTTTTTATTGTGTGTTGGATCAGTTTCTTATCAATTTGTACTACTGTAAAATATTTCTAATATCCATGATGTCTTCTATGTATCCATACTGAGAATGTATATGTATGACCAATCACATGAACTTGATACTAATTGTTTTAATTTAGAAGCTGGATTGTCTTATGAATAATAACTGATCCCAATCCTTGACATAAGGGAACAAGTGTTGAGGAACAAGACAAAATGACTTATGAAGGTTTTGTGGATAAATCAAAAGGTTTAAGAGGATACTTGGGAATCAGAGGAAGCCATGAAGTAGAAGTACCAACCCATATTTTCATGTTAGTATGTAAAATTAAATTTCAAGAGTGAAATTTCATTAAGGTGGGACTAATTTAACTGCCTAGTTTTTTTCATTTAATAAAGAAACTCTTTCCTCTCAGAAACTTTTTATTATGTTTTATAATAGTGAAACAAAAAAAATAATTTTACATTAGAAAAGCACATCACACCTCATGCATATATATAGAATATAAAAATAAGGAAAAATGAATGGGTATACATATGGAAGAATAATAAATTCATTAAAACAAACTCCATAGGCTTTAAATCCCCCATTAAAGTTTCCATTTTCATGAAGATCGTAAAAAGGAAAAGAATAATTAAAAAAACAATATATGTTATCAAAGAATGTGTGAGAACCTATGTAAGTACTGTAGTGAGGGATGAAGAGATAATTTTGGTGTATATATAGGGAAATACAACTATTATGAATGATAAATGTTTTCAAATATGTTCGATGGGCATTATGAAAATTAATCAATAAGATGGTTAGTCACTAGAATTGTTGTTGGTGTAATAAGGCAACTGTCATGATTATTTTATAATTGTTTTTTAGAAACTATATAAATATTTTATTTTCCATTAAAATTATGTTTTATGATAAATATATAAGTTTTAAAAAACATTTTTATACAGTTATCATATAAAAAAATTTAAATGGTAAAATGAATCAATGAATCTCTATATATGTTTTATAACGACCAAATAGTTTATTATATCATAATGATTATTAATTTTCAAAAAATAAGTATTTTTTATAGTTAAAATCATCAAATATAATGAATTATTTTTATAAAATATATATAATTTTGTGATTTTACACATCTAAATAATATTAGGATTTATTGATGGAAATTTTCTAAAAAGATTGATATTTGGGTTCAAAAGAAAAATACTACTTTTTAAGAAATACCATAACTCGTATGATATAATTAGGATATGGTAAATATATAACATTTATTAGTACTTATTCATAATAAAAAATTATTTAAGGAACAATATAGTATATTTAGTGTTACATTTATAAACACATGATTAGAATTTTTGAAAACCACAATTTTATCCTTTATAAAAACTATTTTTATGAGTTATAGGTGTATCATGTTAGAATTAATTTTTATCAGTTTTATAAATTGAATAAAGTAAAATGGATTTAATATTGAGAATTATAAAGTCCAAATTAGGTAATAAGGTTAATTAAATTTCTATACATAAATAATTTACCGTGGTAAAAAAAGTGTTACCGCGGTATCAGAAAAATAATGTAGTGGGTTAATGTTAAATGGTACAATATTAAAATACCTATGAAATAAAACATTAAATGCATATTTACTGTTTTTTAATAACTTAATAATCCATGAAAACATTAATTTTCAACCAAATAATTTGGAATTATTTCCACTCGATAGTGGTTATCATTAAATACAAAATCACCATTCTTTACTCACATAGGGCCACCCCATTTTCATGAATAAATATCCCCTTCCCATCCTCACTCTCAATTATAAATACATTAAGAAAAAATTCATGGTAATTTAACATCCCAAAGAGTCCCTAAAATGTTCCCTTATATTATCAATGGTTCCATCCTCAAGTTTTAGGAATTAAATCTTCAAGGTAAGGGAACTCCCATCTTCTTCCTTTTGTTTCAAGCACATCCTTTTGAAGAGTTTTATTAATATCAAAGCCTCTTTCTTTTCATGCACTTTTGATATTTTCATAACTAAAATATTTTGTTCTATCAATGGGAGACCTCTATTCTTTCTCATTATTCCTTCTCTATAACCCATTTTGTATACTATCAAGCTATCAAATTCATTCCATGTTTTTCTCTCTTTTACATGTGAAATTCCAATATTATGAATACCAAAACAATTTCCTTTTCAGTGGGTATTAACATAGATGTAAATATAACTTATTGATTATGTATTGACCTATATTAAAGCCAAATTACCCTCTTATGGGTTGAAAATAAACCAATGTTCATGATATTAATCATTTATACACTCAATGATTTTTATGAAACTTATTTTGTATTCTCGCCATTTTATTGCTAAAATGAGTTATTATGATCATCATGGATAACATAAATTAATAAATATGAAGGGTGTGACATGATAGAAATACAATGCATCATATAAGGAACTAATATTTATATATTTCATGTTTTATGATTCCTTGGTGAATAACCATGGTAATTATGATTTATGACACCCTAGTGATAAACCTTGGTGGTATGCTTCTGAATGCATTGTTTTTATGTTTTATCCAAATTTAATTGTTATGATTCATGTTGTTTCTACTATTATATACCTCATCTTCATGTTATAATTCCTTACAAATATGGCTCTTTTTCACATTCTATCTATCTCATTTGATTATTCCCTTATTGGGCTTTATGCTCAACCCTTTCTTTAATTTATATTCCTAGGACATGAGATGTAGTAAAAGTAATATTGGAATAACCTATGAAGATTTATTTCAATTGTATTAGAATTTTTTTTATGTTTTTATGTATTATGTTTCTTTTTTCCATGAAACTAAACCCCAAAAGATTCTTTATATTGTTAAATGATGTACTATGTAATAAAGGGTTTATGAGATAAAAAGGAGGTATGGAATATTCCCCCTTAGTCCATCCGTTACCATGTGAAAGAACATGCCCTACCATTTTTATATTCAATAATTTAAATGGATGGTGTAGGTTTATTAATTTATTTTTCTTAAATTAATAAACTAATTATTTTTTCTTTCCAATGGTCTCCTCCAACCGAGTGCCCGACAATGAAAAAATTTACGTCCCACATGAGGTAAACCTCATGTTCTAAACTCATACATGGTCTTATATTTAGGATTAAAAACTATAATTATGTGTTATTAGACATTTCCAATAAAATTGGATGTGTGATATAAAATATAAAAAAAATTTAATATCACTGCACTGAGGCTCTCTGGGCCCTGAAATCCTACACTGACTCAACTCCTGGATTTGGAAATATTAATAAAAATATTCCAAAATATTATATGGAAAAACTAGAGTTTTTATAGGATCATAAAAAATTTAAGAGTTTCCATATTTGAGTACTTAGTAAGAAAGATATGGTGTATTTTAACTTGTCAAAAAGAACACCAAAATATCATAAGCATGAACATGTGCATACAAATGTCTAGGGACCTAACCTAGTCAAATCTCATAGAGGGTCATAATATTTTGTGGCATTAATTGATGGATCCATGATGAAATTATGGGTATACATCATGATACATTAATCATTAGTTTTTGGAATCTTTATTCAGTGGAAATCTATGGTTGAATGGGAAACCGAAAGTATGCTAAAGTGCTTGAATTCGAAAAATGGTGGTGATTTTACTAGATTAATATTTAAAAACATTTGCAAGTATGGTGATATGAAACATGAGAAGAATGTACATAGGAATCTTGAACAAAATGGTGTTTTAAAAAGCTTAAATCAAACATTAATGGAATAAGAATAAAGTATGATACAACATTCTAGGATGCCAAATGAGTTTTGGGGGGATTTAGTTGGTACAAAAATGCACCTTATAAATAGGATACCATAAACACAAATGGTACAAGAGCTTATAGAAGAATGTTTGATTGGTAAAAATAATGAATATAGATCACTTTAAGGTATTTTTAAGCATAAGATATGTTCATGTAGATTCTAAAGATAGAGACAATATTGAGGAAAATTCTCACACGAGTTTATTCCTGGAATTTGGATATGATATTTTTTTATTTCAACTTTAGGATAGTGACAAGAGATAGGTCATTTGAAGATGGAATGTGATATTCAAAGTGAACTTCCTATAGAATGATAGGAAATTCGTGATAAGGGAAGATGAGAAAGAGAGATTAATTTAATCTAAGTTGATCTGAAGGGATGTTTCAGAAGAGTTCATGTTTTGAATAATTCTTATAGCTCACAATACACCTAAAATACACAAATTATAGAGGAATGTTGGAAGGGAAACATATATGCTTCAAAAGTTTAACCAGAGAATGATATACCTAAATTCAATAGAACTGGTGAAGCTTGGTTTATAGTTCCCTAGGATGATATTCTAGATGATTTAGTTTCATAGAGAGTATATTCACAAGTTACAGTACATAGATCCTTAAGAGTGATACCATGAATACAAATTTATAGTGATGAATTATAATTCATACATTTAATGATTTCTGGAGAACTACAGAGCTTAAAATAGGATACTAGCCTCAATTATTTTGGTAAGTGGTAGTTTTATATGAATGGATATATGGATTCAAGTCATGTGAATAATACCTAAGATCTAACTAATCTAACACATCAAAATATGGAACATGAAAACAAGTGGGTATCTCATTAAAATGAAAAGATGACGGAAGTAAAAGGTATAAAGAAATTTCAGTGGTCAAAGGGTTTTAATAGAATGAAGTTATTAAATTATCTAAGATATTTTCTATAGTAGTAAGGCAAACTTCCATTTGAACCATGATAAGATTTGTTGCTTTTGTAGGTTTAAATATTTGAAAACATTGATGTGAGAATAGCTTGTTTCCATGGGGAACTGTATGAACAAATCAATATGAAGAAACCTATTGTTTTCATGGTCAGTTGAAATTAGGGGTTGCATCAAATATTAAGAGGTGACTTTGTGATTTTATATAAGAACCATATAAATCAAATCATAATTTTGACTCATTTATGGTGTAGAATTATTTCATGCATAGTAAATCTGATGATTTTTTATACTAAAAGAAGTGTATTGATGGGATCTTCATCATTTTTCTTTAATAAATGGTTGATATACTCTTAGTAGGTTCTAATATTCATCAGATTCATGAGTTGAAAGGGGATTATTCCTAAAGATTCATTATAAAGGATCTCAAGGAAGCTAAGAAAATATTATGCATGCAAATTGAGAGAGATAAGAGGAATTATGGTTTGGTTTTATCTTAGAAAGAATAAACACAAATGATTGTTTAAATATTTTTAATGAGTGGATATAATTTTATTCAAAACAGATTTTTGAACACTTTAAAACATTGAAGGAGCAAGAACCAGACTTAGGAGGAGGAAAAGAACAAGAAAAAGGAACTATATGCATAGAAATTATGAATAATTATGTATTCCATAATGCGCACTTGTCTAGACATTGATTTTTTAGTGTGAGTTGTTAGAAGGATCAAGGAAAATCCAAGTAAATTATACTAGGAATCCATAAAGTGGATCATTTTTTATCTCAAAGGAAGGAAAGATAATGATATTTTTTCGGGAAGATAATCCACTACAATGTTATGGTGAATTAAAAATTGAGGAAGATTATGATGTATGGAAGAGAAAAACCATATATGTTTTTACATTAAGTGGAACCATAATAGGTTGGATATCAAGTCTAAAATCGATTATTTTACTCTCCACTTCGGAGTAAGAGTACATGACATCAACGGATGCTGATAAAGTAATGGTTTGATTGAGATATTTTATTGAAGAGATCAAAAGTGGTAAGGAATGTGGATTTATATACTTTGATAGTCAGAGTGAAATACAATTATCTCAAAATATGATGTTACATGTGAGAAAAAAAACACATTGACCTTAAACAACATTACATATATAATTTTCAAGAAGATGGAGTCCCAGAGGTTTAAAATATAACTAGATGATAGAACCCGACTAAAAATTTCACTAATGTTTTTGTCTAAGAATGTGCGAAGAAACATCATGTCATAATGGGATTTGGGCGAATAGGGTAAAATGGATTAGTGTTTCATAAAATGGAAGTGGAAGTTGTTATTTTTTCCAAAGTATTGGAGGATGTAAGGGATTCCATTAAGATGTTATAAAATGGTAGATTGTTGTGAGGAACTCTGGAATAGTATTTGATCTTGTGAGAGTGGAAATTACTATTCCTCAATAGTCAACAATGGTTTCACAATAGGGTACTATATTTTTATAGATATAGATCATGGTATATAGTTATTTGAAATTTCCAGTTGTCATGTGATGGAGGTTTGTTTAAAACAGTCTTTTCATAATTAGGAGGATGATAGTCAAGCAAGTTAGTGCTATAGGGAATCCGTACTGATTTATTTTAAGAGATGGATAACCATGAATATTGATGTTTAGTGTAGCTAGATGACATATTGTGACCCACTATATAAGGTGGCATGACCACATGTTGAGGTGGTATGATATCATTTAGTTTAGAGATCTATTTGGTTGTTTAGTCAAGTGATTGTAATCTTCTTATACTTATGATTAAATGAAAATTTTCGATGCTTCTCTTCTGGATACATGACTCAAAATTCGAACCAATAAAATAATCTTGTATATTTAAATGATTTTATTTCTTTTTCAATTTTTTCATTGAGTGTTTGGGTCAGTTGTGAGTGAATGTTCTATAGTATGTGAAACATGTTATGGTGATTACGGTGGGGTGATGCTTCTTATTTTTGTTGCATTGATGTTTGTAATACTTTGTTTCAGAGAATTATTTCCACATTGTTGGTTTTAGAGGCCTATCTTCAAGTGGTTGAAGTCTGGTATGAGATTATAAATTTCTTATTCTTATCTATGTATCAATTTCAGTTGAGGGTTTTAAAAGAAAATATTTTATATAAACTAATTTCTTCAATGAATATTGGGTTTTAAATAAATCACTTTCTGGATGAGTGTTTGTAGAGAAATAAACCTCATGGAAAATTTCATATGTTACATATTTGTTAATTATCTTATTGTAAATTATTTAAATGATCCTGGGTAACATGATTGTGGTGGTTTATTTGTGACATTATCTCCTCCCCTGGGAATAAAAATTTTATGTGTTTGGATTATTTTGAATGAATACATGAAAAAATAGTGTTTTGAGACTTGATTTAATGAAAGGGATAGAAATAATATGTTGTCATTTCTAATATGTGAAGGATCATGAGGGGATCCATTTTTTTCTTTAGTTTTAATATTGGTGAATACACAATACATTTTGGTTTTCATTTGGCTATAGAATATAGTTTTTCCTCTAGTAGAAATTTTTTAAAATCTATTTGGTAATTGAATCTCCTACTTTAAGTTTAGTATTTTTTTGATATTTTCCTAAAATATTCTCATGATACTGGAGATGTTTCATATGAAACATATTGTGGATGAGGATGTTTTCTCATAGTGTTTTTGTTATTTTATCGTGGTTGAACTTGCAATATTTCAGTGCTAAAAATTTCAATGTATTTGGGCCTAGTTTTTTGGGTATTTGCAAACGGTGTTTGATTATTTTCTATTGGTATTTGATCTATTTTATGATGTGATATATATTTTTTAGTACTAGAATGTAACATTTGATTTTAATGTGTTTCATGAGGCATCATATTGGTATGATAAATATATTTGAGACATAATTAATTCAATTTTCACTAAAAAATATTCTTCATGGTATTTTGTAAGGAGATATCAGTAATATAGAAATTCAGAGAATGGAAAAATATGATTTGGTATCATTCCATAATATAAGTATTTACAATTATTGGGTGCATACGAGTATGGGGTGATTAAGATAAAAAATTATCTTATAATATTGAGATGATGTTGGACTAGTCCTAGTATTGTTTGTTTGAATAAGGGAGGATCTATTTTTTATTTTGTTTATTAGAATATTAAATAAAATTATAGACCAATAATTATGGAGACTAAAGTAGTCATCAATGTTGTGTGTTTTGTTGGTTCACATGGTTGGATAAATATTTATATAGAATTATTTTGTATGCAATGGCCCAAAGGTCTTAGTTTTTTTATTTATAGATAATCCCATTTTTGAAATCAGTTGAGAGGGAATCATTACATCACCTGAAAGCCTAGTGAAAAGAGGTCATTACATAGCCCATAGACTCAATGGAACAGAGTCCTAATACATGAACTATAGGCCCAATGCCTAAAACACCATACTGAAACAACCCCTTCCTTGTCTCGTACATCCATTTCTCTAACTTTTTGTCCTAACTTCACAGTCGTGGTTAGTCATCATTAATTACACAACTTGTGGTCTTAACTAGTGTGTGTTATCTGCACTATGAATGAAACTACATGTTAAACAGATCATCAAGTATTGAAATTTCATCTTCAGATCTCCACCAGTTATATACTCCTCCAGCATGAATTCCTTGGTGCACCATTGATGGAACGAAGTCCCATGCGTTGGCCCAAAGCATTTCTTGATAGCTCGAAGGCCCTATGGCACAAAGTCCAATAATGCCCTGAAATCCCTATAACCCATTGTCCCGATTATATGGCTTGAAAGGCCAATTCTAGTGAATAGTTATGCAACTATAGTACCATTATAGTGCATGCTACAGTACTGTTACAGTAATTTCTATAGTTACACAAAAGTATTCCCCTACCTCATTTCAAACCCTAGTTATTTTATTTAAGATTATAGGGGTTTAACACTCAGCTACACCCTCCAACTGGAATTAGATTTCCAAGTTGTTATTATTTCTCTTTTGTTGTATGAGGATAAAAGCTTACAATTTGAAATCATATTGAAACTGATTTTTCATCTTTTAAAAAACACTAAATATTACCAATTTTTATTAGGGGGGAGGTCTCCTAATATAGTGTCACATCATTTGACTAATATGATGAGTAAGGGAGATAAAAAAATGTTGTTTCGGTGTATTATTTTGGTGTTTTAATGTCGTATATAGAAATATTTGGATTATTAATGAAATAAAAAATTATATATAATATAGTGATTTAGGGATAATCCAAGGAACACGCACTACTACAAATCATAGATAAAATATAACTATTATTTTATCAATGATTTTGAAAAAAAACACTGATAAAAGTACCCTTTATCAATGTTAAAAAGAATGCACTAAAAAAGGGTATGCAATTATTAGTCCTAAGAAACCATAGATAAATTTCCATTTTATCAGTGTTTTTTTAGCACAGATAAAGATTATCTTTATCAATGATTTTTTAAGCAATGATAAAGGATCTCCTTTACCAATGCCACTTTAGTGCTTATAATGGGCATCCTAATTTAAAAATATCAAATCACATTTGAATAAAATTTATTGTTTATTTTATTTAGATAATTTATGTAATATTAAATATTTTAATTTATTATAAGAAATAGAAATAATTAATAACTTATTAGAATACATTAGAAAAATATATATGTAAATATAATAAATTATAAATTTATTTAAATAATTATATAAATATGAATATAAATTTTAAATAAATAATATAAATACATTATAAATAAATATACAAATATATAAACACATAAACACATAAATATATAAAATATATAAATATATAAAAAGACAAATATAAAAGAAACACATTATAAATGATAAAATATATAATATAAGTACTAAAAAATAAACATAAATATAAAAATATATACACATAAATTTAAAACTAAAAATATATTAATATATATATATATTATAAAAATTTGCGGTTGAATCCTATATTTATTATTAAGAAAAGTAACTGATTTTGTTTTGGGTAAAGGGGAACCAATTACATGGCCCATAGTCACATGACCAGTAGGCCCAATAACATAGTCTAAAGGACCCAGAAGAATGTTCGCTCGCCACAATGCTTGTCTTTCCCGGATCTCGCCACCAAAGGTTGCCTGCCCAGACCACCATGATGGACCGAAGGCTAATTTTTGTGAACTGATAGACCATTCGAGATGAATAACACCATAATTGAAGTACCCTTTGATAGTACCCAAACTCATATAGTGTTATAGTCTTTCTATAGTGACTTCTAAAATTCTCTCCCACCTGGATTTGATCCTCGGATTGAGGCAGGATTACATAAAGTCTTTATCACTTGGGTAAGCTCCCAACTACATATTAAAACACACACACACTGACATTTTGGAATAAATAAATATAAATATAAATATAAATATAAATATAAATATAAATATAAATATAAACATAAATATACCAAAGTATAAATATATATATATATACATATACATACAAATAATTATTAAACTACATATTGAAATAATTTGAGGTTTGAAGACCCTTTATTAAAAGAAACAAAATATAAGTGAGGAGATGAGGCCAAACATGGATACACACACAAAATATATATTAATACACACACATATTTCTCAACAAATATATAAATATATACCACAAATATATACGAATAAATATAGACAAATGTATAAGCACATTTTGGGAAATAATTATATACACATTAATATAAATATACACACACATTTTGGAACAAAAACATAAATACACACATGCAAACACATTAATTTGTATATAAATATACATACATACATACATACATACACACATAGACATACATATATATATGTAACGCCCCGACCCCAGTTACCCAGAGTCGGTGCATTACTTCGTAACATTGGCATGATCACAAGAAAGATCAAATCCCGAAAGACCGATTGGTTTAGTAGCCTTGGAAACACTAGATATAATCATAAAGTTTTACATTACATTTCAAATTGAAAAACTACTACAACAACAAAGTCTTCATATCCACACTATTAACCCCTCATAATATCCCTGCAAGTCATTCATAATTTACTTCTTCACTACCTGGGAAAAATAAAACATAGAAAAGGGGTGAGCTCAAATGACCAGTAAGGATAACAATATAGCGGAACATTCAAAATAAGCGTAAACAGTTAAGGCAATGAATTACTAAAACAAAAGCCTTTTAAAATTGAACTTCAACATAGTATGGCAAAAGTAAAATGAAATAATGCCATTTACTTGTTCACATGGATATTCTACTAATCGAATAATCACATGCAATATCGATAACCACTTTCATAATGTTGGAATGCATAATGCTAAACGTTAATTTCTTTGTCTAGGCCTCATCCCAAGACCTAGGGGTTACTTCTAACCGGAACCCAACCCGGAGTGCCTCTAATAACCGGACACCAACCCGGAGTGCCTCTAATAACCGGACACCAACCCGGAGTGCCTCTAATAACCGGACACCAACCCGGAGGGCATACTTTTACCAGTCCCTAACCTGGAGGGCTTACTTTAACCAGTCCCCAACCTGGAGGGCTTACTTTTACCGGTCCCTAACCCGGAACATACTTGTTTAGCACATTCATCTGAAGAAAAGTTTGAAATATAACATAAACATTCGGATTAAAACTAGCATATGAAATGTCAATAGTTTCACCATAAACTATGAATGGTATAAAATAGCACATCCACAGTCAAACATATCACAAAACCTTCAATACAATATAGAAGTTTTGTATTATAATAAATCAACTTCAAATAAGCGTAAAATCCATTAAAGGATGTTGACATAGATTAAATCAAAACACTTTTTAGAGAAATATCTCTTTCTATTTTTGAAATCATTTAAGAGCCATATAAAATAAAACATTTTCTTGAAAATATTCTTGTAAGCTTGTAAGGAAATCTTTGACGATTTTATAACGGCGGAAAATAACCGCACCCGCCGTATAAGTAAAAAAACATTCTTATCTCAATTCTGTCGAAAAGGTTAAAAAGGACCTTGTTTTGAAAACGACGGAAAGATTCCTTTATAAACCTCTTATAAAAAGTCAAACAAGGGTATAAATGACTTTAACCCATATTCTTGTAAATAGTAAAAATGTTTTGAAATACATTTCGAAGAAACATGGATGTGGATGATAAAGAGATCCCAGTAGATTATTACGTATAATACAACCTCGGATAATGAAGAGATTGTGAAATAACCCTTACCTTGTACTTTTCCTTTGTTGGGGTAGGTTAACCTCCTGTATAATGGTGAAATAATTGTTATTAAATTATACAAGAATCATTTACATTAATATGATATCATATATGATATTTTAATATTGATATCTTAGTATTATCGTTGTTTCGGGTGTTAACTTACTTGTTTTCTTTCATATGTTTTGTTACATAAGTCATGTTTGTTGTATCTTATTCATATCCAGAATGATATCAAGTCCTTAAACATCATTTTTAAATCATTAAATGATAATTATACTTGAATGGATACGATGGAGAATGAATCTCATCGCGTTCGTGGAGACGGTAGTCCGTACGTACGCACGAACGCTACTTCCATTTTATTTTTATTTTAAAAGAATCAAATCCAAATGATACATAGGTATATTACTATTCCAGTATAATATAATATTTTATATATGTTACTTATGTTCATTAACACCATCCTTTATACGTTCCATGTGTGGTATGAACGAGTCATATCATTTTAAGGGGGCGGTAGTCCGCACTTCCTCAAATGAAATTATCGTATGTATATACAACATGAAACGAATAATGGTATGAAATAAAATGGAATTACAGAAGCTTATATATAAAATATATATCATTAATATCATATTTAATTACAGTGCCATCATAATGGCCACCATGAGAGGTGGTAAGATGTATTTGAACAATCATCGTTTCGTGAGGCGTTAGTTTGCCATCCACAGAAACATTATGTTCATCATCCATTAGATGGAGTCGTGTGTATGTGTAGTTTGAATCCTTCTTATAACAAAATCCTAGTATATTTAGGATACTGGTGTTGTTACAAAAGAAAGTAAATAAAAAGATTTTGGGGGTTGGAGAAGCAAAATAAATGCAAATACTTTAAGAGAAAATGTTACCTTTAATTTAGGTAACTCACTTTGGTTGGAACCAAAGGACTTCTTGAAATGCTTTCTGCCTAAGGGTAAGCTTCAAGGAGGAGGAGAGGGATGTGGGTAGCTTAGTTGGGCAGAGTTTGGACGAGCCAAGTGGCTTGAGAGGTGTGAGGAAATGAGAAGGAGGAGTGCCCTTTTATAAGAGGGGTGAGGGGCACCTTTGGAAAAGCTAGAAATATTAATTTATAATAAATTCATATTCGGTTTCCAATGGCTCCAAAGTTGATTATTCAAAGGCTAAGGTGGGGATAGGTCGAAACCCACTCAACCAATAGAATTTAGACAGGTTTGGGTACTTATATTAACCTTATCTTTAAGTATTAACTCTAAGTTAATTAGTTTCACTTTTACAATGTCTCTTTGTATTTTTATATAATATGGTTAATAAACTTACTATATACATCCAAGCGACCCCCAAGTGGTCCCTTAATGATTAACCTATCATAATATAAGTCTCTTGGCCGAAAATTAGATTTTTAGGAATTTAATATCAATTAATAATATAATATTTGTTTTAAGAACTCTTTTATGTCAATTTTGACACTATTCATTAGTTGATTTTTGTAAAACTCATAACAGATTGATTACTTCGAACAAAGTTCATTAAGTCAATCCTAATATATCATATTAGCCTATAAAATTAGTTTAATTCATTAAAAGTTTCATATTATATTTATTTGGGTATTTATAATATCAATTATTTTAATTTTTCACTATTATAGTAATTACTGCATCATTATTGTGTCATAAATAAAATAAATTATTTAATGTCTAAAAATTATAAATAAAATATCATTATGTAGGAAATCTTTTTAGCTTTCTAATGAATATTTATAATCGAAAATCCAACATGTATAACCCTATGTAAAAATTGTTCTTCTAAAAGCTGTATGCTTATGCCATTTTTATTTTTATTTTAGCTTTATTAATATAATGTGTCATTATCACTTACAAGTGGATCCATGGGGTCCTAAAATTGACACAAAGATGCCCCTGGTCGACCATATATCAACCAATAGGGTTAAGACACGTTTTAGGGTAATTTAGTATTATTATAATATTATTTTTTAACCCTTATTTACCGGATTTACCCTTAACCATGGTAAATAAAATATTTACCGCAGTAATTATTCAAAATGTCTAAAAATAAAAGTTAACTATTTACACAATTTGAACATCCTGATTCCAAATATGGAATCCATTTTTCTAAATTCAAAACACAGAAGTGGCAGAAATTAATTTAAAATTAATTCCCGCTGTCAAAACAAAAAGCGTGTTTTTAAGAGATAATAACTATCAAAAGATTGACACTTGTTTATGTTCGGTTTAACTGTAAAATTTTGTCTAATGACCAACATTATATTAAATTGTAAAAATATATTCTAAATATACTTTAAAACCACTCAAATTCATAATTTATAACTATTAATTATTTTGATTAAAAAAGTTGTTTTTAATTAAAATTTAGTAATTTTCACTATTCATCAAAATATGAAAGTTATCCGAAATGTACCAAAATTTCACCTTAGGCTAAATTCGATATTCCGAATCCAAAAATGAAGTCCATTTTGAAATATAAAATATATATAATTTCAAAAATTAGGTATTACTATTCATAACGGCTAGTTTGATCGATTGTGGTGTGTGTTAAAACTCGAAGCTTGCGTACAACACACGCTACTGTATTATTCAAAGGAAAGCGTACCGTGGAAGCTTGGGATGTTTCATTTTAAATTTTTTGATGTCCCCATTTAGTCAAAAAGTTTAAAATATTGTATTTAAAAAGGGTTCACTCTTAAAAGTTGATAAAAGTGCAATACTGAAAATGAATTTGTTCTTGCATTATATCTAAGAAACTCATAATATGGATTCTAAAATTATAAGGATTATATAAAGTTTAAAATTTAGATAATACTATTCATAACCTCTTTTGAATGGCTTTTTTTTTGTAAGTCATGGTGTGATTGAACTCAGTGTTGCGTGTAGTGCAAGTTATTGAATTATTTTGAAGAAATAACACACTATGAAATCTTGGGGTGTTACATTCTCCCCTCCTTCAATAAATTGCGTCCTCGCAATTTTAAATTGTTCTTCAAAAATAAAAGGTTGAAAATAGAAAATATATTTGTGGGAAAACCCACATCGGAAATTGGGTTACTAAAATTTAGTCTTAATATGAGGAAAAGAGAAATTAAAGGGTCACCACCAAATTATGATCTCGATTAGGAGAACATTGGTGGCATTTAGAGACATATAATTGGAGGAAAAACGTAAATATTTATAGGTAGTGATTGAGGTCATCAATCACAAACAAGTATAAAATTGAGGTCCTTAAATTCATCAATCTATGATGATTTGAAATACCATCGGTTCAACAAAACATAGGGTATTAGGATAACACATTTTTGACTTTTCAAAATATCCTAGTTGAAATCCCACATCGAAAAATGAATTAATGAGGCCTCTATTTAAAATAAAGAGTTGAAAGTATGAAGATTACCGAAAATAACACATACTAGGGTTCCATGTAGGAAAATATGGATATGGAAGAAAAATCTAACCATCAATTATCTGATGGAGAGTGGTAGAGAACATGGCTATGAAAAGGCCAACAATCCCAAAGCCATAAATTAGTGATGATTTAAGGTACCATCTAGGACAACATTTTTGTTCTAAGTTGCTTTTCTTAATATTGAGGAATTTATTTATGATATTGGCTAAGATCATAAGGAGATATACTTACTTTATAATTAGATTTTTGTCCATTAATAAATTTCTACCATAAACTCATCTTTCACTCGTAAAAAAAATTATATTTATACTATTCGTACAGGGTTCCAAAATAAATGAATTTATAATTCATCTACCAGATCTTTTAAAAAAACTACATTATTTAATCCAGGACATCTCTTGGGCCAGTGGTAGGTGATACACCCTTGTCGCCCTTCGGTTGCGGGTTCAAGTCTCGCAGCCTTGCCGGACACGACGGGTTGTCGTCCGACCTCCGGGTTGTCCTTTTATGGAAATCCAAAATAATCCAAACTAGAACTATCCAAAATACTTCTGTCCAAACTCACTGTCCAACATTTATAAGGAAGGTAAACATAATATAGATCCTTTTTACCCCGTAATAGCATATGAATACCTTCATCATGTATTACCATATTCCTTATTGATTACATTCATGCTCCCTTATTCCATATAGAATGCTGGATATACTTCATTAATCCAAAAATGTTTTAAACCCCAACAATGATGGAATATACAAATCATTAATCAGTTCCAAGGTAGTCAAGAATATCCAATATAATTTATCCAAAACAATCACATATTATTCCAAAATCACTACCTCAGTATCAGAACTATATTATGATTTATCTTTCTCTCAACCATATATTTTCCAAAAATTTATCCTTCTATTGAGTCACTTTTCTTTGTTCCACACAATCTCAAGTCCTTAATGAAATAGTACTGCAGTACAATCCTTATATACTCCATAATTATTATAACAAGTACATTGTTGATACAACACTCAATTGGCATAATCAACATAAGAACTCTAATCATTCCTCTTCATCTGTGGTAGTATCATAACTTGATTATTATCCAATAGCATCATTTGCGGCATAGTCTGATGACTGGGGCATAGGTTCGCGTAGTGTCCAAACTCCTTGCAAATGAAGCATTGTACATTTAAAACCATTTTCTTACCCTTGCAGTCACGTACTTTGTGCCCTTTTCCTCCACACTTATAACAAACTCTCATTCCTTTCAGGAAAGTTCCAGGGTGTTTCTTTCCACAGTTACCACATATGGGAAAATTATTCTTTTCACTCTTCCCTTTATCCATCTTTCTCTCTTCCATATTTTTCTTCTCTTGCTTCCCTTCAAAGCCATAGGACTCAGTAAACTCTTTACTTATCTTATCAACACATGATATTATTTCTTCATATGATGATAATACATGGGAGACTATTTCTCTTATAAATTCTAGCTTAAGACCATGAGAGATATGATCCTTACTTCTCTTTGAATCATGTGCATTTCTGGAGTTATCATTCCTTCAACTGGGCTCCATTTCTAAACAATGGCATAAACTAGATCAGTTTATGAATCAAAATACATAATCCCATACTTATAAAACACTTAACAGAAATTGAACTATTTATGGATATAATCCATAATCATAAGAATGTTTTCTTTGAGGAAGTATATACTCATAATCCCTTCAAAATTATTTGTAAAGAAAATGAGAGTTATCCTAAGAATATCCCCCGGGAGTGTCGTAACCAAGAGTGCAGCAAGGCCCATTGTCGTGCACCAGTTCCCGTTCGAGTCTAGCTCAAAGCGGTGTTTTCGGGTTTTACCCCTAGGTACATCTGTGCCAGAGCCGCCTCTACCTGCTCGTATCCAGACAGGGATGTATTGCTCGGAAAACTCACAAAATCTCTACAATACCAAAATCCTAGGAAGTTCTTCTATACTAATCCTCAAAGTTCATCTTAGGTCTACGTGCTCTAATCAGAGTTTATCTAAATCTAGCTTCCAAGGTTTGTACTAAACTTCCTCTGATACCAACTGTAACGCCCCGACCCCAGTTACCCAGAGTCGGTGCATTACTTCGTAACATTGGCATGATCACAAGAAAGATCAAATCCCGAAAGACCGATTGGTTTAGTAGCCTTGGAAACACTAGATATAATCATAAAGTTTTACATTACATTTCAAAGTGAAAAACTACTACAACAACAAAGTCTTCATATCCACACTATTAACCCCTCATAATATCCCTGCAAGTCATTCATAATTTACTTCTTCACTACCTGGGAAAAATAAAACATAGAAAAGGGGTGAGCTCAAATGCCCAGTAAGGATAACAATATAGCGGAACATTCAAAATAAGCGTAAACATTTAAGGCAATGAATTACTAAAACAAAAGCCTTTTAAAATTGAACTTCAACATAGTATGGCAAAAGTAAAATGAAATAATGCCATTTACTTGTTCACATGGATATTCTACTAATCGAATAATCACATGCAATATCGATAACCACTTTCATAATGTTGGAATGCATAATGCTAAACGTTAATTTCTTTGTCTAGGCCTCATCCCAAGACCTAGGGGTTACTTCTAACCGGAACCCAACCCGGAGTGCCTCTAATAACCGGACACCAACCCGGAGTGCCTCTAATAACCGGACACCAACCCGGAGTGCCTCTAATAACCGGACACCAACCCGGAGGGCATACTTTTACCAGTCCCTAACCTGGAGGGCTTACTTTAACCAGTCCCCAACCTGGAGGGCTTACTTTTACCGGTCCCTAACCCGGAACATACTTGTTTAGCACATTCATCTGAAGAAAAGTTTGAAATATAACATAAACATTCGGATTAAAACTAGCATATGAAATGTCAATAGTTTCACCATAAACTATGAATGGTATAAAATAGCACATCCACAGTCAAACATATCACAAAACCTTCAATACAATATAGAAGTTTTGTATTATAATAAATCAACTTCAAATAAGCGTAAAATCCATTAAAGGATGTTGACATAGATTAAATCAAAACACTTTTTAGAGAAATATCGCTTTCTATTTTTGAAATCATTTAAGAGCCATATAAAATAAAACATTTTCTTGAAAATATTCTTGTAAGCTTGTAAGGAAAGCTTTGACGATTTTATAACGGCGGAAAATAACCGCACCCGCCGTATAAGTAAAAAAAACATTCTTATCTCAATTCTGTCGAAAAGGTTAAAAAGGACCTTGTTTTGAAAACGACGGAAAGATTCCTTTATAAACCTCTTATAAAAAGTCAAACAAGGGTATAAATGACTTTAACCCATATTCTTGTAAATAGTAAAAATGTTTTGAAATACATTTCGAAGAAACATGGATGTGGATGATAAAGAGATCCCAGTAGATTATTACGTATAATACAACCTCGGATAATGAAGAGATTGTGAAATAACCCTTACCTTGTACTTTTCCTTTGTTGGGGTAGGTTAACCTCCTGTATAATGGTGAAATAATTGTTATTAAATTATACAAGAATCATTTACATTAATATGATATCATATATGATCTTTTAATATTGATATCTTAGTATTATCGTTGTTTCGGGTGTTAACTTACTTGTTTTCTTTCATATGTTTTGTTACATAAGTCATGTTTGTTGTATCTTATTCATATCCAGAATGATATCAAGTCCTTAAACATCATTTTTAAATCATTAAATGATAATTATACTTGAATGGATACGATGGAGAATGAATCTCATCGCGTTCGTGGAGACGGTAGTCCGTACGTACGCACGAACGCTACTTCCATTTAATTTTTATTTTAAAAGAATCAAATCCAAATGATACATAGGTATATTACTATTCCAGTATAATATAATATTTTATATATGTTACTTATGTTCATTAACACCATCCTTTATACGTTCCATGTGTGGTATGAACGAGTCATATCATTTTAAGGGGGCGGTAGTCCGCACTTCCTCAAATGAAATTATCGTATGTATATACAACATGAAACGAATAATGGTATGAAATAAAATGGAATTACAGAAGCTTATATATAAAATATATATCATTAATATCATATTTAATTACAGTGCCATCATAATGGCCACCATGAGAGGTGGTAAGATGTATTTGAACAATCATCGTTTCGTGAGGCGTTAGTTTGCCATCCACAGAAACATTATGTTCATCATCCATTAGATGGAGTTGTGTGTATGTGTAGTTTGAATCCTTCTTATAACAACATCCTAGTATATTTAGGATACTGTTGTTGTTACAAAAGAAAGGAAATAAAAAGATTTTGGGGGTTGGAGAAGCAAAATAAATGCAAATACTTTAAGAGAAAATGTTACCTTTAATTTAGGTAACTCACTTTGGTTGGAACCAAAGGACTTCTTGAAATGCTTTCTTCCTAAGGGTAAGCTTCAAGGAGGAGGAGAGGGATGTGGGTAGCTTAGTTGGGCAGAGTTTGGACGAGCCAAGGGGCTTGAGAGGTGTGAGGAAATGAGAAGGAGGAGTGCCCTTTTATAAGAGGGGTGAGGGGCACCTTTGGAAAAGCTAGAAATATTAATTTATAATAAATTCATATTCGGTTTCCAATGGCTCCAAAGTTGATTATTCAAAGGCTAAGGTGGGGATAGGTCGAAAACCACTCAACCAATAGAATTTAGACAGGTTTGGGTACTTATATTAACCTTATCTTTAAGTATTAACTCTAAGTTAATTAGTTTCACTTTTACAATGTCTCTTTGTATTTTTATATAATATGGTTAATAAACTTACTATATACATCCAAGCGACCCCCAAGTGGTCCCTTAATGATTAACCTATCATAATATAAGTCTCTTGGCCGAACCTTAGATTTTTAGGAATTTAATATCAATTAATAATATAATATTTGTTTTAAGAACTCTTTTATGTCAATTTTGACACTATTCATTAGTTGATTTTTGTAAAACTCATAACAGATTGATTACTTCGAACAAAGTTCATTAAGTCAATCCTAATATATCATATTAGCCTAGAAAATTAGTTTAATTCATTAAAAGTTTCATATTATATTTATTTGGGTATTTATAATATCAATTATTTTAATTTTTCACTATTATAGTAATTACTGCATCATTATTGTGTCATAAATAAAATAAATTATTTAATGTCTAAAAATTATAAATAAAATATCATTATGTAGGAAAGCTTTTTATCTTTCTAATGAATATTTATAATCGAAAATCCAACATGTATAACCCTATGTAAAAATTGTTCTTCTAAAAGATGTATGCTTATGCCATTTTTATTTTTATTTTAGCTTTATTAATATAATGTGTCATTATCACTTACAAGTGGATCCATGGGGTCCTAAAATTGACACAAAGATGCCCCTGGTCGACCATATATCAACCAATAGGGTTAAGACACGTTTTAGGGTAATTTAGTATTATTATAATATTATTTTTTAACCCTTATTTACCGGATTTACCCTTAACCATGGTAAATAAAATATTTACCGCAGTAATTATTCAAAATGTCTAAAAATAAAAGTTAACTATTTACACAATTTGAACATCCTGATTCCAAATATGGAATCCATTTTTCTAAATTCAAAACACAGAAGTGGCAGAAATTAATTTAAAATTAATTCCCGCTGTCAAAACAAAAAGCGTGTTTTTAAGAGATAATAACTATCAAAAGATTGACACTTGTTTATGTTCGGTTTAACTGTAAAATTTTGTCTAATGACCAACATTATATTAAATTGTAAAAATATATTCTAAATATACTTTAAAACCACTCAAATTCATAATTTATCACTATTAATTATTTTGATTAAAAAAGTTGTTTTTAATTAAAATTTAGTAATTTTCACTATTCATCAAAATATGAAAGTTATCCGAAATGTACCAAAATTTCACCTTAGGCTAAATTCGATATTCCGAATCCAAAAATGAAGTCCATTTTTAAATATAAAATATATATAATTTCAAAAATTAGGTATTACTATTCATAACGGCTAGTTTGATCGATTGTGGTGTGTGTTAAAACTCGAAGCTTGCGTACAACACACGCTACTGTATTATTCAAAGGAAAGCGTACCGTGGAAGCTTGGGATGTTTCATTTTAAATTTTTTGATGTCCCCATTTAGTCAAAAAGTTTAAAATATTGTATTTAAAAAGGGTTCACTATTAAAAGTTGATAAAAGTGCAATACTGAAAATGAATTTGTTCTTGCATTATATCTAAGAAACTCATAATATGGATTCTAAAATTATAAGGATTATATAAAGTTTAAAATTTAGATAATACTATTCATAACCTCTTTTGAATGGCTTTTTTTTTTGTAAGTCATGGTGTGATTGAACTCAGTGTTGCGTGTAGTGCAAGTTATTGAATTATTTTGAAGAAATAACACACTATGAAATCTTGGGGTGTTACATATATATAAAAAATATATATACACATTTTGCAACAAATATATACTCATTTTAATTATACAGAGAATATATTCACATCTTGCAATAAATATATACAAATTTTATATATACAAAAATATATGTAAATATATATACATTTTGTATTTATACACCCATTATATGCTTATATATTAATATATGCACAAACATTTTGTATATAAATATATATACAATAAACATATGCCCACATTTTAGAGAAACTATAAATATATATATATATATATAAACACATACAAACACATTTTGCCTCAAATATTTATTGAAATATAAAAATATATTAATATATTCATATATTAATATAAACATAAATATATATATGTATATAAATATATAAATATATTATTATGTAGAAAAAATAACAACTGAAGATAGTGGTGAGGTTTCTCATTTATAAGGTGTTGTGAAGGGGTTCAAAACTTACCAAAGTCCAATTAATTTAGAATTTCGAGTTGTATTCATGCATGGGGTTGTCTCGGGCTCACAACATGAGGAACTTGGGGCTACCCTAGGGTGAACCATTGAGGTTTTTTCATCAAATACAAATTTAAAATATTTTGGAATGTTTTTATTAGTGCTAATTTCTTGCACCTAGGATGGATCATTTATCTAAGCTAAAAAGTGTTGATAAGGAACAAGTTAATCAATGCTAAGAAAATATTGATAATTCTTGATTTTAATCTGCATTAGAAGAAGGGATTTTGAATCTTCTTTTCACTACTACAAACTCTCATTTTATCACATTTGAGTATTATCAATGATAGCTAAAATCATGGATAAAGGTTCACTATTATCAGCGCTAATTATAAGTGCTGATCAAACTATGAGATTTATCAATGCATTTTAATCACTAAAAATGATGTATTTTATCATCTATAATGAAACACAGTTAAATGAAATTCAGAATAATTTAATTTGTTTATACATATTTATATAATTTTTAATGTGATTTATATAACAATAAGTATATAATTTTATAAATACATTGTGTGTGTGTTTATATATATATATTAATATATATATATATGTTTAAAAGTATATGTATCTTAATTACATACATATATTAGTTAACAAGGTAGAAATAAAAAATATATAGTCAATTTGTTAGATGAAAAGAATAGATGATGTCATCGTTCATATATTAAACAGGTTAGGGAAGGTTAGAGATTGATAAACCATCCCATAACACATTGGGTTTATACATAACTGATATGTATTTCATGGATTTATAATCACACACACAAAAACAAATTGAAATTATAGAGTTTAATATCTTTTATTAGAACAAAAAAAAATTCCAGGATGATGGGGTCAGACAGAGAAAAATTGCCCTCATAAAAAACAGGCAAGTCAATGACCATGTTTCTTCATAAGATCAGCCTGAGTGTCATGACTCTCCTTATATAGATCCCCCAAGATAATTCTTCAATGTAACATCATGAATTTTTTCAAGATAATAAAAGCCTTCTTTGGTAATGATTTATAATTATTTTTATGTGAATGTGTATTTTTTATATTGTGGGTTTGGGTTCTAAGAACCCTTGATTAAACTTGAGGCTTTGATATGTCGAATTTGATGATAATAAATCCAAAAAGATGTGTTCCGGACTATTGATGTTTCAACTCCATCTATCAAACCACATAGTGGAGTATATCCTTTATTTTAAATTGATTTATTTTGAGGTAGGAAGTTACTTACCTTCTTGAGCTCACGTTTACACTTGTTTCCTTCATGATTATATTTGATGTCATTTTTATTGACTGTTCTTGATTGTGATCACATGTGGGTGTGTATATATCCCATGTCACGAACCAGCCCGAGTCGACCCTGAACCGGTCACCCATCCCAGCCCGCGACAAGTCCCGAGAGGCGTTCCCGATCCTCCCGGGATGGTGAAAAGCACCAAGGGCATCAATAGAGTACACAAGGGAACAATTTCGCCCATATATAAACAATCAAACAAACAGCGGAAATAAACGGACAGGCCAAAATGAATTTATATAAAAATTGATCTAAATATTATTTGTACAAGAAACTAAAAGTAGAAATAAAAAACCAACAACTCAACTGAACAATCCCGATGACCAACTAAATCCATATGACACTTCTGGTCACTCTCCAAAACAATGATCAATTGTCTCCCAAGGTGATCGAACTAATGATGAAACCTACACAAGGGCTAAAAAAATAAGAAGACTATAGGCGTGAGTATTAAAACTCAGTAGGTTAGCCCGATATTCTATTCCCAATGCACATTTTTTTAAAATAAAAGAAACATCAATTTATAGTTTTAAATTAATGATATGAAAGTATGGGTTTCAAATGAGGTTCCATGCTATAATAATTATCAGACAAAAACATGCATGTTTAATAAACAAAAATGCAAGTAACAATTCTTTTCAAAGAGGTGAAACTTCAAAACAAAAATAGTTTTCAAGAGGGCTGCTTTAAAGAATTTTAACTTTTAAATAAAGAACACATACTAAGGAATTTACCAAAAAAACACACTATATGTTGATGGTGAGTACAAAATAGCCAATGAGCACTAGTCACGAGAATACCCCTAGGCACTAGTTAGTTGTGAGCCCCCGGTACCTCGTATCTCGGTGAAAGTAACCATAATAAATATTCGTTCTCATGCATGAGCCACTAGTAGGGAACATAACCATAACCTAGTGGTCCCCAATCATCATCATCACCATAGTTTAGTTAGTGTTTTCGTCGTCAAACTTGCTACGTGAAACAGAGGCCAACCCCCACAGAATCACTTGCATACTAGTACATGTCCGCCCACCTAGATACCCGGTATTCCCTTTAGAGCTCAATCAAGTTACACATATTATCAAACACACATTTCACATCCACATTCCATTCCAAAACCATAAAAACACAAACCGGTCATAATCTTTCTTCACATTTCTTACACTAATCAACAAACCGCTAAATATTTTGGTAAAACAATTTCAGGAAGTGTATTGAGGCTTTGCAAATAAAACTCTTTCAAAAACACTCTTTAAATTATAAAAACACATAAAAACCAAACCAAATAATTTTTGGAATCCCAATAAACATTTAATAAAATAATTTAATGGACCATCAAACAATCCCAATTGCACAACTTGTTATATACAAGTAAAACACTCCTTCATTTCTAGGAAATTCCAAACGGGCCATTAAACATTTTCTCAAAACTAACCTTTGAAGAAGGTATGAATTTTAATTTTATTAAGGATCTGCATAAACACCATTTACAACAGCAAAAAAAATTCATAAATCTCTTATAATACTCAGGTTACATATTCAAAACACAACCATTTCATAAAGATGTGAAACGGTCCATTTTTTGGCAACTCGGGCCAAAATATGTTGTAAATCAAAACCCACGTGTTTGTAAAAACAAATCCGAATTGGAAATCCATATAAGTACCCAAAAATACCAATTATCATTCTTCCAATTCGTTTATTAATCCAAACAAATAACTTTTAAATCACACATCACACATAAAAGCCAACCGGGCAATTTACCGAACACATGACATGCCCTTTACAAACAAAACAATTTATTTTAAGTACATGAAAAAGGAATAAAACACCAATTTAATTCCATATTTTCATTAAAGATAATGTAACATGTTAATAATACCATAAAACAGATTATAAACCTCACAAAATATTTGCAAAAGATAACGGAACATTTAAACAAACACTTGTTCAGCACTTTCATGACAAAAAAACACAACCTTTCACAAAACAATGATTAAATAACCACTTGGACACCAAGAAAATTATCCAAAGGCTTAAAACCAATAATAAACATTTATATCAGTTTAGGAGAATATTAAAATTAGAAACTTGAATTATAAAGGCATGTGCAAGGGATATCCTACCTCAAATCTTTGGCGTAATTGAAACGCACACCCGAAATCACCCGCCATGGGTTTATAAACCCTAAAACTATAAAGACCAGACCTAAAGAAATAGAAACCCCATAAAAAACATTTTATAACAAAACCCTAGATCTATCAATACTAGGGGACAATATAAATCAAAGAAATAATGAAAGGAGGGGGAAGAGGAAGGAGAAAGGAGAAGGAATCTCACCTTTCACCCTAGAAAACTCTTCACCTTTCATTATATCAGAAACCCTAGAGAGAAGGGAATGGATTGAAAATTCTTGGATACACTACTAAGGTCTGGAAGAACCAGGGAAAGAATATTGGTGTCCAAAAGAGTACTAATTGATTGATTTATGAATGATACAATTTACCTTGTCAATTCTGGACGATTTGATGTATCTTGAGAAGTTTCGTCCTAATACGCGACCCATATGAGCTCCAAATAGGTATCATAGATTATAAGGGTTAGGATAGGGTTATTGGATTCGAGGGGGAGGTAGAATCACCGAAAAATATTAAAAAATAAAAAAGATATAAATGAAACGAATTTGTTTTTTAAAATAGGAAATGGGCCCATGGGCTGGCCCAATACCTAAATAAGTAACCCAAATTCACTCTTCTTATGACTTCTAATGGGTCCAAAAGGATAAATAAGTTTTAATATATCAGTATAGGACAAGTGGGATGTTGAATGGATGAAAAAGGATGAAAAAATGAGTTATAAAAGAAACAAATTCAATTTTTAAAACTGGGAATGGGATCACGGTTGGCCTAATTCATGAAGTAACCACCCTTTCTTCTAAAACTACTTATCAAACAATGCGGATATCCAAATTAGGGTGGTTAGACATATATGAAACTTAAAAACTCAGGATTCATCTAAACAAATACCCATGATAATGATCAGGATTTCCAATGGGCCGGATCAATACAAAGACAAAAAAACCGTGTGTGAAAATTCTCCCCACCATTAAAGCTTTCCGCCCCCAGAAAGCCATAACACTTTCCGAATGAAAAAAAACAACACCTAAGGATTCCATAACAACATAATCCAGCCTCTAATGATAAGAAAATATCAATCACCAACAATTCATCTTAATACTCTTTCCCACAAAAAACACAACTCACAACCATGTCTGGAGAATCTACGGAAAGATGAAGCCACCACCTCCACAACCAAGCCAAGAACCCGATTGTTGGGCCTTCTCTCAATGAACCCAACCATCCCCCAAACCAAAGATAACTCACAAAAACCAAATATTCCAGGGGAGTCTAGAATGTACTCCCCACCATTAAGAATCATCTAGCACTAGAAATGTTCTTAAGATGAAAATCCAAGAGACCCATGGTGGGTCTCCCCACCATTAGAAACCAACTAGCAACGAACAGACAAGAATTCCACATGAGCTAAAATTGGGCCTCACTCACAGAAGCCCAAAAACAATCCTCCTACAAAAACCTACTATACCAAGTTAATAGGGTTAAAACATGAACATATAAACCACCCACTCCCGAACGGAGGGGATATGAACTTGGCCAACACATTCAGCACAGTTCTGGACCCCCGCCACTTGGGGATGAGAGGGAAGGGGACACAATATTTTGTCCAATGAAACCACAAACGAAACAAAGAAACTACCCAAAAATCTCCACCTATGAATAGGTAATACCAAGACTGCACCTTATTTTTTATAAGCGGTCCACACAGGGACATTGATTGAAAACCCACATCCATGAAGGAATAACCATAGACACATTGTGAGGGGTTATGTCCACCACGCTTGTTGAGACAAAGGTAAATTCACAGAAATGAGAAACAAAAACATTGACATAGAAAATAACTTACCAAAACAGAGGAGTAAGGATCCTAATCGAGCACTCCACATCACTGTCGATTTCCTGACTGCGTGGAAAGCTTCACTTTGAGGCCTATGGCTTGAGCACTGATTCTTGAAGCATTTGTTGCACCGCAGTCAGGTGATAAGGATCACACCACTCAAAAAACCTCACATTATCACCCAAAAAAACTTCCTCTAAATAGGAAATCATAGATACATATCATAATTCTATCTCACTCCAAACGAGGGGCAGTATGGACATGGAATACAATGAAGCACATTAACATCACCAAACACAACTGCTCTGTCCAAACTAATTATCACGACATAGAAGCACTTTTAATAGATCCAAAACAGCTCTCTATTCCAATAAATAAGATGAGGCATCATCAAAAGAGGTGGATTTAAAATTTGAAATTAATCCTTGGGTTGATCAACAGGAATGATTTCTAACGGAGAACTATCCATGGCCACATTACAATATCAAACACATCTTTATAAACCTAATGAAAATTACTCCAAAACTGAGCCACCAACAATATCTCATCTCTAGATAGAACAAGAGTATTAATTCTAGATCACATGGAAGCTAACAAAATAAAAAAATCTTCTAAGACATAGAAAAATAATGCCACATAACCATTGGTTTTAAAAAAAAGGCAACAATTTTCAGCTCAAAACAATTTTGAAAAAACAAAATAACTTGGTGGGTTTCCACATTCACCGATGGTGTTTCATCAAGTATCACCCACATTCACATTTCCATGCCACCCCAGGAACCTAACCACTATACCATATAGGCCATCCTTCCAAATATAAATAAAACCATGCATGTGAGCACCCATGAAAACACCAAAGGCTAACACAAAACAACATCATTCCAAAAAAAATTACCTTCATAAGGAACACCAACACCAATTCAAAAAAAATTCATATTTCACAAATAAAACCACAATTAATTAAGAACCATTTTCTAAAAAACCTACCCCTTTTCATTTTTAAAAACATTTTTTAATAACCAAGCCACTCCAAACAACCCCTTCCCATTTTTTAAAAAAAAAACCAGCAAGGTATATTTTCATAATCTGAGGTCCATTCAGACCAATACCCTTTCTAGGAAAACACCAACCTATCAAAACCAATTTCCAAAACTAATTTATCCGATTCAAAAACTTTTTGACATCCCAAAATACCCCATTTAAAACAACGATTCAGAATCACCTTAAAATGATTCACAATTTCAAAACATTTTATTTCAACAAACAACAAGTTTAGATTATGGATAATCCAATCCCTTTAAATCATTTCCACTTCCCTCCATTTTTTTAAAAAAAACACAACCTTCCAAAACCATTCTTATATTTAATTTTTGAAAACCCCCTTTTTCACTTTTCAAAATCTAATCATTCCTTTAAAACCCATTTCCACAATTCTCACACAATTATTTTAAAAACAAAAAATTCATAATTCAATAAAGGTTCAAGAGACCCAAAAAAAGGAACTAGTGTCGGTGGGTGACTTGACCATGTGGTTGGCAGCCATATGCCAAACACAACACCAACACAGAGAGACTTATTAGGGACATTACCCAGATCCACATGGTTTGCCAGGCCCTATGAGATCACGAAGGCCATTAGTCAGACTGCCCTTATCATATCCCAACCCCAAAAAAACAACAAGAACAAAGGACACTAATAAAACTAGACTCCCATGGAAACCTGAGGGTTAGAACAAGAAAGAGTTTGCGACGCTCTCCTTGCACATACCTCTGAAATCCCAAAAATCCTACTCCATCTACCTTGACATCCCCAAAATAACAAGGGCACTCTAAAAATAAAGGTCTGCTAAGAGATGACCTGCTCTGATACCATTTTGTCACGAACCAGCCCGAGTCGACCCTGAACCGGTCACCCAGTCCAGCCCGTGACAAGTCCCGAGAGGCGTTCCCGATCCTCCCGGGATGGTGAAAAACACCAAGGGCATCAATAGAGTACACAAGGGAATGATTTCACCCATATATAAACAATCAAACAAACAGCGGAAATAAACGGACAACCCAAAATGAATTTATATAAAAATTGAACTAAATATTATTTGTACAAGAAACTAAAAGTAGAAAAAAAAACCAACAACTCAACTGAACAATCCCGATGAACAAATAAATCCATGTTACACTTCTGGTCACTCTACAAAACAATGATCAAATGTCTCCCAAGGTGATCGAACTAATGATGAAACCTGCACAAGGGCTAAAAAAAGAAGAAGACTATAGGCGTGAGTATTAAGACTCAGTAGGATAGCCCGATATTCTATTCCCAATGCACATTCCTTTAAAATAAAAGAAACATCAATTTATAGTTTTAAATTAAAGATATGAAAGTATGGTTTTCAAATGAGGTTCCATGCTATAATAATTATCAGACAAAAACATGCATGTTTAAAAAACAAAAATGCAAGTAACAATTCTTTTCAAAGAGGTGCAACTTCAAAATGAAAATAGTTTTCAAGAGGGATACTTTAAAGAATTTTAACTTTTAAATAAATAACACATACTACTGAATTTACCAACCAAACAGACCATATGTCGATGGTGACTACAAAATAGCCAATGAGCACTAGTCACGGGAATACCCCTAGGCACTAGTTAGTTATGAGCCCCAGGTACCTCGTATCTCGGTGAAAGTAACCATAATAAATATCCATTCTCATGCACGAGACACTAGTAGAGAACATACCCATAACCTAGTGGTCCCCAATCATCATCATAACCATATTTTAGTTAGTTTTGTCATCGTCAAACTTTCTACGTGAAACAGAGGCCAAACCCCACAGAATCACGAGCATACTAGTACACATCCACCCACCTAGATACCCGAGATTCCCTTTAGTGCTCAATCAAGTTACACATATTATCAAACACACATTTCACATCCACATTCCATTAAAAAACCATATCAACACAAAAAGACCATAATCTTTCTTCACATTTCTTACACTAATCAACAAACCGCTAAATATTTTGGTAAAACAATTTCAGGAAGTTTATTGAGGTTGTGCACATAAAACTCTTTCAAAAACACTCTTTAAATTATAAAAACACATAAAAACCAAACCAAATCATATTTGTAATCCCAATAAACATTTAAAAAAATCATTTAATGGACCATAAGACAATCACAATTTCACAACTTGTTATATACAAGTAAAACAATCCTTCATTTTTAGGAAATGCCAAACGAGCCTTTAAACATTTTCTCAAAACTAACCTTTGACGAAGGTATGAATTTTAATTTTATTAAGGATCTTCATAAACACCATTTACAATATCAAACAACATTCATAAATCTCTAATAATACTCAGGTTACATATTCAAAACACAACCATTTCATAAAGATGTGAAACGGTCCATTTTTGGGCAACTCGGGCCAAAATATGTTGTAAATCAAAACCCACTTGTTTGTAAAATCAAATCCAAATTGGAAATACATATAAGTACCCAAAAATACCATTTATAATTCTTCCAATTCCTTTATTAATCCAAACAAATAACTTTTAAATCACACAGCACACATAAAATCCAACCGGGCAATTTACCGAACACATGACATGCCCTTTTTAAACAAAACAATTTATTTTAAGTACATGAAAAGGAATAAAACACCAATTGAATGCCATTTTTTCATTAAATATAATGTAACTTGTTAAAAATACCATAAAACATATTATAAACCTCACAAAATATTTGCAAAAGATAACGGATCATTTAAACAAACACTTGTTGAGCACTTTCATGTCAAAAAAACACTACCTTTCACAAAAAAATGATTAAACAACCACTTTGGACACCAAGAAAATTATACAAAGGTTTAAAACCAATAATAAACATTTATATCAGTTTAGGAGAGTATTAAAAGGATGAAATTTTAATTATAAAGGCATGTGCAAGGGATATCCTACCTCAAATCTTTGGCGTAATTGAAACGCACACCTGAAATCACCCGCCACGGGTTTATAAACCCTAAAACTATAAAGAACAGAACTAAACAAACAAAAACCCCATAAAAACATGTTATAAAAAAACCCTAGGTCGATAAATACTAGGAGACAATATAAATCAAAGAAATAATGAAAGGAGGGGGAAGAGGAAGGAGAAAGGAGAAGGAATCTCACCCTTCACCCTAGAAAACTCTTCGTCTTCCATTAGATCTGCAACCCTAGAGAGAAGGGAATGGATTAAAAATTCTTGGATACACCCTAAGGTCTGGAAGAACCAGGGAAAGAATATTGGTGTCCAAAAGAGTACTAATTTATTGATTTATGAATGATACAATTTACCTTGTCAATTCTGGATGATTTTATGTATCCTGAGACTTTTCATCCTAATACGTGACCCATATGTGCTCCAAATAGGAAACATAGATTATGAGGGTTATTATAGTGTTATTTTATTCGAGGGGGAGGTTGAATCACCAAAAAATATTAAAAAATGAAAAATATATAAATGAAACTAATTTGTTTTTTAAAACAGGAAATGGGCCCATGGGCTGGCCCAATACCTAAATAAGTAACCAAAATTCACCCTTCTTATGAATTTATAATGGGTCAAAAAGGATAAATAAGTTTTAATATATCAGTATAGGAAAAGTGGTATGTTGAATGGATGAAAAAGGATGAAAAAAAAGAGTTATAAAAGAAACAAATTCTGTTTTTAAAACTGGGAATGGGTTCACGGTTGGCCCAATTCATGAAGTAACCACCCTTTCTTCAAAAACTACTTATCAAACAATGAGGATCTCCAAATTAGGGTGGTTAGACATATATGAAACATCAAAACACATGATTCATCTCACCAAATACCCATGATAATGATCAAGATTTCCAATGGGCCAGATCAATACAAAGATAAAAAACCGTGTGTGACATCCCATAAGACCCATTTTTATTTCATTAGTGATATTACTGTATCCCTTACCCATGTTTGGTTATGATCACATGTTTTTTTGTATTATAATATATACTCATGATAACATGTTATACGTACTTTTGTGCTAGACTTGTATATGTGTTTCCATACCTTGGTGGTTGTTAGTGGTATTTGAGATATGTGGAGCATCATGACATATTTTTCCATTTGAGGAGGAGTGGAATTGATTGGTATGATAGTTTTCAGGGGCTTGATAATAGGGTGTAGGTATGATGTATCCACGACATCATGTCAAGGGTGTTCTCGATGTAGCAGTAAATTTCCAAGTGCCATTCACCATGTGATTGCCTGGTCAATGCGAGTAATAGTTATTCTTGTCCAGAGATTTTGGGTAACATAGTCATCTGGAGGGATAAATGGCATTAGGTATTATCTTAATGAAACCATGAGGATATCATACAAGATATGGATTTCTTCTTCTAACTCATTTAGTTATCTTACATCATGGATTTGAATCAGGTATGACCAGGGTTTGTGGCACATGGTTAGTGCACTACCACTTGGTTTTGGATTTCATGATTATGCCTTTATGAATTTATTATTACTATTATGGAATACACTTGAATACTTGATCAAATCAGGTTAAGGACACACTAGTGGTGTCCTTCCAAGTCTTCTACTCACACCATACTCAAAAAGTTTGGTCCACTTTTATATTTCATCTGGGATCTAGGGAAGAGAAAGGGTCATGTGGTGGACTGCTGAGCAGAGGAGTGTGAAGCTTGTGGTGGGATAGGATAGACACATGAGAGACCTGTAGTTTATCATTTTTTTTCTTATCTACATTATCTACACAAGTTATTATTTTCACATTGGGAGATTCTTTATTGGTATGACATGTATGACATCTTTAGCTTTCCATGTGTATGTTCTGATTATTTATTTTATTTTTTATTATTGATTATTGATCCTATGATATTATATTGAGAGTATAGTCTCCCCACTGACAAACTCAGTCCCTCACTACTAGTTGTCAACCAATTGTTTATGGGGAGGCGCACATGTGGTCACATGACCTTTCGGATCAGACCCAGTTGTTCGGGATGGGATGTTATATAATAATATCATAGGATCAAGATTCAATAACTCGTTCTTCCATTTTCCTTGGTATAGGAAATTCTAGACTTGAGATATGATGGTTGGGACTCTATTAGGGAAAATATATCTATGCCTGGTCTGCACTATATAGTGGACCTCTAAGTTTCCATAAAAGGGAAATTGTATTTTTTTTTTACTATTGATTGAATTCACCTATAGTGATGCACATTAAATTTATATATTATTTTAAATGCATTCATCCATCATGAATAGGAATTTAAATTCAGATTCCATATATATACTTTATCTTGTGCTGCATTATAGTACATAATTAAATTCCTTGATTTGTGCTATCTTATGGAGATAGTTTATTCTAATGTGATATATCTTTTCCTTGTTGTTGTGTTATATATTTACTGGAATTTATTAATTCAACTGATCATGTTTTTGTGTTAGTATAAATATGATGATTTTGACTAACATTCGAAGATGTATATAGGATAAATTCATTTAGTGGTTTACCTTAGGTTATGGGTATAATCACAGGAAAATAATGTTTGATCCTATAGACTATTTATGAATTTCCATGTTCCTAATGTTTCATCCATTATAGAAGATTATTCCACACATACATTTGGTGGGACATATAGCTAATAAAGATTCTTCTGAGAGCACTAGAGGTGTAGGTAGTAGTTCCTTATCATCAACCATTAAAATCCATGGTTGACTGCGCTAGGTATTTTGAGCTACAACATCCTTCATCCTTCTTGGGAATTGATGTACCATAATATATTGAGGATTGGATGGATATCATAGAGGGTATGTTCGACAACATAAATATTACATTACATAGGTAGGCGAATCTAATAGCATTCATGCTATAGGGACCACCTTGGAATTTTGCGGGAGTTATAGAATAGTCTTGATGATGTGAGGGTGTCACCTGGGAGGCCTTCAAGGACCTTATTTTCAAATAGTTTTCCCTAACATGTTGAATATCGATTTATCATATGAGTTCGTAGAGTTGCATCAAGGTTTTATAAGAGTATTTTTACACTCCGCATGATATAATGAGTACATCAGGATTTCACCATTATTGGCTGGTAATTAGGCCTAGAAGGCTAAGAAGTATGAAATTGGGATTCAACCCTAACTTACATAGTAGGTCAAGAACTTCGACATAGTATCATACATGGAGGTTTTGAGGAAGACCCTAACCATTGAGAGGATTTGGGAGGATAGATGAGAAGTTGGTATTTTCCTACCTTTGTCTAATAATATGGGTAGACCTACCACTATTATTGTTAATAATTCTTCCAAATGTAGGATGATGTAGGCTAGGAAAATACAACAGAGCAGTATCATACAGGTGTAGCAGAGTTAACTCTCTTCAGTCCTTTTTAGAGGTTAACCATGGTGCTTCAATTGTGGGAAATTTTGACACTACAGTTAGGTGTGCATAATTCCCCAAAACCAATGTCGACAATGTAGGAGGATAGGACACCTCTAGCAGTTTTTTCTAGAGAATTATCTAAGATATAGAGGATGACATGCCCAGGGGGAAGGAGGTCCAAAAAGGGACCTCATAAGAGGGTGAATACTTCTCATATGACAATAGCCTAGGGATAGGGTTGTCGAGATGATACAGAATGGGTCTATTCAATAGATTGGATTCCAAATGATGGTGGGGACGCACCATCAACTACTTGACGTACAGTTTTGACCACTTATACTCAATCTACCACCTTATTCGATACTAATGATTCCTATTATTTTATATCTACACAATTAGTTTTGTACATGACAGTCTAGTAAAGTTATCCTCTGTGTTATTCTTCCTTGATACACCATTGTTCATGAGAGTGTACCATCATCATCGATGAACAGAGTTCCCACTAGTTGTTACTGGCTATGGACATCTGTGAAGATTCATGATTCTAGAGATGATGAATTTTTATGTGATTCTCAAGATGGAATGACTTTCCAACATCCAAGATCATATTGATTACTATCATAGATGGGTATATTTTACCTCACCAAAGGGAGATAAACTCATAATGACTGGAGAGTGGGAACTGGGTGCAAGAAGAGTTGGATTATACATGAATCAACTCAGAATGATTATAACACATATGGGAAGCATGGCTCTTTCAACAGGATGAATGGAAGCTCCTTCATCTTTTCCACTAGTCTTGGATATCTATTAGGACGTCTTTCCAAATGACTTCATCAAAATCCCTCATGATAGAGGAGTTGAATTTGAATTATTGATTGTACCAGGTGTGAAACCCATTTTGATACCCTCATATCATATATATTCAACTGAGATAAAGAATATCTAGGTACAACTATATGTATTAGAGAGTAAGGTATTTATCTTACCTAGTACATTATGATGGGGTGAACCTATTTTGTTCACCAAGAAGGTGGACGGTAGTTTTCGACTATACATTGATTATCAGTAGCTGAACCCGGAGATGGTGAAGAACTGATAACTGTTTCCCATGATCAATGATCATTTTTATCATTTATGAGAGGCATGGTGCTTCTCCAATATTAATATTAAATCAATATATCACCGGTTTCATGTTCGAGAGGAGGAAATTTCAAAGATAGATTTTTGGAACATGTATGTACTGTATGAGTACTTTGTGATGTTTTTTGGCGTGAATAACACATTAGTAGTGTTCATGGACATCATGAACAATATCTTCCATCTATACTTGGACTCATTAATCATAGTATTCATTGATGATATCCTTATCTAATCAATGAAACCATAACATGCTAGGAATCTATAGATGGTCTTGAGTATGTTTCAAGAACTCAGGCATTACACCAAGCTATGAATTTATGACTTATGGATTCAAAAGGTAAGGTTTCTAGGATATGTGGTATCTGAGAGTTGTATATCTGTAGATCCATAGAATTTTGTGGTAGTTATGTCCTGAAAACATCCCAAGAATGTGTTTGATAGTAGGATATTTTTTGTTTAAGTAGGATATTACAGACAATTTATCCAGGACTTCTCCAGACTCTCAGCACGAATGACATCTTTGAAAATGAAGTGAGTGATGTTTCGTATGTTCAAAATAGTGTGAATAAGATTTCATTAATCTAAAGATAATGATTATGACAACTCCAGTACTAACACTCCCTTGGTTTTGGATTGGTAATGCAATGTACTGTGATGCATCGTGTGTTAGCCTGGGGGTGGTGCTGATGCAAGGAGAGTATGTAGTATCTTATGGGGCTCATCAACTATGACCTCATGAGGGGAAATACCCAAAAAATGACTTGTACCTCTCAGTTTTGGTCCATGATATGATGTTTTGGAGACACTATCTCTTCGGTGAGTGAATTATTATTTACATAGACCACACGATCCTTCCCTGTATCTTCAAACAGAGGGAAATAAACCTGATACAAAGGCTATGGGTTCAGTATCTATATAAATTCAACATTCATATGGATTATGAATCTAGGAATGATAATTTTATTGTGGGTGTTCTATGTCTTAATAAAAAATGTTGAGTAGAAGATTGGCCAGTGGCCTTCAGAGGATCAGTAGTTCTTAATGAGCTTATTTGATGACTGGAGGGTCAATGATTTGGAGGATCAGGGATCTATGACTCTTTTACCATTTTTTTATTAAATCTTCTCTTTTGTATGGGGTGAATAATTGTCAGGAGTCATACCCAAAGGGTGTTGTGATGAGGGAGAAGCTGGTCAAGGGTGACTTGATACCCAAATGGAATTTGGTTGAAAACGATGTGATCATGGTACATGAGAGAGGGGTAATTCAAGATTCCATTAGAGTGTAGATGATGAGGTTTTACCATAAATCATTATGGGAAGTACATATTAGTTATATCAAGATATATTATGATACCAAGTTTCAGTTATGGTGTCCATGGATGAAGAGATACAATGCTGGTTTCATCTCGTGATGCCATACTTGTCATAGGGTAAAGGCTGAGAAAAGGAATCTTGTGGTGTTGTTACAACCAATTCTTATACATATTTAGAAGAGGAAGGATGTAATGATAGACATTATTATAGGATTACCCAATAACTTGAGGATCAATGATATAGTTTGGGTGATTTTCTATTAGCTAACAAAGTCTACCCACTTCTTATAGATCAGAGAGGCTCTCCCAGTGGAGGATCTGGGAAAGATTTATGTTCAAGAGATTTTATGCCTCAATAGAGTTCCCTAGAGCATTGCTTCAGAGAGGGATGTGTGTTTTACATTGATCTTTTTGTAAATCATGCAAAAATTTGTAGGGACTCAGCTGAGATTGAGCACGACATACAATCCTCAAATCAAAGGGCAGTCTAAGAGGATTATACACATATTATAGGATATTCTTAGATCTGACATGCTAGACTTCAGTGGATCATGATATGATCACCTATATTTTATTGAGTTTTCATACAATAATGGTTACCAATACACAATGAATATGACACCTTATGAGGTTCTTTATGGGAGGATGTGTCACTCATCACTTTGTTGGCAAGATGAAGGTGAGGCTGTGTTGTTGGACATAGTACAGTTTAGGATTCCTTCATGTGAGTGTAGCTAATATAGAAGAGGTTGATCACAACTTATATTAGACAATTATCATATACTGACCATAAGGGGAGACCCTTGGTGTTTTTATGGAAGATCTTTTTTTATTGGGAGTGAATCCATAGTTAGGGAACAAATGTCTTGGGAAGAAGGGTAAGATAAAACTAAGTTTTATTGGACTCTTTGAGATCATAAAGCAGATTATGGTAGTGGCATACCATCCAGAACTCCCATATTCTTATCAAGGTATGCAGGACATGATCCATGTGTCATATAATCATAGGTACATACCCAAACCTACACATGTTGTTGATTGTGAGGACATTGAGTTGGTGACTAATGCATCTTATGAGGAGTTTCTGGTTCAGATAATAGATCTAAGCAAAAGGGTGTTCTGAGGAATGATGGTACTACGAGTCAAGGTTCATTAGAATCATATATAGATCTATTAGGATACATGGGAGTTTGATTCTGATGTTTAGGATCAGTGGTCTGAGTTGGTCAAGAAAAACCACTAGAGATACTTATCAGAGATGAGAATTTGATAGAAGGGTAGAATTTGTAATATCCTTATTTTTTTAAGATAATAAAAACAATCTTCGTTAATTATTGATAAATATTTTAACGTGGAAATGTATTTTTTTTAAATAGTTGTTTTTTGATATAGGAAACCTTGTTGAAACTCAAGGCTTTGACAACTTGACTTTGACAATAATACAGATTCCCAGAGGTCTTATCAAAAGTTGAGGTATCCAATATAGTTATTGAACAATATAGAGTGATTTATCCTTTTCATGAAATCAATTAATTTTGTGGTAGGAATTTTCTTATCGTCTTGGGCTTGCATTTACACTTGTTTCCTTATGATTATATTTCATGGAATTTTGATTGACTATGCTTTATTGTGATCTCATGTAAGTGTGTGTATATCCCACAAGACCCATATTGATTCCATGAGTTATATTAGTATAGATTTTATCCAAGTTTGGTTATGATCACATGTTGTTGTGAAAGCTTCTATATTCTCATGATGACATGTTATGCCGACTTCTGCACTCACACTGTATATGTGTTATCATGCCTCATTGTTTGTTAGTTGTATTAGAGATAGGTGTACGCTCATGAAATATCCATCCCATAGTGGGGGATTGCACTTGATTATGATGATAGTAATGAGGGACCTAAGTAGATGGTGGAGGTATGAGGTATCCAGGGCATCATGTCAAGTGTGTGCTCAAGGTAGACTTGATTTTCCAACTATCATTCACTATGTGATATCATGGTTGATGTGAGTACTAATTATTATTATCTATAGGTTGTGGGTGATATGGTCAAAATTAGGGATAAATGACATCAGGTATCATCTCGACAACACCGTACAAGGTATGCGTGGTTCCTCAGTATCATTTATTTATCTTCTGATATGGAGTTGTAGTAGGTACGTATGGTGGTTGTGGAAACTTGGTTAGCACACTACTACTTGGTTTTTGATTTTATATTATTTCCTTGAAACATTTGTTTTTGTTTTTATTAATACACTGGATACTTGAGAACATCATGTTAATAATGCACTGGTGGTGTTCTACTGAGTCTTGTACTTACACCATACACAGGCATTTCAATGTGCTTGAAAATTTCATGAGGGGTCAAGTGAAGGGAATGTGTCCTATAGAGGGATGATAAGATGAAGAGTGTGGATGTGGTGGTAGTCTAGGATAGAAACCAGTGCGACCTTTAGTTTATCATTTGTTTAATTATCTTCTATATCTACAATGGTTAGCCTTGCCACATTTGGAGCGACATTATTTGTATGACATGCATTCTATCGTAAGATTTCTTCATGTTTACTTTGATTATTTTTTTAATTGCTTATATCTGATAATTCATCTGATGAAATGATACTGAGGGTATATTTTCCCCACTAAAGGACTCAGACCCTCGCTGGTAGTTGCAAGACTCTTGTATAGAGGGATTTGGGCATGAGGTTATGTGACCCTCAAGATCAAAACTAATGGTTTGGGTTGGGATATTATAGTCCACTCCAATGGAATTAAAATCATGTATATCGACCTATTCTCTATGTATTTAAAAGTTTCCATGTTCCATCAGGATCTTTTGATCTCTCTGAGCATGTGCATCAAACAAATAGTCCATTTTTTCAACCATATCTAGGGAATCCATGTCATTTTGATTTATATACATAAATTGAGAATCCTTTATTGTATAATCTTCAATATGGGAAGAAGGTTTAATAATAAATGTAATTAATCCCTTCAATTTATCAAGAAACTAATTTAAATAAGTGGAAGAGGCCAAACATGGATCTGCAACAGCTATATGATCATGATTTTTAGGCTGTGGACCCTCTATCTAGGATCCCTTGGGATAAAAATCTTTCTCAATAGGATTGGAAAAAATTCCTTTCATGTATCAATTAAAATTAAAATAGGATCCTTTGGAAAAAAATCCTTTATAACCACCTTACATGGTCTTAATGTGGTTAGACACCTAAGAAATAGATTCAGTTGAAGCATTATCATCTCGAAAAATCCCAGCACTATCCTCCTATCCAAAACAACCTCCATCAGGTATAATCATGATCATTCCTTTTTTACCACTCCCTACATCCCAAGTATATTGTTTGATATTTTCCATACCTTTTATTAGACCTTCAAAGGATGCCATGTTTGATTGAAATCTACATTCAAGAGACCCTCTTAACTAGATTTTATATGCTAGTATAGAAGAGTTATAACCTCAATTACCACTATGAGTTATGAGTAAAACTTCAAAGTGTATTGATTTGAATTGACATGTTTGGAAACTAACTATGTTCCCCTGCTGTGAACAATCTCAGTTGTTTGTGGGGAAGTATTCATTCCACCTTATTAAACCATAGTGACATTTTTCAAGGAACCTTGAATTGTCCTGTATGATAATGACATATGATTTATACTTTACCTCAAACTAGATGATATAAACAACTCTTCCTTCTTTTCAGCAAAATCATTTCATGTATCACTATTAATTAAGATAGATTCATCTCCTAGATAATTTTCACCTTCATGTTGCGGGTATTCTAGCAAGGCTTACACTATATATCCATTAGAATACCATTACTAAAATTTCAATTAGAATATATATCACATCTAGTATCCTTCATTGATGTACCTTGAACCACATCCCTATAATAAATTAACCCCTTGTATTTTCTAATTTAAGTGGGCTCACCCTAGAAAGCATTATTTTCCTGCCAAACAGATGGAACTTCACCCTCAAGAAACATAAACTTACAATCATCCAGCATGTGACGTAGTTTCTTGTTGTTTATGCATTTAAGTCCTATCTCTCAATATAGTTTCCAAGGAAATTATATTTTTCACATAAATCAGGCTGGTTTTCAAAATAAATTGACAATTTGAACTTGAAGTCAGTAATAACCAGAAAGAAAATATCAATGAGGGGTAATTAAAATTTACCTCTACCATAACTCTATAAAAAATGACCATATCAAGAATGATATGTTACTTAGTCAAATTTAATTGGAAGACCCACAACTAAGGCAACATCCCAAAGGATTTTTGGGTGGAAGAAGAATCACATCAAACCCCTAATTCAAAACTACAATTAGGTGACTATGTTCCTGAATAAATCATGATTAAAAAAATGATCATAGTCCTATATTTGTAAAAAGGTTGGATTCAGAGAGACAACTATGTATCACTAAGCTCTCAATTTCAATTCATTCGATGAAAATATATTATCGTAAAACTTCTTACTGATCGAGGAGATTCTCCAGCCTCCAAAACCCCATATCTGGATGAGCCAGTTTTGTAGTTCCTCAGGCCTCCAAATGTTTTCGGTCGAAGAAATTTCCAAACAGGAAAGGATTGAGTATCATAAATCCTTGATTCAGTCCTTAGTAATTTTTGGCTTCACCTCAGCAAACACAATGGATTTGTTTCACATGGTTCTTTTGTTCTAATCAATTGGATAATAAAAAAAGCTCATGGATTTCGAATAATTACTAATCATTGTTTCCTGAAAAATATTTGAGCCTTCATGAAGCTTCAAGTCTCTCAGGGGAAATGTTTTGAGTTCCTAATTAACCATTTTTTAATTTATTCATTTTCATTTGCTAAATTTTTATATTTTTGTAATAGAACCAATTTAAAAAAATTTAAATTTTAATTATTTTAGTAATTTATTATTTATTTAAACTTATTTATATATTTATTTATTAACTTTTAATATTTCGAATATTTTTGTAATTATATGATAAAATATTAATAATTGATATTTATTAAGATTTATAATTTTTAATATGTTTTAAATTTATATAGTTTATTTATTAAAAAGAATTTGATAATATTTTTATAATTTAAATAGTTAATATAATTTATTTTAAATATATTTATTATTTATAAAAATAATACTATCTATTTATTATTTATTATTCATTTTATCTATTTTTAATTCATGTAATTAATTTAGGAATTCAATTTTTTAAAATATTTTTTAATTTATTCAATTTTTATATTGTTTCTTTTAATATAATTTAATTATTATTAATATTTATCAAATTTAAATACTTGTTGAATTTATCCATATTTTAATATTTGTTTTTACATTTTTATTTTTTAGGATTTAATATTTTAAATATGTTTGTAATTTAATATTTATTAAATTTTATTTATAGATTTTTAATATTTTTAATAGGTTTAAAATTTCTATAATTACTTTATTTGTTTTTTATATGAATTAATTTAAATAGTTAATATAATTCATTTTTAATAATTTTTTATTTATATAATTAATATGATTTATTTTTTCATTTTTATGTGTTTTCTATTTAGGTAATTAATTTTATGAATTCTTTTTTTAATACAATTGAAATTTATTCAATTTTAATATTATTTTATTTAATAATATTTATTCATTTTTAGGATTTTTGGAATTCATTCATTTTTCTATATTATTTATACATATTTATTTATTATATTTAAAAATTTTCAATATGTTTATAATTTAGCCGATCAATATTTATTTCTTTTTTTATTAGGCTTTAACATTTATAATATGTTTGTTATTTATATAATTTTTTTATATAATTTTTTTTAATACTTCTTAATTTAAGTATTTAATATAATTCATTTTGAATAATTTGTTTATTTACATAATTAATACTATTTTTTATTCATTTTTCATGTGTATTTTATTTATATAATAAATGTTATGAATTCACTTTTTTTTTGTACTTCATTCAATTTTACTTATTCATATTTAATATTCATTATTTATTCCTTTTTAATATTTATTAACATTAACATTTTTGGAAGTTATTCATTTTTAATATTTTATTATACCTATTTATTTATTATGTTTTTATATATTTTATATGGTTATAATTTATATTATTAATACTTATTCTTTTTATTTATTAAGTTTTATTATTTTTAATATGTTATTAATTTTTGAATTAATTATTTTAAATTAATATTATAATATTTTTTAATTTAAATAGTTAATATAATTCATTTAAAGTATTTTTTTAATTATATATTATATATTATTTATTTATTCATTTTTATTCATCTCATATGAGTTTGTAATTCATGTAATTAATGTTTATAATTCACTTTTTATTAAATATATTTTAAATTTATTCAATTTTATTAAATCATTTTTTATATTATTTCATTTAATTTTATTAATTTATTTTAAAATTTATGTATATTTTTTTAGATTTTATTATTTTTTTAATTATTATTTATACATTTTTATCTCTTAAGTTTTAATATTTTCAATATGTTTGTAATTTAATATTTATTTATTTTTATTTATTAATTTTTAACATTCTTTACATGATCATAATTTTTATCATTTATTTATCTAAATGCATTTTTATTATTTTGGTAATTTAAATAGTTTATATAATTCATTTGTAATAATTTTTGAATTTATATAATTAATATTATTTGTCTATTCATTTTTAGAAGTTTCTAAATTATGTAATTAATGTTATGATTTAATTTATTAACATATTTTTCAATTCAATCAATTTTAATTTCTTTCATTTATTATTAATTATTCATTTCTAATATTCATTTATTTTTAATATATTTTTTTGAATTTAAATAATTATTTAATATTTAATTATTATGTTTTAATATTTTCAATATGTTTATAATTTATATGATTCATTTTTATTCATTTTTTTTTAAAAATATAATATTTTAAATATATTTGAAATTTATTTATTTTTTATTTAAATTCATATTTTTAATATTTTTTTATTAAAATAATTATAATAATTAATTTATAATAATTGGTTTATTTAAATAATTAATATTATTTATGTATTTATAAATTATGTGTTTTTAATTTATCTAATTAATGTTTTGAATTCACTTTTTTAATATTTTTGTAATTTATTCAGTTTTACTTATTCATTTTTAATATAAAATCATTTCATATTATTTATTGATTTTTAATATTTATTAATTTTTTCGGTTTTTAGAATTTATTAATTTTTAATATTGAATTAAAATATTTATTTATTATGTTTTTAAATTTTAAATATGTTTAGAATTTATATGATTCATATTTATTATTTTTTATTTATTAGGTTTGTATATTTTAAATATGTTTTGAATTTAGATAATTCATTTATTTAGATACAGTTTTTAATAATTTTGTAATTTAAATAGTTACTAAAATTCTTTTTAAATAATGTTATTATTTATAAAATGTTTAAAAGGTCGTAGTCAATTGCTACTCGTGAGAAACCACTTCCCGTAGATACAATGATTAAATCCAACTATGCACTCATTTGGTTCGTGTTGGGCATGTTTTATTTTAGGGGAATGAGTTTTGTGGGGGTTGTCTGCGTGGGACAACTCTTGGCGCAATGACGACTAACCAATGTGCAGAATGACTGTGAGGTTAAGGGAACTCAGTGGTCAACGATGGAGCCACAATCGATGCGGTGAACCTCGAGCATAATATTGTCGGCGATGTCAATATATGATGTTGGTGGGTATATGATTATTGATACAAGGTCCCCCTAGGGGTAAGGGGCCTCGGGGTGGGTAAGACTGCCACTGGGGAAGACTCAGATGGTTCTTCTTCTGGTGTCCAGTGTCCTTGGTTTTGGATGGTCATGTGTGATGCCTCTGTGGTTATGGGACCTTGGGGTTGACAAGTATCCTAGACACAACAACGATCTCCAGGGGTAGTGATAAACAATGTAGGATGAATCAGGTAGGACAATGTCATCAGGCGGATCGAGTGGCAGAGCCATTAGACCTCGAGTGCGACATGATCCTATCGACGACAACCTTGGAATGGGTATCAATCGATGCGATGAAAGAGTCGTCGGGGATGACCCCATGAGTATGTACTCAAGTGGCACAGTTGTCGATTGATGAATAACCTCTGGCGACACAAGATTACTCATGCACCAACCTATTAGGTGGATTGCGCCAAGTGATATATATAGCAGTGCAGGAAATCCTTGTTTGTCGGTGAGCATGGCCGTTTTTTAACTGTTTTTGTTTTTCTAATGTGTGCATGTCATTTTATTAAACTATGCATGAATGTCGTTGGTACTCCTTTCTCCTAAAGGGAAAGTGAAATGAAGCCAAGAGAGCGTGCCTTTCGACTATGGTACAAGTGAAAGGCTCCCCCCGACAGCCATTTACTTAATTCCCTATAAACAGGAATCCCCCATCCTCCTATGTTCAAAATCATCCCCACATCCTCCTTATTTTGAAATTCTCACTTCTCACTGCATTATAATCTCTCTCTCTCTCTTCAGAAAAAGATTACTTTGTGCGTGGTGGATCTTTTGGCCTAAAAGAAGTCTAGATTTTTTATGAAGCATCATTTAGAGGTATTTTTTATTATTTAAAATAAAATCATTTATTTATTTATTAGAATTATTTTTTGTTAGATTAAGATATGTTATTTATTAAGTAGTTTAGTTAGTTTTATATAGTTTAGAAATAATAGTTATTATTAATAATGATTAATTATATATTAAATTATGATTAATTTATGATTACGTAATGATTAAAGGTTGATTAAGTATTGATTAAATTATGATTAAATTGCGATTATGTGATGATTAAATATTGAATAAGGATTGAATAAATAAGTAATGATTAACTATTGATTAAGTAATGGTTAAATAATAATTAAGCGATGATTAAATAATGATTCAGGGTTGATTAAAGGTTGATTAAGGGATGATCAATTATTAATTAAGGGAATCTTAATTAATGATTAAGGAATGGCTGACCAATTTATTAACAAATGGTAATGAAATGATTAACTAATGATAAACTAATGGTGAAATAAAGGTTAAATAAGGATTAACTAATGGTTTAGTAGTGATTGGTGTCATATTTCATGATATAAAAAACGTTCTAACATTTTGGTAGCATAAATATTTTGTGGTTATCAAAGAAATAAAATCTCTGTCAGGATACAAACAAGTGCATGTGGCTTTGGAACTGATGTTCCTAGGAATACAAACTCTGACAAGGTGTCTCATGCCTGACTATGGGTAACCTGGTACATGACAACGAGCCTTGCTACATCCTGATTTGACACTCATGAGGACTGGCACCCAGTATATGCTGACTATCTCGACCTCTAGGACAGAATTGAAAAGAATTATATCCAACAGGGACCTACGATGTGATTCTATCTTTAAAAGCTGGTCGAGTATGATCCATGTTATAGACTGAAATCTTTACTTTATCCGTTCTGACATGACATAGAGCTTCGTAATATAGTATGTCAATAAATTTCCATTACTTTGTTTATTGAACAATTTTTTAATTCATTTTCAATCTCATTACAATGTAATGACTCTAATCATGTTCTTCTCATGAGAGATCTAGAGGAGGAGGGGGTCCTTAGCTGGGAAACAATCCATGCTGCAACACAAGATATGAGATCATCTTATTGTGTGATTTACAAGAGGATGTTCGAGAGTCCATCCTAGAGAGTTGGTGTTCCTTCCCTGAGAGTAGAGGTTCCTACTCAGGAACATTCTCCAGCAACTGTTGATACTGAGGAGCCACAATGATGACGATGTAGACCACGTCGTCCTGCACATGAGCCCTCACCTATTCTATAGGAAAAGGTTGACCCTCTTGCAGTCCATCCTCAGCTGATTATGGATTTGCATCAGCCGGCATGAGATCCATCTTTCTTGACATGATATCCATAGTTATCTGCAAATTTGGGTCTAGATCCATCACAGGATTGGTTCCCCACAACGATGATGGGAGGTCTTTATACTACCCTATACAGGGAAGGATCCGGAGTGCAGTATGACATGAAGTCAAAACCTACTCCCACTGAAACATAGGTGGAGCATGAAACTGTCAATGTTCTGATTCCCAAGGATTCTCCCTCTCCAGGTTAGTAGGTTCCACTTCTGCATGGAGATCAACGATCTTGATATGGGCATACCCTATACAGACCACCATGCGGTACAAAATCCCCTCCCTATATCCACTGATTTTAGTTGTTAATGTATATATTTTATATATTTTTAAATGAATATATTGTTATTACTTTCATCAATTTTTACACATTTAGACAGTGTTTCAGTTTTCATTAATGTTTTAGTCATAATTTATGTTTTATAAGCTTTCAATTCTTGGTTTTCACAATTAAATATTTAAACATCATTATTGGGTTGTAATATTCCATAAAAAATGTTATTTTTATAAAAGTATCATTCTTTATTTTAAAATATGAAAATAAATGTTTGCATTTCAAGGAAATAACGAGATATAATGTACTTGATAAAACTGATAATATAAGAATAGCTCTTTAAAACCAATATAATTCATGTTAAAAATAAGTCGTTGTGGGATCTAATGGTTATAAAAACCAACCCCCTTCCATTATAAACATGTAAATCTGACTCTCATCATGTTATATTTTCAAATATACTTGGTTTTGTATTTTAATACAAATTTGACGGCCAATAAATATATTGCATAAAAACATTACAATCTCACTTTCAAATGTTAATGAAATAATTCTAAACAACAAACAACAATCACAATATATATATATATATCATAATATACAAATGTATATATTTATAAATATTATAACATATTACTAAATAATTTTTTTTATTTTTTCTGAATAATAGAAGGCCCCTACTGCCTTTTAACATTACAGAAAGGTGGAAGCAAGCCGGCCGCCTTTGATACCAACTTTTAAAAATATTTTTAACCTGCACACATTTAAAAAAAAACAAAAACACATATAAAACTCATGAGTGTGATGATAATAAATCACACCACCAGGTGTGGGTGGCGGTGCTAGAATACCCCCACTCGACGATGGGGAACAGTAGTGACATAGAAGGAGATGGTGGGTAGGGTCATGGAGAGCCTATGAATTTGGGCCATGGCAGCGGGCTGGTTTATGAACTGGGGCCTTTGACCTGAGTTTTGGTGGGCCTATGTGCTAGACAAGCTTAAGGGACCTTGGTATAACATATGGGGGGGTGCTAGAGGCTATTACGGGTGATCCTTCAGGCTGTAATAGGGGGCCTATGGGCCATGTTGATGGGGGCCTATGAGTTGGTATTTAGGAGCACCTATGATCTATTCAACAGGGGGACCAAGGGCCATGAATTGTTTTCTATGAGCCACTGGAAAATGGGTGGGGACGGAAAACCTATATAATATAGAAATAAAGTACATGTACCAGTTACTCATCCCTTGGGGAGGTGTGTGTGTGCGTGGTGGGGGGGGGGGGGTTAATGTGATGCCCAATATAAGGACAAGGATTATTGGGAGTGTTCTTTTTTGTAATTTTACCCCCAAATAATAGTTATGATTAATTAATTATTGTTTTTTTACATGTTTTCAATGCTAAATTATACTCTAATGAAGTATACTTTATCAATTCTAAAAAATAAGTTCTCATAAATACCTCTTTTTCATCTCTTTTTAACACTAATAATGGTATAGATTTATCATTTCCAAAAAAACTAATAAAAGATATATTTATCCGTGCTTATTATTTTTTCTTGGATAAAATATACTTTTATAATAAATTTTCTTTTAGTGACGATTAGAACATTCACTATCTTTTAAAAATAACCCAAAAATAATGCTTTTATGTGAACACCACATTCATGATTTATTAGAACCAATCCTCTACAATGGTAAAAATTGATTTTTTGGACAAAAATAAAACCTCAAAACTGATGTTATTACATTTTAATCTTTTTAAGGATTTTATGTCAATATTTCATGATTTTGTCTTGATTTTTTGAGTTTATCTTCCCATATTAACCTAAAATAATTCTTCCCTTACGTGTTCTTCTATAAAAGTTTTTTTCCCTGTGCTTCCTTATTTTTTTGGAGGAGTCAAACTTTTTAGGGTTTTTAACATTTTGGTTCATTGATCTTGCTTATTTTTCTTCATTTTTGTATTTTTATTCCTATTTTTATATACAAATATAAACTATAGATTAGGATTCCTAAAAAATAATTAAAAAAATAATTATTTGATATCAATTAAAAATTTAAAGATGTTCATAAAATGAAAATGGTTTTTATCGATTAAATGACATTTGGTAGACACATAATGATGAATTTATTGGTTAATTTAGTGTGAAATCCATATCTTGGGTAAATTTTAGATAATAAATCAATATTAATAATTTTAAAAATAAGTGTAAGCATTATAAATATTAATAGATTCATGAATATTTATTGGGTTATGTTTTGGGTCAAGCTATAAACTATATTTGAAATGGGAATGATTAAAGAGCATGATTAATGGTTTATTTAAAATAAATGAGACATGTGATATGATGTTTTCATAAATAGAGAAATATATAGATGTGTGTGTTTTTAGTTTTTATTTATATGTATTTTTTTATTAAAAAACTAATATATACAAATATGTTCAAAATCTATGGATATAAAAGATAAAGCCTCAAGAGGCAAAAAACCAAACAAAACTAACACATCAGGGGAATGATGTGACTTAGCAATATTATTGGCAACCATATTACCCTACATTTCCCTAAAAAGGAATAATAAAAAATTTTAGAAGTCACACAACATATCTTATCCAAGATGAGCCTCACATATGTAGAGATGGTAGGGTGGGAATTAACCAATGATTTAAGAGAGAGGTGATCCGACTCCAAAATTTTATTATGCTAACATTGGTTGTTTGAAATCCCAAAGCCTATGAAGAAGGGAACAACTTTAGAAACCTATGGAAACCAATAAATGGAGAAATATTTTCACATTAAAACTATGCCCCCCAAAAGAGTCACAACCCACCATCCCACTAAAAACTGAGTATCATCAAAGATAAAAGCTTCCACCTTCACCTTAACAAAACCCATAAGAGGAGAATACCAAGACACATCGTACTAGGAAACTCAATCCCAAAACCCCTTCATCCCATTATCGTTTCAAACCTCAAAAAACCCAAAAAACCTCTATAACTAAAATTCATTAGGGATCATCTTGTTATTAAAGAGGTATAAATTTCGACGCATCTAGACAAACTAAGCAATGGTGAAAAAATATTGAAATCTGGAAGAATCAAAATTCTCAAAACATTTGGATAGGCCCTCGTAAGTATAGGAAACCTCACCCTTCCCCGGAGTAATCACATTATTCTATCATTCCCAAATAATCTTATCACCAGGGCACATAAAGATAACATGAAAATTCATCTCTAGAAGAAAATTAAAAAATAGAAACAAGTCATCCAAATTAATATACATCCTCGACAAAATAACTCGATCCAAAGCACATTAAGAACTAAAATCTGTAAAAAATCTAAAACATTGGGTAATAAGCGGGCTTTAAAAATCATTATTTAAAAAAATTTAGAGCCATGATCAAGCCTCTATGTCATTTAATAATATCTATACTTCCCTGTGTGCCCTCCATGATGAGATAATTTCCATAAAATTCCATCACCAATAATCCACTTATACACAAGGATCTATAAGTTCCATCTTCTATCCCTTTCATTATACAAAGTGTTAATCCTATAGAAGATACATCCTGAAAAATAATCTTCAATAATATCTTGAACAATCACATTATCTATTCTAACAGGGGTAGTTAGTGATATAATCTGAAAATCAGCACCCCAAAGCCATGTATCTCTCCAAATATCAACAGACCACCCATCAAAGATGCACCAACATATTCCCTCTAGTATAAAATACTTGAAATGGAATATACTGCACAATAGATTGGTTGGTCGATTCCCAAGAGTTTCATGAAACCAGTCAACTTGGGAAAAATAATTGGCACTCACAAGCCACGTAGGATGAAAACAATGAATGCTTAAAGGACTCTAAAACTTATTAGTAGGAATATTAGTATTGAAAGACCCAATATTCCAAAACCCCAAGCCTCCATCCTCCTTAGAGTGTCGTAATATTTCCCATGAAATCATATGCATATTATTCATTTTATCTATTAGGTTGGAAAGGATGGTTGAATGTCTATAGGGGTAGATAGAACTTATAAGAAAATTTGAGATATACAAATAATCTATGTTAATTAACAATGTTAATTAGAAAATATAAACAGTACCCGAAATCAAAATAAATAACACATATTATATTTATAGTGGTACAATATAATTGACCCGATCTACTATTGGAACCCCAAATGATAGAGTATTACACACACTATAGAATAGAGATAGATAAAGAGATAATTTTATAATGTGATCAATCTAAACCCATAATTTTAAAATGTGATGAATCCCAACCTATGACTTTGTGAGGAGTGACCTCAAACCTAACGACATATACTTTTATAATATTTGAAAAACCCCAAGATTTTATACAATGAGAATCCATAACCTATGTGTAATAATTTTTATTCATTTAATAAAAACTAGATGAATTCATTTTATAGGTAGTATAACTTTTGTGATAAAATATTTATGTGCATAACTCTACCCTAAATAAATGGATAGAACAAAGATTAGACCTGGATATAAGTAGAAAGAATTTTGTTGATGAAACCGTTGATATATGCCCTTTTGAATGATTTATAAAATGAACATTGAGAATTCCAAAAAAAGTTCGCATAAACTCTTTTAGTTGTTATGAAGTCGTAGAAGATTTGTTCCTACATTGAGATTTTTCATAATGTAAGTAAACAACTGAGCATAGGATCACTTATTTTTTGTATGAGTGTGGGAAATTTATGTCACTTTATATCAAAGGTGTGTATCATCATCATAATCATATCATTTTTTCATTTATCCTTTGAGTCCCTTATATATCAAACTATTTGGGCTACACCATCAAATAAACTATTTAATAAACTCAAAATAAAAACAAAACAAATTAAACCATAAATATCAAAAAGATAATAAAGATATTATAAATATCGAAGTAATTCATACCAATTTAAATACATCACTTTAAAAAATTTAAATGAGCCAAAAAATTAAATAATTCATTCAAAATAATTCAATAAAACCTAGTCAAATAATTCCACGAATGTTGTAAGAAAATTGAATATAAATAAAAAAAATTGGAATACCTTTTTCATAAATTCATAAAATATAAAAAAACATTTAACAAGAATTTAATATATTATAATTACATTTAAAAAATTTAACAATATTAATAAATGATATATAAATAGTTAAAAAAAATTCATTATTAAATAATTTTATATTATACTAAAAAAATGTTCTATATTTCTACGAAACATGAAGAATAAATTAAAATAACATTTAAACCATGTTTAAAACATTTTAAAATATTTTTTATAGACTATACATGATTTATAATTAATTATAGAACTACTAAAATAATAAAAACATTTATTATAAATATGAATAAAATAAAAATTTAAAAGAATTAAAATTAAAGTTGTTGAAATTTCAAAATAAATAAAAATAAATGAAACAATAGATATGATAGCTAAAAAAAATAGAAACTAGTATAGTAGTAACATGTGATCAAAGCTCATGGATGCATATTTCATACATCATTTTTGCATAATTTATAATCGATGGTCGAAAAAAAATTTCACTAAGGGAATTATAATTTTATAAATAATGGTAGCTGATGTTTGCAACTGTTCAATGGAATTGTGCTCCTACTAGAGGGAAAGATATTACTTCTTCCACAACTATTTCCATTGGAGGTTCTACTACTGGTGCTATCATTGTGCAAAGATACAAACCTACTACCATCAATAGTCAAAGGCTTGCTACCATTGAAGAGACAAGAAATTGAGTTGATGAATAAGGTACTGCTATAAGGGAACCAGATGCTATGATGTGGTGAGAGAGATATGAGTCAGAGAAGAGGTAGAGAATATATATATATATATATAATAGTGATATGGTATATATTTATATAATTATATATATATATATTTAACAAATAAAGATGATAAAAATGATATTTATGATAAAAACAATAAAAAATTGATAAACCTAATAAAAATAATTAAATATTAACACATGAGAGATGTTTAATATAGATGATTTTCCCCTTGGATTTCATACCCAATTACGGTTTTCAATTTCTAAAATCCTTCCTATGGTTTTTTTTAGGGAATCAGAAACAACAAATGGTTTAGTATGCATGAGGACCTACTTTCCAAAGGGATGTTCTCATTAGTGATTTTGACATACGGTGCTTATTAATTCACATTTGTCGAAGGGATGGGATGTCATGCTAATTTCACCCTTTTGGGGGGAATTTTATCCTACTACATGAGTTTTTTATATATTTAAGATATATACATGAATCCTTTATTAATTCCCAAGCATGATGTGGGTTTCCACTGAAATTAGAAATCAATTAATAGCATGTACAGTATTATGAATAATCTGTATGTATCTGAGGTTCTTCATAAATGGAGATATTTATATGTATCTGATGATTCCCATTAATGGTATCCTTTTATATACTACTTAGATATTATTTAGTCATTATCACAATGATGCTGTTTTTTGTAACCACATAGATGGGAACATTGGAGTTTATCATCATCCAGGGAGATGGGAGTTGTTTTAATTTTGGGATTGAACCTATATATGTGATTCCAAAATATCCTTGTAAAAGGAATCAAAACCCACGTAGTTTAGTGATTCTTAAAGGAGAATATCATACATTTTTAGATCATGTGATAATTACCCGACCATGCAATTTAACATCATGTGGAAAGGATGTCTGCGAGGAAGGTTTGTAGTCAATTTGTTGTTTGGGATTTATATCGAAGCAGCCTAAGGAACCTGGAGGAGATATGAGTTTTTGTGTTTAATTATAACCTACTGAGGATATGTCCATGATAAAATGTGGATGATTTGGGGTTTCAGATTTGAACCTTAGGAAGGATTCCTACATATCCCATTTCGATAGAAATCAAATACCATATAGTTCTGTAAGTATTATAGGGGAGTATGGACCATTTGAGAGGATAGTTGGGACATAGTCCTCAGAAGTAAGCATGTAAAAGGGACAATGAGAGATGTATCAAATCATGGTGGTTTGGTGGGTTTTGGGTCTTATAACTAAGGAGGGTGGCTATCGGATGGATTATGGGGCTTACTACCAAGGATGATGACCAGGTGAATTGGGGGTTATGATTTGGAATTACTTTTTGAGGAAGATTACCCTTAATCTCAGGACTTAGATAGGTATCATACATATCCTGGTCAGGGAAGGAATCAGAGTTCTCATATCTAAATGATCAGGTGAGTTGTGTGGATGCTATGATCACCATTAACATCTAAGTCCACATGATCCATGCTCAGTGTGGTAAACAATTGGGAAAAATGACATGGAAAAACACACACTTTTCCTTTTTTAGTGGAATAGGTCAGGGATATGACACTTACATCTCTTCACTCTACATTGGAAATGAGTCTAATGAAAAAAGAAATGAAGGAGAAGAACATGGAGGTAAATAAGAGCAAGACTACAACCTCCAACAAGAAAGGATATGGGATTACTCTATAAGGGATTCCCAAATATTTGTTCTATAATATGAAGAGCATTTAATTCCATGTCAATTGGAAAAGAAATTTTGATCATTTCAATTCATGATAAGAATTGGAGGCTTCGGGTCTCAGAGACGAAAAGGGTCAGACGTGGTCCGAACCCTTGTATCTAATACTGGGAACTCCCCAACACTATCCATGGGGTAAGGGTTCTAGTGAACATGGGTATACATACTCACATGGACCTTGAGATCCTTGACTAGTCAACCAAACAAGTGTGGGTAACCTCTAACCATAGGAATACATCCCAAAAGGAGCATACGCTAGCATGGCGCTCATCATTGATATGTATGTCGGGAGGTCTTGGTAGAGGATTCAACATTGTATCTTTCAAACAAGGGAGATAAGAGGATAGGATCCATACCATAGGTGGCTTGGAAGAGGGCTAGAATGGTGATTTTTATAGATACTGGGCATAGGTTCTTGGTGTAGGTATGCCACGTAGGTGTACCATGCAGGGCTTGAGAGGAACTGAAAATGATTTTCTTAAGGGGAAAAGGCATGCTCAAGGTGAATATGTATCATGAAGTGGACCATTGGGGAAACAAAACTTGGTTGAGGCCTTAACTTAAGCACCCTGGGTCTTATCTCGTGTCCTTGAAAGGGTTTCACCCAGGTCCTTGCTTAAGGAATGTGCCTTCGGTAGGTGGCTTCCTATTATGGAACAAGGTACTTCAGTCAGGTGTCTTGTATTTTACACCTTGAAGGGTCTTCAATCATACTTTATCACCCTTATTTTTCTCTTATCTTTGTTTTTGGAGATTTAACTGAGAAATTTCGTTGGACCCGGGAAAAGGTGTTTCACAATCAAAGATCTAGGGGATCATTAATTTTTTTCAGTCTCTCAAATGTGGTGCCCAAGTGTCATATCTAGAGGAAAATATGGGACCCTAGTAAAATGAGGTTGTCAGTGCAGGTTGATGGTGTATGTGGTTGGAATAGGTATGATATGTATAGGTGGGAAAACATTCGGGCCATGTAGGTCCATGGTGCAGGTGGTGCGTGCATGAATGGTTGTGCCTTCTGGAATATGCAAGAAGGGCCTCTGCTAACCTCTTGGTGCACATGGTTGGTGTGTTTGGGTCCATTTAGACAAGTCCCTTGGTTCTTCTTAATGATATTTATCACTTTTACATGATCAAAGTTCTCTTTATAATCTTTTAATCCACTTTAATAAAATAGGATTGTCAAAAATTACCCCCCCCCCCTTGTGATTGGATATGAATGAAAGAGGAGGGTCTAGTCCTGAGGTAAAAAGAATGGGAAAAAGATTATAAAGGTGTGAAATTATGGATCTCGCAGGTTTTCCATATAGGATGTCCACACAAGTTATCCATGTAGGGATTCCATTAGAGTTATAACACATATGTTTTGGGCGTAGTATGTCGGTGTAGGTGCGAGGTGGATACCAGTGGTGTTTATAATACCCCCTTGACTTTTTCATTTTCCTCACATTTAGAGTTTTGGATTATCTCTCTCTCCATGAAGTTCATCCACCCTGATCCACAATGCCTTTTTCTCCTGAAGGTCCCCTAAAGTTTTTTTCAAGGTACATCCAGCTGAGCGATGGGGCTGAGTGGAATCACCTTTTTGAGGATCCTCATCGAGGAATATCATTTAGGGACTTTCCGAAATAACATGGAAAAAGGGATGTATGAGAAAACCTATCGAGGGAGATTCTTAGGAACCCTTATCAAGAGAGCCACATGGGAACCATTATTGAGAGAGCTGTGAGGGTTCATCCCTTTTCCAATATTTTAATATTCCTATAAGATAAAATTTGAACATTCATAAGCAAATATTTCAACTCAAATAGAAAATTTTGGTCCTTTTATAGGTTTTTAATGGCTACATCAATGACTATAACTGAGCAAGTAGCTGCGATTCAATATGAAATGATCAAAGCCATCGAGCCTGATTATTATAAAATTATTGAACCTAATCTTCCTGATTTGGAGAATTGTTTGATATCATATCAATATGAGTACTTTAGTGTGACTACCTACCTCTATATGAGCATTGATCTCTTAGGGATTCTCAAATTCTTGCATTTAAGAAATATTTCATGGTATCTCTTTCTCTGAAGAACATCAACTACCCTGCTACTAACATCTCATAGAATGGTGTTTTAATCAAGGGAGGAACAACCCATATTAGATATATTATGCATCATATTGGATGCACTCTAGATAGGAAGTCACATATCAAAGAGATTAGACCCCATTTCAATGAATCGACCTTATGTGCATAAAAAACAAATCAAATATAGGGCTGGAAGGAAGACCATGACTTTTTCTCTGGAGGGGGAGTTAGTTCTATGTGGATGTGACTGCTTTGGGTGTACCAATATTATATATAATTCAAAAAAGTGTTTCAATATGTTTATATTTACCTGGAATTTTGGATAGGATAGACCAATGTCTATAAAAAATAAGACATAATCCCTGAATTACTGAGCCGGTAGAGTCCACAGACAAATTCCATTCACTTAATACATGGTGAATTTGACATCAATTTGTGGTATGTGAACTAAATCTCCAAGATCCTCATTCTTGGGGAAATTTATGATGAGTTTATCCCACCCAAGAAAATGTGGGATGAAATTTAGAGGACACCACCATTGGCACATGAGCTCTTGAAGACATTGAAGAAATTGGAGAAATACTAATAATCATTCCCTAGGGCTGATGTCCATGCATAATCTTTCATTAAGGCTTTATTAGAACCATCAATAGAGTGTCCCACTTGCAGTAACCCTACTATTTTCCACACTATAGAGACATAGGGTGATTTTTTCAAATTATGTACCACATTATAGAAGTGGGAGTATAAGCATTGGGGTTACAATTTTAACCTTGATATCAATGTAAAAATTCACCTAGCTAGCTTCCTTGCTATGCGGCTAAGCATTTATTTGTCTCAGTCTATGAGTCTGGTGGCAGTGTGATGCTGGGGAATTTTGTTATCATTGAAAAATTAGTAGAGATAAATTACATAGGGTTGGTTTACGCTATTTTGGAAATGATGTATAACTGTTTGTTTCATGAATACAATTTAAAATACCCATTTAGAATTGAAGGGCCAGTTTAGTCGATGTGGGGGAGGATTGCAATGTATTTTAGCTTATATTCAGTGTTGAGTTCAGTTAAAATACCCAATAGAAAATTTCTCCCTTTTGTTTAGAAATTCTCTGGGATTCATCTTCTTAACCTAAAACCAAATGATGTGTTGAAAGTGATGAATTTATCTAGAGATTTAAATTTCATTCCTCACAGTAACCGACCAACCAGAACGTTTACTAATAACGTTAAAGAGAATAATTACAAGCTGATGTCATACATGATGGAATCTAGGGATAGCGTATTGGTTTCCTGTATTGATAGTGAGATTATCTTTGAGGCATAATATAATGACTCTATCCTTTTTTAGATATCATTACATGATTTTATGCATAGATAAACATCAAATTACAGGCCATATATTATAGAGTATAGTTTGTTTGGAAGACATAGTACATAATTTCAAAACACGAACCCAAACTAAAAAGTTATTTTATTTCATCTCCATAATGATCTCCTATAACTACATAAGATAACCTTGGGATAACATGAAAAAATGGATGAGATAAAAATCCCAGTAAGGAAATAAATATTAAATAAAATCTTAGAAGATTGGTTAGAAGGAATAACATAATGATATAAAAAGTTATGGAACATGATTAAACATATGGAATCATTATATAAAAACCGTGGGATCATATAACCATGGAATAATATTAAGGTGGAAGAATCCTAAAACATGATCTTTTTCAGGCTTCAAGGATTGTTGCATTTAGAGGATCACGAGTCATGGCTAACCACCAAGACAGTTCACATGGAGCACGAATTAAGGCAAACCACCAAGACCAATCCACATAACTTCTCAGGAGAATAAAATTTACACAATGAATTGGAGCACTATCTATTCCACCAATCATAACATGTTTATGAATATGATTTCCACATAAATAATCATACATATTTAATCAAACATAATCATAAGGGATACCCATGTTAAGAAATGGGTACCATAATCTTTTCAAAAGGAATAAAATAAAGAAATATCATAATGGTGTCCATAAAAGAAAGGATTTAAATAATTCATGAACATTAATAAGGGAACCGGTATTGTATCCTAATAAGATATGTTGAACTAAATTGAAAACATGTAAAAATAGTATTTAAGAGAACCTATAATTAAATCATTTTCATGCGGTTTTAAGGAAATTACTAATTGATTTTAAAACATAAAATGGAAAATTATTTTATATAAAACTATAAGTGAAGAAAGAATATTTTAATAATAAAAAGATTTATTTGATAAAAATAATTTTGTCTCAAAACATATTATAGAGTGTACTTTAAAAATGGTATGAATTTAGAAAGTTCCCTTGAATCGGGTTTACTTAATGGGAAATATGAGTAGGGAAATTTTTTAAAACATGTTTATCCCAAAAAATAAAGACGAATGGATCATGAAGCTTGATGTTGAAACATATAAAAAACATTTAAATTTTGTACATAAGAAGAACATTGAATTCCATTTTTTCTAAAAGGGTGAAAGAATAACTCGAAGGAATAATGGAGGTTCAAGTATAATCCCTTACATTAAGTCTGGAGGTGTTCTTAACTTGACCATAATGTAACACCCCAAGCTTCTAAGGTACGCTTCTCTTTGAATAATGCAATAGTCTGTGTTGTACGAAACATTGAGTCCTAACACACCACAACCAATCAAACTAGCCGTTATGAATAGTAATACTTAATTTTTGAAATTTTATAAATTTTATTTTTCAAAATGGACTTCATTTTTGGATTCGGTATATCGAAATTAGACTGGGGTGAATATTTGGTATTTTTCTGAAAAACATCATTTTTTGATGAATAGTGAAACTACTAAGTAGTAGTTGAAAAAACTGAATTTTTCATAAAACATAATTTTACCCCTAATCTGATTGGAATTTCAAAAATCTGAGAGACACGGTTAATATCGAGGAGTAAAATGTGGTTTATTGAGATGAAAATAATCTTTGGTGAATAGTAACTTTCTACTTTTATTTGCCACAGTTAAAAGTAAATATGGTAATTAAGGGTAAAAAGGATATTAATATTACCATAACACATGTCCTAATTCTACTGGATAAGTGTATCTCGACCAAAAACATCCTTAGGAATAAAATATTATCATTTAGGTCCACTTGGATTAGATTTGGACATTTATTAATATTTAATTCAAAGAAGAGTTAAAAGAGTTAAAATCAATGTTTATTTACTAAAACATTTTTAAGATAGAGTTATACATAAGATAAATTTGATTGTAAATATTCATCAGAAAGATAAAAATATTTTCTACAGAATTATATTTTATTTATAATTTTTAGACCTTAAATATTTTAATTTATTTATGACACAATGATGATGTAGTAATTACCATAATAGTGAAAAATTAAAATAATTGATATTATAAATACCGAAATAAATATAATTTAAGAATTTTTATGAATTACACTAATTTTTAAGGTTAACATGACAAGTTATGATAGACTTAATTATCTTTTTTCGGTGTAACAATTCTGTTATGATTTTCACAAAAATCAATTATTGAATAGTGTCAAAATTGACATAAAAGAGTTTTTAAACAAATATTATATTATTAATTGATATTAAATTCCTAAAAATATATGGATCGGCCAAGAGACATATATCATGATATGTGTATCATTAATGGACCACTTGAGGGTCTCTTGGATGTATATAGTACATTTATTAACTATATAATATAAAATTACAAAGTGACATGGTAAGTGTCAAACTAATTAACTAAGAGTTAAAACTAAAAGATATGGCTAATATAATGACCCAAACCTGTCTAAATTCTATTGGTTGAGTATTTTTAGACCCATAAAAGCCTTGAACATTAAATAATACACTTTTGAGCTATTAGAAACCTAATATGAATTTATTATAAAATAATATTTCTAGCTTTTCCAAAGGGCCCCTCACCCCTCTTATAAAAGGGCACTCACCCTTCTCATTAATTCACACCATAAATCCTTTTGGTTCAGTCACACCCTACCCAAATACTCTCTCCACTTTAATCAATACAACCTAGAGGCCATAGTTTGATCATAATGCCAACCTAAGGAGCCCTTTTGATCAAATCAAAAGGAAGAACCCGAAGAAGTGGTAATGTTTTCACCACCCTTTTTCAAATTCATTTCTTCTTCCACTTCTTATTTCATTGTTACTACCATTATAAAATAATGAATCCAGTATCTCCAATATAATGTACTATTATTATAAATATGGTACAACCATATTCAGTATTCTATCCATCCTTTGAATGACATGTCACCATACGTGCGTACGTACAGCTTACCATCTCCACGTCGTGGTGTAATTGTTATTCAATATAATATTATTTGGATGGGTATAATAATGATTTTTAATTCATGTAAATAATATATATAACCTGATAATGATTCTTTATATATGATATACCATCCAATTATATATTATTTTAAGAATGATATTGTCGCTTGTGCGTACGTACGGACTGCCGTCTCCACGAACACGATGAGATTAATTCTCCATCGTATCCATTCAAGTATAATTATCATTTGATGATTAATAATAGTATTTAAGGACTTGATATTATTCTAGATATGAATAAGATACAACCTACCCAAAACAAACACAGCTTATGTAACAAAACATATAAAATAAAACGAGTAAGATAACACCCGAAACGATGATAATTCTAAGATATTATTAACAAATTAATGTTAAAAGATCATATATGATATCATATTAATGTATATGATTCTTGAATAATTTAATTGCGATTATTTCACCATTATACATGAGTTTAACCTACCCTCAACCAAGGAAAAGTACAAGGTAAGGGTTTATTTCACAATCTCTTCATTATCCAAGGTTGTCTATACGTAATAATATATTGAGACTTCTTTATCATCCACATCAATGTTTCTTAAAAATGTATTTAAAATATTTTTACTATTTACTAGAATATGGGTTAAAGTCTTTTATACCTTTTTTGACTTTTATAAGTGGTTTATAAAGGAATATTTCTGTCATTTTCCAAACAAGGTCCTTTTTAACATTTTCGACAGAATTAAGGTAAGAATATTTTTTTAACTTATACGGTAGGTGTGGCTATTTTTTGCCGGTATAAAATGGTCGAGGCATCCCTTACATGTTTATAAGAATATTTTGAAAGAAAATGTTTTATTTTATAAATATATGAATCATAAATGATTTCAAAAAAAACAGATATTTCTCTAAAAAGTGTATTGATTTCATGTCAACATCCTTTGATGGATTTTACCCTTATTTAAAGTTGATTTATTATGATACAAAACATATATATTGTATTGGAGTTTTTGTGATATGTTTGACTATGGATGTGTTATTTTTATACCATTCATGGTTTATGGATGAAGTATTTACATTTCGTATGCTAGTTTTTATACGAATGTTTATGTTATGTTTAAACCTTTTAATATGGTAATGAATTGGACTTATTAAGTGACGGGTGGAGCCCGCTATATCTCCTTGATGCATCGGTAGGTCTCATGAGACAAACTAGTGTCTTGGCACAAGGCCTTGGAAAAATCTTATTTATAGTCTTGGTACGAGGCCTTGGCTATGTGGTTATGATAGTCTGGAATTATGCATTCCATCATTATGAAATTGGTTATTGATATTGCATGTGATTATTCGATTAGTAGAATATCCATGTGAATAAGTAAATGGAATTATTTAATTTTATTTTTACCATACTTTTTTGAATTTCAAGTTTAAAAGGCTTTTGTTTTAGTTATACATTTCTTTAAATGTTTATTTATATTTATGAAAGTTTTTGCTATATTGTTATCCTTACTCGGAATTTCAGCTTATCCCTTTCCTATGTTTTATTTTTCCCAGGATGTGAAGAAGTAATTTATGAATGACATGCAGGGATAGTATGAGGGGATAAGAGTGTGGACTATGGAGACTATGTTGTTGTAGTTTTTATTTTTATGATGTAATGTAAAACTTTATGAATATATCTAGTGTTTCCAAGGATACTAAACAAATCGGTCTTTTGAGATTTGATCTTTTTGTGATCATGCCAATGATATGTAATACCGACTTTGGGTAACTGGGTTCAGTGCGTTACAGTTGGTATCAGAGGAAGTTTAGTACAAACCTCGGAAGCTAGATTTAGATAAAATCTGATTAGAGCACATAGACCTAAGATGGACATTGGGGATTAGTATAAAAGAACAGCCTAGAATTTTGGTATTATAGAGATTTGGTGTGTTTTCCGAGCAATACATCCCTGCCTGGATACGAGCAGGTAGAGGCGGCTCTAGTACAGATGTACCTAGGGGTAAAACCCGAAAACACCGCTTTGAACTGTACTCGAACAGGAACTGGTGCACAACAATGGGCCTTGTTGCACTCTTGGTTACAACACTCCCGTGGATATGATTAGGATAACTCTCATTTTCTTTACAAATCATTATGAAAGGTTTATGAGTATATACTTCCTCAAAGAAATCATTTTTATGATTATTGATTATATCCATAAATAGTTCAATTTATCTTAAGTGTTTTATAAGTATGGAATTATGTATTTTGATTCATAAACTGATCTAGTTTATGCCATTGTTTAGAAATGGCCCCTAGTGGAAGAAATGGAAACTGTATCAATGCACTCATTCCATGTAGGGATTTCCCTCCTGCTCAAGATAATTATAGTGGAGCTGGTGATGCAACTGGTGCTGATCAGCTAATCACCATACTGGGACAACTCACTCAGGTTATGAATAATAACCTTACCCATATAGAGCACCCTGATCCGCAGCGTGGAGGATCAATGTTAGATAGATTCATGAGGCAACAAACACCAATGTTCAATGGGAGTGAAAATCACTTAGTAGCTGAGCAATGGATAAATTCCCTAGAGAAAATATTTCAGGCTTTGGGGAGTAGTGAAAGGGAAAAAGTTATCATGGTAGTTTATCGCCTCACTGGATATGTTGATCAATGGTGGTAATTGATTCAAAACATGAAGGAAGATGATGAAGTATCAAATATGGAATAGAGGGAGTTTAAAGATCTGTTTTTAGCAAAATACATTCCTTGTGCCCATCGAGCAGATATAGAAAGACAATTTATGAGTCTGAGACAAAAGGAGGATGAGAATGTCGCATAGTATGAGGCTAACATTACAAGGATAGAAAGGTATGTTGGAGATTATATACATAACCCAAGAAGAAAGTTTGATCATTTATTTGATGTGTTAAAACTATTTCTCCATCGAGCATTAGTCTCACAATCCTTCTCGTCTTTCGAAGACATTGTCTCATGTGCTATCAAGACCGAAAAGGAATTCTCTATGTCTTATGACTTTAAAGCAAAGCAAGAAAAGAAGAGATCTGCTGATCAATCTAGGAATGGAAATAAGGGGAAGAAGGGAAAGGTTGAATATCCATCCTGTGTTAAATGTGGGAAGAAACACCCCAGTACTTGATTGAAGGGAATGGGTGTCTGTTACAAGTGTGGTGAAAAAGGCCACGAAGCCCGGGATTGCAAAGGGAAGAAGGAAGCTACCAATGTTCAGTGAAAAAATTTCAGGGATATGGGACATTATGCAAATGAATGTCCTAAGCGTCAGGGGAACATACCTCAAAAAAAGTCCAGGGGATCAAGGACAAGCTTTTTCTATCACTACTGCTGAGGTAGAAGCTCCAAAAGACATGGTGGCAAGTAATTTAATGGTTTCCTCATGCTTAGAAAATAAATTATTTGATTCTAGATCATCTCATTGTTTCATATCTTCCCAATTTTCTAAGAAAATTAGATATTTCCAATTTGATTTAACAAGGGAGTTGTCAGTTAAAACTCCTAAGGGAAGTATCATTACAACAATGTTTTTTGAATCAATCCCCATTAGAGCACATAAATGTTCTTTATCTGCTCATCTCATTGTCATACCTATGATTGAGTTTGATATAATACGTGGTATGGATTGTCCTTCAGACCATGATGCGAAGATTTATTGTAAGATGAATGAGGTTATGATTTTTTATGATGATGATACGGAACACCTTATCTATAGAGAAGAATTGTCACCACCTAATCCTTATCTAGATCCACCCCAGTAGCTCAGCTAAATTCAATTATTTGGAAGGAAGAGAATGAAATGACTATGGGTGAGGAATGGAATGTTCAAATAGAGGACGTACCTGTTGTGATAGAATATGTAGATGTGTTTCCGGATGATTTACCTAGACATCCTCCAGAACGAGAAGTTGAGTTTTCCATTGATTTAATTCCTGGATCAAGGCCTATATCGAAGACCCCTTATAGAATGGACACTGTATAATTAGATGAACTAAAGAAAAAACTAGAGTAATTGAGTAATAATGGATTTATTCGCCCTAGTGTTTCTCCATGGGGATCCCCTATTATTTTTGTTAAAACGAATGATGGATCTATGAGGTTATGTATCGACTACAGGGAGATCAATGCTATAAAAATAAATAACAAGTATCCCCTACCTCGCATTGATGATTTATTAGACCAACTGCATGGATCTCAATACTTTTCAAAGATTGACCTTTGATCTGGATACCATCAGTTGTGTGTGATGAAGGGAGACATTCCGAAGACAGCATTTTGAACTAGGTACAGGCATTACATGTTTACAGTAATTCCTTTTGGATTGACTAATGCACCCTCTGTATTCATGAATCTAATGAATAGAGTTTTCAAGGAATATCTCAATGAATTTGTGGTGGTATTTATTGTTGATACCTTGGTATACTACAAAAGCTACGAAGATCATGAAAATCACTTCCGCATTATCCTGAAGACTCTAAGAAGACATTAATTATATGGGAAGTTTAGCAGGTGTGAATTCTGGCTTCAGGAGATTACTTTTCTTGGCCATATTATATCTAAAGATGGAATCTATCTTGATCCTTCTAAGACCAAGGCAATCCATGAATGGAATATACCAACAAGTATAACTGAGGTACGTAGTTTTATTGGTTTAGTAGGTTATTATCGACGTTTCATCCAGAATTTTTCCTGGTTGGCTAACCCATTAACAAAGCTCACACGTAAAGGGGTTAAATTTGATTGGAAAAAAGAGTTTTAAGAATGATTCGAAGAACTTAAGAGAAGATTAGTCAATGCTCCTATATTGACTCTACCATTGGTCAATGATGGGTTCTTTATTTATAGTGATGCATCGAAGAAAGGACTTGGTTGTGTCCTTATGCAGAATGATATGGTTATTGCCTATGCATCACGACAGTTGAAAATTCATGAATAGAACTTCGTACTCATGATCTCGAGTAAGCAGCTGTGATCTTTTCTTTGAAGATATGGAGGCACTACCTCTATGTTGAAAAATGTGAGATTTACACTGATCACAAGAGTTTGAAGTATATTTTCTCACAAATAGAACTCAACATGAGGCAAAGGAGATGGCTTGAATTACTCATGGATTATGATTGTATGATACAGTACCACCCGGGGAAAGAAAACAAGGTAAAAGATGCTTTGAGTAGAAAATACCATGGATTTTTGAACAATATGAGAATTGAAAGGGATCTAATTTTCATGGATCTAGTGAAGATGGGAATGGGAATAACCACTGAAGGTGAAACATCAACACTTTTTCAAATGGTTAGAAACCCATCTTTACTAGAAAGGATTAAGAGTTCTCAGAATGATGATGAAGAATTTCAAAAGAATATTAATGCTGTTAATGATGGGAGATTGAGAGACTTTGTGTTTGAAGATGGAATTTTGAAATTCGGGAAGAGACTTTGTGTTCCCGATATACCTGATCTAAAAAGGGAATTGTTGGATGATGCTCATAGTTCCAATTTCTCAATACACCCTGGGAGCACCAAAATGTATAGAGATTTGAAGGAACATTTTTGGTGGAACAACATGAAGAGGGAGATTGCTGATTTTGTGTCAAGATGTATGGTTTGTCAACAAGTGAAAGCTGGAAGGCAACATCCTGGAGGAGTCATGCATGCTCTTCGCATACCTGAGTGGAAATGGGACAATATAACGATAGACTTTTTCATGGGACTACCAAAGACTCCTAGAAGGAACAATGCAATATGGGTTATTGTTGATCGTCTTACCAGGTCAGCACATTTTCTTTCTATAAGAGAAGATCTACCACTGGAACGTCTAGCAAGACTATATATTGATGATGTTGTGATACTACATGGAGTACCCCTATCGATTGATTATGATCGTGACCCCCATTTTACTTCAAGATTCTAGAAAAGTCTTCAGAAAACCTTGGATACTGAACTTCATTTGAGCACTGCCTACCACCCTCAAATAGATGGACAATTAGAACGAACAATTCAAACCTTAGAAGACAATTTGGGATCATGCTCACTTGACTTTCAGGGTATTTGGGATCAATATTTACCTCTGGTAGAATTTTCCTATAACAATAGCTTCCATTCGAGTATTCAGATGGCACCATATGAAGCGTTATACGGAAAGAGATGTCACATAGCAACCGGTTGGGATGATGTTGGTGAAAGAAAACTTGTAGTCCCAGAACTAGTGGAGGAAACGATGGAAAAGGTGAAGGTAATACAAAACCATATCAAAGCAGCTCAAAGTAGGAAAAAGAGCTATGTCGATATTCGAAGGAAGGAATTGGAATTTCAACTCGGTGATCATGTTTTCTTGAAGGTATCTCCATGGATGGGAGTCATACATTTTGGTAAAAAAGGTAAATTGAGTCCCATGTACATCGGACCTTTCGAGATTCTAGAACGAATTGGGGTTGTAGCTTACCGATTGGCAATGCCGCCAAGTCTCTCTAAAGTTCACGATGTGTTCCACGTATCTCTGTTGAGGAAATACATGCCTGACCCAATGCATGTACTCACCTATGGAAAATTAGAACTGGAACCCGATCTATCTTATTGCGAAGATCCCATCAAGATTCTTGATACGAGAGAACAAGTACTGAGAAACCGGACGACTCGTCTGGTAAAAGTCTTGTAGAGAAACCATAAGATGGAAGAGGCAACGTGGGAACCCGAGGAACTTATGATGAAGAACCACCCGAGTTTTTCATGCGGTAATATTCTATAAATTTCAAGGACGAAATTATTTGAAGGAGGAGAGAATGTAACTCCCCAAGCTTCTACGGTACACTTCTCTTTGAATAATGCAATAACGTGTGTTGTACGGAACATCGAGTTCTAACACACCACAACCAATTAAACTAGCCGTTATGAATAGTAATACCTAATTTTTGAAATTTTATTAATTTTTTTTTCAAAATGGACTTCATTTTTGGATTCAGAATATCGAAATAAGCCCAGGGTGAATTTTTGGTATTTTTCTGAAAAACATCATTTTTTTGATGAATAGTGAAACTACTAAGTGGTAGTTAAAAAACTGAATTTTTCATAAAACATAATTTTACCACATCTGTGATTAGAATTTCGAAAATCCAAGAGACACGGTTAATATCAAAGAGTAAAATGTGGTTCATTGATATGAAAATAATTTTTCGTGAATAGTAACTTTTTACTTTTATTTACCACAGTTAAAAGTAAATATGGTAATTACGGGTAAAAATGATAATAATATTACCCTAACACATGTTCTAATTCTATTGGAAAATTTTATCTCGACCAAAAACAACCTTAAAAATAAAATATTATCATTTATCTTCACTTGGATTAGATTAGGACATTTATTATTATTTAATTCAAAGAAGGGTTAAAAGAGTTAAAATCAATGTTTATTTATATAAACATTATTAAGATAGGGATATACATAAGATAAATTCAATTGTAAATATTTATTAGAAGGCTAAAAATATTTCCTACATAATGATAATTTATTCATAATTTTTTGACATTAAATATTTTAATTTATTCATGACACAATGATGATGTTGTAATTACCATAATAGTGAAAAATTAAAATAATTGATATTATAAATACCCAAATAAATATATTTTGATACTTTTTATGAATTAAAATAATTTTATAGGATAATGTAACATTATAATATTGACTTAATTAACGTTTTCGAACTAATCATCCTGTTATGATTTTCACAAAAATCAATTATTGAACAGTGTCAAATTTGACATAAACGAGTTTTTAAACAAATATTATATTATTAATTGATATTAAATTCTTAAAAATATAAGGGTCTTCCAAAAGACTTATATAATGATATTTGTATCATTAATAGACCACTTGGGGGTCTCTTGGATGTATATAGTAATTTTATTAACTATATAGTATAAAAATACAAAGTGACATGGTAAGTGTCAAACTAATTAAAGAAGAGTTTAAACTAAAAGATAAGGTTAATATAATGTCCCAAACCTGAATAAATTCTATTTTTTGAGTGGTTTTAGACCCATACCCACCTTAACATTTAAATAATACACTTTGGAGACATTAGAAACCGAATATGAATTTATTATAAAATAATATTTCTAACTTTTCCAAAGGTTCCCCTCAGCCCTCTTATAAAAGGGAACTCACCCTTCTCATTAATTCACACCTTCAAATCCTTTTGGTTCGGCCAAACCCTACCCAAATACTCTCTCAACATCCCTCAATACAACCTAGAGGCCTTAGTTTGATCATAAATCCAACCTAAGGAGCACTTTTTATCAAATCAAAAGGAAGAACCCGAAGAAGAGGTAATGTTTCCACCACCCTTTTTCAAATTCATGTATTCTTCCTCTTCTTCTTTCTTTTTTATTTCCATTCGAAAATAATGAATCTAGTATCTCCTATATACTGTAATATTATTATATATATCGTACAACCATATTCATAATTCTATCCATCCTTTGAATGACATGTCACAATACGTGCGTACATACGGCTTACCGTCTCCACGTCGTGGTTTAATTGTTATTCAATATATTATTATTTTGATGGGTATAATAATGATTTTTAATTCATGTAAATAATAAATATAACATGATAATGATTCTGTATATATGATATACCATCCAATTATATATTATTTTAAGAATGATATTGTCGCTCGTGCGTACGTACGGACTACCGTCCCCACGAACGTGATGAGATTCATTCTCCATAATATCCATTCAAGTATAATAATAATTTGATGATTAATAATAGCATATATGGACTTGATATCATTCTAGAAATGAATAAGATACAACCTATCGATAACAAACACAACTTATGTAACAAAACATATAAAAGAAAACGAGTAAGATAACACCCGAAACGAGGATAATTCTAAGATATTATTAACAAATCAATGTTAAAATATCATATATGATATCATATTAATGTATATGATTCTTGAATAATTTAATAAAAATTATTTCACCATTATACAGGATGTTAACCTACCCTCAACCATGTAAAAGTACAAAGTAAGGGTTTATTTCGTAATCTCTTCATTATCTGATGTTGTTTATATGTAATAATCTACTAGGACTTCTTTATCATCCACATCCGTATTTCATAAAAATGTATTTCAAATTTTTTTACTATTTACTAGAATATGGGTTAAAGTCATTTATACCCTTGTTGAATTTTATAAGTGGTTTATAATGTAATCTTTCCATCGTTTTCCAAACATGGTCCTTTTTAACATTTTCGACAAAATTAAAGTAAAAATATTTTTTTAACTTATACGGCAGGTGCGACTATTTTCTGCCATTATAAAATCGTCGAAGCTTCCCTTACAATCATATAAGAATATTTTCAAAGAAAATGTTTTATTTTATAAATATATGACTGTTAAATTATTTCAAAATAGAAAGAGATATTTCTCTAAAAAGAGTTTTGATTTCATGTCAACATCCTTTGATGGATTTTATGCTTATTTGGTGTTGATTTATTATGATACAAAACTTCTATATTGTATTGATGTTTTTTTGATATGTTTGACTGTGGATGTGTTATTTTTATACCATTAATGGTTTATGGATGTAGTATTTACATTTCGTATGCTAGTTTTAATATGAAAGTTTATGTTATGTTTAAACCTTTTCATATGGGAATGCATTGGACTAAATAAGTGACGGGTGAAGCCCGCTATAGCTCCTCGATGCATTGGTAGGTCTCATGAGACAAAATAGTGTCTTGGCACAAGGCCTTGGAAAAATCTTATTTGTAGTCTTGGAACGAGGCCTTGGCTATGTGGTTATGATAGTCTGGCATTATGCATTCCATCATTATAAAACTGGTTATTGATATTTCATGTGATTATTCAATTAGTATAATATCCATGTGAATATGTAAATGGTATTATTTCATTTTATTTTTTCCATACTATGTTGAAGTTCAAGTTTAAAATGCTTTTGTTTTTGTTATACATTTCATTAAAGGTTTATTCTTATTTATGAAAATTTCCGTTATATTGTTATCCTTACTGGGCATTTGAGCTCACCCATTTCCTATGTTTTATTTTTCCCAGGATGTGAAGAAGTAATTTATGAATGACCTACAGGGATTGTATGAGGGGATAAGAGCATGGAATATGGAGACTATGTTATTGTAGTTTTCATTTTTTATGATGTAATGTAAAGCATTATGAATATATATAGTGTTTCCAAGGATACTAAACTAATTGTTCTTTCAAGATTTGATCTTTCTTGTGATCATGGCAATGTTATGTAATAATGCACAGACTTTGGGTAACTGGGGGCAGGACGTTACACTTAATGAGTTGGATAATAAAATTATATTTGGTAATTAATAATTACATAACCCATTATACATTATTGGCCTTATTATAACTTTATTCAGTTTGTTTATGGCATTCCTGATGACTTATATAGGTCAATTTTATCATTCGTGAGTGCTTGTTTTCTTAATTTTCAGGACAATTTGCTTATATAATAGTATGAAAAATCATGTAAAATAGAAATTGAAGTCCAAAATTGATGTTATAAGTTATTAATTCTCATAAATATGATTAAGTGATCATTTAAGTCATTTCATTATTTTGGGTGAGGATTAATCATTAGATAAAACATTAATGATAATGGCTTGGATAATTTTGAGAGGTTTTTCTCACAACAAACATTTTTTTTTGTTTTATTATCTTATATCATGTGTTTATATTGATTATTGAACATTAAAAAAGATATAAAAATATATTATGATCCGTTTCAACCATAAAAATGGTTTCATGAACATCCTTGAATATGGGAATAAAAATTGAAAACCCATCATCCTTGAATGAGATAAATTAACACATTTCAGACAGTGTTTTCATTTTTTGAATAAAAGGGATGGGTAAAGAACTGAGGATGGATTATTCCATAAACATAATAAAAATCTAGTATATCTCTGATACTGGTGTTACCATTTCGATTGGATAGTAGGTGGTGAGGATAAAATTATAAATGAAAGTAACGTGAATGGAATTAAAAAGAGAAGTAAGGAAGTTTTACCTCTTGATTCATTCTACTTGAGAACCTCCATAGGAAAAGGAATTTTGTCTTTTAAGGAGAAAAAGAGATATATTGATAATTATTAAGACTAAATATAGTAATTAGATCATTTATGTTTGAAAAAATGGTTCTTACATCATCCATGACTCATTGAATATTTTATTTAACTTATAATTTATATATAGATTAAATTAGTGTAATTTACTATTCACAAAAATTCAAGTATTTTAGAAAAGCCCAAAAATTAACAATGAATATTTTTTGATGTTTATAATCTAAAAATTAACTCCATTTTATGAAAATAACTTTCTATATATGAGATATTGATTTTTTAAATAAAATCATCATTTACATGAAAAATACATATTTTAATATTAAAACAGATTTTCTAAGTCTTTGAAAAATAAAATACTGACTCACAAACATATCTCAAAATCATAAAATAAAAAATTATTAATTTATTAATACATTTTAAGAAATCAAATTTTATTTTAAATTATTAAATTAGTCATAAATTTTAATTAAATGTTCACAATAATACTAAAAATTTTAAAAATATTGTTTTGCTTATACTATGATCATATTGTTACTTATAAGATTGAAAAATTATATTTATACTTTCATTGTTAAGGATAATATTCACCTAGATGATTTACTATTCATAAGGGTCATATTACTATTCATAAGGGTAAAATTTCTATTCATCAAAAATTAATTTTGTCATATCAGACTCCAAATATCAAACTGGTCACAATCATGTATATCAGATTATTGAAATTCAAAACAAAGGAGAGGAAAATTTTTGTGTAACTTCTTGTCTATAAAGTTCCCTTAGTATTTAGAAGTTCATTTAATCATAATGTGTCTTTTCGTTTCGTAATGTGATTTTTTGTGGCATAATTATAAGAAGTCAATTTCCATTGATAAAACTTTGGGTCATTACATTCTTCCCCCTAATGAAATTTCCTCGTCAAAATTTCATTTTACATTCTAAGTTGAAAATTGGTGTGGGTACTTTTCCTTCATTTCTTCCTCTGATTCCCTTGTTGCCTCTTTGTACTTATGGTTCCGCCATAGTACATTGAACATGTGAGTAGTCTTTTTACGTAGAACATGATCTCATTAATCCATGATCTTCACTGGCTTCTCTTCATAAGAAATATCATTCTCCATATGTACCACCACTAAAGTCACTACATGTGAAGGATCTTGTATTTACATTCTTAAGAGGGATATGTGGAAGACATCATGTCATTTAAACATGGTAGGTGGATGTGCTAGTCAATAGGGCATAACATCAACACAATCAAGAATATTTAAGGGTTGATGTACCTAGGACTTAGCTATCCTTTCTTCACAAATTTGATGACCTTCTTCCATAGAGATATGTGGAGGAGTACCATGTCTCCAACTTTCAAATCAAGGTATGATCAATAATTTTTTACATATTGATTTTTCCACATTTGGGGTACATTGATGTGCTGGTGAACGGTTTTCACCTTCTCCACCATTTCATTGACTATTTTAGGTCCTAGTAGTTTACACTCACCGACTTCATCCCATCGTGTTGGTGTTCTGCACCTATTCCCATAAAGGGGTTCATATGGTTTCATTCTGCTGCTGGAGTGGAAACTATTATTGTAAGATAATTTGACCAGTGGAAGATTTTTGTCCCATCCTACTTTGAAGTCCAATGAGCATGATCTCAACATGTCTTCTAGTGTTCAAATAATCCGCTTATATTGGACATCCGTTTAAGGATGATAGGCTGTACTAAAGTTTAGTTTAGTGCTTATGGAATGTTGGGTACCTTTCCATAACTTTGAGGTGAATATCAGATATTGATCAAATATAATCGTTAGAAATACTCCATGAATCCTTAGCACTTCATTGATGTATATTCTGTGCTAGTTGATCCAGTGATAAGTCCTCTCAAATTGCAATAATGTGAGATGCCTTTATAAGATGGTCAAAAATAACCCATATAGTATTTTTCTCTTTGGATTTCCCTAGGGGTTCTATGAGAAAGTCCAAGGTAATGTTCTCCCACTTCCATATTCATATGGATAGTGGGTGCATCATCTCGTTATAATTATATCATTCATCTTTCAATTGCTTACATACCAGGAATTTTTATGTATGTTCAACATTCTCCTTTTTCATACTGTCCCACCAGTAGTTCTCTCAGAGATATCGATACATTATTTTCCTCCATGGGTGAATAAAAATGGTTGAGCTATGTGAAAAATTTAGAATCTCCCTTCTTATATCTAGATTGGATGGTACATATTGTCATCTCAAAAATCTTATGACTCTATCCTCGTCGATCTTGAACTCAATGGATTTCCTATTTCTGATAGCTTCCACTCTTTTATGAATTTCGAAATCATTTATTTAAGAATAATTTATTTTATCCACAAGGAATGGTTTAAAAATCATTTGAGAAAGGATTGATGATTTTACATCCATAAATATTCCCATTTTGATCCTTTTCAATTGTTAGAATATTGGATCCTTCTCAATTCTCACGATTAACAGTAATACATGATCCTTTCTACATAGAGCATCCACCACCTTATTTCTTTTTCCATGATGGTAGTGGATTGAGGATTCATAATCCTTAACGATATATAACCATATACACTAGCACATATTAATCAATTATATGTGAATATATATTTATGACTCTTATGATCAGTTTATATTTCACACTTCTCCCCATAGAGATAATGCTGCCAGAGTTTCAACACAAATATCACAGCTACCAACTCTAGATCATGACTAGGATAATTTTTCTCATGTATTTTTCAACTACCTTGTGTCATAGGATATAAATTTATAATTTTTCTTAAGCACACAAACCTATCCTTTCTTTGAAACATCTTTGTATACTACAAAGAGTTATCCACTTTTCAGGAGTGTGAGTACAGGTATAGTGATATGCCTCCTTTTGAGCTCCTTAAATCTTTCCTCAATTCTTGAGTCTATAAAAACATCAATCCCTTAATTTTTATCTTAGTTATTGGGTTTGAAAATCATGATATGTTCTTCAAAAATCCCAAGTAATACCCATCTAGTCCAAGGAAACCACAGATCTCCATTATAGATATTGGCCTTGGATACACTTCTTTTTCCATTGTCTTAGAAGGGTCCATAGATATCCCCTTTCTAGTGATAAAATTTCCCAAGAATGACAGTTCCTCTGTACAGAACTCACATTTACTATACATTGAAATTTTTCTCTCCCTTTTCAATGTCTTCAAAATATTATTCAAATGCTCCTCGTGATCCTCCTTTCTCTTGGAGTATAAAACAATATCATCAATAAAGACTACCCCAAATTAGTCAAGGTAATCTCTAAAGAATCTATTAATTAAATCCATGAAAATTTCAGGACAATTAGTGAGTCCAAAGGGTATTACTATGAAATTATAGTTTCCATACCTCATTCGAATGGAATTCCTGGGAATATCTTGCTTCTCCACCATTAATTGGTGATATCTCGACCGAAGGTCCACCTTAGGGAAATAATTGGCCCCATATATGTAATCAAACAAGTCATCTATCTGTGGTAGGGGATACTTGTTTTTTATCTTGATTTTATTGAGCTCACAATAATCAATATAGAGGCTCATTGGTCTATCCTTATTCTTAACAAAGATGAATGGTGAACCCCACCGTGAAGCACTTAGGAATATAAAATTCTTATCCAGATTATCATGTAATTACATCATTAGTTCCTCTAACTCAATAGTGGACATTATATAAGGAGTGTTTGATATATGTAGAGATCAAGGAATAAGTTAAATTGAGAAATCAACCTCTCAGTCATGAGGAAGACTAAGAAACTCTTCAGAGAACACATCAGCATAATCCCTCACAATGGGCATGTCTTTAAGCATGATCATCTCTTTTGCCTCACTCATTTGAGTAAGATATTGTTTCACATAAGGCATTAATATCCACACATGATACAATTATACTGAAGGATAATCATTTTCTTCATTACAATTTTAATGAATTGGAAGATACCTCAAGATGTGAAGAGTGATCTCCCTTTACCAATATTTAATGTTGGATTTGTATAAATATATCCAATCCATAACCAAAATAGAATCGAACTCCACTAAAGGAATTATGATACGATTTTCATGGTGCTTAAGTACAAAACAATTATCTGGTTATGAGTTATATACTTTGGATTGAATAATTTCCCCATTTTATGTTCTCACAGATAACTAAACCTCCATATCATGAGGTGTTGTTTGAATGGTTCTAATAAACATGAAATATTTTAATGAATATGTAGCATTGGAATAAAATAGTACATTCACTTTTCTTGAATGAATAACCAGTGTACCTGTCACCACATCGTTGTGAAATTCCACCTCAGCTGCAGTAATCGAATTTTCCCTTCCATGTTGACTTTGAGGTTTTTGTTGTGTTCCTCCTAGAACCCTTTTCTAAGGAAAATGGTTCACATAATTCCCATGTTCCTTTTAATTATAGTACTACACTATATATTAAGTGCTTATCTGAACATTACTTTCTTCTCCCACATTTGTGGGATTATTCATATCCCTTTGGCATTTCATAGCCACGTGTCCCATTATACTACATTTAAAGAAATTCATGGCTCACTTTAGACAATTCTCCTTATGTTTTCTCCCTTAATTTTCACATGTGGGATGTTAGATCTTTTTTCCATCATGATATTTATTTTTCAAACCACCTAGGTTACACTCCATTTTCTACCTTTTGTCACCAAGCCCATAATACCACTAAGATTCTCCAATTTCCATTTCAACCTTAAGTGTATAAAATAAAATATCTTCATAAATTTCAAAGTCACATGTTCCAAATGCTATTAGTAGACTCATATTTAGTCTTCTAATGAAGTGAAACACCTTCCTTTCAATGTTTATGAAAAAGTTGGAGGTGTAACTTTCCAAACCTGTAAATTTTTCTTTACATTGCCCGATAGACTCATATTCCTTCTCTATATTTACAAGGAACTATCATTCCATATTGATATGGAGGGTTTGGGGAAAATAAAATACTGATAACACAACATTCTCTTTTTTTGATAACTAGAGGTTAGTGAATATCTTCTCAATGGAGTTAATCCATTGTTTTGGAAGGAGGGGATCAGAAGATCCACTAAACATGGGAGGAATTTTCCACATGAAGGATTCGATGACAACTTGTTCTATCCTTGGATAAAACATAATTCCATATGTTTCAAGTTATTATTCATAACATGAGTCACATGATAAATTACTTTCATGAAGTTTTGAGCACCCATTACCATGATATCTGGAATATCATTAGGGAAATCATTACAATCCCTATCACATTGAGTGTTGGCACAGGTTATTCTATTTCCCTCCATTAACTAAAAAAATTGAAATTTGGGGGCTTTAAAACATAGATAATAAGCATATAAAAGGAATCCTTACTCATAAAACGAAAAACTTGTAAAGGAAAATTATATCATAACTTGTGATTACAAAGGATTAAATATAGGTTATCAAAGGTTTATTTCATATCATAGATTCTTATGGAAATTTCATTTATTCCATTAATAATGGTTCATAATGAGATTATTAATTTACTAATTCATATTCCATTGGAGTGAAGGACCCGATGCACAGTAAATCCCATTTTCATATACTAGGTTACCTCGAGTCAGACCTAAAAAACCTTGTCAGAGTTATTTCTCCTAGGTACATTTGTTCCAAAACCACATCAAATTTTATTATCCATACATGGATTTAATTTCTTGATAAACCATTTACACTATAATTACAAATAATTATGTTTGTTTTCTTAAACCTAGTATTATCCCTTTGGTTCTTACTAAAGTTCTCTATTCCTAACTGCTAAAAATAACTAGACCTGGATCTGATACAATCTATAGAGACTCTATCCTTTTACACATACCATTACATGATTTTAATCATATATAAACATAAAATTACAGGACTTGGGTTATATAGTCTATTTTATATTTAATACTAGGTACATAATTTCAAAAAATGAACCCAAACTAAAAACATCTTTTTTTTAATCTCCATAATGAGCTCCTTACATCCATTGATCTCATATAACTGCATAGGATGACATAGGGATCACATGAAAAAATTGATGAGCTAGCAATACCAATAAATCCATAAAAATTAAAATAAATCTTATCACATGGGTTAGATGACATAACATATTGTTATAAAAAGAAAAGAAACATTATTAAACATATGGAATAATAAAATAAATTGTAATGGGATTATATAATCATGGAATCATATAATCATGGAATCATAGTAATGTGGAATCATAATAAAATATGACTTTATAATGAATCAAGGATCATTTCACATATAAGAGCATGAGTCCAGGCTAATCACCAAGACCATTGCACATAGAGAACAAATCAAGGCTAACCACCAAGAGCATTCCACATAACTTCACATGAGACTAAACGTTACCCCATGAATTGGAGTTCTATCTATGAGAACACAACATAACATGTTCATGAATATTATTTCCACATAAATAATCATACATATGAAATATAACATAAACATAAGGGTTAACCATGGTATGAATTGGGTACCAAATCACATCAAAAGGAATAAAATAAAGGAATATCATAATGGTGTCCATGATAGAAAGAATATAAATCATACATGGACATTTATAAGATAAAATAGGATTAGAACATTATGATAGATTTAAAACTTAAGTGAAAATATGTAAAAAGAGTATTTAAGAAACTTTATAATTAAAACATTTTAGTGCTGTTTTATGGAAAATACAAATATCTTTTAAAACATAAAATGTTATAATATTTTATAAAAAACCATAAGTGAACCAAGAAGGTTTTCATAATAAAAATATTTATTTTTTAAAAATAATCGTGGCTTAAAACATATTATAGAGTGCACTTTAAAATGGGTACGAATTCGGGAAGTTCCTTGAATTGGGTTTTTTTATAGGGAGTACTTGAGTAAGGATCCTTTTAAAAACATGTTTATCCCTGAAAGGAAGGATGAATGGATCTTCAGAAATGGGTTTGGAACATATAATCAACATTTATAATATTTACATTATAAGAACATATAGTATAATTTTTGTTAAAAGATATAAAGAATAACATTATGGAATAATGGAGGTTCAGGTAGAATCCCATACTTTATTAAGTTAATTTATGGCCTTTTGATGAGTTATAGAGTTCAATTTTATCATTCACAAGTGCTTGATTTCATAATTTTGCAATCATCATGATTACATAAGAGTATGAAAGTTCATGTAAAATGTAAATTGAATTATAAAATTGATGTTATAAGTTAATAAGGATAATAAATATGGTTAAGTGATCACATAAGTCCTTTTTTAGTATGGGTGAGGATTAATCATTAGATAAAACTTTATGGATAATCACTTGGATTATTTTGAGTGGTTCTCATCACAAAGAACTTGTTTTCTTTTATTACATTACATCATTTGTGAATAATGATTCCAGAACATTAAATACGATTTAATAAATATAATATGATCTGGATCAACCATAAAAATGGTTTCATGACCAGACTTGAATATGATAAAAGAAATTTAAAAACTGACGTCCTTGAATGTGATAAATTAACACATCCCGGACGGTGTTTTCTTTTATCGGACATAAGATACATGGAACGATTTGAGGATAGATTATTCCATAAACATAATAAAAATCCATTATATGTGATATAAAGAGTTACTATTCCAACTGGATGGTAGGATGTGAGGATATAATATTAAACAAAAGGAACTTGAAATGAATTTAAAAGAGATGGAAGAGAGTTGTACCACTTGATTTCTAATTCATCAGAACTTCCTTAGGGAAAGAGTATTGGTATTTTGGGGTTTCCAAGGGATGATAAAATTAAAGGAGGATATTTGGAGGACATTTAATCAGAATGTGGACAAGTATCGCAGCTTGAGAGGTGTGAGTAGAAGAAGTTGTGAGTGGTGGGTTTTATAGTGGAGGATAGGGAGGTTTTCTAAATATTTAATTAATTATGTTATTATTTCTCTCAAGAAAAGAAATAGAGATGATTATTTAGGCTAAATAAATTAATTAGATCATGATAGTTTGAATCAATGGTTCTTATATCATCCATGACTCATTTAATAGTGTATCTAACTTATAATGTATATATAATGTAAATTACGGTATTTTACTATTCACCAAAAGTTCAAGTATTTTAGAAAAATCCAAAAAAATTCACCCTAACTATATTTTTACATGTAGCAGCCAAAAATGAAATCCAATTTATGAAAATAATTCTTTAAATATGACATATTTAATTGTTAAATAAAATCATCATTTACTTGAGAAATACATATTTTAATATTATATATGATATTTTAAGACACTAAAAAATTAAATATGTTCTCATTAACTGTTCTAAAATCATAAAACATCAAATTAATAATTTATTAATAAATTTTACAAAAAAAATTTCATTTTAAATTATTAAATTAGTCATAAAATTGTAATTAAATATTTACAATAATACAAATACTTTTTTAAAAATATTTAATTACTTATAATATGATCATATTGTTACTTATAAGATGGATAATGTATATTTATACTATCATTGGTAGGGATACTATTAACCTATATAATTAAATATTCATAAGGTTCATATTACTATTCTAAGGGTAACATTACTCTTCACCAAAAATTATGTTTTCCTATTAGGCTCAAAATAACTTTCTGATCACAACTGTGTATGTCATATTATAGAAATAAAAACCACAAAACTGACCAAATTTTGTCAATATCTAGTCCATAATGTTTACATAGTATTTAGTAGTTCATTTAATCATGTTGTGGCATTGTGTTTCCTAATGTTATTTTATGTGACTTAATAATAAGAAGTAAATTTCCATTGATAAAACATTGGATCTTTACACTTACAGTCCCTATAATTTTTCTCACCAATGTAAACACCATCAACAATCAAGAAACATTCTTGCAATTCATGTTTGGAATGAAAAGAATCCAATGGTAGCTACACAGTTATGGATTCTGATGGATCTATATTCATCAAAAATGGCAATCACACTGCCTCCGTTAGAGGCATCAATCGGTCTAGATGTCTTATTTTCCAAGGCATGGTTCTCTTGATATGCTTATGGGGAATTCTCAAATGGTACCCATTTGGTGGAGGCCATTAAAACATTTGGTCATGGTATTAGTGGTAAAAAGGTTCAAGCTAAATATGATGTATAATATTTGGATCCTTCAAAACGTTCTTGAGCAAAGACCTCTGGGAAGGATAAGGTTGAGAAGAAAACACCTCCATCACCAAGGCATTATAGTAGTCACCATCAAGAGGAGGCCACTACCCTATCTACTCATTCTTTTGAAAGGGAAATGAGTCATTAAGAGGCTTCCCATTGGAAGTGCATTGATTCATATTCACAGCCATCCTAATCAGAACCAAACTACATGCGACCCCTGGCGATCCACTTATGGGAGAGCATGACTCACAATGTCAGGGATGTAGGTGATTTTTTAAATATGGTTTAAAATTCATATAGATGAGAGATATAAAACAAAACCCTATCATGTGAGGGGTATTTCCCTTGTTTCTATTATGCTCATTGGAGGCTTCTCCCATGATTTTCGGCTACATAAATGGTTCGACTAGAGGTGTGGTTTAATTATTGATTCCTAGCACCACTACATCTTCCCATGTGTCCATAACCTCGACGACCTCTTCATTTGGTTCCCCAATAAGGTATTGGGAAATCGGGTTCATAATCATATTCATTATTTGATAAGGGATCCATTAAGTGAATAAAATTAATGGAACTGAAGATAAAATCATCATCTAATGAAGATTATGCTTGACACGGCGAATCTCGTTGTGCCATTTGGAGAGGTTGTGTCAGTGCTTTTGGGAGGTTGGATGAAGTCCTATAAGGTCAAGGAAAAATACAGAATTGACATGATCTCATCTTCTTCTATTTTCTCTAGATCCTTCCTGCCATGTTTCTTTTTAGAGGATTGAACATTAGAGGACTTAGCTTCTAATGAAGTTGGATTTTCTATAATGGAAGCAGAATGAGGCACAATCAGCTATTTACATTATGTTCATAGAATGGCATTAGTCTGATTGATTATCTTCCTATCCCACTAGTCTCTGAACTTCTTTGCACTCGTTCTCTTAACTTCTTTTGACTCACTTTCCTCCTCGAGATTGATTGAAAAAAACATTCTACATGGGAGGGTGAATTTTTCTATTTCACCTTCCTAGAGTCCATCTTTTATATGAGGCCTTTGAAATGAAAAATATCTTGTATTTTGTGCCCCTACATTTGATGGAAGGGGAAATAGTTTGGGAGATCTTCATCACATTATTTTTTGGGATTTCTGGGCTTGGGAAAGTTAACTAAGTTGTTTTTTAATGTTGAGATGATGTAGTCTGGATGTGGTCATTTTGAAAATAATATACCTTTTTTATCTCCTAAAATTGTTTTTGCCTCTAATCTCTTGGATCATCCTAATAATGTGGCCACTGATCCAATTTCTTAGGAGGTGGATCCTTATGATATGATGTGATATTTGAATTAGAAGAAAGTATAGGGGCCAACCTTAGTTTAACTATAGTGGAAATTTTTTTTCTGATCTCCTTCAGTGAGGTGATGGAATAACTTGGTACTTGACTTTGGTCTCTGTAATGGAATTCTCCACCTATTGAGAAATTGTGGTAGGTTCCCAAAACCCTCAAACGTATCACATAGGGATCAATGGTGTACGAAAATCATCATGAATATAATCCACACAAATGGGAAATAAATATTCTTGAGAGAGAGGTAGGTTTATGGACTATGTCAATAATTTACACTAAGCAATGAAATATGATACCCTTTCATTCTCTCTTTGTTTTTATTTTATGAGATTGAAGACTATTGCCTTCTACAGTGTCGAGATGAACTAGAAGAGGAAATAATGACTGAGATATTCCCATCCATTGATTGATTTAGACTAAAACCTCATGTACCATATGAAGGCGGTCTCCTGTAATGATTGAAAAAATTGACTTATTCTTACTTCCTCCTACTACTAAGGGGTTCCCAAAATGGGATCGCATAAAGAGACAAAATGTTTCAAGTGTTTCTCTAGGTCTTCTGAGATATTAATGAGTGGAAATATAGGATTCCCAAAGTTTGGAGGTGGAAATGTCATTTTTACCCATTCGAGTTAAGGATTCTTTTTTGGCTGTACCAGCATGTTTCATTCTTCCATTACTTCCAATCGTGCTTTTAATGATTCTATTATGTTAATATTAATTCAAGGAACATCTAGATGATACAGGACCTGGACAAGTGTGGTGGTTGGAGCCTATATGGGTGCATCTACCAGTAGGGGAATTGGTGGTGGAAATATTGGTACTTTTTATGGATAACCAATTGGGGAAGGAATTTGAGGATGTGCATGATCATGTTCTGTTTATGCAACCAATGAAAGGAATTCTCAATCTACTACTACAGGATCCCAATATATTGTTTGATATCCAACATTGAGTGGAATCAGGTTTTTGAGTTTTTTTGTGACAACATGGATGGCTTTAACCAAGGAATAATGAAATATAGTAATTATGTTAGTGTCTCCACGAGATAGCCTTCTTTTTTATCCTCTACAAGGCCTTATCCTCTCCTTTATTGATTCATTATGATCTTTTTGGTGAGAAATAACCCATAGGGAATATCCAAATAGTTCAATCATGCATGTTCCAAATAAGGGCATCAAATCACGAGATTGTGTTAACTGAGAGGATCCACTTTGTGGAATTTTCCCCGATCAAGAGAAGACTAATTCCCATTGAGGAGGGGTTTACTGAGGTGAAAAATAACCTAGCTTAAATAGATGGAGATATTCATGTTATACTTTCACAGCCCTTCAAGCCATGTTTTATAGCTTCGATCATTTGTTGAAAAATTCCCCAGCCCCATGGGCTGGGGTTTATCCCAACATTTCTTGGTTTATATTACCACAACTTCCCTTCTAATTTTACAGACATTTTTTCAAACATTGGTTGTTTTTATTATTCATCATGCACTTACACAACCCATTTCAAATGAACACTATACTATTTCTAACATTTTTGAAATTTTACGACTAACAACATCTAAATGGTATGCCTGATTGATATTCTTAGATGCTTGATGAAAAAGTCTCTATAAATCCTTTTCTCTTTGGGCGAGACATTAATGATAATTGGTCAGGGCTAGTTCTTATTGAGCTTGTCTTCATTCATAATTTTTTTTGTTGGATCATGCCAATGGAAATGATGTTTCATGATACAATCATTTCTATGCTTCTCTGGTAAGGGTGTGAAGAAAAATACAATACTCCTTATGAAACCCATCCTCTGATATGAATACTAGATGGGGCTTCTTTAATCAACTATCGCAACCTCATTAATGCGCTGAGGATTCTGCATTGAAGGAATCTTTACAGTTTCCCAATATTTGGATTTCGGGAAGCTAGGAGGGATGCCAACTCAATTTGGAACAACGACCCTTATATTACCTTGAAGTGACTTTGATACTCATCATAAGGTAAAACTTCTTCTTTTATGTGATCAATATTTTTCCATATATTGAGATGGATGTTGTGCAAACAATCATCTAACAACACCTTTATAATGTTGTATTGAGGGGTAGAAAAAGGGAAGAACATTATTAGAACTTCGTCTTTATCTAGTTGTTTCCTCATGTTTAACTTATCCACTTCATCCATTACTATCAGATCTGCTACTCGATCATACTAATGTTGGAATTTATCTTTTGTTTTATCAAATGAAGATAGATCGGTAGGGATTTCCTCTATTTCACTGGATGGTAAGTAGACCAAGGGTGGTTTAGAGAATGCATGTAACTTTGAGATCTCTTCTATTTGAGAAAGGATTTCATCTTCCAGTGGCAAGGCATCAGACATGACTAGCCCTATTTTCACAAGTTCCTCGTGATATATACACTTTCTCTTCATTAAATTACCAGCTAAATAATTATCATTATGATGTGAAATAATACTATTGATAGAACATTCATAGTGAATGCCATCACGGGGAGGAAAATCATGGTGGATTACAATAAGGTGAAAACACTCTTTTCCCTCAGTCTTCTGGCCATGCAGAGTGTTACCTAGCACTCATCAAGAGATAGGCTCTCATGATTGACTAGATTGTTGTCATGAAGCAAGACTTCTAGGTGAAGTGTTAGATAGATCCTTCAGAATTACAATTACCAATCCAATAATTTTGTAGTAGGAGGGTATGAAATTCTTGAAAACCTTCTTACAAATGGTTGGGAGCACTTTTAGGGTGTAGTAGTTGCCATGGGAAGGTGTATATTCCAATATTAGGGTGTCAATTAGGATAGGCTGGTTATATCAAGTTATAGCGAGTGTATGATCCAATTCTGGTTTTCCGTATGATATCAGGGAGTTTGACCATGACCCTCCTTGATGAGAGCAGAGGTATATATCTGATATGGGGTAACATGTTTATGATCCACCCTAATCATGGGGATAGAGTTATGTCACAACCAGACCACAAGCGCTTATTAATTTATTCTTTTCTAGGTCCCGCAACTTTTGAACATAGTTGGGTTTTGGTATGGGGTTAATTTTTTTTGAATCTTTGATGTTTTCGGTGGGTCTCGGGCTAGTACGTGGTCACCGTACCATTAACGGTGCCCGTGCATTCGGCCCTAGCGAATGCGCGGTTTCCCAATACTAAAAATAATTAAATTTTATAAATGTTTAAACCACCATGATAATATTATTTTTACAGATAATAATAATAAAAATATCTATAAATTAATATTAATATTATTCTTATTAAATTTCTATTAGTATTATATTTAAGAAACTTTCATTAATACTCATAATAATAATAATAATATTATTATTATTATTATTCTGGTATTATTATTATTATTATTATTATTATTATTATTATTATTATTATTATTATTATAAAAAAGGTCAAAACCCTAATCTACCCAGCCACCCCCCCCCCCATTCCCACTGCGCACAGCACTGGGTCTCCCTGGGGTATCCCCTCTGCCTGCCGACATCGCGCTATGCCTCCAGCCTCCGCTAGCCTCGCCCCTTCGCATTTTCTCGGGACCACACATCCTTGTCCAGATCCCGCCTCCACCCTCGTCTGCTCTCCCTCCCCTACAGGTCCCTACCGACCTCGCCTCAACTCCAGCCTTCTGTAGTGCCTGCCTCCCGCCGCACCACCCTCCTGCAGCCAGCCTCCCGCCGCACCACCCTCCTGCAGCCAGCCTCCCGTCGCACCTGCCTCTGGCAACGCAACCATCCTGTTCACAGTCATCCACTCCTCCCACTCACTTGCAGCGACCCAATGACCCATCACAACCCTCCCTGTCCGGCTTGTCTTGCGGCACACCAATCCCATCCACACGTCTCGGTGGAGAACCCACCCTGATCAGGTGGCCCGGACCCCTCTAGCGCAACCATGTACCCTTGATACGACACGACGCATCTACCCTCTAACTTTTCTTTGAACTACCTCCTCCAGCTAGCAGTCGTCGACCGACCTCCGCGCCCCTTCCTTGCTCCATGCAACCGGTGACATGCCGAAACCGTACCCCCGCCTCACACCCGCTTTTGCCAGCAACGACTTGCACCGACCATGACCTACCTCGCTGGAAACCTCGCCAACATGCGTGACCCCACTGATGCCCTCGTCAGTGCGCAACTCCCTTTTGGGATTACAATTGGCTCATGAAGTGATGGTTTTCCTTCCATTGGGGTCCTGTTGCTTTCACGCATGTTTAGGTAGATGCTTCCATTACTTTAATTCTAATTTAATTCATTGTGATGCTTGTGTTTTTGTATTTAATTATTAGACCTTGATTCTCATTTATATTTCAAGTTTAGTTAGTTTATGGTAATAATTTATCAATTGTTTAACTTGCTAAAAATAGGCTTTGACATGTCCTTTTGTTCAAGTCTGTGTTTGTGTATTTTTGTTATCTTTGTCGTTACAGCGCATTGGCAATGTTTGTCCACAGTCCTACAATTGTCATCTTGCGTGCCCGTGTGAGGCATGTCATGTGGTCGTGATTGGTTTGTGAGTAGAGGTAGGTCCCCACTTCAATTACCATTATATTTAGAATTTATTAATTTCTTGTTATTTCATTAATTTTATATTAATGATAAAAAATATTAATTAATTAGTTTTAGAATAAATGTTCATTGTGAAGGATAGTGGTTCCCTCTTGTTTTAAATTACTTTAATGTGTTTTCTTTCAAATGTGCATCATTAGTGTTGATAAAATGACCAATTGTACTTTATAAGTGAATTTTGTTTCTTTTAAAGAGTGGATTCCGTTACAAATGTGTTTGGATTTCTAAAATGGATTTTTTTTGTAAACATGTTGGTGTCGATTGGTTGGTTAAAGCATGTTTGGCACATTGATGAAATAAAAATATTTTGAGAAAACATTATTTGGAGTAATGCAGGGGTGATCTCGTTATCTATGTTCATTGTGTGAGTTGTTGTGTGTGATGTTATTTGCATCATTACTGGTTACTTGATTTAAATTATTGACTCACCACTTTTTATTACACTTTTTGACATGGGAACATAGCATAGTAAGTGAGTCTTCTGAGACTGATTGCTGCAATAGTTTGTATTACGCACTGTCTAGTGGTCCTTAGTATAGACATTGCTCTGTTTGGGGATTGGGCCCCACAGTTAGGCCATGTAGGGAAACACTGGGCATTAGGGTTTTATGACATCATTGATTAGGTTATTTCATAAGGATGAGTCACATGTATAGTATATTCTGGATTGGTCATGAGCTCTTAGGTTTGAACCACGCTTTCTTTAGTACTTATTTGGATGTAGTGGTAAATTGATAGACCTAGTTCAATTTCTGGTCCCCGTTTTCCACTTTCCCATTTCCCTTAATATGTGTTGTGTGTGGTTTTCCTCTTGGCCAACAACTAAAATTTAGATTTCTAAATTTTTCATGAAAATGATTGAAAATGTAATTCACCTATTTCCTTCAAAAATTAAATTTTTTTACATTGAAAAGGGTAATGGATTGTTACATGATTTAGAAATCAATGTGTGTGTGTGTGGAAGCCCATATTTTATATAATTTAATTCGAACATGAAATTGGTAAATTATTTATTTAAAGGTAGTTCTTTGGGAATTGATTTTTGGGAATGCCTACTGAGTTTTAATACTCATGCCTATTGTTTTTTCCATGTGTTTAGTTTTGGTTGATGTTTGGACTCAAGCTTGCTCACCGTGGGCGAGTGTTGGCTGTGGATTGGTGGGCGACTCTCAGGGTCACAAGTATTTTTGGTCGTGTTGAGGTTAGTTTGTTGTTATTGGTTGTTCTTCCTTTTTCATGTCATTTATTTGTTTTCTCTATTATTCTATTTTTTATTTCCTCTTCTTTATTTATTCTCATTGGGTGAAATCATTCCATCTTTTATGTTTTGATTCTTGACAATAGTTGCAAGCCTATGGGGATCGGGATTACCCTTCAGGCCATGTTGTAGACCAGCTCTGGTGACCGGTTCAGGGTCTACCTGGGTTGGTTCGAGAAAAAATGGTATCAGAGGAGGACCTTGTTATTTGGGGTGACTGGTAGATGGAGATTAGGACTGTCGGGGCTCAGGAGGTAGGTTACGGGTCGGTGCCTGATCACCACCGCTCACAATGAGACATGAGTTACCAGGGGTAGTCCGAGATTTGATTTTTTTTGTTTTGGGTTGTTTTGGATTGAGGGATGACAATGGAGGCGAATCAGGTTATGTTGTGGCCTCACGTGGGGCGGTGAACCATGTGGAGCCAAAGTGCTCGGTTCAAGGTCCTCTTAGTGTTATGCCTTACTTGGGGCATGACTCACCTCTATGTTTTTGGGCTAGGCATAAACTCTAGTTACTCATTCCAATGGTTTATCATTGGTTGTGTTTTGTTTTGAACACAGTTGATGTGATCGCGTGTTAACAATGAAAGTGATTTCAAAATGAGAAAAAAGGGGTTTCTTCTAAATTGTTTTTGAAATTATTTAAGTGTTCTTTTAAAGAGAACATGCATTGTATTGGAAGAACTTGGTATGTGTTTGGATTTGGTAAGGAAAAGAAGTGTTTGAACCATGACACTCATTATAGGGGGTCACAATTGCGTGGGTATGTACATAGAGTGTGTGGGGGCACTTGTTTGTAGATTATGTGAGAAAGATTAAATGATTTCACATGTGATGGTTCATAGGTTCCAGATGTGAGTTTTAAAATTTCAATGAAATAATGTTTTTGGAAAAGTGATTTTTTCTCGGGTTTGTATTTTATTGGCTTATTGGCCTCTTTCCCTTGGATTGTGTTGTTTCGTTGATTGAGTTTTGGCTTGATGCCGGTTTCGATGGTGTTTTTCATGTTGTTATGAGTATGCTTCCCAGAAAGCCTTAAAAAGTTTTTAACGCCCAGTTCCCAGGTCTTTTCGTGTGTTGCCTTCTTATTGAGGTAATCAAAGTCTATTTGAAGTAGTTGTATTGTTTAGAGAGATAGTGTGTCTTCAGGTTGTTAGGAACTCCATGGGTAGTTAAGGTTCGTACCTTCCCAGGGTTATTTGTGGGTTCAGTTTTGGACTATTAAAGGTGGGATATCTCATCATTATTAGAGTCTAGGGTGTAGTTGGTGGGGGTCAGATGTTGTGAAAGTTCCCCATTTGGAAAGGATCTTTGTCTGTAATGACTTCCAGTTTGTTGGAAAGTTCTCTCGCATGCCACTAGTTTGGCATGATCATGTATTCTAAGCCACCCTGTCTCTTCCATCCAGAGTCTTGCTACCATGTGACTATTTGGGCCACCGGGGAGAGTATTGAAAGAAGTGTCGCATGGGAGGAAAAAGTTAGGGACCACAGGATGTGAATGCTTAAATGTGAGGCGAGAGATGCTTCAGCCATCAGGGCCCCAACCACAAGCCTTGAGGTGAAGCTTGTGCACAGTCATAAGTTGTTTAGGGTGTGTGGAACCTCAGTCCGGATAATGATTTCAGATTTGGTATTGAAATATCCAAAATTTCCTTGTTCTATTCTTGTAGTTGTCGTAAGCTCATATTTATTGAGGTGGCGTGATGAGCTCGTTCCACCACAGTCAAAGCGGTCTTATCTGATCTCAACATTCTTTCCAAATCATTCAGATTCGTTGATGGGCATTAGGACCATGAATAAACAGACCCGTTCTGATTTTGAGTTTGGTCTCAATTTTTTTTGTTAGGGATGGTTGTTTTCATGAAATTAATGGATGACATTTTTGGGTCCTTACATAGTTCGGGTCCCCCTCTGTAGGCTTTCCTATAGTGTGTTTGGATTTTGTAAGGGATTCCTCCATCCGAGTGTCCCAATGTGCAGGTTTTCCCCACAATATATTTTCTTAATCCAAGTGGTGGAGTTGTTCTGTTAGTGTTGAGAAGGTGAGTTGATTTTTGATCTGGAGTTCCTACATTGCCCCCCGGGGGGGGGGGGTGTTCGGGTTTCAAGGGTTTTTTGTATTAGTGAATTCTTGTGGTAGGGAGAACCATTTCATGTTCTCCCCTCAATTTCAGGGAGTGGTTTTATTTAAATTGGTTGGGTGTGATGTTTTTTGTGAATGGTCACCCCGAGGCTCTCTGTTCTCTATGATTTTGTGTGGGCATGGACTCAAGTTGTGTCTAATATTAGTTTGGTGACTTTTTGTGGGAAGAAAGAGTCTATGGTGGGGATAATTGACACACCCTTACCACAAGTGCCTATTAGTTTATTCATTTCATGGTCTTATGCCTTTTGGATAGAGTTGGGTTTGGGTGCGAGTTTGAAATTTATGAAACATTGATGTTTTCGGTGGGTCTCAGGCCGATACGCAGTCACCGTACTATTAGCGGTGCCTGTGCGTTCCACCATATTGAATGCGCAGTAGACCGACACATAAAACAAATTAATTTTATAAATGTTTAAACCACCATGATAATATTATTTTTTCAGATAATAATAAAAATATTATCATTAAATTGATAATAACAGTATTCTTATTAAATTTATATTAGTATTATTTTTATGAAATTTTTATTAATAATAATATTACTACTGTTATTATTATTATGGTTTTAGTGTTATTATTATAATAAAAGATCAAAACCAAAATCAACCCGACCACCACCATTCCCACTGCATGCTTCAATTGGTCTCCCTTGGGTCTCCCCTCTGCCTGCCGACCTCGCACAACACCTCTTGCCTCAGCCATCCTTGCCCCTCGGCGTTCACTCGGGACCCCGCCTCCCTGTTTAGATCCTACCTCAGCCCTCGTCTGCCCGCCCTCTCCTGTAGGTCCCTGTTGACCTTACCTCACCTCCACCCTTCCACAACGCATGTCTCCCACCTCGCCACCCTCCTGCAGCATGCCTCCCATCATGCCTGCCTCCTGCGATGCCACCGTCCCTTTTGTGGCCAGCCCCTACTCCCGCTCACCTGCAGCAACCCGACAACCCAGTGCCACCCTCCCTATCCCGATCGGCTTATGACACACCAATTCTAGCCACACCACTCAGTAGAGACCCCACCCTACTCCAGTGGCCCATACCCCCCCTCGGCACAACCATGTACACTTGATCTGGTGCGGTGCAGCTACCCCTACATTTTCTCCGAACTACTTCCTTCGGCCAGCAGTTGTCGGCCAGCCTTCACGCCCCTTCCCTGATTCATCTGACTGGTGACACCCTGAAACCATGCCCCCACCTCACACCCATTGTTTGACTGACCTTACTTCACCGGCGCATCCCCTACCCTTTACAGTGCCCTCCTACCATGCCTTCCGCCGTTACCGGCGTGTACCCGCCGGAATCGCAACCCTTACTGCTCCGGCCAAACCTACCGGTGCGACGTTCCTACCATCCCAGCTGCCCAATTTTTGAAGTAGTAACATGCGCTGGACGTGACCTCCTTTGTCGGCACCCTCTCCAGCATGAACGACCCTGCCGATTCCCTCGTCGGCACGCGACTCCCTTTTGGGATTACAATTGGATCATGAAGTGATGTTTTTCCTTCCATTGGGGTCCTGTTTATTTCATCCATGTTGGCGTAGATGCTTCCATGACTTTTAATCTAATATCATTCATTGTGATTATTGTGTTTTAGAATTTTATTATTAGACCTTGACTTGCATTTATATTTCAATTGTAGTTAGTTTATGGTAATGATTTATCATTGGTTTAACTTTCTAAAAATAGGTTTTGACATGTCATTTCATTCAAGTATCTATTTATTTATTTTAGTTATCTTTGCGGTTGTAGCATGATAAAATGGTTTTCCATGGTCCTACAATATCCATCTTGCACGTGCTTGCGTGCCCGTGCGAGGCGTGTCACGTCATCGTGATTGGTTTCAAGTCGAGGTAGGTCCCCATTGTACATGCCTTTATATTTTGAATTTATTAATTTCTTGTTATTTAATTAATTTTAGATTAATGTTAAATAATATTAAATAATTATATTTTAAATAAATGTTCATTGTGGTGGATAGTGGTTCTCTCTTGTTTTGAATTACCTGAAAGTGTTTATCTTTAAATGTGCATCATTATTGTTGATAAAATGCCCGTTTGGCCTTTATAAGTGAATTGTGTTTTTTTTAAAAAAGTGGATTCAGTTTAAAATGTGTTTGGAATTCTATAATGTATTTTCTTGGAAATAGGTTGGTGTCGATTGGTTTTTTAAACTCCAATTGGCACTTTGATTAAATAAAATATTTTGAGAAAACATTCTTTGGGGTAACTTAGAGGTGATCTCGTTGTGTTTGTCAATTGTGTGAGTTTTCGTGTGTGACGTTTCTGCATCGTGACTAGTTACTTGATTGAAATTGTTGACTCACCCCTTTTTATTACACCTATTGACATGGGAAACTAGAATTGTAAGTGAATCTTCTGGGAACAATTGTTGCACTAGTTTACATTACGCACTGGCTAGTGGCCCTTAATACGAACATTGCTCTTTTAGGGGATTGGGCCCCTCAGTTAGGTCATGCAGGGAAACATCGTGCATTAGGGTGTTATGAAATCATCTATTAGTTCATGCCTTCAGGATGAGCCACAGGAATAGTACGTTTTGAATTGTTCATGAGCTCCTAGGTTCGACTCGTGTTTTCTCTAGTACTTATTTGGATGTGGCAGACAATTGGGTGGCCTAGTTTGGTTTCTGGTCTCCGTTTGCTACTTTCCCAGTGCCATTAATATGTTTTGTGTGTTGTGTGTAGTTTTCTTCTTGACCAACAACTAAAATTTGGATTTATAATTTTTTTCCGAAAATGTTTGAAAATGTAATTCACCTATTTCCATCAATCATTAAACTTATTTTTAAATTGAAAATGGAAATGGATTGTTACTTGATTTAGAAATGAAAGAGTTTGTGTGTGGAAACCCCTATTTTATATAATTTAGTTCAAAACTAAAATTAGTAAATTATTTATTTAATGGTAGTGCTTTGGGAATAGATTGTTGGGCACACATACTGATTTTTAATAATCAAGCCTATAATGGTTTTCTTGTTTTTAGTTTCTGTTGTAGGTTTGACTTGTTCTTTCTCATCATGGGTGAGAGTTGGTTGTGGATTGTTGAGTGACTCTCAGGGTCGCAAGGAGTTTTGGTCATGGTCAGGTTATTTTGTTATTGTTGGGTGTTCTTCCTTTTTCGTGTCATTTATTTCTATTTTATGTTGTTATATTTTTTCTTTCTGCTCCTTTATTTATTTTTATTAGGAAAAATTGTTCCCTCTTTTATGTTTGGATGCCCAACACTTGTTGACAACCCATGGGTATCGGGGATGACCTTCGGGCCATGTCGCAGACCAGCTTGGGGGACAGGTTCATGGTCGACCTCGGTTGGTTCGTGACAAGTTAGGTGTATGTACCTCTAGGACTACTATCATCTCTGTTATGATATTATGTAAAGTCTCTTAGATATGGGTTGGTATTTTCATCTTCCCTGGCACCATTAATAGGATATGGTTAGGGAATTTAGAAACTAGAATGGGGATATACATCCATTCTATATCTATATTACATGCTTGTTCTTTCTTAGGTCCTATATTTCTTTCTAGTGGATACTGAAAATACACGTGTGTGGGGGAAGGGAGTTGAATCCCCCCTACTTGTCATTGACGATTTCCAAATAACTTCTCCAGACAATTCCAAATGAGTTTGTTGGTAGGATTGGTGGGTGGAGGAGGGTGTCTGTTCTTGTATCAAGGTTTCCACCTTATTTGGTTGGAGGGATTCTCTGAATTCCTCTATATGAGTCTATTGGCTGGTTGAATGATGTCGGGTGGGTGAATGTGCCCGCTTGAAATTTTCCTCCAAATTGGGTTGGTGGGATTCTATAGAGGAGGGAAATGGATGACCCTACTCCCTGTTGGTTGGTTTTCTTCTCCAGTGGGCCTTCTTGTGAGACTAGGTTTGAAGGACATGGGTGAGACAACCGAAGGCGACACCCTTATAATGCTGAGAGTTCACTACCACACGACATTGCCTATGACAATTGTTGGAAGGATCCACTAAGAAGGACACCCATGTCTTCAGGATGAGGTCATATGTAGCCTCTTTATCCACCTCCCAATAATATAGGATCTACTGGTTGGTTTGTTTTGGGGATAAAATCCTAAAATGGTTGAAGATTGTAGTTGACACCGTCTGCTTCAGGACCACCAATCATCGCTGATTGGACGATCAAGGGTGTTTGTTGACATGGATGGTCTGTCTGTCAGACTCTTGGGTCGTGATGGTACTATGATTATTATAATCTAGAACCAATCCATTAAAGACCCAATGTTGAAGAAATTTTGTTGGAGATGGTGTCCTCTATGTGAATGAAGACCCAACCTAAGAAGATGTTACGGAGTTCATCGATGGTAGCTCAAATGACGCTATTTGATTGAAGGGATTTCTAAAATTTCCCTAGATATATGAAATACATGAAAAAGAAAAGACTACTAAAGAAACATCTTTTTTGATGAAAACAATCATGATTTATTTCCTTTTCTAGCCCTCTATTATCAACTAAAAGGGGCCTGAAAGATGAGTAACACTATCAATTTGGCTAAGGATTCACATTGGGTTCACCATTTTTTGTTCCCCTTAGTTTTTTCACCCCATAATCATTTTCTATTTTTGAACAGTTGTAAGTGGGTTTGTTTGAAGAATAAGAAAAACCTAATGGTTATGTATCCATTGGTACCTACCTTCCAATGTCAAGAACTAATTTGAGATTTCGACCTATGATGCTTAAAATCTCATATTGGTAAAGAGGATGGGAGGTTGGACTCATCAAACCCTTTTGGAGGGAATTATTTCTTACTATGAGACTCTCCTATGGATTTAATATATGTTCTAGAATCATTCATTAATTCCCAAGTATGACGTGGGGTTCCCTTGAAATAGCAATAAATTTTTAGCATGTATAGAATTCAGAAACATATGTATGTATATGAGGTTTTTGATTTATATAAATATTTTTATATATCAGAGGATATCAGTCAATGAAATACTCTTATATACTACTTAGATATTTTGTAGTCATTAATATGACAACGGTATTTTTCTATCCACACAGTGCAAAACTCTAGTGTTTATCATCATCCTAGGAGACATAGGTTACTATGGAGTTTATCATTATCCAGGGAGATAGGAGATGTTTTGATATTGGGGTCAAACCCATAGATGAGATTCCTACGTATCCTTGTAAAAGAAATCAAAACCCATGCAGTTAGATGCTTCTAAATGGGGTATATCATACCTTTTAAGTTCATATGATAATGACCTATCCTTATATTATAACATCATGTGGAAAGTCCGTTTAAGTGGAAGGTGTTTAGTCAAATGCTTCTGTAGGATTAATGCCAACGTAGAACAAGGAACATGAGAGGGATATGAGTTTCCATATTGAATTAGACCTTTCTGGGGATATGGCCCAGAGTGAATATGGTTTATTTGGGGTGTTGGGTTTAAACATCGGGGAGGATTTCTACATATCCCATTTGGATGGGAATCAAATCCCACATAGTTCGGTAAGTCTCAAAGGGGAGTATGGACCCTTGAGATGATAGTTTGGGGTTACTAGTGAGAAGGATGCCCTGTAAAAGTGAGAATTAGGGATGTCTCAAATCATGGTGGTTTGAGGGGTTTATTTGGGGCTTATACCTAAGTAGGAGGCCCATAGGATAGATTTTGGGGATTACTCCAAAGGAGGATTCCTTGGTGAATTGGTGGTTATTATTGGGAATAACTTATGAGGAGGATTCCCCATGAGCTCGAGCCTTATATAGGTGTCTTACACATCTTGGATAGAGTAGAAATCAAAGTTCCCATAGTTCAATGATCAGGTGGATTGTGCATATTCTATGATCACCATTAACCTCTAATCCCACATGATTCTTTCTCAGTGTGAGAAACAATAGGAAAAAACCAATATGGAAAATGAAACACTTTTCCTTCTCTACTGGTGGAAGATGTCAGGGATTCAACAATTCCATCTATTTAATTTACATTGTACATGAGTCCTAGTTAAAAGGAATGAAGGTGAAAGATGTGGTGGTATAGAGGAGTATGAATGAAACCTTCCAAAAGTAGGGATATGGTATTTCTCCCTGAGAGGTGACCTGAAATGGGTTACACAGTGGGATGAGGTTTTCATTACATATAAAATGGTAAATCAAGAATCATCCTTACCATATCTATTGGGAATTGGAGGATCTTAGTCTCAAAGATGAAAAGTGGAAGACATGGTCCTATCACATGTATCTGATATTAGGATCTTCCTAATATTGTCCCCAAGGTAAGGGTTATCATTATCATGGGGATACATACTCACATGCACCCTGAGAACCCTAACTGAAAAACTGGACATTTGTGAGGAACCATTGACCATAGTAATACTTACCTAAATGGGGGACACGTTAGTGTGCCACTTGTCATGGTTGTGTATATACGAAAGTATTGGTTGAGGCTGAAAATTGGTATCTTTCAAAAAAGGGAGCCAAAATTATATAATCCCTACCATAGATGGATTGGAAGAGGGCTTGAAAGATGATTTGAGTAGGTCCTGGTTGCGTGTTCCTGGCAAAGGTATGCTGCCTAGGTGTTCTGCACAAGGCCTAAGAGGAAATGAAAATGATTCGTGTTGGGGGGAAAGGCCTGGTGAGCTGAATATGTATCTGGGAATGGACCACCATGGAAAAAACACTTAGGTGAGTCCTTAACATAATCACCGAGGGTCTCCTCTAGTGACCTATAAAGGGTTTCGTGAAGGTCCTTTCTTAAGGAATGGGCCTCGCGCATGTGACTTCTTATTATGGAAGAAGGGTCCTCAGACAAGTGTCTAGTATTTTTGACCCTTAAGGGACGTCAATATTACTTTATCCCTATTAATTTTCTCTTATCTTTGATTTTGGAGAGCTTCCTAAGATATTTTGGGGGACCTAGGTGAAGGTGTTGTACAATCATAGCTCTAGGGGGTCTTCCAATTTTTTCGGTCTCTCAAATGAGGAGCCCAAGGGTCCTATTTATAGGCAAATATGGGACCCTAGATGAATGCGGTTATCGGAACAGGTCCACAGTGTAGGTGTTGGGCATAGGTATCTGGTGCATGGGTGGAATTGTTTTTGGTATGTGTATTTCTACAACGCAGGTGGTGTGCATTGGGACGGTTGTGCATTCTGGGCTATGCTGAAAGGGCATGTGCTAGACTCTTGGTGCATAGGGACAGTGCATGTATGTCCATTTGGACAAGTCCCATGGTTCTTCTTAAGTCTCTTTATCAATTTAACATGAGAAAGGTTATCTTTATAATCTTTTCATCATACTAAATAACAATGGATTTTCAACAATTATTAATAAAACGAGTAATATAAAATTTATATGGTCATATTAAATAAAATGTACATAAATTAACACATGTGAAATAGGATCATGATATATAAAAATTTAAATCACATAAATCATGTGGTAAAATTAAGAATCTTTTATAATTAAAAAAACACATGAATAAAAACATCAAATCACATGAATATGCACCACAATCATTCAATTTTTTTTGATTACAAAACTAAACATATAAAACAAAAATATTCTCTCCCTTTTTGTAAGTAATCAAAAAGATAATAAATAAAGTCTATTTGAACATATAATAAGAAAAATACATATTTATTCATATTTTCTACTTTAAGAAGATAAAAAGAATAAAAAATATAACATTATGTAAATAAAAATGAAAACTTCCTAGAAAATAATGCAACGTCCAATAAATATTAAATTTTGATGGTATAAATAGATAAATCAAGGGAAAAACATTAAAGAATACATATTTTCCAAAATCTCCCATTAATGGGACTACCACATTGAAGCATTCAATGGATTGAATTGGATCTAAACATTTTCTCTCATTGCCTATAAAAATGGGTTTCTTATTTATTCCAATGTTCTGGCATTCTAAGTGTCCTTTTTCTGTAGTTTATTATTTTATTTTATTTTATTTTAATTATTTAATTGTTTATAATGTTTTAATTTAAGTTTTATACTTTACATCTTATTCTATCTCTCTTTTGTTTTCTTCCCCTACTTTGTTATTAAATGTAAACTATTATGATCAAGATCATGAGTGGCTTACTTGTGAATGTTCATAAGTGATTAATACAGTATTGATCCTAATAATTAGAACATTCATTCTTAATGTTTCTTATTTTTTTAGATTTATTCTTATAGGGGTCTTATTGGGAAAGGCACCTTTATGTCTCCACATTCCACACAAGGTTTAAATTTCACTTCTGAAATATTATCTTTTGATCAAGGAGGTAGATGTATGGTCTCTCATAGATCGTGGAGTGCACTTTATATTCACAACCATAGATATTATGGTATATTCATGCGTATTATAGACTATGTCTATTAATTAAATTTTAAACTAATAAAAATAAAATTAATGTTTAGTCTGGTTGATTATCTCATGAATTTTTCCTTGCATTCTAAATTCATTTAGTTTGAATTCAATATATTTTCATTTAATATTAATGTTTAATTTTAGTATTTAATTTTCAATTCTAACAGCTAAATTTATGCTAGTTTTTTATTTCATAAAAAGAAAATTAGAATTATTTACTTCTTGACCACAACTACCCCTCAAGAGAATGACTTAGGTCATCCCTTTTGATTCACATATTTAAAATATTTTGAGGGTGCACATGACAACACTTAATAAAATTGGAACCACTCATATAGAGACATGTAGTATTCAATTTCTATTTTTATTCACATTTTGTAAAAAATTTCCTTTTTTCGTAAAAAACACAAAAAATCATAAATTTCAAAAAGTAAAAAAATATCTTTGGTCATAATGTATTCAAATTCAAATTAATATGAATGGATTGACTACTCTCATGTGAAACAAGAATAATAAATTTAAAAAAATTAGACGAAATAACTTAGAGAAAGAATATTTTGCCTAGGGAGAAAATGGAGTGGTTGAAAAAATATGCAAATTTATGTCATGAGGAACTGGAACTAAAGCCCAAACCAGAACCAAAATGACTCATGAAAGATATTTTACAAATCATTATTTATGTTAAATTACCATAGGTGGGTGATAAAGACCACATAAAGTAATTAATAACATTATCCCATGATAAACCAATACTTGTGAAGGCCCTATATGAAAACATTCTGTTTGATATACTTATGGGATATCAAAATGTTTTGGAAGAATAATGGAATCACTTTGTTGAAGATAACTTGAAAATTGATATTCCCATCCTTGATAATGAAAAATAAGTACCTATCCAACTCTATCTTTATTTGTGTGATGATTATGAAGTCTAAACTATTGATATGTAGTTTCTAATGGTCATATAAGAACAGATGAATTTTAAAGATAATTTACTTGAAAGGGAATATTTATTTTCGATTTGTTATGTATTAATAATATTCTAGATAAATTGTTTTAGGACTTCTCATTTTATGTAATTTATGAAACAACACAAATTAATAAAGTCGTGGATGTTAAGGAAGAGTCAAACCAAGTGGTGGAAATTGAAGAAGATCTAGAGAAACATATAGTATGTATACCTCCTCAACAACAATTTTTATACCATATGGAAGAGGATTCCACTGAGTCAATAGGGATCATCCCTATCTTCTTTTTCCTTCCACTCTTGAACTCAAATTATATATTTCATTATTATTGGGGATGAAAATTTTATTATATTACTTGGTATTCTCTTTTCTTGGTGTTTACTCATGGACATTGGGAAAATTCACATGTGTTGGTTCATATCAAATAAACCACATCAAACATCTGATTGGGGATAAAATTCTACACATGCCTGACTAGGGGAAGTAAAATCGTAGCACTTATATGGGGGTTTAAACAAATAATTATCCCTTTTTTATCACATTTGTATTTATTTATCTTTATTTTATTATGTATTGTATTTTATTTCTTTTATATTTAAAGTGGTAGAAGCTAGGAGCTTAACTCATAGTTTCCACTGAAAAATAAAATAGCTTGTGTCTTTCCTTTTTTTTATTTTGTTTTCTTCCCAATTTAAATTTGGCATGTAAAAATTTATTGATATGATATGATATAAAATGATGGTAGTAAATGTAATAAATTAGAAGGAGGTATTTAAATATATTATTAGGAATTTTGTGTGTGATTATATTTTTTTCACATGTTTTCTGAATTTTTCATGTTTTCCATTTTCTTTTTTTTTTGTGTTTATGGGATCCATGAGATTAATCGAATACTTTGGAAAATTTAAACCGTCTGGGTATTTTTGTTTTCAAATTTAATGACTTTAATTTTTGTGGATTTAAATTATTTTTTAATGAATTTTTTCCTGGTTTTCAATACTTTCATATGATGATGTTTGATTGATTGTGAAACTCATGCGCATAAGTAATATCCAAATTGAATGTTTTTCCCAACCCAAGAAGTTTCTAAACCTTTTTCACATATTTTTTAAATTTATATTTATATTGAGAGTCTCTATACATTATTTTATATTCAAAACTTGTTTTTACCTCTTTTTTAGAGCAGTTAGAGTTCATGCAATCTGTCAAGTATAATTGAGGAACCATTTTAAATCCCTTTTTTCATTCAACTCTTATTTTAGCCTACATTTATATATTACCTTTATTAAGACCCTAGTATACACAAAATTAATTATTATGAAACAAAATTACAATTCATTTCTCCCTTGAAAACCATCTCTATAATTTGAATGCATGATTATTATTGAAGTCAAGCTCGGAGGAGGGAGAAGATGATCTATATTTTTCTTTCCTCAAAAATCTGTTTGAGTTGAAATGAAAAACAATGTGTTTTTATATTTATTGCTTCTTTTGAGGAAGAAATTTAATTATGGAAAGATGGATGGGAGAATAAAATATCATTACAAATGTGTGATGGGTGTTCACCAATATTTGAATATCAAAATATTCCTCTCTTTTCATTAACAATATGGTTATGAAGTGAAATGTAGATCCAAGTTCAAGGCAAAACAATGCTACAATTGAGGAAATATGGATGAAATTTTTCAATGATGATAAAATCCCATGTGTGAACATCCCACGAATAAGAAGAGGAGTTTTTGGGTGAATAATTTTCAATTTGATTGATGAGCACACCATTCTTGATCAAAATTGTTTTCATGCATTTAATTCACTATAGAGCTTACCCCTCCTCATTTCACCTCTAATGTTTTTAAATTTAAAAGTAGCCAACTCTAAGCCTTATAATAGACCATGAAAAACACATCCTGATTGAAATATTTGTGACTCTGTGAAGTGCCTACATTAGGAGGATAGAAAGCCTATATAGATCACACATGTTCTTGAGAATGTGAAAAACTACATATATAAAATCCTTTCGTGGGGATAAATATTTCTCTACGGAAGTACCTACAATATTAATATGAGGATTAACATGATATTGAGTGGATTTTTATGATTTTTGGGGAGTTATGGAATTTTAATCCAAGTAGGAGGAATGATATTTTCTTCGATATGATAATTGAGTTGTGATCTCATTTATGCTTTGAGGGGTTTGTTTTGACCTTAGTACAAGATGATTGCCCAATAGTATAATGTTTAATTGTTGGGGAATTTAAAGTGAAAATATTTAAAATTATATTAATTTTAATTTATATGTTTTTAATCCCAAAAGGTGTTATTTTATGTCTCGTTGTCACATTTTACAGGTTTTAGAATTATTTGGATCTTAATTACTAAAATGGACTATGTCGGATTTTAACTGATTTAATTTATTTCATTAATTTGTCTATAAAATTTTATACACTCCTCCAAAATGTAAAATTATTTATTTTTAGTATTAAATAAATCATTGGATTCATTTTATTTTTTAGGTACGAAATCTAAATACATCATTGGAGGTCCCAAAACCAACTCCCATGTCGGGCTCGAAAACTATGTAAATTTATGGTTATTTTTTATTGTCATCCCATATATCATAAATGTTAAAATAACATGATCTCAAATTATACATTAAGAAAGATAACATCCTCAAGAAAAACATATTTATATATGAACCCTTATGATTTGGCTTTATTCAAGGTCATTAATGCCTGGGAAATTAGAGAATTGGAATATGAAGATTCACCTACCTAGAATTAAATTCAGGAAGTTAATATTCCATAAATCCAACATCCGATAGAAAATAAATGTTAAATTTTTTTGGGAGTAATTGAAAAAATAAGTGGAAAAACGATACATAAGAAATCATTTCCCAAATTGGATATTCAATTGGGCTACCACATGAAACCATTCAGTGGATAGAATTGGATCTAATAATTTCATCCCTTTGCTTATAAAAATGGGTTTCTTCTTCATTTCAAAGTTTTGGCACTCTAAGTGCCCATTTAATACTGTTTACTATTTTATTTTTTTATTGTTTAATTATTTAATCACACTTCATGTATTAATTTAAGTGCTTCTCTTTCTTTATTTTTCTTTCTCTCTTTTTTTCTTCCCCCACTTTCTTCTTCACTATGAACTCTTATGCACATGATCATAAGTATCTAACCTAATAAAGTTCTTGGGGGAGTAATACTGTGCTGATAATGATCCTTTTAACATTCATGATTTATATTTTTTATTTTATTAGATTTATTTTTAGGGGGATCTTAGTGACCAAGGTGCCTTTGTGGCTCCACTTGCCACCTGAGGTTTAGCTTTCACTTCAAAAATATTCTCTCTCAATCAAGGTGGTGGATTCATGGTCTCTCAATGATCATTGAGTGCATTGTATATTCATAATCATAGGTAGAATAGTATTTTCAAACATATAATGGAGTGTGTTCATTATGTGAATTTGAATGTAATAATAAGACATTGAAGTTTCAATCTGGGTGGTTCTCTTGGGAATGTTTCTTTTCTTTCCCATGTCATTTAGTTTGAATTCATTTTGTTACCATCAAATATGAATGTTTAATTTTAGTATTTCAATGTCATTTCTCATTCAACCATTTCTTTTCGTTTTTTATTTCATAAAATCAAGTGAATTAGAATTTGTGAGTGCTTCACTGTAACAAATCCTCAATAGAATGACCTAGGTTAGACCATATATTTTACTTTAGTTAAAATATTTTTAGATCACGCACAACAATGTTTCATCAAATCGGTGATACATACAAGGATAAAAGTGTTATTCAATCACTATTTTTATTCATAATCATTAAAAAATTTATATTTTTCATGAAAACACAAAAAATCATAAATTTAAACAACTAAAAATATATGTTTTTTCATGATGTATTCCAATTAAAATTATTATGTATGGGATAACTTATCTTATGTAAAAAAGGAAGAATAAATTAAAAAATATTAGATAAAAAAATTAAGGAATAAATACAAGGCATATAAAGAAAAATGATACGACTAATGGAATATGTATATTCATATCAAGTAAAACCAGAACCTAACCCCAAACCATAAATACATTGAGTGGTAAAATATATTTAACCAATAGTTTTTTATGTTGAATAACTCGAGGTGTGTGAGAAAGATATTATAAAAGAATTAATAACAGCCTACCACACTCAACCACTACTCAAGGAGGTCTGGGATAAAAACATTTCAATTGATTTACTTATGAGAGATAATTTTTTTGGAAGAATCATGGAATTATTTTATTGAAGATATCTTGAAACATGATCTTCCCATCCATTGATAATGAAAAGTCAATACCTATCCACCTATCTATTTCTTTCGAATATGATGATGGAGTTTCACGTATTGAGATTGATTTTCCAATGGTCCTTTTAGAAGAGATTAATTTTCAAGATAACTTACTTGAAATGGAATATTTATTTTTTGATTCATCATGTTTTAAAATTATTCATGTTGAATTGTTTTCTGACTTATCCATTTGTGAAATTTATTATAAAAAATAAATTTAATAGGCCTTTAATGATAATAAAGAGAAGAACCAAGTGGTGGTTATTTAAGTATATATATGGAATCATGTTCCATTACTACATCCTCAACAATAACTTGAATACCATATGGATGAGGACACCACATGAGTAAACAAGGAGCACCCCTTTCTTCTTTTCCCTCCCACTCTTGAAATCAAATTCTATCTTAAGACATTTTTGTTGATTGGAATTTTAATATATTATTTGGTATTCTCTATTATTTGTGTTTACTCAATGATACTAGGAAAAATAGGATGTTGTGGTTCATCTCAAAGAAACAACATCTACCTTTTGATTGGGGATAAAATTATGCAACTACCTGACTAGGGGAAGAAAAAAATAGCAAACACTTGGGGTTTAAATCCAAAAATTACCCCTTTTATATCCCATTTATCTTTTTTTTCTTTATTTTTCTTATATATTATATTTTATTTATATAGGATTAAAGTGTTATAAACTTGGACCTTAATTAAAGGCTTCCACTAAAAAATAAATTAGGTTATATCTGCCCTTTTCATTTTTTTCTACCACCCAATTCAAATTATACGTGTAAAACATAATTGATTTTATTTGAGTAAAAAGAGGGTATTAAATTGAATAAGTATGAGGGAGGTATTTCAATATTTTCTCAGTAATTTTGAGTGTGCTTCTATTTTTATGTCTTTTTTCTAAATTTTACATGTTTTCCTTTTTCATTTTGTTGGTGTGTTTATAGGATTATTGAGATGAATTGAATACTTTTGAAAATACAATCCATCTTGGTATTTTTCTCACATTTCATGATTAGAATATTTGATTTTATAAAAGATATGTGAATGGATTTTTTTTCAAGATTTTCAATCTTTTCATTTGATGAAGTTTTATTGATTTTGAAACTCATGTGAAAAAGTATTGTCCAAATTTAATGTTAGGCCCAAAATGAGCGGTTTCTATACCTTTTTGACGTATTATTAAAGTTTATATTTTTTCTGAAAGACTTGATACAAGTTTTATGATCCAAAACTGACTATTTTACTATTTTTCAAGGTTGTTACAGTTTATGGAATGTGTCAAGTATAATTGAGGTACCATTATTAAAGGAATTTTTTGCATTCAACTCTAATTTTGGCCTACCTTTACATATGACACTTAGTAATTTCTAGGTAGTGATGAAATTAATTGTTAGGAATCCACATTAAAATCAATTTATCTATTTAAATCATTGTCTAGAATTTAAATGAATTATTATTGTTGAAATCAAGTATGGGGTAGGGAGAATATGAGTTGTATTTTTCTTTCATGAAGAATATTTTTGAGCTGAAATTAAAAATAAAGTGTTGTGATATATTTTACTGCATTGGTGGAAAATATTTTGTAATGGAATGATGGATGGGTAACCAAAATTTCATTAAAAACGTGGGCTGGGTGTTCACCAATATTTGAAGATCAAAATATTCCTCTATTTTCCTCAAAAATATGGTTCTGAAGAGAAATCCAGATCTAAATTCCAAATGAAACAGTATTGTAACTAGGTGAGAGCGATGAAATTTATCATTGATTCTAAAGTTACAAGTATAAAATTCCCATTAATATGAAGATTTTTTTACCGGTGAGTCATTTTCCAACAGATTTATGAGAACACCATTATTGAGAAAAATAGTTTTATGCATTTACATCACTTTATAGTTTAACCCTCCTGATTATGCCTCTAATGGTTTTACATTAATAACATTTCAATCGTTATCCTCAGAAAACCCCATGAAAAATACCTCATGTTTTTTGCATTTTTGACTCTGTGAAGTGAAGATATTATGATTATAGAAAGTCTATGGAGACCACACATGTTCTAGAGAATGATAAAAACTCAGAATAAATAAATCATTGAGTGAAGTGAGAAATATTTTTGTGGGTAGGTAGGTATGATGTTCATTTTTTTATTAACATCATATTGAATGTATTTATATTATTTTTGAGGAGTTTGGGAATTTTAATCCATGTAGGAGGCACAATATTTTCGTTGATTTGATAATTCGATTCTGTTGTCATTTGTGCTTTGAGAAGTTTTTTTCAACCTTTGTATAATATGATTGACCATGAGTGAAATGTTTAAGTGTGGTGGAATTGAAAGAGTAAATATTGTAAATTAATTTAATTTTAATTTTAATATAATAAATCCCACCAACGTTTTATTTTAAGGACAATTGTCACTTTTTATATGTTTTAGAAGTATTTTGTGTATAATTTCTAAAATGGCCTATTTCGGAATTTAACACTTTTATTTTATTTATGTATTTAGTCTATAATATTTTATCTATTTATCCACATTGAGAAATTATTTCTTTTTAGAATTATATACATCTTGGTATTTATTTTACTTTTTAGAGACCAAAGTTATGTCTAACATTTGAGGGCCCAAAACCATCTCACAAACTGGGCCTTGAAAACTATTCATAGATCTAGTGATTTTTTATTCTTGTCCCATATCTCATAAATGACCTAATAAAATGAGCTCGTATTCCACAAGGTGAATGATTAAATTTGGGGGAAAAACTTCTTTAGAAGTTCCCCCACCAAAATTAATTTTTTTAGAATTTATTAATTCATGGGATAATGGAGGACTGGAATATGAAGATTCTCTTATATATAATTAAATTCACACAGTTAATATTCCTTAACCCCTACGTCTGGTGGCCAATATATATTAGAATTAAATTCACAGGGTTAAATTTTCAAAATCATCCATTTATTGGGGATACCATGCAGAAAAATTCAGTGGATAGAATTGTATCAAAAAAAATTACCCCATTTTCATATAAAAATGGGACTCTTCTTCATTTAAAAGGGTTGGCACTATAAGTGACCATTTTTTTAAAATTTTTTATTTTATTTTATTTTCTATTCATTATATAATCATTTAACGCCCTAAACCTAGTATCTTGAAGCCAGTGAATTATTTTATTAATTTGACATGATTACATGGAATCAAATCCCAAAATACCTGTCAATTTAGTAGTATTGGAAGACTATGTTACATTCATGACACCCATAATATATTGGGAAAACAAAAAAAACATGATAAATAATAAAATTAAATAAATATCATCCTTGAAACTCATTCAAAGGATTCCTCTTCATAACCTGGGGAATGGAAACATAATAATAGTGATCTTAATCACTCAATATTTGTTATATGAATCAATAATATGTGAAGTAAATTCAATCAGGCATAGACATTATGACAAGGTAAATAATATGAAAACACATGCCATAAATAATCTGGGAATGAAAATATATCCATAGATTTGGTCATAGTGAAAACAATCACAAAGGGATTGTCACCGCTTTTTTTGTCTCATAAGACCTATCGATGCATAGAGGGGATATAACAGTCCCAAAAAATCATTGAATGTCCCAATAATTCTTCATACATAGATTTCATTCAATAAAAACATTCCTTATCAATTTTGATATTTAGTAGAGGATATGAGAGCATCAATATTTCCATAGTTATAACAACATTCAAAATAAACACCATATGTAAAATGGTGTAAAATAATGACAATAATCATAACCATGATGCAAGAATATGGAAATAAAATAGAAATATAATTTCACATTAAAATAATCTCAAAAGGGTAGTAGATACTTCATATGAAAAATTTTAATTTCATGATAGCAAGTAAGTCTCAATGAAATTGAAATTGAGACGAAGTCCCTTAACTTATGTATGAAAGTGTTCTGTACTTGATCTTAATGTCCCAGTTTATCATATTAAATCCATTAATTAATTAACTAAAATCCTTTTTACTTTCATTTGGCTTATTATAATCTTAATAAGTTCATTTATTGCCTTTTTTATGAGTTAAAATATATAATTTCATCGTTCAGAAGAGCTCACTTTCTTGGTTATCATGATCGATTCTCTTATTTATTAGTAATTAACATCAAGTAAAATGGGTATAAATCTCCATAACTGGAATTATATGTTAGTAATTAAAATAAATAATTTTAAATGGCTATATATATCATTTGGTAATATGGTATGAGGATGAATCAGTAGATACAATTTTAGCGATAATTGCTTAGATTATTTTGGTGTTTTTTATCACCACACACTTGTTTTGTGTAATAAATTAATAATCAGTATATATAAGGGTTATAGAACAATAACATGATATAATTATAGTATATATATAATACTAGAGTTAAAATGATCATTTGAATAGAATAGGTGATGAGAGGATAATAAATGAAAAATGAAATAGAAAGGAAAATAAAATAAAAAGAAAAAGGATTTACCTCTTTAATTATTCTCTTTGAGTACCACCTTAAGGTACCTTGGTTTGGTATTTTTTTAACACCCCAAGATTTCATATTACTTTATCTCTTCAAAGTAATAAAGTAGCTTGTGTTTTACGCAACTTCAAGTTCTAACACACCACAACCAATCAAACTAGCTGTTATGAATAGTAATACACACTTTTTTAAATTTTATAAATTTTATTTTTAAAAATGGACTTCATTTTTGAATTAAGAATGTCAAAGTTATCTTAGGGTGAATTTTTGGCATTTTTCTGAAAACTTTTATTTTTTTATGATTAGTGAAAACCCATGTATTATTGTTTAAAGACGACTTTTTATTTAAATAATTTTTTGTTTTATTTAAATTTATTTTAGGTAAAAAATAGACACAAAATACTTATATATGTTCAATGTAATTCATTAGAGTTATTTTATAATAAGTTTTTATATATAAAATTGTATTGATGTTTTTACCATCATTTACCTACCTCCTAGAAGGATTTGTAAATTTGCATAAAACTTAATCTTACTGCTTCTATGAGTTGAATTTAAGAAATCTGAGAGACATGGTTAATATTAGTAAGTAAAATGTAGTTCAATAAGATGAAAATAATGTTTTGGTGAATAGTAACTGTTGACTTTTATTTACCATGGTTATAAGTAAATTCGGTAATTTAAGGTAAAAATGATTTCATAATTACGCTAACACAAGTACTAATTCTATTGGATAAGTGTAATAAGACCAAAAACAACCATTGGAATAAAATATGACACTTTACGTCCACTTGGTTTAGATTAGGATACTTACTATTATTTTATTTAATGAAGAGTTAAAACTGCTAAATTTACATTTTCATAACTAATTTTTTTTAATATAGCATTATACAGAAGTTAAATTTGAATATAAATTTTGATTATGAGAATAAAAATATTTCCTACGTAATTGTATTTTATTTATAATTAATAGATATTAAATAATTAAATTTATTTATGACATAATGATGATGCATTAATTACATTTTTAATGAAAGGTTAAAATAATTGATTTTATAGATATCCAAATAAATGTAATTTGAGATATTTGATGAATTCCACTAATTTTATAGGTTACTATGACATGTTAGGATTGATTAGATAATTTGTTTTCAAAGTGATAAGGTTCTTATGACTTTTAAAAAAACAAAATACCAAATATTGCAAATTTTACATAAATTAATTTTTAAAACAAATATTATATTATAAATTGATATAATTTTCCTAAAAATATAAGGTTCATCCAAAGGACTTATATAAAGATAAGTATATAATTAATTAACCACTTGAGGTTCTCTAGGGATTTTATTGTAAGTTTATTAACCAATTATTATAATAATACAAGAATACATAGTAAAAGTTAAACTATTTAACTAAGAGTTAAATCTAAAATATAGGGTTAAAATGGTGACCCAAACATATCTAAAACCAATTGGTTGATTGGATTTTGACCCATGCCGACCTTATATTCTAAATAAATCATTTTAGAGCCATTATAAACCGAAAATTATTTTATTATAAAATAATATTTCAATATTTCCCTAAGGTGCCCCTCACTTCTCTTATAAAAGGGCATTTCCCCTTATGTCATATTCACTCCTCCCAAGCCATTTTTCTCGGCCAACCCCTGCCAAAATATCCTCTCAACTAACATAACTTCATCATAGAGGCCTTCCTTTGGTCATAAATCCAACCTAAGGAGCCCTTTTGATCAAATCAAAAGGAAGAACCGAAAAAATAGGAGGTTAAACGTACCCTTGACCAAAGGAAAGTACAATGATTCCAAGAAGTGTATTATTATTAATAAGCAGTGTTAAGCTAAAGAAAATAATGGAATTCTCAAAGAACTATCTATTCTTGTTTTTATGTTTGATATTTTAATATAATGTTAATGTATGTAATCAATTTTCCATGATTGCTAAACTGATCGATCCTTTGGGACTTGATTTCTTGTAATCATGCCAATGTATTAAAATAATGCACCGGCTCTAGGTAACTGGGGTCAGGGAATTATAGTTAGTATCAGAGGATGTTTAGAAACAAACATGTAAATTGATTTAGATAAACTCTTATTAGAGAACATTACCCTAAGATAGACTTTGAGAATTAGTATAGAAGAACATCCTAGAATTTTGGAACTACAGAGATTTTTTGTATTTTCAAAGAAATACATCCCAGTATGGATACAAGCAGGTAGAAGGCAGCTCTGGCACAAATATAACTAGGAGTGAAAACTTCAACAAGGAGTTTCGGGCTTGACCCGAGGTTTCCTAGTACACAACAATGGGCCTTTCTGTACTCTTGGTTACAACACTCCTGGGAGATCAGCTTTGGACAATTCACATTTTCATTAGAAGACATTTTGAAGGATTTAGGAGTAAATACTTCCTCAAATAAAACATTTTATGATTATAGATTATATGAATAATCATATCAATTTAAGTTAGGTATTTTACATGTTTGGAATTATGCATTTATATTCATAAACTAACCTATTGTATGCCATTGTTCAAGAAATGGCACCTAGTAGAAGGAATGATAATTCCAACAATACACATGATTGAAAGATTAAGAACGATCATATCCTTCATGGTATTAAGCCAACATTTTAAAGGGAAATATTATCCCACGTATTATCATCATATGAAGAAATAGTATCATGTGTTAATAAGATATGTAAATAATTATCTGAGTCTTATGGCTTTGAAAGGAAGCAAGAGAAGAAAAGGATGGAAGAGAGAAAGTTGGATAAAGGGAATAAGGGAAAGATGGATTTTCCCATATGTGATAACTATGGAAAAAATCACCTTGGTAAATTAATAAAGGGAATTCGATTTTGTAATAATTATGGAGAAAAAGGACACCAAGTATGTGATTGCAAGGGTACAAAAATGGTTTCAAATGTCAAATGCTTCAATTACAAGGAGTTGGGACACTACCCGAATCAATGTCCCAATCATCAAAGTATACCACAAATGTTGTTATTGGATAATAATCATGTTATGATACTACCACATATGAAGACAAATGATTAGTGTTCTTATGTTGTTATTAATGAATTATGTCATTTCAGTGTTGTATCAATGATATACCAGTTATATGAATTTTGGAAATGAATAAGGATTGTACTGTAGTAATATTTCATTAAGGATTTGAGATTATATGGTTATATGAAAAGTGACTCAATATCAAGTAATATTTGTTTTTCGAAAAATACATGGTTGGAGGAATGATAAACCTTAATATGGTCCTGATACTTAGGTAGTAATTTTGGAATACGTGATGGTTGATTTGGATAAATTATATTGGTTATTCTTGACTTCCTTGAAATTGATTAATGGTTTGTCTATTTCATAATTATTGGTGTATTAATGTTTTTTGGATATAAAGAATAAGGGAGAATGAATATAATCAACAAGGTTTTATGGTAATTCAGGTTGTTACCATGTTTTAAAAGAATACATGATAAAGGTATTCACATGTTATTACAAAAAAAAAAGATCTTCATTGTGTTTACCTTCATTAAAAATTTTGGACTCTAAGTTTGGACAGAAGTATTTTGGATAAGTCTAAAAGATGTAATGGATTAAGTTTGAAATTTGATACTATTGTTATTGTTAAAGAATTTACCAATATTATATTTGGATTGTTATTAAAAAGGCAACCCAGAGGTTGGGCGACAACTCGTTCCGACCGGAATGGTCGTGACACATGAACCCGCAACCAAGGGTGACAAGGGTGGACCACCTACCACTGTAATACACGATTTTTTGGTTTTTATAATGTAGTTTTTTTAAATAGTCTGACAAATGAATTATAAAATTAATTATTTTTGGAACCTTGTACGATTTAGATAAATATAATATTTTTGAGTTCTATTATCTTTTGGAGTGAATGATATGTTTGTGGTAGAAATTAGTTGAAGGATGTAACCCTACATGTCAAGTATATATATTTTTCCATCTTATTCTATGAAAAAATTAATTATTAAACTTTATTGAAGGGATCTTAAAACCAAAAACATGTTATCCTAATATATTATGTTTTTTTGAATAGATGATATTTTAAATCAACATAAATTGATGGCTTTGAGGCTCTCAATTTTACTCTTATTTGTGATTGATGACTTCAATCACTCCCTATAATTATTTACATTTTCCCTCTAATTATGTGTATCTAATTTCAACCAATGTTCTCATAATTTTGATCATAATTGTGTGGTGACTTTTCATTTCCCTTTCCCTCTTATTAAGACTAAATTTTATTAACCTAATTTTTGATGTGGGGTTTCCATAGAGGTATTTTCTATTTTTTACCATTTATTTTCGAAGAACTGTTTCAAATTATGTGGATGAAATTTATTAAAGGAGGGGAGAATGTAACACGCCATGATTTCATAGTACGTTATCTCTTCAATGTAATATAATACTTGTGTTGAACACAACATCAAGTTCTAACACATCACAACCAATCAAACTAACCATTATGAATAGTAATACCCACTTTTTGAAATTTTATAAATTCTATTTTTCAAAATGGACTTCATTTTTGAATTCGGAATGTCGAAATTAGCTTAGGGTGCATTTTTGGTATTTTTCTGAAAACATTCATTTTTTGATGAATAGTGAAAAACATTGCATTTTTTTAAAACTGAATTTATATTTAAATAATTTTTTATTTTATTTAAATTTTGTTTAGGTCAAAATAGATACATAATACATATATATGTTCAATATAAATCATTAGATTACTTTTATAGTAAGTTTAGATATATAAAATATTATTGATCTTTTTACCATCATTTACCTACCTTCTAGGAGCATTTGTAAATTTGCATAAAACTTAATTTTACCAGTTCTGTGTGTTGAATTTCAAAAATATGAGGGACATGGTTAATATCAGTAAGTAAAATTTGGTTCAATAAGATGAAAATAATTTTTGGTGAATAGAAACTTTTGACTTTTATTTACCGTGATTAAAAGTAAATAGGGTAATTAAAGGTAAAAATGATATTATAAATAACCTAACACCAGTTAGAATTCTATTTGATAAGTTTATTTAGACAAAAAAACACTATTAATAAAATATGATCATTTAGTTCAACTTGTATTATATTAGGACACTTATTATTATTTTATTTAAAGAAGAGTTAAAAGTGTTAAATTCAAGTTTTCATAACTAAAACATTTTTAATATGGGGTTATATATAACTAAAATTTGAGTATAAATATTAATTATAAATAAAAAAATATTTCATACATAATTATATTTTATTTATAATTTTTATCAATTAAATAATTAAATTTATTTTGGACACAACGATGATGCAGTAATTACCTTTTTAATGAAAGGTTAAAATAATTAATGTTGTAAATATCCAAATAAATGTAATTTGTGACTTTTGATGAATTAAGAGAATTTTATAGTTTAATATGAAATGTTAGGGCTGATTAGATAAATTTTTCTCTAATTGATAAGGTTTTTATGACTTTTACAAAAACAAAATACAACATAGTGTCAAAATTGACATAAATTAATTTTTAAAATAAATATTATATTATTAATTGATATAATATTCCTTAAAACCTAAGGTTCATCCAAAGGACTTATATAGTGATAGGTATATCTTTAATTAACCACTTGAGGTTCTCTTGGCATTTTATTGTAAGTTTATAAACCAATTATATTAATAATACAAGAATATATGGTAATAGTTAAACTATTTGACTAAGAATTAAATCTAAATGATATGGTTAAAATGGTGACCCAATCCTATATAAAACTTATTGGTTGATGTGATTTTGATCCATGACCACCATAGATTCAAAATAAATTATTTTGGATCCATTAGAAACTAGAAATTATTTTAATGTAAAATAATATTTCAATCTTTCCCTACGGTGCCTCTCACCTCTCTTATAAAAGGGAACTTCCCAATCTCCCAAATTCACTCCTCCCAAGCAATTTGGATCTGCCAAACCTGGACAAAATATCCTCTCAACTCTCCTACCTTCATCATAGAGGCCATAATTTGGTCATAAATCTTACCTAAGGAGCCATTTTGATCAAATCAAATGGAATTACCTGAAAAAGAGGAGGTTAAACATACCCTTGACCAAAGGAAAGTGAAAGGATTCCAAGAAGTTTATTATTATTAATATGAATGGTTAAGATAAAGGAAATAATGGCATTCTCAAAGGAATATCTATAATGTTATTTACATTTTAAATTGTAATGTAAAGTTAATGTATGTAATCTATTATCCCAGACTGCTAAACTAATCCGTCCTTCGGGACATGATTACTTTTAATCATTCCAATGTATTAAAATAATGCATCGGCTCTGGGTAACTAGGGTCAGGTCGTTACAATTTTTCTGAGACAAGAACCTCTTGAACGTGGGGGAGAGACGTTGAAAAATGATTTGGGTAGAATTTGGAAAATATTTAATGATTAGAGGTGTTATCAGAAGTGGTGTTGAGGGGTGGTATTTATAGTAGGGGAGAGGGGTGATTTTTGAATATTTAATTCATTTGTTTATTATTTTGTCTTGAGACAATGAATAGTTTGAGAATAATAATCAAATATATTAAAATAATTATTTTAAGTTCTTGATTATGGTTTTTACATCATCCATGACTCAATTAATAGTGTATTTAACTTGTAGGGTATTTATACCATAAATTACCGTATTTTACTATTGACTAAAATTATGTGTATAATTTAAAAATGAAATACATTTTAGGAAAATAATTTTTAAAATATGATAAATATAATTTTATATTAAAATAATCATTTCTTAAAAATCCAGATTTTAAATTTTATGTCATTTTATAACACTATGAAAAATTAACCAACGTCTAATAAAAATATCCTAAATTCATAATATAACAAAGTATTTATTTATGAATTTTGTTTTTTGAAAATAAATTTTCTTTTAATAATTTTTTAATTATAAAATCGTAATTAAATATTTATGACTTACAAAAATACCAACACTTAAACAATAATTTTTAAAATATTTGTTTACTTATACTATGATATAATTATATCATACTATCATTTATAGGAAGCCTAAACTTTACATGCACAGCCATAGGGTCGGTTACTATTCTTTTGGCTGAATTAGTATTCATAGGGGTCAAAACACTATTCCAATGGTCAATTTTGTATTTCATTGGTATATGTTGCTTAATTTCTATAAAAATATCTTATTTTATTCATTCTTCATTTATATGGTTTTTTGTGTTATCTATAGGATTTTATATGATTTATACTTTATGAAATAATTTTTATTTGTAGTGTAAGATATCTAATGAACCGAAATTATTAAAGATGATATATACAATAAAATCATGATGTGTTATATTCTTCCCTCCTTCTGAACTTTATTTCTCAACATTTTTCATGTATATTTCCCTATAAATAGACGTGGATGGTTCTTCATCATAACATCCCCAGGTTCCCACATTACATATTATGTTTTATGGTTTCTCTGAAAAAACATTACAAGTCATTTCATTCAATTTCTCAATACCTTCTCTCTTGTGTCAAGAATCTCGATAGGCTCTTCACAATAACAGAAATCAGGTTCCAGTTCTATTTCTTCATAGGTGAGTATATGTCTTGGGTCTGGCATGCACTTAATTAAAAATGAAACAGAGAACACATCATGAACTTTGGAGAGACATGGTAGAATTTCTAAATGGTAAGATACAGCTCCAATTATTTCCAGAATTTCAAATAGTCTGATGTACCGATGGCTTATTTAACATTTCTTATCGAACATTAAGACACCCTTCTATGAAGATACATTCAAAAATAAAAGATATCCCACTTAAAATTCCAAATACTTTCTCCAGTTGTTAGCATAACACTTTTTCCTACTTTGGTATCCTTTATTATGTGTTTGAATTGTCATTACCTTTTACATTGTCTCTTGAATAAGTTCTGGGCCTATAAGTTTCTCATAACCAACATTATCCCAACAAGTTAGAGTTCAATATATCTTTTCATATAATGTTTCATATGGTCCATTTGAATACTATAATAAAAAATATTATTTTAGGAATATTCCATGAAAGGTAAGTACTGATCCTACATACCTTGATAGTCAAGAGAGATTGTTATCAAAATTTCTTCCAAATATTGAATAGTCCATTCATATTGCCTGGAAGTTTTTGTTTGATATGAATTACTCAATTGAAGCTCATTATCCAAAGGCTTATCAAGAATCTTCCATAATTATGATTTAAATCAAGGATCTCGATGAAACACAATCTAAAGGGAAATGAAAACCAGTGCCCGAACTAGAACCAAAATGAGTGGGGGATGATATTTCACCAATTATTATTTATGTTGAAGAACTTTAGGTGGGTGAGAAGAATATTATAAAGGAATTAATAACATAATCCCACTCTTAAAAATTGCTTGAGGGGGTCCTGGAAGAAAACATTATAGATGATATACTTATGGGAGTTCAATTTTTTTTAGAAGAATCATTGAATCACTTTGTTGAAGATAACTTGAAACTTGATCTTCCCATCATTAATAATATAAAATAAGTACCTCTCGACCCCTCTCTTTATTTAGAAGATGATGTGAAGATTCAATTATTTAGATTTAGTCACCAATGGTCCTGCCAAATGATTTCAATTTCCAAGATGACGTACTTGAAAGGGAGGATTTCTTTATCGATTCGTTATGTTTTAATCTTATTCAAGATGAATTGTTTTCTAAATTTTCATATTCTGAAATTTACGATACAATGAAAATGAAATAGGACATGTATGTTGATGAAGATAATACCAATGTGTTGGTGATTGAATAATATATGTATAATCTTGTGGCACGACTACCTCCTTGACAACAATTTGCATACCATACGGATGAAGAAACCACATAACTCAATAGAGAGAACCCTTATCTTCTTTTCCCTCACACTCTTGAAATAAAATTATATATTTCTTTATTCTTGGGGGATGATAATTTTTATATATTTTTTGGGGTTCTCTATTCATTGTTTTACTCAAGGACACTGGGAAAAGTCACAAGTTGTGATTTATCGTACTGAATCCATATCCACCTTCTGATTAGGGATAAAATTCTGCAACTTCTTGACTAGGGGTAGTAAAAACCTAGCATCCATGTGGGGGTCTAAATTAATAATTTTTTCTTTTTATCCCATTTATATTTATTTATATATATTTTTTTCTTATATATTGTTATTTCTTTATTTTAGTTTTAAAGTGGTTATATCTTGGAGCTTAACTTAATTCTGCCACTAAAAAGTAAATCGGGTTGTGTCTTCCTTTTCATTATTTTGTTTTCTAACCAATTTAAATTGTTTGTGTAAAAAATTATCGATATTTTTTAGATAAAAAGTGGTTAGTAAATGGAATAAGTTTGAGGGGTGGATTTCAATATGTTGTTAATAATTTTGTGTGTGCTTCTATTTCTTCATGTCTTTTTCTGAATTTTTCTAGGTTTTCATTTTCCATTTTTTTAGTGACGCATTAGGATTATTGAGATGAATATAATACTTTTGAAACTTAAAATTATATTGGTATTTTTATCACAATGTATTATTTTAAATATTGTGGATATAAATGATTTCTAAATTGATTTTTTTCTTATTTATAATCTTTTCATTTGATGATGTTTGATTGATTTTGAAACTCATGTGAAAAAAGTAATGTTCTAATTGAAATTCTTATACAAACTGAGAGTTTTATAAACATTTAAGATATATTATTTACATTTATATTTTTATTAAGAGTCTTGAGACATTTTGTGTGCTCCAAATTGTCATGTTTTCTTATTTTCCAAACCTGTTATATTTTATGAAATTATTCATGTATAATTGAGGCACCATTTTGAAGAAACATTTTCATTCAACTATTATTTTGGCCTACCATTATATATGACCTCTAATAATCCCCTAGTATCCAAGAAATTAATATTTAGGAAGCCACATTTAAATAAATTTAATCCTTTATAACTTTTAATATAATATAAATTCATGATTATTGTGGTACTAAAGTGTGAGGGAGGGAGAAGATGAGATGTATTTTTCTTTTTTGAAGAATATATTTGAGTTTAAATAAAAAATAATGTTTTACCATTTTTATTACTACTTTGGTGCAAGAAATTTAATAATTGAAATATTTTTTTATGACTATAATATCATTAAAAATATATGATGTGTGTTCACCAATATTTGACTATAAAAATCTACCTCTCTTTTCCTCAAAAATAAGATTTTGCAGAGAAATCCAAATATGAAGTCAATATGAAACAATGTTGAAATTGAGGAAAGAGGGATAAAAATTATCAATGATCCTAAAATTACATATTTGAACTTCCCATGAATAGTTATAGTTGTTTGGTGGTGAATCATTTTTTATCTGATTAATGAGAACACAATTTTTTAGAAAAAATGATTTCATATATTTAATTCACATTAGAGCATAACCCTAGTCATTCTTCTTCTATTGTTTTTACTTTTAATACCTACAAACCCTCAACAGCAGAAAAAATCCATGAAAAATAATTCATGATTGACACATTTTTTGTTCCTTGAGGTGAATATATTTGTTTTATATCAAGCCTATGGATATAACACATGTTCTTAAGGAGGATAAAACTCTGCATAAAAAACCTTAAGTGACGGGAGAAATATTTGTCTAGAGAGGTATGTAAAACATTCATGTGATGAATTAACATGATATTGAGTCAATTTTTATGATTTTTGAGGATTTAGAGAATTTTAATTCATATAGGAGGAACCATATTTTCATTGATATGATATTTGAGTTGTGTGTTCATTTATACATTGAGAAGTTTGTCTTGACCTTGGTATAAGATTATTACTAAAAAGTGAAATGTTTAAGTGTGGGAGAATTGATAGAGAAAATGCTTCTAAATTTTTTTATTTTAATTTCATCTTTATTTATCCTACAAAAGTTTTATTTTATGAGAATTTGTAATATTTTATAAGTTTTAGAAGTATTTTGATCATAATTTCTAAAATGGACTATCTTAGAATTTAACAGTTTTAATTTATTTCTATATTTTGGTCATAAAATTTTATTCACTACCCAAAATTTTGAAATTATTTCTTTTTTGGATTACGCACATCATGGGATTCATTTTATTCTGTAGGGACCAAAGCTCAACCCATCATTTAAAGGCCCAAAACGAGCTCACAAATCGGGCCTAAAAAACTATGCATAGATCAGAATTTTTTTTATTTTGATCCCATATCTCATAAATTGAAAAATAAATTGACCTCATATTCAACATGGAGCACTATAACATCTGTAGAAACAACTTATTTAACTACGAACCCACTTGATTCGAATTTATTCATGGTAACTAATTCATGGTAATGTGAAGCATTGAAATATACTGAGTCACATATCCAAAATTTAATTCTTGGAGTTAATCTACAATAAATCCTACATCATGTGGCTGATAAATATTACATTATTAGGGTGTATAATGATAAATTTTGGGAAAAATTTGAAGAATATACCTCTTTCCAAATTTTCCATTTATTGGAGCTACTATGATGATGTTTTGATGTAAAGAATTTGATGAAAAAATTTCTTCCATTTGCCTATAAAAAGGGTTTCTTCTTCATTTAAATATGTTAGAAGTATAAGTGTATATTTTATGTATTTTAGAGTTTATATTATTTTATTTTCATTTTTAAAAACGTTTCATGTTTTAATTTTAGTGCTCTCATTTCTATATTCTTCTTTCTCTCTTTTGTTTTCTTCCCCCGTTTTTTTATTCACTATGAAATCTTATGCTCATGATCCTTACTAGCTAACCTGAGGAAGATACCAAGGGAGTAATATAGTGTTGATAAAAAGCAATTGAACATTAATGCTTAATGTTTAGTATTTTCTTAGATTTTTCCATGGGGGACCTTTGTGGGAAACTCGCCTTTGTGTCTGCACTTACCACCTGAGGCTAATCTTTAACTTTTAATATATTCTCTCTCAAACAAGGAGGTGGATGTATGGTCTCTTAGAGATCATTGATTGAAATTTATATTCACAACCAGATTAGGAACAATATGTTCACACATATTATAGACTGTGGCCATTATGAAAATTTTAAATTATTAATATGATAACGATAGTTCATTCTAGGTGATTCACCCAAGAATGTTTTATTTCATTATAACTTAATTTAGATTGCATTAATTATGTTTTTATTGCATATTCATGTTTAATTTTATCATTTAATTATAATTTCTCAAACCTCCATTTATTTTATTTCATAAAAAAAATTGAATTATAAGTAGCGAGTTCTGGACCACAACAACTCCTCAAGAGAACGACCTAGGTCATCCCCTAAGTTGCACTTAGTTAAAATTTTTTGGGAGATTTCAAAAAAATTATTCATCAAATTGGAAGAAATTATATGGATCCAAGTGTTCATTACTTTCTATTTTTATTCCCATTTCTTAAATAAATTCCTTTTTCAAAAATCACACACAAAAATAATAATTTTCAAAAACTAAAAAATAACATTGTTCATGATATACTGCATTTAAAATTATTATATATGGAAAAAATATTCTCATGCTAAAAATGAAGAATAAATTTAAAAATATTAGATTAAATATCTTAGATAATAACTAAATTCCCTAGAGATAAAAATGGAATTAATAATGCAATATATACATTCATGTCATGAGAAACTGGATCCTAACCCTAAACTAAAACCAGAACGAGTGGTCTAAGATATTTCACCAATAATTTTTTATGTTATATAACCAAAGGTTTATAATAAGAATATATAACAGGAATTAATAAAATAATCCAATTCTCAGACATTTCTCAAGGTTATCCTAGATGAAAACATTCTAGCTGATATACTTGTGGCAGAGTGTTTTTTTTGGAAGAATCGTTGAATCACATTTTTGAAGATAACTTAAAACATGATCTTTGAATCTATGATAATGAAAAATTACTACATATCCACCTACCTCTTTCATTGGAAGATGATGAAGAAGATTCACCTATTGAGATTTATTTTCCAATTGTCCGTCAAGAAGATATCAATTTCTAATATGACTTACTTGAAAGGGAATATTTCTTATCGATTTATCATGTTTTATTATTATTTAAGTTGAATTGTTTTCTAAATTCCCCTTTTCTAAAATTTAGGATACAACACCAATGAAAAAGGTCTTGGATATTAAGTAATAGTTAACCCAAGTTGTAGTGATTGAATAAGAGATGGATAATTATGCAGTGTGAATACCTCCTCAAAGACAATTAGCATACCATATGGTGGAGGGAACCACATAAGTCAATAGCGAGGAACCCTATCTTCTTTTACCTCCCAACCTTGAACACAAATTATATCGTTATCCCTGAACGGGGGATGGAAATTTTCATTAATTATTTATTGTTCTATCTTATTGGTGTTTAGTGATGAAAATTGGGAAAAGTCACATTTGGTGGATAATCTCAAAGAAACCACATCCACTTTATTATTGGGGAAAAAATTCTTCAACTGCCTGGCTAGGGGCAGTAAAAACATAGCACCCACTTGGAATTATAAAAGAATAATTTTTCCTATTATATCACATTTCTATTTTTTTATTTCTTGTAATTTTTTTCTTGAATTTTTAAAGTGGAAGAATCTAAGAGCTTAACTCAAGGATCCCACAGAAAAATAAATCAGATTATGTCTTTCCTTTTATTTTTTGTTTACTTCTTGATTTAATTTCTACATGGAATACATAATTGATTTAATTTGATATAAAAAAGGGTAGTAAATAAAATAAGTGATAGGGAGGTATTTCAATATCGTATTTTTAATTTTCAGTGTGATTCTAATTCTACATATCATTTTATGAATTTTTCATGTATTAATTTTTCATTATTTTTAGTGTGTTTTTAAGATTCTTGAGCAGAGTCAAATACTTTATAAATCTCAAAACATCTTGGTATTTTTGTTACATTAATTTATTTGAATGTTTCTGGATTTAAATGCTTTTGGAACATGTTTTTTACCATGAAAATTTTCAATTGATGAATATTTATTGATTATGAAACTCATGTGAACAAGTACAGTCCAAATTAAAAATCATGCCCATCCCAAGAGGTTTATAAAACTTTTTGACATATTATTTAAAATTCCCTTTTTATTAATATTCATGATAATTTTGTGTGATTAAAAACGTGATGTTTTTCTCCTTTTTAAAGATGTTGGAGTTCATGGAATTTGTCACGTAAAATTGAGACACAATTTGAATATCCATTTTTTAATTCAACTCTTATATTATCCTACCTTTACATCCATAATTTATTAAGACCCTAGTATCTAGGAAATTAATTGATAGGAATCCACATTATAATCATTTTCCTCCTTTAAATCCTTCTTTAGGAGTTAAATTAATGATTATTATTAAACTCATGTATGGGGAGGAGAAGATGAGTTTTATTTTTCTTTCTTGAAGAATCTGTTTGTAGTGCAATGAAAAATAATGTGTTTCCATATTTTTTTATTATTTTATAGAAGAAATTTCAGGATGAAAATATGGATGGGTGACTAAAATATCAATAAAAACGTGGGATTGGTGTTCAAAAATATTTTATGATCAAAATTTTCCTCTCTTTTTCTCAAAAATATGATTCTGAAGAGAAATAAATATCTGAATTCAAGATGAAACAATGCTTCAATTGGAGAAATAAAAATTAAATTTATCATTGATGCTAAAATTTCAATTGTGAACTTCCCAGGAATAAGAAGTGTTGTTTTTTGGTGAATCATTTTAGAGTTGATTGATGAGCACACCATTCTTGAGAAAAATGTTTTTCATACATTTACTTCAGTTTAGATCTTAACACTGCTTATTATCCTTATGATGTTTCTACATTCTAATCCAACCTAACCTCAGACTCAGAAAAACCAATGAATAATACCTATTTATTTAAACATTTATGAATATGTTAAGTGGAGATATTAGGTGGATAAAATGTTTATGGATATCAAAAAAGTTCTTGAGAATGTTAAAAACTCCACATAAAAAAATTATTGAGTGAAGAGAGAAATATATTTCAGGAGTGGTAGGTACAACATGTATGTGAGTATTAACATGATATTGAATGGATTTTGATGATTTTTAATGATTTAGATAATTTTAATTCATTTATGTGGCATGATATTTTCTTTTATGATAATTGATTTATGTTGTCATTTATGATTTGGGAAGTTTGTTTTGACCTTTGTATAAGATGATTTCCCAAGAGTGCAATGTTTGTGTGTTTGGGGATTTTAATAGAAAATATTTCCAATTATTTTAATTTTAATTTAAATGTTATTAATCCAACTAAGTGTTATTTTATGGGAATTTTTCACATTTTATAATTTTTAGATATATTTTGATATTAATTTCTAAAATTACCTATTTAAGATTTTAGCTGTTTTTATTAATTTTTGCATTTTGGACATAAAAGTTTCTTAAATAATAAAAATTGTGTAATTATTTCATTTAAGGATTACATAAATGATGGTTTTTATTTTATTCTTTAGTTACCAAATATAAATCAATCATTTGAGTTCCCAAAACTAGTTCACAAGTCACACCTGAAAAATCATGCACAGATCTAGTGATTTTTTGTTCTGGTCCCCAATCTCATAAATGGATAAATAAAATGAGATCAAATTATACATGGATAAATGATCAATCCAGTGGAACAACCTATTTAACTTTTGACCCACCTGATTTGACTTTATTTAAGGTCATTAATTCATGGAAAGGTGGAGCATTGGAATATAAAAATCCACCTATCCAAAATTAAATTCATAGAGTTAATCTATCATAAATCCAACATATGGTGGCCAATGAATCTGAAATTTTAAGTTTAAATGTGGATAAAGTAGTGGAACAAATTTTAATTTTTTTCCAAATTTGATATTTAAAATTGATAAAACATTGAAACCATTAGTGGACATTATTAGATCTGAAAATTTCCTCCCTTTACCTATAAAAATAGGTTTCTTTTTCATTTCAAAGTGTTGGTACTCTATGTCACCATTTTATTTAGGTTAATTTTTTATATTTACTTTATTTCTTATTATGTAATCACAATTCATATTTTAATTTATGTTTTCTCCTTTTTATCTTATTCATTGTCTTTTTTGATTTATTCCCCTCTTTTCTTTTTCACTGTGAACTCTTATGCTCATGATCATGAGTAGCTAACACAAAGAAGTTCCTAAGCGAATAATCGAGTTTTTATATCGATCCTTTTAAAATTAATTTTTATTTTTTATTATTTTAATAAAGTTATTATGAGGGTTATCTTAGTGAAAAAGTCACTTTTGTGTCTCCACATTTCACCTGACGTTTAGCTTTCACTTTTGTAATTTCCTCCCTCAAAAGAGTAGGTGGATGTATGGTCTCTCAGCGATTGATGAGTGCACTATATATTCAAAATGATATGTAGAATAGGATGTTAATATATACAATTTAGCGTGTTATTTAAATAAATTTGAAATTGTTAATAATATAATTAAGGTTCAATCTCAGTGATTCTCTTGAAAATGTTTCATTTCTTTATAAGTATTGAGTACTTGACTACAACATCTCTTTAAGAGAACAACCCATGTCAGCCCATGTTCTAGACATAGTTAAAATATTTTGAGAGTGTGCATGATAATGTATCATCAGTACCAATGCTATTTTTCTTCCAATTAGTTTAGTTAAATAAGTTTTCAATACCTAAAGAGATTATAAACTTGTATTGTAAGGTATTTGAGAATATAGGTTTTTAGTGATAGAAACTCGAGTGATATCAAGATATTAAAGGAATTTAAGAGAGAATTTATTGGAATAATTTCATTTTAACTAAAATTTAAAACATGTAATTGTTGAAAGCTTCCTTGTATAACCTTTTAAAAAAGAAGACCTGTACATATTAGTAATCTAATTATTATAACCAAAGCCAGTTTTATCTCTATTTCTTTCATCAGGGCTACAATCTTATCATATTTATCTTTACCATGAACAATGGAAGATAACCTTTCTTTCAAATTAAAAATTTACATTTTCAAATTAACAATGTCCTTTTCAATAAACTCAAGTATATCACATACATTACCTTTTATAGATGAAGAAGAATTTATTGAATGGTGATTCTCCTTTCTGAGATTAAAAATATTGTTCTCCATAATCTTCATTTTCTCCTATTCAATATCAAACCCAAAAACTATTATTCTTTGAAATTTAATTTTCTAAAAAGAGATTTTATTTACATTTTTAACCTTCTTATGATCCATATTCAAATTTTAATAATTTTTAGAAATAATTTCAATATCATCTTGTAATTCATCACACAATTTAATTAATTATTTATATTTAGATTTATCACAATAATAATTAGAAGAAGATTCAAAAATGGAATCACAATTCAAAGTATTACTAACGTTACACAAAGAACCCATCAAATCCAAACTAGAAGGTTTTAACATATTATGTGAGGATATTTTACCATCATATAAATGTTACCTATAATATAAAATCTTTTCCAGGTACATCCTTATTTTTTTTTTGGTTTTACATCCTTTATTTGGGTTTTATTCTTTTAAAACATGATTTCTAAACCTTATTATTATTATATTGATAGTTATTACTAGGGAAGAGTGCCTAATTTTTGGGGATATATTTTTTTTAAATTGGTAGAGTCCATGTATAAATGTCAAAACGAATTAATAATATGTCTTTTGGTTATTCGAGATGTAACAAAAGCATTTTTCTAAGTGTTTCTATAGAATATGGTTCCTAGACACTTTCACACTGACATCTGGTTACAAGACATGAATCCTTTTCCAATAAGATTTTGTGAACCAATACAAAGAGGGAAAAGTTTTCATACTGTTAAACTAGTTTATAGTGTGAAAATAATTGGCCGGTACTAAATTAATTCTAGGTGACATTCTTTTTGACGTATCCCATTATCGATAAAATTCATATCATGAAAGGGGGTGACATTGTGAATGTTTTAGGAATCAGCGGGTTTATCCACACAAGATGTATGATTTATTTTCATTTATTATAAATCCTCATCTCTCAAAACCTATTATGAATAAAAATGTTTTTTTGTGTGATTATTTACCTCCTGTACATCCTATTCAATCATTTAATCTCTGGTGAGTTCCTTCACATTTGTTTTCTACCTTTTTATGCTATCCTCCATTATAGCGGTGTGATCTATTGACCACCACTGAAACAGTTTTTAATCTTGATGCTTGTATAATCTAGGGTTTCCTTGTTGAACTCCATCGCATTTTCTCTTCATTGGTATTCTTGTTTTAGAGTGTTTATTTGATCACTGGATAAAGTTTGTTGGTCTAGAAAAAATATCAATGGTCTATTTCTATTTTTATAAGTTGGTAAAATACTATATGATCATACCGAAACAATGGGAATGTTAACTAATTAAATAATGGGTGATGATAATCTTGTTTTTGGAATACTCTTTAGATCCTTTTAGATCCAACAGTGTCGAGACCTGAATTACAGTAACCCGTAGGGTGCGCCAATCGTTGATCACTATCTTGAAACATAAATTATCTTAACATAAGACCTTAGGTGATGGATTGTTATATGATCATGTTGGAAAATGGATTACTTGTTTATTGAAATGACTATCAATAATTTGATATGAGATGGGTGTGTGCACTAGCATTATAATGTATTAAGACTTAACTTGATGTATGAAAGGGTAATTGAAAGATAAAAGGTAATTGGGCGAATTTACCTTTGCGACTTATGATGTTTTGTTGTGTAATTGTTAACATTATGAATTGGGTTGTTTTTTATATTAAAATTCTTATATAGTGGGCTTGGCTCAGTAATGTGGAAATTATATTTTAGAGAACTTGGATTATTGATACTGAAATGCTTATATAGAGGACTTTTCCCGATCATGCTAAAATGCTTATATAGAGGACTTGGTCCAGTTATGTTGAAATGATTATATAGAGGGATTGGAATGATTTTTTTCTGAAATGCTTAAATTGATGGATTGGCTCGGTTATGCTAAAATTCATATATAGAGGTCTTGGATCGATTATTATAAATTCTTATATAGAGGTCTTGGACAAGTTTGTTGGTGAAATGATTATATATAGGGATTTTCCTATTTAATTTTTATACCATGTACTTGTGGTTATGGTTGTCCTAGTGTTGGTACATGATCAGAGTTAATCATACATGTTACCGAAGAGGGTTAATTGTTATATTGTATTAATTGATTAACTAATACCCTATTATCTCTTTATTAAATTCACTCAATATTAGAATGGTTTTGTTTAGACATGGTGGTTTTAACCTACTACGTTTTACTTATTCCCTATTCATGTTTACATTTGGTGCATGAGAAGATTACATGGTTACTAGTTTGGAGAAGGGAAAAACATTTTTGATGATTTCTTCTTAATATATTGATTGGAGATTAGAGATAGATTAGACATGGTTATTTTGAATGGGTTATTTTTTCTCTTCTTTGAGTTGTTTTAGTCTTTCATCTCTATTACATCTATCTAGACACTTATCTACTTCCTATCCCGTCATTACATTATTTTTCATATTGTTGGATTGATCAGTTTACTTAACTATTTGTATCTCTACTATTATCACACTATTTACTCTATTTCCATTACTATGATATTTATTCTATTGTTATTACAACTCAATACCAAAGGTTATAGTCTCCACACTATGATATTTACACCCCTAATGTTAGTCGATAGCCACTAGTGTATGAGGAGGTGCACTTGAGATATAGTTACCAACAAGGTTTGGCCACATGAGAACGTGTTGGATCAGGGGATGTTAAAAAGTATTTTTATAGGAATAATTTTTTTCTTTTCTATTGATTTTCTATTTAATAAATGTATAGAGGAGATTAAGAATGCTTCAGGACCTGGTAATGATCTAATGCATGGGAGTAGCTAACCCATGTACGAGTGAAGAGTTTAGTACCCAGGGATGGTGTTTTTGTTCATGTTGGTCACTTGTTATAGTTGATATTATTTCATGAAGGGTGATTCACATTTTGTGTGATGTTATTATTTATTTAGATTTATACTTCTGGCCTGATATGGTGTGATATGATTATGAAGGCATTGTGATTAGAATGTTGGGATATGTATTGACATGCATTGTTCATGATTAGGACATATTTATTGCATGTGATATATTTTCTTATATGAAGTGTGAAATGTGATCCCTATTATATATGATGAAATAGGTAATAAATGAACTATTATGTCATGACAATTCACTTTATATGACATTTTTATAGAGACCATGACCCAATGGTTCTATTTTTTAGTCACATATTGAGGTTTACCTTGATGTTATCATGTGTTCTAAAGAGTTCTCTTGTCTTACAGATAAATTCCATCCTTATCCTCTTTGAATTTAGTGTTTGGAGTCAGAATGATCCTAATGGAACTAAACTGGAGCATCTGGTAGCTCTTTAGAATCATATGGATTTTTAGCTTCATGAAAGATTCCTAAGGGTCATGAAATCCATAGAAATGGATATTTTTATCACATTAACATTGATATATGAGATAATGAGATAGTTTTAGCTATATAATTTTCCTACAATCATTAATGAGGGAGGCCCCTAGGTAGCCAAGTATTTAATTGAGTCAGTCCAGATTATCATCAAGCACCTCGAGACACCCATTGTTTTGAGGGTGAATCTTGTTGCATACAAGCTTCATAGACTAGCCAAGCATTGGTGGGATACTCTAGGGAAATTTTGGAATCAAGAGAAGTTATCTTGGAAGTAATTCACGATGAGGTTTCTGAGAAACATCTACCGGAGACTTTGAGGGATAAGAAGGCTTGGGGGTTCATGCACCTAAGACAAGAGGGAATGCTAGTGATAAACAATTTTGGAATATTTATTAACATGTAGTACTTTGTGGAATATTTATCAATTGATGATATTGCCATGGTGAGGTATTTCCAATATGGTCTTCACTATGATATTAGGTCATAAGTGACCTTATTTAACTTGAGTAGTATTTATTATGTGATGAATCAAGATCTTATCACAGAATAGAATCTTAGAGAGGACTCAAGATGTGGCAAGGATATTTCATCAGAGTGAACTAGGAGCTCTTAAGAAGCGTCTCTATGATATTTATATCTAAGGAAACAGTGGGTAGAGCATCCATAATAGTGGGAAACCATTCCAAGATCGTGTTCCACTACAGTGCTATCATCGAGGAATGTTTGGACACAAGCAGCCTCAATGTACATACCTCACATTAGAGTGTTGTTTATGTAGTGCTTTATGTAAAATTTAGAGTTTCTATTTGGGAATATAGTAGTAGAGCAATGGTAGGGGATCAAGACTTGTACTAGAGTTTTGGAATGACTCAAATAACCCTCAACATTCTAGTAACTATAGTTTCAATGGAATTTCACATCGAGGTTAGGGATGTGGTACCCTTGTGTCTAAGAGAAAATACCATACATAGGGATAAGCATAAGGGATTCACACTTGTGCCCAGGGAAGAGGGGATATCTAGTTGCACAATATACAATCTACTCTCACTATTTTGGATGTTTGACCTTCTACCATCAGATGTACGAGTATTTCATCATATACCCTTGATTATTTTGTGTTTGATACAGGATCATATCATTCCTTTATATATAAACCATTTAAAAATGTTTTGGGGTTGGTTGTAGAAGTATTGTATGATGTCTCAACCATTGATACACCTTTGTGAGTGTGGTCAGAGAATATCATATAATGCTAGTCATGTTCACTGGAGATTGGTGGTTTCCATTTCTTTTGGGAACCTTTTTTACTAGAAATGATAGGTTTTGATTTTATTCTAGGTATGTATTGTTTAGTTATATACTAGTATCACATCTTAAGCTAGTGAAGGAGAGTTACCCATTTAAATCTAGATGGAGAAAACTATTTTCATTAGGGTGTGTGGGATCATCATGTTGGTATTGTAGGACCAATTTATTTGTATATTGTATTGTCTCACTAACCATAAATACTGTCGTTCAGTAGAATATAACCGAATGATACATGATTAATTTCCTCCCATGAAATACCATTTTTAGGATGTTTTTTCTAAGGAGTTTTGTGGATTAACACATGAGTGGGAGATCAGGTTCATGATCGATATGGTGCCAGGAGTAGATCAACTTTTCATTTTTCCTTACAAGATGGCACCAATAGCGCTTCGAGACTTGAAAGTTTAGTTGGAAGATTTTGAATATTAGGGTTTTATAAAACCAAGTACGTCACCATGGGTTTTCCAAATATTTTCAGGAAGAAGGATTATGGGGCATTTATCTTGTGTGTGGACTATTAGATATTGAATTAGATGATAGTCAAGAACCTATATCACCTTTCACACATTGATGATATCTTTGATCATGTGTAAGGTTATTATTTTTTCTCTAATATCTAAATGAGATTATGGTATTATCAATTGAGAGTGATACCATTATACATACCTCAGACAAATTTTAAGAGTAGTTATAGATTTTACGAGTCCATGGTGATCTCGTTAAAACCAAAAAATTCATTGGTGGGATTCATGTCCTTGATAAACTGGATTTTCCATCCATTTTTGAATTAGATTTTGTGTTTTTTTGTTGATGGAATCATTGTGTAGTCCTGGTATACAAATGATCATGCACAACATCTTGAGACTATCTTGAGTATATTGAAAGAGAGCATCAACTTTACACTAAGCAAACCTAATGAATTTTATGGACTGATAAAGTGCACATTATGGTTCATGTTATCTCATAGGAAAGAGTGGATGTAGACCCCATGATGGTTACAACTGCTGTATCTTAAAATCAACCTAATAATGCCTTCGTGATTCAGAGTTCTCTTCGCCTAGTAGGGTTTTATTGATGTTTTATTCATGAAACCCATCTAGCATCACCGATGTCCGGGCTAACAATAAAAGTGGTGAAGTTAATTTGGTCATGTGTTTGTGAGAGTTTATTTCATTATTTGAATATAAGGATAACATCAAACAAATTATCATTTTTCTTATATCCGTAAGGGATTGTACCGTCTACTGTGATGCATACAGCGTTGGACTCGGAGCATTTGTAATGAAGAAGGATCGATTGGTTACTTATGTATCTAGATAGATGAGACCTTATGATATGAACTACCTGAATAATGATCTAGTGTAAGATATAGAAATTCACAACCTATGATGTTGGAGGCACTATATTTTGGGTGAATGGTTTTTGGTGTACACAGGCCAGAAGACCCTCATATACATCATTTCTCAATGGGACTTGAACCTTTCGGAGAGGATGTCTTTAAAATATCTATATTATTTATAATTTGAGCTATATTATACTCTTGGTAAATGAAAATTCATTGTAAATAACTTAATCCAAATGATTTATATAGAGGAAATGTCAGAGTCCTGTGACATGTGATGAATGCTGGCAATCTTTGCAGATATGCATCTAGATGCTCATGAGTCTCAAGGATAAGTATCTCAGGTCTCAACATCTATTTTACCTATGTTTTTAGGAATATATCAAGACTAAGTAGTTATCTAATCCAGTGGTCATATATCTAAGGTAAAATATATATGGTAGGGATCCACCATCTGGATGCTCTCTTGGTAGCTATAATTCTATTTTGTGTATGATTGAGTATGGGTTCTTATAGGCTTTTGTGATGATATGATGAAGGGGTTTCATGATTCTAGATGGGTGTTACACCCAGGACTGATAAATATGTATTGTTATCTCTGTAGATTGTATTACTGTACATGAATGATGAAATATATATCGGGCTTCATGGCTAGACGCTTCTCTTGTTAGCAAGTGAAGGATAAGCATTAGCGGCGTGTTAGAATATTATAGTATTTCATCATTAATAAATGGAAATGGGATGATGTATTTGTGGGATTTATAATGTGATTAAACATGGAACCTCATAATAATGATGAAGCATGGGTTACCATAGATCAAAATGTGATGATATGCCACTCCTTTCCCATCAGGTATACCATAACTATTGATGATTCATGTAGTCTCTCTACGCGGGAGATAGTTCAACTGCATAGTGTTCTGGGGAATATCATTTATTATTGAGATCCACATTTCACATCTAGTTTATATAATTTTATTTAAAAAGATCTGGGATGATAAGTTATTTTATGTGTAACCTATCATCCTCAGATCAGAAACCAATATGAATGGATGGTTCATATTCTGGAGGATATGTTACGATCTAGTGTACTTGATTTCGATGATTTTTGGGAGCATAAAATGACAGCCGTAGTGTTTTAATATAACAACACCTTCTAAATCTATATGGGAAACATTAAGAAATTATATGATAGGTCATGTCATTCATAACATTGTCGGTTAGTGGTAGGTGAGTCAGCACTTGATGGTCCTAGTCACATGCAAGAGATGTCTGACCAGGTTTAGTTGATCAAGAAGTGATTGATGACCACAAAGAGTATGAAAAAAATCTTATTCTAACAAGGGAAAATAACCTATGGATTTTGAAGTGGGTTATTGAGTTTTTCCTCAGGCAACTATGAGGCTGGGGAAACATCATATTAGGATATAGGGAAAGACAGTGCCTTGGTTTTTCAGGCCATTTGAGATAGATGAAAGGGCCATTCCAATGGCATACCAATTAGCCCTTCCACTACTCTATAGTTTCATGCATGATGTGTTTCTTAAATTGAATCCTCAAAGATATCGACATGACTATTCTCATGTGATAGATGTTGATGATTTTGATCATGGTTTAGATGTGTTCTTTAAGGATCATCTGATATAAATTATGGACCATAGTGAGAAGTATCTTCAGTTAAAGATTATAAAACTAGTGTGAGTACCGTGGAAGCATAGGCATGTTAGGAGGAGTCCTGGGAGAGGGAGACTGATATGTGAGAACAATAGCCAAACATTTTGTGTGATAACCCACAGTGATGCATAGAGAAGACCAGGGATGATATATTATATGATGGGGAGGTTGTAAGATCCCATATTTTCCAAGTATGTCCCTCTTTGTTTTTTGGTTGAACCTCCTTTAATAGGGTTCTTCTTCATTTAAAAATTGGTGAATGAACACTTTTCTTTTTGGATGGAGATATTTTCTATGGAAAATGACATAAAGTTTGAGGATGTATGTTTTTTTAATTAGTGGAGTTTTGGTATAAATGTGAGAAAGGATTAATAAGATTTAATTTTGTGGTCCAAGATTGACACGATCCTTTTTTTATAATTGTTTATACAGAATTTTTCTACAGTATACTTTCACATCATGAACTGGTTACACAATGTGAATCCATTGTAGGGAATATTTTTTGAGCTAGTATAAAGTGTAAGAAGTTGATACTCTATGAAAATTGTCATTGTTGTGAAAATAGTCTGTAAACGATAATTTAACAAGAGTTGATTTGTTTTTTTGTATCCCATTAATCATGAAATTCACATCGTTAAAGGGGTTAATGTCATGAATAATTCATGAGTCAATGGTTTTAACCATTTTATAAATTTTATTTATTTTCATTTCAGTATAAATCCTCCTCTCTCAAACCCTATGGAGGATGTAAGTGATTTTTAGGTGATTCCTCCCCTCCAAGACATCTTAGTCTAGTATTTGATGTCAATTTAATTCATTTGCTTTAGTTTTCTCCTATCTTCCATTGTACTCTATTATTGTGATGTGATCTCTTGTTTATCAATGAATTGGGTTTTTTATCTTGATTCTTCTGTGTCATAGGTTTTCCTTTTTGATCTTCTTCACCTTTGTTCTTCATTAACATTCATGATTGAGAGTTTTTCTTTGATCATCAGATAAAGTAGGTGGTCTAGAACAATTCCCTATGGTATATTTATATTTTTTTAAATGTGTGCAATATTATATGATCATGATGACACAACATGCGTGTTAACTAATGGTATAATTGGTGATGATAATCATGTGTTTGAACTACTCCTTAGATCCCTTTGTATCCAAAAGTGTTGAGACCAAGCATTTAACCACTAGTAGGGTGAGCCTACCCTTTAACATTGATTGAAATTGGAATTAGCATGAAATGATACCATAGGTCATTTCCAATGATAGGATCACATGAAAATATGGATTGATATTTTTAATGAAATGACTAGTGATACCTTGATATGAGATGGGTGTGTACACTGGCATGATAATGACTTAATATGTAACTTGATGAAAGAATGGTTAATTGAAAGATAAAAGGTAATTAGTTAAATTGAAATTTGTGACTTATGAAGACATGTTATGTTATTATTTCCATAATAACTTTTATTGTATGTTACGTTGAAATAATAATATAAAGTTATTGTCTTGTTCATACTGAAATGCTTATATATTGGACCTGATCTGGTTATACTGAAATTCATATATATAGGACTTGACCCAATTATGCTGAAATGCTTATATAGAGGGATTTTATTGGTTATGCTAATGTTATTATATAGATGGATTGGATCTATTATGATAAAATTATTAGATATATGGATTGTATCGGTTATGGTGAAATGGTTATATAGATTGTTTGGCCTAGTTTGATGCTGAATTGATAATATATATGGATTTTTTTGTTATGTGTTATGCCTTGGACTTGTGGTCACGGTTGGCATGGTGTTTCTTCACGATCAAAGATAAATCTGACATGGTTCTGAAGTAGGTTAATTTTTATATCATATTTATCGATTAATTAGTACCATGTTCTCTATTTATTGCATGCACTTACTATCATAATCATTGTTCTAGACATGGTGCTGCCAACCTAATAGTTTTACTCACACACTTTTCAAGCCTCCATCTAGTACCCTAGTTTATTACTTGGATGCAGGTTTGGAAAAGAGAAAATGACCATGTTGTTGATTGTTTCTTTCAAGATGGGTTGTATCATGTATACAAGACCAGTATGGGGATTGGAATCAGGGTCTTTGGTGTCTTATTTGAGTTGTTTTAGTCTTTCATTTAAATTACATCCAACATGACACTTTTCAACTTTCTATCACGTCATTACATTATGTTTTTATTGTTACATTGATTAGTTTCATTCACTGTTTGGGTTATCTATTGTTATTTTATTATTTCCACTATTTTTAATACTCTAATATTTATTTTGTGGTTATTAAAACTCAATATCATGGGGTATTTTCTCCCCACTATGTTCTTTACACCCCTTCTACTAGTCAGAAACCTCTTGTGTATGGGGAGGCACAATTGTGGTATTATAACTATCCCACTTTGGATACATTAGAGGGTCCTATATTAGGGGATGATACATTACTAATATCCTTCTCACTTCTAGATTCTTCATTGAAGTCTAATTCTTCAGTGTAACTCCAACCGTCATGATAAACATGTTTCATTTCCTTCTTGTACTTGTTTTCTTTCCCTTCTTACTTCATATTTGGACTCTCATATTTGGTATTCATGGGTTTCCAACATTCATAAAAACTAATAGTGTATTTAAATTTCTTTCCTTTAGAATATAATTTATTAGAGTGTATGGGAGTTTGTAGAGAGACATTAAATAAGTAAGAATGGATTGGGCCACTGATTTAATCATGAAAATATTTTCATCCCTTGAGAGACCCTTCCCCCACCAACAATTAATTTTATTCCAAACCCTACCCATAAAATATGTAAACACATCTATTCTAGGTCTTCCAATAACTATTTGAATTCCCAAATAGCTATTATGATTAATAAACAGATTAACATCTAACATAGCACACAACTCATCCATCCACTCCTGAGGTACCCCTTTACTTAATGTGACTTCCGGTTTTGAAAAAATATACATTCTAACTTAATGTATCATAGTAACATCAAATTGTATATGAAATGTGAGATCACTCCTCAAAAGTATCACTAAAAATATATAGTTAGTTTTCTACAAAAAAAATAGTTGTGAAATCAATGGTCCATTTATAATCACCCAAACATCACGAATCATTTCTTGTAACACTAAGATAAATATTAAATTATAAAACACAAAATAAATGTCAATAAAAAATATAAGGTGATATGGTGTCCCCTTATTGTAAGCCTCTATAAGAAAAAATTGTATTAGTAATGTCATTATTAACTTTAATCTTATTGGTGGATGTTTAATCAATTCTCATAATTTTTTTAATACAAACATGAAAACATTAAAACATAGAGAGAAAAAGGTCCATTAAATCCCAATCTACCCTTTAATATTCCTTCTACATGTAAATATTTAATGGCATGGAGCCTTTCATAGCCAACAATATCACATTCATTGAATGTAAAACCTCATGATCCAAAACATAATTACCTATGATCAAACACTGAGGAACAAATTCAATTGTATATATATATTTTTTGTGTGTTTGAGTATTTATTTAAGTATGTTTTTATATGTGTGCATATATATATACATATAAATTTATATATTATAATTATATTATAATTCATTTAAATAATTGTATTTCAATGAAAAAAAATTGTCACATTATACCATCACATTTTTAATGATGTTACCTACTTCACACATAGAAAAAATCTATACCAATATAGTCGACTTAATTCGTTATAAAACATAGGATTTATTATATGTATATATTTTTAATTTCATTATAAAAAATATTTTTTATATATATTATTTTATATAATATATATGTGTATGAATTATAATTTATAGTTATATTTTTAAAATTTAGCCTTTATATAATTTATGGATAGAAAAAATGATATATTTATTGAATAACTTGTGTACAAATTGTATGGGGATGTCATTAAAGAGATCATTATGTTTTGAATAGATCTTGCATATAACCCTTCTCAAATCAATTGTATGTTTTTATGTTTTTTTGGTTCCAAAAAAATTCTTATAGGAGTTTAAAGAATATTTGATCTTTTGTGGAATATATTATACTATAAAGTTTGGACTAAACATGGGGAAGAACTGAATCTATTTATTGACTAGGATTATTCTATGATTTATTGACCATATGATATGATAAAAGTGTAAATAATGATGGAGATCACATTAAATAAATGATAATGGAAATTGAAGATGAACTTCATGGTTGTTCAATGTTGTTTGAGAATTTAATGAATTGAGAAAAAAATACAATTTCATTCTGATTCTACTAAAAATAAAATATTTTTTATCCTACAAAATCTATATAATTTGAATGTTAGTAGCAGATAGAGTGACACCAGCTTTATATAAATACTTATCCCCTTGACTAATCTTTTACAAGAATAAAATGGTCTTCTTTATAAAACATATGATACTAAATTAATGGTACATTTAATGGTTTTGATCTATTAAATATTAATTTCTTATATAAATAACATTATATTTATTTTTAAGGATTGTGGATCACTTAAAAATTCCCAAATTGTGGTGTGGTTCAATACAAGAAAGATGAATCGAATACTTCAAATTGATATGGTAATTTCCAATCATTCCACTATTTATATGGACATATACATGTGAGAAAACCACTAGACAATTGATTTGTCACATAGGTACAAAAATTTCAAGATGCGAAACATCATAAAATAATAGACTATCCTTAGTAGAATAAAATTGATCATAAGTATCCTAAATTTGGAAATAATACAACAACCATCTGGATATATATATATATATATATATATATATGAAATGAATCCTATTATTGTATGAAATAGTAAACTTTGTACCTAACTATTTATGTTGGTAGATTATAACTTTCCACCATTGTTTTCTGTGAAGAAAAAATAAATTATGCTTCATCAACATATATCTAGACAAAAAACACATAGCAAGGATATTTATGTTTATTTGGATCCATTAATTAAAGATATTAAATTGATGTGGGATAAAGATGTTACATTGTATGATGCTCATATAAGTTAAGAGTTCACATTGAGAGACATGTTTTAAAGGATTATAATTGAATTTATTTGTTATAGAAAATTTTTAAGATAAAACATTAATGGTTCCATGAACAAACTCAAATTACACAAACTGTCCACAACTTGAGCTGGTTGTGACACAACTCAAAGGAAACATTCGATCCCCATGGGCTAACGACAAGAACCTAGGAATCAAGAACCACCTTTGGTAATGATTTTTCCATAATGAACATTATCCATGTTGATATCAACATAGAAATTGTCTGCATGAAAAATAAAAGACAACTATGGAAGAGATAAAATCATAAGGAAAAACAAGTGTTGAGATCCATAAAACAACCAAAGTACTATACTAATATAAAATTAAAATTCCATGTGACGTGATGTCCCATATAGATTCCAAAACCATGATAATGAACAAACCTTCCATCATCTTGTTATGACTTTCCCTTACCTGCATTATATAAAATAAGATCTGCATTCACCCCAAGGTGTATGCAGGGTGTGAGAAATAGAGCCCACAATGATCCCACCAATTGTTTCACAATAAATATTTATAAAATAAACCAATTATGATCAAGTATATAAATACAAGTCATGATATACAATTAAACATAGTTTTATTCAAAATAAGGTTGAATATCCCTTCTCATAATATTGTAAAGATTTCCAATAAACCTATTTTCAATGAATTTCCATAAATATTACAAATACACATTTCAAATATAATAAATAATGAAAAATAAAACTAGGTTAAAAATAGTTACAAGTCAATGAGGATCCTCATTAAATTCATGTGATCATTAGGCCACCTATTGTGACCTAGTATAAGAAGCCTAGATGGTATGAGTTCACGCCCAAGAGTGGCTCTTTTTCGAATATTAGGATGCCTCATTCACACATTACCCTATTAGGACACAAATGGTGGGTGATACTTCATATCAGAGGATTGTTCCCTACCTAATCATTTATCAGAGTCGGGAATACCATAACATAATCAATAAAAGGAAATATCATATTTTAAACCATACAAACCAGGATTAAAATCCATTTACATTAACAATAACAAGGGAGAAATATGTTTTCACAAAAGTTACCAAATACTCAAAATTTTAAAAGTATTTACATTAAAACATTTTTAAAATATTTTTTCAAGATAAATCTATAAACCATGTTTTCCAAAAATTTTAAAAACCAAACTCAAAAAGAGAGTAAACAAGGTTCATAGAAAATATCTAATTCATGAAACTAATAACCATAGAACATGTGGAAAACCAACAGTCACATGGGAACCACAAGACAATATGAACTGATGATCCTAGGAATTAATAAAGGACCCTAGATTAATAAATCCCAATCATAAATCTCTAAATTTTCATGTTTTATAACAGAGGAAACAAAAGGAAGTACATACAACCACAATTCCCAAACAACGTACCAAGATGATAAAATATCCAGCCACAAATTCTGAAATAGATCTAAAAGGAATATTGTTATAAAGTTAGATATAATAATATCCCATAATTGAAAAACCATATCAATAGGGATATATAATAGTGATATAAGATGGAAACCAGAGACCATAAAAATGATAAACTCACCAAAATAGGTTCATGGATTTGATCAACACTTTGATCAACTAATGATTAATTTTTGGAGAGAAAAATATATCCATGGAGATCCCTTATATTTGAGTGAGTAGAATTTGGATCAAGGGAGGAATATTATGAAATAAAAATGGGGTTGCATGCAAAATTTCAATTAGGAACTTACTAATTTCTGACCCCATCAACATCATCAGTGAGCTGGTGGAAGTCCAATGGGAGGCCGAAAGAGGTCTTCCAGTGGGCTAGTGGATATAGAAGGATAGTGTAGCAAATTCTAATCCAATCATATAGATGGAGGACCTCAAATTTAATCTTGTGGACAACCTAATGCTTCACTATCTATAAGTTTAGGTCAACATCCCTTGGAATCCTCAAGATACACCCAAAACCCTTTTTTCAATTTAAAACCAACCCAAAAAACCAAGATCAATGAAGAAAGAATGATAACACCAATTGGAGATAGTAGTTCCTAAAAACATTACTCGGATATTAAAATTATCTTCCCCATATTAATTTATAATACTATAAATCTATGTTGGAGAAGTATGATCCACAAATAGTTTAATCCATTACTCCCTCATCATCAACTACCACTCCCACGTCTCATGAGAAGTAGAACCATGATTCCATTGAACTAGAACCAAAGATATAAAAATTAAACATAAAAAATTTACATGAGAATAAAAAATACTAAGTAATTTCTCATTCATAGATATTTTAGGTTCCATGTCATGGTCATTCCAATTCAGAACATGAGATAGGACATACCGATAATTCTTGTGCTAGGATGAGTGGAATACATTATGTATTAACGAAAATTGAGGAGGTAAATGTAAGTGATAAGACACCTTTCCAAGTTGTTTGATGATCCCAATGGGCCCACTTATTGAGGAGTGGGAATCCCTTGTTTTCCAAGGCCTTAGGGACCCAAAAAGGGTTATCCATTCAAGAAACCCAATTAAAAAACCATAAAATACAAAGGACGATGAAGATGATACATAGAAGACATATACTAGCTTTGAGATATAACCAAATAGTAATGAATTAATTAGATCTTCATCATTGTCTTCTGATCCAAACTCTGACCAATCAAGGATTCTTTCCCAACCTCTGACCAACAGAGAGGAGTGATACAAGTAATACCATATAGTAATTCTAATGGTTCCATTTTGATAATATATTAGTAAATATTTATTAAAATCAAATTAAAATAGCCCAAAATGCATATCCCAATCACCTTTGATGTACAAGACACTGGAACATAGCATATCTTCAAGAATCTTATTATCCCTTTACGTCCGTCCATTTTTATGGAGATGATATGTATTTCTCAACCTGACCTATGTTCCCATTCCCTCCTAGAGTCCCTTAAAAATGGAAATGTATAGTTAGGGTCTCTATCTGAGATAATGTCTATAGTAATCCCATGAAACCTTACAATTCCTTGGAAATTTAACTTCCCTAAGTATTCAACTTTAGTGGTGTCATGAATTAGAATAAAATGAGTTGGCTTGGTCAACTGATCAATAACCACCCAAATGGAATTATTATCTCAAAAAATTTGAGATAAATCAACAATGAAATCTATGAAAATATCATTATATTTCCATTTTGGAATAGGGATATTTTGAATAAAACCATAGGGTTTTTGGTTCTCATCCATTACATATTGGCCCATGGAACATCGAGACACAACATTGTTAACATACCAAATACTAAAGAAGGTGGTCCTGGTCATCTAGACCTTGGGACCCATTCTCCGTGAAACAAAAGGTATCTCCCATCATGATAGGTGAAAGACACTCACTGAAGATAATGATCAATGTAATCCTTATGAGAAGTCAACCAATCCATATTAGTAATAAAACTTGGGAAAACTATGTTGAGAACCAAAAAATATGAAACAAGCACTATGATTATCATAAATAACGAACATAAGGGACATCAATGACTCTACTAATTCTTTCATAGAGACATATCTACTTCTATAGTGGTTGGAAAGAGTTCTATTGTGAGTTTTAAAAGATTTACCATATAAATTGACATGAAAGAGTGAGAAGAACCTATATAAAAAAATTAAATTATTCACTAAGGTTAAAGAAACAAAAATGGTACATTTCATTTTCATAAGACCCACATCAGCTTCCATAAGAGACTCTTCCACTGTGTGTAAATGATTTTTTTGAAGGCCTATAGTTGGAAACCTATATTCAATGAAGCATCTAACTATAAAAAATATCTTATAGTGACAAACAAGCCTAGGTCAGGGTGATGAAAATATAGGTACGAACATAACCTCTTCATGTAACCATAATTCCCTCATAAGTATCAAAAATTTAGAGGAATGAGAAAAAATAGCTTTATGTGTCCTATCTGGCCACACTATTAAAAATTATAACCACTGAAGATACATATGTGATGCACCACCACTGCCTCCCCAATTAATCTCATTCTACATTCTTTTACCTTGGTATGAACTATTATAGCTACTACCAGAGGAAAAATGAACTACGATATTCCGTATTTTTTCAACCAATCCAATCTCTATCATCAACACCCTATCCACTACCTCATAATCGGTGGTAATCATTATCCGGAAAACCTATGACCATATATACAGACTTAGACCCATCTAAAACCTCTAAGACTTTATATTTTCAAGATACATTACCTTAGAAAAAAACTATGAGACCCTAGTGAAATTATTCATGTACTATATCACTAACTGTTTCCATTCTTTATGGGTGAGGAACTCCATGAATTTTTTCATGATCATAGATTTCAGGTTGAATTTCTTGGTGAAAATGGCTTTAAATTCATTCCACTCAAAGCCCTCATGCTTTTTAGAATAAACAACCAAGTCCCACCACTTTCTACTCATGTCTTCAAACTTGAATATAGTACACCTCACCTTTATAAAATTAGGTGTTTCCAAGAATTAAAGAAGCCTCTAAATCATTCCTAGAAAATATTCCTCCTATTAATGATCATTTACTCCTTGGAAAGATTGTAGTTTTTCATGAATAAACTGTTGAGATTAATTCATATCCTCATCCCTATGAGGTTCCACTTCTCCAGATTGAAAAGGATAGGTCCCACACATTGGTCCATAGTTTGGACTATTCACATAACTAATTAAATCACATTTTGATCAATTTGATGCTGTCCCTTACATGGTAAAATTGTATCACCCACCCAACTAATAATTGGATGTTTTATGGGGGTATGGTACCACACATAAAAAGACAAGTAAACATGAGAAAATGACATCCAAAAATAAATTATGATTTAAAATTACAATTTTCGACCAAAATTATAAAGAGATGTGTGAAAATAACGTTTAGTATTAAAAAACATTAGATCCCAAAAACACATTTCCTAAAAACTCATGGTAACATAAGGCACATCACTATGAGATAAGGCTAGGAACTTGATCGCAACATACCCCTTAAGTCTACACATTCCTGTATAAACCCTACCAAGACATACCAACATGTATACATACAACCAACATAGATTAAACACCCTTTGATATGAATTTTTAATGAACCAACCTGGATTATCCAAACCATCATTATCCCGATTTGGCTACCACATGGCCCAAAGGTTGTTCTCGATCCCCTTGGGCTGACGAAGAGAATCTAGGATTCAAGAACCACCATTGGGAATAATTTTTCCAAAAATAACATGATACATGGGGATATATATATATATATATATATATATATATAGAAAATATCAAATTCTAAAAATATGACAAGTGGAAAATATATAATCAAAAGGAAAAACAAGTGCCAAGATCCATAAAATAACCAAAGTACTCAAGTATTGAATGAACCCAAATCCATGTGATACAATTTTACACCCAAACTCCCAAACCATGATAACGAACAAACTTGTTATCATCCTATGATGACTTTACCTTACCTGTGCTAGATAAAAAACATGTACATACACCCCAAGGTGTAGCATCCCCTATTTTTAGAGTGGGTTGAAATCCTCATTCATTTTAATTTTTGGGAATTTGGTGGGCATACCAATTTATTTTTAGATTATCAGAACATAATTATGAGAGTTTTCAGAGCCCAATATCTGGATTTTGGATGGTTTTAGAGATTTAGAAAATTCCTTGGGTGTTTGAATGTGTTTTAGGTGAATTAGAGACCTGAATGTCCTGTTTTGGTAAGTTTCAGGTTGAGGTACATTGTTTTGCTAAATCGTGTGGCCTCTCAAAGCAAACTGTGCGGCCTAATTTTGTACTTCATCATAGTTTGGAAAAATTTTAGGGTTTGGGAACATGATTATGTGTCGAACTATAGTTTTTGTATATGGATTCTACATGGTTTGTGCACAATTTGGAAAATAATTTGCAAACCAGATATGTATTGCCACATAGGTAGTACCCTCACACTATATAAAGAATGGTTTTGGCATGGTTTGGAAAACCTTCCTAGCTAACCCTGAGAGTTTTGTGTTTATAACAGCAGGTGCTTCATAGTTTCCACATAGTTTTTAAAACTGTGTGAGCTAACTATGAGGCTCATTAAAGTGGTGTTTTTTCCAAATTCCACCCATCCTATTTCATTTTTTCTTCCTCTATGGTTCACACACAGTAATGGAGAGCTCACCCCTTTCCTCATCTCATTGGATTTGATCCCTCTCCTTCATCTTTTCACCATTTTGTTTCACATTGGGGACGTTGGAACCACATCATGTGAACATAGGATGACTCAGTGATGAGGTGATTTTATCTACAGTGTCTGTAGAGGCCCTCAGTAGCACAACTTAGGTAAAAGGTTGTTTTTTTATTGCTATAGAAGTCCACAAGGTTGCTGAGGAGCCATCAGATAATAGCATTGAGGTTATTTAATGGGGGATGAGGCTCAACGTGCTGAAGGAAGTTGGACCATTATCATCTTGGAAGAGTGCATTTCATTTCCTTGGGATGCCATGCTATGAACCGGTGTTGATTTTACTTTGAAAAAAATATCATTGTGCCTCCAAACTATAGGACCCCTAAGGACCTTGATAGGGGAGGGGTGAATCAAGGTGCTATATTATTCTCTTAAAACAATGGATCTTATTACCACGTTGGTAGGAACATGTTAAAGTGTATAATGGATTTTATGAAAATCAATCATTCACATGCAGAAAGTCAACTCAACAGTTTTACATGGTTCATCAATAAGGGATAGTCCAAGAAGCATACACCAATAGGTTGTTGGTCATACCAAAGTCCACTAATATTATGTACTTTTGGAATATAATTTTTAGCACAATCACTCTTTGATAGGTTCTCCTCCTTTAAAAATGTTCAAGGATAGCTCACTGTGTCCCTCAAAAAACATCCATCAACTCCCCTTTTCTCACTTTTGTGGGTGAAGTCATACTCAGTTTAACCAAATGAAGACCTTTGAAAAATATTGGCATTAAAGTCTTGGTCTCTATCTAGCACAAGACACTACTTGAATCAAATTACATTGTTGATACACTTAGAAGACATGACCGATAAATCCATATAATCAAAACATGGTGGAATCTCAACATTGTACTTGCGCGCTACAACTGACCGTGCACACAATATTTGGGATTATTGCGAAAGATGGATTTCATAGAACCATTATTTTTCACACACCTCTAATAATTCATGAATCAATACCACAATTTTCACTTGGTCTCTTTATACTAAAGGAACACTTTGTAAACAAGGTTCCCTTTTAATTCTCTTCCGCACACAATTATTTTATGAGGCAGAGGAACCTGATCTTTGTTAAAAGTTTTACATCTTAAATGGGGGTAGCCTCCTATGTATAGGCCTGAAAAACCCTACTCTAATGATTTCAACACAAATTCATTGGTGCATGTAAGTTACACTCTGAGCATGCAAAACCTCTTTTGAATTGATATTGTGTATGTAAGGCTCTACCGCAAAGAACTCCTTCTTTTGCGCACAATCGAATCATTCACGCGACTCATTAATTATCCATATTTTTAACTGATGATCCCTAATCATGACTTGTGAATAAGATTCCCAATACTAGGAAATGATTTTACCTTTAATACTATTTCCTTCTTGAACTGAAAGATACATTTCCTTTCAAACTCCATGATCTTCCATGTATGGATTGACAACAAAAAATGCCAACATTGATCACCCCATAGTATATTGACAATAAAGACAAACCAAAATCCTTCTTTAGCAATGAAAAACCTTGGTTCCAACATGAATATTGGGATTTGAGATGAGTGGTTCTTTTGAGTATGGGTCTAAGGGGCCAGATATGTATTGATTGGGAATGCCTTATGGATGTTAGTGAAAATTTTCTGGACACTTGGTTTCATTTAGCATGATGTGTCAGCTAGAATTTGAATATGGAACCTGAGGGTTCACCTAGGACTATATGGAATTAGGGGATTCCTTGTGCCATGAGATAACTTTCTTTTCCTCTTCAGATGTCCAGTGTTGGCTGAAGAAGGTGACATCATCCTAGTGGATTTTAAACACCAGGAAAGATTGTGTTTAATTAATGCATGTGATCTCTTTATTTACTTAATGCATTAAACCGCTTAATCACAAATATAACCTATTCACACATGGGTGGTACCCTACTGAGATTCATTCTCAAATCCTAAACAGGCCCTTCGGGATGCATATAGAGTTTATGATTTTTTATTCAAATAAGGGAACTGCTTTTGGAGATAGATCTTAGTGGATTTTTAACATGGGATGGAATGCAAGGGACCATTGGTTCTTTCATCATCTTGAGTTTCTTTTTAGTTTCTCTATCATTTTCAGAATGCTTATGATATATGTATATACTATGGTCAACCATTAGAAACCACCTCCTAGATATTGTATTGTATGTCATGTATTGATATGAATGTTCTGTTTAAGTTTCAAAATGGTATATTATGATTGTTTATTTATTTCCATTATGGTTGTTAAATTTTCTTCTACTATTGTTTCTTATTGATTTTACTTTCATTATTGGGAGGTATTGTATTGATTTTTTCTTCTCTTCATCCACTTATATATCTATTAGAACATAATTATACAATCACGTGAAGGTATAGTCTCACCACTATCACCCTTTCACTTTCTCCTTGCTAGTATAAAACCTTTGGAATATGGGGAGGTTCTCCTAAGGCCAGTGAAAATCATCCTAAGAGCAGTGGAAAATCAGGTCCGGGCACTACAAATGGAATCAATGAAATTCTTGACTGGGAAGTAGTTGAGGCGTTCAGATGCCTACTAATTATATCAAGTTTTTTGTTTCTTTTATTGTAATATTAATATTTATTCTATGGTATACTGGATATTAGGATGTTTTTGGAATTAGGTTAATAGATCATGCTTGGGTGCCTTCATCTACATGTATGGGGGACAGACCAAGTTGTTAGGGGTGGAAATTTTTATTCTGTTTTACTCATTTTACATTTTATATAATTTGAAAATCGGGTGGTACACCTAGTATATGAACTTTTTCCTATTATGATATGTGAGCATTGAACTGATGTGGTAATGGATTAGATATTAGAACCTTGGACTGGTAAGGAAAAGTGAGTTTTCTATGCATGTTTATGCTTTTCAAAGGCATATAATAGGTTTTTTAAATTTTATATATGCATGAACCTATGATATTATATTCCTCATGAAATGTGATATTCCTTGTGCTATATATATATATGCATGTGATAGGAAAATTTCTTGTGAAATGTGATACATATATATATATATATATATATATATATATATATATATATATATGGGCCTAGATCGTATAAGAACAAGCTAGTATGATGATATTGGGTGATGTTGATCTCCCGGTTGGGAAATGAGGTTATTGGTTTGAGGTGAGATGGTTCATCAAGACAGGAATGGAGAATGGCCAATCTAATACTTGGACAACTCAGATGTAGAATTAGGCAGACAATTGTGGAGTGCCTCAGAAGAACGCACAGTTTGAGGCCCCTAAGGGTTAGGCAGATCATCAGCTACAGGTACACACACAGGTGCAGGCTCAGGTGTAGGTGGGTAAACCACTAGACTTGAATGGTTTTGTCTATGGATTTACAAAAATATTTGAGCAATCCTAATATGTTTCATACAGAGAATTTATAGGGGATCTGAGGAAGCATTGCCTTCCATGGAATGTTTGACTTGGGAGTTCTAATTGCAGCACCCACCACCGTTTCAGGGTGAGGGTGGTTTATAGAATGCTAAGTAGTAGATCAAGTATATGAAAATGATTTTTGATGCGTTATATATGCCTCTAGGGAATTGGGTAAATTTGGAAACCTATATTCTTAGAGTACTTACGAAGTTCTTGTGCGACATGCAGGTTTAAGCAAATAGACACGATGGATTATCCTAGAAGGATATTTTGGCTAGGTTTATAACAAACCTACTCTTTACTACAAATTAATACTCGATTCATTACATAAAATTATAGTTAATACAACCCAAAATATCAATAAGTCTAGTGTCTTTGGGAATTAGGTACATTATATAAAAACTTTAATAATGGAGAACAACATCTTTATAAAAACTTATTTAACATGATCAAAACGTTCCTTGTAGTTAAAAATCATGGGATAACCTAAGGACATATATAAGAAAGGGGTAAGAAATAATTCCAAGTAAGGTAATAAACAAGTCATAACATGAAGAATACAATACATTTTAGACAATAGGCAAATGAATGGAGCATAAAATTATCATGAATAAGAAGGCACAAATTAGCATGATAACCATAACATGAGAAATGTGGTAACAACTTAAAACACTACATCATAATCATAGGTCAAGGATAAAACACCAAGACTTCATGGTGGAAAAAGTAACATAAAATAATAAGGTACCCCACTATCCCAACATGAAGTATCATGATACTAAAAATTACCCAATGCATTGGTGCACTATATAATTCTAGGTACACATGCCACATTTATTTCATTCTCATGCTTAAGTGTGTCACATAGATCAATCAACATGGATTCCTTCATCATTATAATTTATTCAATGATCAATAAGTGTGTAATAAAAACATGTAAGTACAAGGTTAAATAAGTATACATGTATAATATTGAAAACCCATGATTGCAAATAGGTATGGTATTCAATATAAAATTGTTTTGGAATAAAATCATGGTGCAATTTCAGCAGCATAATGACGTCACATGATAATTCACAAAATGGATTTATGAGAGAAAAAGTTGTATCTCATCATTTAGATATAAAATGGACAGTAATATATACATGTAAATACATGTACCAATATAAGTTATTGAAAAAATAAGGCGTATCATAATAAAGAAACTTAATGAAAGAGGGGAAAGGAAAGAAGCCTTACACGGATGTGTGACTCCAAAGGCATAGGATAAGACTCTTGAGAACATGGGGGAGCCTAGGGAGGGATATAGGGAGTATATGGAAGAGTGGGGACGTCATACAAGGATATTTAGTGAATATAAATGGTATCTTGGGTGGGTTAATATTGGAAAAAAGGGGAATATCCATATTATTTTGGTGTTGGACACTATATAATAATATATTCAAAACCCCAAACCATCCAATAGTTTTTTTCCATGGATTATAAAAAATGGGGGATGGTTTAAATTATTTTATATGTCCATTTTCCTAACATATTAAAATAATACCCTTGGTGATGTGGATGTCACACTCTTAAATAAATGATTGCAAAATCATAAAATATATCATAAATATTGGAAGAGTCATATTGTATTTAAAAGATAATTAAAATATTCTTAAAATAACATAATTTAAAATGGAAAAAATATTTTGTCTTTTATCCCATTTATATTAATTATTAATTTACTTTTGGGCCATTGTGATGTCATAATACACAACTTATATTTCTATGGTATTTAATTTTTTACCCGAAAATTCGGCTGCCTCAGAAATTTATGAAAAATTAAATGTTAGATTTTTTCAAAATCTTGATTACAAAAATGATATCCATTTTATCTATATAATTTTTTATGAATTTTCTATTTAAAAAATATAACATTTATTGAATATGATGGGTTTTTTTGACAATAATCATTTTCAAATACTAATAAAAATAAAATTTCATTTCCTAAAAACTATATTATTATTTATATTTTAATAAATTAATTTAATAATAATATTTTATAAAAATATTGTCTATTTCCAAAATCCATTAATTCATTAAAACATATTTCTTGATTTCATTTGAATATTAACCAAAAGTATTATTTGTGATTTAACAAAACAATTTACAAAGTAACAATAACAGGATGAAAATATATTTATTCCTTTATAAACAAATAATTTAAATATTATTGTTGCTAAGGTCATGATACATATCCCTTTGATATACCATCTTACACCCTAATAGAATGTTGCAAGTTATTGTGGATTTCATTGGGTCGTTCGATGAACATGGCATGGGACAGAATCTCAATGAGCTTAAACTTCTCTTATAAACAGTTTCTCTCATACTTAAGTTGTTTGATATCAAATTGGGATTGGTCTTGGGAAAATCCCCTAAATGCTATCTCCCTCAAAATATTTGATCAATGGGCTTCATTGGGTATGATACTACTGGAAGAGGCCATAATTTCTTTTGTCTGTGTCAACTGGTTTTGTTAACACCATATATTTATAGAAGTCATGCGATCACTGTTCAACAACTATATTATCAATGGTAATGTTATTTCATAGTCATTTAAATCCAATTAAATATATCAAAACAAAATAAGTGCATGTGTTTTCTAAAACCATAATACTTTTAATTAGAAAAATAGAATTTTATTCATAACAGTTCAGTTTGTAACAATGTTCATTGGGAAATTCATCCCAGAGACGATGAGTGTAGAAAGAGCTTAGTATTTCTTGAGCCTTCAGCAGGGAAACATGTCCATCAGGGACTATGCAACGATGTTTACCAAATTGTCTCACATTATACCCAGAATGGGGAATGATGACACCTTGAGGGTGAGGTGTTTTGTGGATGATTTTCGTCACATCATTCAAGTGTAGGTAAACATATTTAGGTTGGACTCATTATTATAGTGGGTGAACCAAGTGCCCATAGATGAGGAAAACTTGACGGATAGGTCGTTCTGGTTCCAAGTTTCATTGTCAGGTGATTTCAATGGCGACACTTCCGATGATAGGATGCAAGGTAGAGATGAGTCCTAGAATGGAATTCATGCCAAAGACTCGAGTTGACCACATCAAAACTGTTCTTTAATAGTGTGTTTCTAGTGTAGGAAGCTTGGAAATTTCTGGACTTAGTTTGAGCAACCTCTAAAGGAGTGTCGAGCATGTGTAGATGTTGCAAATCTCCAAAGGTTATATAGGAATCCTTCTCAGACAGCCAATGGCTAGCGACTATAGAAAACATGGGGTTCTAAGATCAGACTAGGAGTGGTATAATCAATAGTAACTGACTATTAGTTGCACAATGAGGTCATGGAGGAGATAGAGGAGCCCAAATGTGTTTTTAGTAGCCTATGGAAGTATCTGTAGCATAGGGAGGTTAGGAATTAGGTAGTTAGGCATCGGGGTAGGTTCATTCCATGGAACTATCAGGGTCATATAAGACTAGTGATCTGATGATGGTCATAGGTACGTTGTGGGAATATCCATTGTATTTTTTTCATTGTCCTGTGATTTTGAGGCATATCCATTTTTAGTGCATTAGGTGCATGAGATATGTTTGTGGACTAACCATATTATGGTTAGTAAGTCAGAACTAACATGAGTGTGTTATATATATGTATGTATGACATGTGTGGAACCAGCACATATATGTGAGCATCGTTGGATGTGTGATTATTGAGGTGTTTTGGTAATGACGTATTGTGGAGATGTTAGTTAAATGAGGTGCATTGGCATGTTAGAATCATTAGATGTGGTAATTGATTGAGGTGTGAGGAAGTATGGCTTATTTGAGCATCTGATAAGATGCATTACCTCATTGGTACCATGTGAGACATGGTCTTGATGTGAGGAGCTATGCGGTCGGAGAATTTGATGGGTCTCGGGTATGAAACAAGAGCACATGATGAGGTGAGGAGTTACTATGCATCATGGGAGGACTTTTGAATCGAAGAATGGTCAAATAACAATTTTTTATTTGAGTTTTAAGTCAGGAAGAAATTGGGGCAGTCCACTCCTAAGGAGGGGGCCCCACTTGAGGTAGTTGACATGTTCCCTTTTTACTGGGTAGTCTGTGTTATTTTAAACTATATAGGTATGTTTGGTACCATCTCAGTTTGAAGTTCTATAGATTTTTTAAAAGATATGTTAAGGTGTGGATATTGTAAAGACTGATGTTTTTGGACTGGGTTGAAATTCTTGCCCATCTTGAATTTTTGGAATTTGGTTTGTGTACTCATTTTTTTCTGGTTCATTACAACTTAAATTTGTGAGTCTCTGCATCCTAATATCTTGATTTCGGATGTTTTTAGGGAATTATAACAATCCATAGGTTTTTTATGGGATTTAGGTATGTCAGACACCCAAAGGAACTATTTTGGTCAGTTTTAGGTTGAGGCACACAGTTTGGGTAAACTCTGTGGCCTCTCAAACTGAACCGTAAAGAATAATTTTGTTCTTATGTATTGTTTGGAAAACCAAGAATGTTGGGAAACATGAACATGCATGGATGTATGTTGTTTTTTCAGAGGAATTCCACACTATTTGTGCATGTTTTGGAAAACAATTCAAATGTTTCATAGGTAGTGACACACAGGCAGTACCCTCACACTATAGCATGCACGATTTGTGCATGGTTTGGAATCCTATGTTAGCTAACTATGTAATTTCAGGTTTTAGAGAGGCACGTGTCACATGGTATCCTCATGATTTATAAAACCATACAAGCTAGCTATGTGTATCATTAAATTGGTGATTTTACCAAATTTCAAACTCTAATTTCTTTCATTCACCTATTTTTATCCTCTGTGGGTCGTGCACAGAAAGGGGGAGATCACCCCTTCCTCTCCCTAGAATTGACCCCTATCTTTCATTTGAGATCTTTTTTATAACTATCTGGTGCATTGGAACCGTGTCAATGGTAATCTCCTCTCCAATGATTCTCATATCCTTTTCTCTATTCTCACAGACTGTTAAACCCATTTTAGTCGGTTTTCCATATTTTTAGGGTGTTTGATGGAGACACCCATTTCTTCCTAATTGGTTGGAGTTATATTCTGAGATTTTACTTTCCACCATCAATGACTCTAAGGCACGTGGTTTTTATCATTATTTGAGATTTTTTGAGTGTTTGGGGGTTATGGATTTTAGCATGCCAATGTGTTGACCTAGAAAGACCCCAAAATTTCAATGGTTGTTTTTAATTATTTAATTGAACCTTTTGTTATGTCATTGGGAATACGGAAATCATTTTCATGTCTGGAAGGATGGGTTAGAAGCCGTCAATCTTGGAATGATTTGCATTGGTGTGTGTTTATTTAATTATATTTAATTTTTTATTTATGTTAAGTTGTTAAATTCAGTTATACTCAATTGTTTTATATAAATTGAAGTTAATTATATGTATCAATTACTTTAGATGTGCTTCTATATCCATGGGATCATGAAGGTCCTAGAATGAGTTTTGAGATAGAGATGGACATTAGAAATTAAGGTGATGTGATCGTTAGAATGATCTTGGCCTGAGTTACTTGGGTGATGTGATCACCAGTTGGATGACATGGTCATCTGTTGAGGTGGAAAGGCCATCAGGTTTAGGGTATGTCCCATGATATTGGATAGAATGGCCATAATGTTTGAGCGATGTGGTCAGAGGGGCACAAGGTGTCAAAGTTGATGGGGCTTATATACTATTATGGTAATTTTTTCTCAGTTGTTATTGGCCAAAGCATCATTTGGAGTAATGTGAACACATATTGACTCAGTGATAAGGTGATTTTTACCACTATTGTGGGTAGAGGCCCTAGATAGTATAGATTAGGTAAAAGGTTTGGGGTTATTACCGTAGAAATACATGGGGATACTGAGGAGCCATCATATGATAGTGTTGAGACTATTGGTTGGGGGCTGAGGCTCTTCATGGTTGAGGCACTTGATTTAGAATCATTTTGGAGGGTGCGAATCATCATTCCATGGGATTACATGCAATGAGACAATAATGATTTTAATTTCAGTATAGATATCGTTTTGCCTCTTGACATCAACATTCAAGATGATGGGTGCTTTTGAGCAGGGGTCTGGGGTACAAGATTTGTATTGATTGTATGTGCCTTTGGGATGTCGTTGACATGTTTTGGAAACTAGGTTCCAGTTGGAATGAGGTTCCATGTGGATATTGAAGGTGGAACCTAAGGGTTCACCTAGGACAATATGACATCAAGGGATGCCATGGGCCATGGTCTAAGGATCATCTCCACTTTAGACCTTTGATGTTGGCTGAAGTAGTTGTCAGCATCTTGGTGGTTGTTGAGCACCATGGAAGCTTGTGTTTATTTAATTCATGTACTATATGTATTTAATTTCTATAACCACATGGTTAATCTTAAATGTAAGGTATGAACATATGGGTGGTACCCTATTGAGGCTCATAATCGCACCCCACATAGGCCCATCAAGACACATGTAGACATTATTATTTTTCATTCAGGAAAGGGATCGACTTTAGAAGCTAGATCATAGTATATATTTATCCTGGGATGTAAGGCATGGGGTTATTAGTTCTTACTTTGGTTGGATTTTATTTTTATTTTCCCATTTAGTTTTAGTATTATTATGATATATGTATATAATGTGGTTAAACATTGGTGAACCTCTTCTAGATATTGTTCTGTATGACCTTTTTTGATATTCATGCTCTGTTTATGTTCTATAAATGGTATTTTTGGATTTTTTTATTTATTTCCACTATTTTTGTTTATTTTTATACTACTATTATTTCTTATTTATTGTGATTCTTACATTTAAGGATCTGGTATTGAGTTTATATTCCTTTCTTTGGATGCTATATCTATTAACCATTATTATATCATCAATTTTGTGTATATTCTCTACACTATCAACCTTTTACACCCTTGATTCTACTAAAAAACCTTTATCAATTGGGGAGGTGTTCCTAAGACTAGATTCACTCAGCCTTAAAGCACTATTCAGGTGGCAAATCAGTTCAGGGTGCTACACAAGGTGTATGTAGGGTTTAAAAAAAGAGACCAGTAGGATACCACCTTTTATTTCATAACATGTATTTATAAAATTATAAAAATATTATCGAGTAGATAAATAAAAGGAATGAGATAAAATATGACATAGTTTGATAAAATAACCTGGATAAATCACCATTTTTACTATTTAGTAAAGCATTCCAATAACCAGATTTTTAAAGCATTTCCATGAACATTCCAAAAATTTATTTCCAAGATTATAAATAACAAAAACTATCTCATATGTAATATTAGTTCCATGTCGATGAGGATACTCCTAAAATTCATGTGATTGGTAAGTCACTAGGGGTGTATATTTTCCTTGTAGAACAGTCCTAGGGGTAAGAGTTCAATCCCAGGAGTGGTTCAATGCCACAAAATAGGCTACCTAGTGCAAATGTGACCCTAGTAGAATAGTTGTAGGGTATAAGCTTTTATCCCTAAGGAAGGATCCCTACCTAATCAATGATCATAGTTGGGTTTACAAAAAAATCATTCAGAGGAAATTTCATCTTTGAAAACATACAAACCATGATTTAAAACCATTTTCATTAATAATACTAAGGGAGAAATAAATTTTCACATGAATTACCAAAGCCACCAAATTTCATAATTCATTCCTGTAAAACCATTTAAAAATATTTTTTCAAGATAAATATATAAACCATGTTTTCAAACCATTTTAGAAACCAAATTCAAGGAGTGAACAATCATGGTTTGCAAAACAAATCCAATTCATGAAACCACATACCTTCAAAGACATAGAAAACCAATAGTCACATGGGAACCATTAGTCATGATGAACTTAGGATCCTAGGAATCATGGAAGGACCCTAGATCAATAATTTCTAATCATAAATATCCAAAATTTCACGTTCTAGGGAAAGGAAATAAAATAAACCACTTACCACCATAATTCCCAAACAACACAACAAGAGGATAGATGATCCAACAAAAATTCCTCAATTTCGCAATAGATCTAAATTTAATGTTATTATAAACCTGGATATATCAATATCACACCATTGAAAAAAATACATAATGTCTAAAATGAGATATCTAGGAAGAATGACATCCAAAAATAAAACGGTGATAAAAATAACAAAAGTGGTTCATAGTTTGAATCGACACTTCAATATACAATGTATTTTCAGTGGGAGAGACAAATATGTCCTAGGAGAGTCCCTAAGTATGAGTGTATTGAATTAGGATAGGGGGAGGAGTATTATGAAAATAATTTGGGGTTTACAAGAAATTAAAATTAACTCATTACTAATTCCTAACACCATCAGTATTACTGATGTGCTGATGGAACCCCACATGTAGGTCAGAGGCTACTGTTGAAATATAATGGCCATTCTCAAGCACACTAGCTATCCAGTTTCCCTCACCGATTATTTTTTGGACTAATTTTATAATCACTTGTTATAATTTCAAGTCCACATCCCTCCGACACCTCAATATACACTCCTACAATTTTTTTTAAAAAAACAATAAAAAATGAGATCAGTGAATATATAAAGTAAAAAAATGAAGATATGATAGTACATGAAAAAATGGATGATATTTCAGAAAAGGAATTCTGGGGTGTCCTATCGTTAAAATATTTACACACTCAGTTAGGTTGAAACATTCCTTGAAGACTATTTTTTTATAATATCACAAAATGATTAACCTGATGAAATACATACTGATTCTAGATGACATCATTTAATGGAAATGAGAAAAGGGTACAAAATTATATAAGTTAATGCATGATAAATTTTTTTGAGAAAATAAATTATATTTTTACAGTTTTCAGTAAACTATTGTAAAAAACATTTAAAAAAATTGTATGGAAAAGAGATATTGTTTTTGAATTACCATAGTAATTTTTTTTTTGTATGTCAAGAAATTCCTTGATGTCATGTAGATAGAATAAAATGTAATAAATAGTGTTATGGAATTTTACTAATTGAACCAACAAAAAAATAATGGAATTAAGGCTAGGTTAGACATGGTTAACATGAGGATAAAGGTATATTTGGCACCAGTGAATGTGTTTATTAGTCCTTAAACATTAAGATAATTTTTAATGAGTATTATAAGTTGTGTACTTTGATATATTGTAGAAAATTATGATGACTTATGTTAGAAATGATATAGGATATGTTTGTTTCTTCATGAGTAATATTTCATTAATAAATAATTTGAGAAATGATATTCTCCTTTTACTCTTTAACAGAAGTTGATATCTTAGGACCTTTATAGAAAATGATATAGCTTAATAAATCCATGGCCATGGTGTTCTATTTGAAAATTAAAATTCAAATTAAGTGACAAAGAGCAAATAGTTTGATGTCACAAGAATGAAAAATGATTGATTATAGAGATCATGACAAAGGTATTGTGGTTCATAGTAAGCATATGTATTTCATTTTATTTCATTGCTACATTATCTTCTTTCTCTATGGGTTCCTTGGTATGTTGTTAGATTCTAACCTTTGAATTTAGGATACTTTTATTAATTCCACTAAGAAAAAGGCCTAAAGGTTCACACACTAAGTGTATCTAGAACCTTAGTTAAATAATAATATTATTTATTATTTAAAAAGATGAATATATATTATTCCCACACATGGTTAAATAATTATTCATGTTTTCTTGATCATATATATTAGATCACCAATTATTCAAGTTAATATTTTGTGATAATAATATTTTATAAATCTTTATTTTCTATTCAGTAAATATAAAATTAATTTTTTATTAGAAAATTATTCAGTGATATTTATTTATTAAATAAATAAAAATTATTCATGGAGTATTTTATATTGTCGAGGAATGGAAGATCGAGTCTAATGATCTAGTGAAAAATAATATATACTGAATATTATTTAAATAAATAATATTCAATTTAATTCAAGAGTTTATAGAATTCCCAGAAATAATTATAATTTTATTATTATTATAGACATGGGGTTCTGTGGAAATTTTAAAAATAATAAGGGCACTTGTGAATTTATTATTTTCTAATAGTAGATGTATAAAAACCCAATTATATTATTATCTTCGGAGATTCAATTAACTTTCTCATTATTCCCAATGATATCTATAGATAATCTTCTCAAATCCATAAAGATATCCCTCTCCAAGGATTCTCTCAAGAATGAAGAGTGATCCTCCTCCACCATAAGTCACATGTCTAGAGAGATCAAAGAGAACCCTTCATTGATGTGATTCTAGGGGTTACGGAAGGAGAAAAACACAAGTAATTGTATCATCCATGATAACACCCAAATATTCCCATGAAAATGTTTATAGGTTCATAAAACACCTGTGGATCACTGCTGGAAGAAATCTATTCTTGATTCCTACAACACAACAAGGATATGACATAGAGACATTGTAAGATCCATGAATAAAGAAATAATTACTCACAAGGTAATTAATTAATTAATTAAATTAATTATAAATTATATATGATGATCCTATAGTTTAGTTTCAATGTTTTTCTATTATATACATTCTTTGATTTAATTTAGCTGATAATAGGGTTTATCATTGTGTGAATCTCAAATCAATCATCAATCATGAAAAAAATTCTATTTGGGAATGCCCTATCCACCACTTACCATTTTTTACGTGATGGTTCACTTATTTATAGAAATCCAATTATGTGGTTCAATACAATATAGATGGACATAACCCATTGAATGGTAGATAGAGATTTTTAGAGGGTGTGTCAAAAATGAAAGTCATCCAGAAGGTTGTATTGTAGAGCTACATATTATTAATAAAGCTGTTGAATTTTTTACCAGATACCAATCAATTGTTGATGGCATCGATCTTCCAATATCTCATCATAATGGATTCCATGTGGGTGATGGGATTTTTGGAAGTTAAGTTGTTACAATTATGATTACAATGTAGTACTAAGCTTAGTTTAAAATTTTACATAATACTATATAGGTTTATCCATATATCAAAACCCAAAATGTAATTCTTAGGTATTTGGATCCATAAAGATTTAAAATATGGATATCAAATACCCATAATCAATAGTTTTATAATGGTCTTCAGATCATATTTTTAAGGAGTTATCTAAAAATCCATATTTAATTTCTGAAAGACTTTAATGGATATATAGAAGACCAAGTGTACATGTATGATCTTACAATGGTTATGTAACTAATAGGTATACATTTTATATAAGGGAACTTTATGAGTGTAATATAATAAATAATTATGGAGTTACTCGTGTTGTGAAAGTGATACATTTATCTGATACCAAGGATAGAAATCCAATTTCCATGAATATGGAATACCATTGAATGATTGAAAAAATATACAAGTTGGAATATAAACATTTAAACTACCAATTTTCCATTAAAAATTGGCTAACAATATAAGTGAATATAGAGTCAATGAATTCAGTTTTGTGAAGGTAAATCTCAATATAGAAGAGTATAAATATAGATCATTTATAATGAAATCCTAGGTATTGAAACTATTTTATGTCGCAAATGGTACAAAATTAAATTGGTTTATTATTTTATTTGTGACTAAAACAACTATAGAGTTAGATAAAAGATCAATTGAATATTTACCATTCATTGGGAAATAATAGTCATTTTGTAGTGGTCCAAATGTAGACATTTTCTTGTACACCAATGGGAACCACAAGTATGGGACATGGATACTTGATAGAGGATCCAAATCCCATCAATATTTAATGATCAAAAAGATAGTTTATGTATATTTTAAACATTTTCTTATATACTATGATTTTCCTCATAATAATATGTGTTTACTACATTATTTATATAATATAAATTAAATTTTTAACTAATCATGGAAGAAATGGATTCTCTAGATGCTGATGCTACCAATCCTGAGGAACAAGACACCATCAATGTTGAAGCTACAAAACTATTATGATCATAAAAACCTATGGATTTAAAAAAATAATAAGTGAAACACCATCATGTAAAAAAAAGTTATCAAGGAAGTAGGAAAAGGTATAAAATTTGAAGTTGGTTGGAATCAACATGTCCAACCCATTGATACCAACATGTTATTTTCATTAGTTATATTGTGGTCACAACTAGATTTCATGGGATTATTGATATAGATATATGGCATAAAGTTCTGTTTTCATTGTCAAAAATCATTTGGGAATATATTATGGCAATGTTATGATATAATTTATCCATTTCAATGAAAAATCATATAATGAATTTTTGATATAATTTTTATTATCCATTGAAGAATATGATTATTTTGAAAATATAGGAGGATAATATTAATGATGAATATCAGCAGCAGTATAAAAGAAGAGCCAAGAAGGGAAGTTGTCCAGCCATAGCTGGTTGACATCGAAGGGTCCTGAGGCCGCCAGCTGATGGGATGCATTATTTCCATCCCTTTTGGTAAAGGAGAAGGTGCAGCAAGAGAAGCTTTGGCACAACAAGCAGATTCTCCTGACGATGAAGCCAAAGGCCTGAAGTCCAGCGTCATTGTGGTTAATGGCATTGATAACCAAAAAGTAGTTCGACTCGATGTTGATATCAGCCCATCCACAGTCAACAGCAAGTGTCATCCCTGTAAGAATGGCACATGCCTTAGCAACAACAAGTTCTCATAAGGCATGATGTGGTTCATATTTTGATGCAATGATCTTCCCCAGATGATTTCGATCCAGGAGGCCGAGAGCAACAGGCCCATACTTGGCGAGAGAAGTGTCAACACTGAGCTTAAGACTCCCTTTATTGGGGGGGGGTGGGTCCAAAGAGGGTGACAGGAGGGGGTAACACCTAGAAAAAGGTGTTCATTATGGTCCTTCCAGCCCTCAATCCATGAATTGGGTCATTCAATCCAGAGCTCGGGGGGCTGATGGACATGGTGGAAAATTGAATCCTTGCACCGAACCCAAATGATCCAGGCTAGGGTGCAATGAGCACTTGAATTAGCTGATGAAAGAGAGGAACACCAGTGCATTAGAATATCACAGATGTCAGAGGAAATGTCTAGTGAAGCATTCGAAGCTGAGCCCCATTTATTCCAAATTTCCTTGGCTCCCAGGCAGTGCATGAGGTCATGCCAAGAAGTTTCAGAAATATTTAGGCAGAACGTGCATGAATCATCACTGGCCATATGTCACTAAACAAGGAGGCTCATGTTAGGAAGGGTGCCCGTGCACACCTTCCACCAAAATTTGCGTATTTTTGGGGGGACGTTGAGCTTCCAAAGCACTTTCCATGTGAAATATTATTATTTTAGATTATTACCTTGAGAAATTCAAAGTAATGGTTGATATAAAGGATCATAAATCCTTTCAAGCACTTTTGATGAAGTAAAATATTAGGGATGGTGAGGATAATGTAAACCCCCATCCTCTCTCTATGTATGTACACATTATAAAATAATAAACAAAGAATATTTCTCAATTGTCAATATGAGGACGAATAATTTAAATTGAACTATCATGGATATTGTTTTATTGGAAATTATTTGTGTTATTAACTTTTATTTAAAAATTTTAATTTATTAAATAGAAAAGGATATCTAAAAATAAATACCATGAATCAAAACCAATGCACCCATAATGTAAATCAAGGATGTGGTATGATTCACCAGAAAATAATGGTTTGTATTTTGAATCCAATGTAACTTATTTATGTCATATAAAAAACATAATTTTGTTAATTTTTTTATATACTGATTGATGAATTAGAATCCAAATCCACATCCATCCCATGTCATGTGTTATTCAAGGAGGTCCATATAGAGAAAAAACTATTAAATAATAGAGGAAAACACACACCAAGTATGAGAATCATGTGTATTAAGAGATAATATTAATTTTTTTCTTTATAATAGTATTACATAAAAATGAGAAAATAAAAGATATATTTTCATAAATAGAATCACTAAAAAAATTATTATCAAGTTTGGTTTGATGGACTAGTATATACAAAGGTGCCAAAGAGAACCCGAATTAGAATAATAACACTACATGATGACCCAAACCCCACTAGATTTAAGTCTACTTATTTCTATAAATATCCTACCATTCCAAAGGTAATAAATTTTTTCCTAATGGTTTTTGGTAAATGTCAATCAAATAACAACTGATAACTTCCTTATACTTAAATTATATTGGGTGAAATTGATTGTTATTTATATCTATATGCACCCATATATAACATTTCGGTGATGGGTATAGTGTAAAATATATAAAGAGAAATGATATATAATAAAAAACTCCCAAAATATCATATGTGAGTCTGAATTCAAGTAGACCATGAGCTGATCATTGAGATGCATATTCCACTTTATGATCTCGATGTTATCACAATCAAAATTGATATTGTAACATTCATAGCATGACCATTTAATATTATAAAGATACACAAAGATAATTTGGTATGAAATTTAAAATTATTTTCAATTGGAAAACCTTTTTCAATTTCTAAAAAAGATCTTGAAATGAGGTATGTTGTTACAGATGAATAAATATACGGAGAAATGAAAGGATAACTCAAAATAATCTAGTGGATCAATGATGTAACACCTCGATATTTTGTGAAATATTATTTTATAATAATTTAATAATTATATATATATTTTTTAACTTGTGAAACTATGTTTATCAAGGGTTACATGAAACACTAATTTTGTCTTTTTTTACATGCAACACTGAGCTTATCTTGAATTAAATGCAACACTGAGTTTAAATGAAACGTGACATATTATTATGAGATTTGTAACATAAACAATAGAATATCGGTTATAAATAAAAATAACTAAATTATGAATATTTATTTTTCCCATGTATATATAATTAATTATTTGGTAACCTATTAATTAGAAATGAAAATAAAATACTTTTGAAAATTCAGGTTAAAAAAATAATTTTGTATGAAAACAAATGTGTTCTACCTAAATAGAATAAAAAATACTTTTGTTGAATAATTTTAATGATATTAATATATAATATATTAAATACACTATTTAAAATTTGGCTTGTTTATTTTATAGACAAGAGATAATAATAAATCCAATTTTAAGCTTAAAAACTGTATTTAAAAAAAAAACAGTTTTGCCTCCTTTTTATAGTGGACTTATTTTAAAACTAATTTTTTAAACATTAATAAAATTAATATCAAAAAATTAAATTTATTTTTTTAATCTTAATTTATAAATTAACATTTGGTTATTTTTTGGCATTTTTCTAAAAAATTACTTTTTTGATGAATAGTAAAAAATACTAAATTTTAATTGAAAATGTTCTTTTAGCTTAGTTTATTTATAAAGTTAAATTATATTTTAAATTAATTTCAATGATGAATTATTTTAATTATTCATCCGTTCATCAATTTTATGAAATTCTAATCAATTTCAAATTGAATTTTGATTTAAAAATTTGTATTCTTTTGATATTTTCCTCTTTAAAAACTCGATTTCTCATAACCTGTACGGGGATTAATTATAAATTAATTTTTTCCACGTCTATGAATAGAATTTTGAAAAATTTATTCTATATTTGTAATGAAAATAATTAATATTATATAATAAGGTTAACTTAATTTTTTACCAAAATGAATAGTGAATCCAATAAAACGTAATTTCCATAGTAAGGGGAAATTGGGTTTGCTGATGGCTTAAACTAAAATGTTAATGGTAGAAACAACCTATAAACTTGTATGAACACTATTGGATAAAATATTTAGACCATTACCCCTATAATTTTTAGGAATTTTTCATTTTGGTCCCCTGTGAAATATGATGAATGTGGGAGAACTTATTTCTTTTAAAAAATACTAACTTTTTCCTCTCCCCCACATATAAAAGGCCTCTCCATCTCCTCTCTTCCATACCCCTTAAAAACTCTTTGGTTTGGAAAATAACTTACTAAATAACTTTAAAAATTCCATCACCTCATATTAGAAGCCTTATTTTCTAAAAAAATCCATCCTACGAAGGATTTTATTGAAACCTGAGGATGATACCCAATGAATATGTAACATTCACGAATGAGCGTATTTGATTTATTTCTTCCACCGCCCCCTTCAATTCATATTAATAAAATTTTATTTAAAAATCTAACTGTATTACTAATAAGAATAAATTTTTATGTTATTTTTATGACCAACAACCATCTACATTTCGATTAAATGGGTTATGAAGTCATCATTCATCCGTATGGTGAACAACCACCTCATGAAACGATGTCATTAATTTTTTCCATTACCACCCCCCAAGAATAGTTTCTATGATGAATTTATTATATTTATATTATATATAATGTATTTATTATTTAATTATGATTATTGAATTATTATATCACACATTTTTTAATACTATCTTTTTTGTGGGAATACGATGACATTGCTTGTGTGTACAGTGGACTATCGCCTCACGAAGCAATGTGATTTGTACATGCTTTACATGGAAGAAATTAATGATTAGATTAATGAATTTTTTTGATATATATGACATAAAAAAAATTAATGTGATAATTATGTATCACTTAATTTTCTTTCTTTCAATCTAATAAGAATATGAAAACATTGTTCATGTGTACATATCACTCATCGTCTCCATGAATGGTGTATTTCATTTTCTATCACTAATCTTTATTAATTACTATAAATACTAGATAATGAATATTTATATAATTTATATAATTTTTAATATTCTAGAGATGATGAAACCATGAACTATGTAAAATAACCAATAAATAACATGCTAAATCATATGTGAAAAACAAAGAAGTTATTGTCTGACACGTGACTTAAACATGGAATTTTTTATAAAAATGTAATAAAATGTAATAATAACTTAGTATATGGTATGATATATATGAATATGGTTATATAATATATTTATAATAAACTTATATTTATTATATAGGATTTTTATATTTTTTCAATGAAAGTTAAGACTTATGGTTAGGGATTTTCTTCTCACTTATATTTTTTGTGAGAAAAATTTTAAATTCACCTTATGATTATTTTTTATAGTGTGTATAATGGAAATGGATGTATTTTATGATTATTATACTCAATTATAATATTATTTACATATCCAACAAATTACCTCTCTTTCATGGTGTTTACGGCTTGAATGTTACCAAATCTATAAGTTTTTTTCCTAAATTTTTATTCTTTGAGATGTACATTATGTTAGGCACATATATTATTCATGATGTATATATATAGATCCTTTAATTTAATATCATGAATTTATTCGTCCTCATGATATTTTATGTTTCATTTTATGTTATTTCTTATTGGGTCTTAAAATTCAATGTTACCAATGTGGTAAGTGTTTTTTTATACAATATCATCATTTATCAAGATTATTTATGACTATGATTATAATGATGAATTATTTTGATATATCCCTCAATATACTCATGAATTTTATTATATTCTAGTTTTTCATGATACTTTAAAGTTATAATATCATTTTATACACTTTTTTACTTAATGTAATTTATAAAATGTTTTCATGAAAATCCCACATTAAGTCTATTTTCAGTCAAAAATATGTTGTCTTTAAAATCCATTTTATATTAAAAAAATAAAAATTGTTTTAATTATATTTAAAAGACACTTTTTCAACAAAATTAATATTAATATTCATTTCATTTCCCAAACAATTCAAATTTTTATTTTATCAAAAATATGACATGAATATTTGTTTAAAACATGCATATCCTAAAGAGTATTTCCCCCTATCATGATTTCTCAAGGATTTCAAGTTTCCCTTACATGTTTTCAAATCTGTTTTCAATGAAAATATTTTTACTATTATTTGTAAAATTTATATATTTTAAATAAATTATTTCGAATTGAAAATTATTTTGAAATTGTTTTATGTTTTAGAAACCATTTTCAATGAAAAAAATGATATTTTCATCAAGAAATATTTTAAATGGTTTTATATCATTATTTATCAATTTTCATGGTTATTTTCATTGAAAATCATTTTTAAAATATTTTATATTTTAAAAATTGATTTTTAAATAAAATTTATTTTCCTCATGAATCATTCCAAGTGATTTATCTTTCAAAATTATTCTCCATCTAAGATAACATCCTTTGATATAAATTATTATTTTCTAGGGATATGAACAAAATGGTCACATTCATATTATTTCTCAAAGTGGTTTATAATGTGAATATGTTTATGAAACTCATTTCTCTTCCATGGGTTATACGATCATAGAAATCTTACGAAACTCACTTATATACATAGGTTATTCTATGATGAAATTATGAAATGATTTTGAAACCTATATCTTTTCTATAGGTTGTGATTTGATAAAATATTTATGAAATAAAATTAATTTAATGTGTTATGATATGATGAATTTTTTATGATCTTATGGTACACATATGTGTTATTTTCATTATGTGATGGATGGGACCTATATATCCCTCTAATTAATTGGGTAAATATTTATATATCATGAGATATAAAATACTAGAATAGAGAGTGAACACAATTTAGTAAGGGAATTTTCCACTTTGATGTTATTGAGAGTGATCCTTAACTACTTTGATGGTTTGGGGAGTGAACACTTTCCAATATGATATCCTTGGCAGTGTGCCTTGATAAATATGCAAATTATTTTCTATGATTTTGTGTATTCTAAAAATTCCATTTCTTATTGAATATTATTCTCTCATGATTCATGTTCTTTGAATCCCTTATGACTCATGGCTTATGAAATGTGAATATTTTTGTTATTATTCAAGATTATGATATTTTATATATAGGATATGATTTTCAAATATTATGATCATGTTTGCATACCCTTACGCTCTTGTTATGCTTAAATATCTCCATTTTTTCCTTAGTGATAATCTGATCTGACCCTTTCTTATGTTTTCTTTCCCCAGGTTATGAAGATATGTATTATGTATGATATGTCTAAGAAGTGTTTTATTCATGAAGATCATTGTGGGAGATGATGTAGTTCACTTAAGAACCATTTTTTGTGTTTCCTATTTTCCAAAGGCACTAAACTATTATGGTCCTCACATGTGTACTTTCTTAATGTATAGAATATCCATCTAAAAATATAAAATATCCATATATATAAACCTTGTATTTCTATAATCCAAGAAATCAAAATGAAATTTTGAAAGTTCCTTTGTCCAACCAATTCCACTACCACAATTTTTAACATTAAAAATTCTTGTATATAAAACACTCAAAGATAAAAATATAGCATACATTGAATTTTAATAAAAAATGTTTGTAGAGGTCAATATAGACACGATTTCCCTTGACAGTATAATTGAAATTCTCAAGCATTTATGGCTAGGAATCTCAATTGTAAATATATTCATGAGGTAAATTTTACTAATTTGTTTGTTCCATAATTGTTCTATTAGGTCAATTACAGTTAAAAATTATTTATATTAGTGAAATGTTTCAATATCACAATGATATAAATGGAAATCCCTATGAATAATATTTTTTATTTATTAAACTTTATATCCTTTATACAAGAAAAAACTCATTGGATAAAGACTAAACTGAAAAAATAGATAAAGTAGCTACATCAATTGAAAAGAAAATAACAAATGATTGGATCTTTGAAGAACATTTGTGATGATTTTTTAACAATGATTTTTATTTTTTAAAAACAAATATTTTATAAAATAATGTTTTTGTAAAATTGGTGAATGTTTCTGAATGTTCTAACACAAACACAAAAAGGAAGAAAAGTTTTGTTTTTGTAAATTTTGTTTTTTGGATGGAGATTATTAGAATGAACAGAATAAGAAATTGATGTTTTTATAAAGAATAATTATGATAGTGTTTAAAATATATTGATTATATGTACCATCGTAATTAGATTCATTGAACACATTTTTTGATTGAATGTTTGGGGAAGCTATAAAAAAATCATAGTGGTTTTTATGCTTGGAAAGTATGTTTGAAGGGAATCATGAAATAGAAATTTCATTACCTTATAACATGAACCCATTAAATTATTTTTCAATCTTGGTGTACTCATAAATCATGAAACATAATCATGGTAAAAATTTTCGAAGAAATAAATTAATTGTAACGTTTTCATCAGTTCTTTAAATCAAGACAAATATTTCATCACTTCCACAATACACGACAATTTTTTAAAATGAATTTTGAAACCAGTAAGTCATCATAAGAAGAACATAATATTATTGAAATAGATAATCATGATTAAAAAGTGGATGAATTATGAAGTTTTAATTCTGTTAGAGTTATTGATAAAATTCATCCTCAGATCAGGAACTGTAGGGTCAATAGAAAAAATCAAAAATATTTTATGTTTCTAAAGTGGGATAAGAATTATTGGAAAACAAGTATTGCTAATTCATCAGATTCTTATTGACACTGATCTATTAGAGTGATAAAGAGACTGATCTAACAGATGAATGATGAAATTGATAGTTCATCAAACGCAGACTGCAGAAGTTGTTAACAATTGAACAAAAGGTTAAATGATGCAGAAAAAATTAAAAATATTTTCAATAAGTCTTGAAGTTGATGTTAAAGTGTATCAGGGAGGTGTTAATTTCTTTAGAAATTAAAATTATGTTTATAAAAAAAGAAAATGGACATAAATCTAAAGTAGTTTCAACAATGATTAGTGTATAATGGTTTCTATGTTTCATGTTTAGTAGTTAATACTGAGCATCATAATGAGCAGTATTCAGTCTTACATGTTTTTTCATCATTATGAATAATTATTAGAACATTATAATGTGAATTTTTTCTTAGTGGTCATGAATCATCGATAAGGTTCTATAGTAGTTGAAGTGGTCAAACAAGAAGTTGAAATATGAGGAAATTTTAGAGGTTTTTGAATTTGATTCAGTAGGAAAGGTTTTTCAATTTCCTACCTTTTATATTATAGGATGCCTATAAATATATTCATAGTAAATTCATACATAGAAACCTTTTATATGACCAGAAAAGGTGAAGATCAACAAAATTCATGTCAGGGTTATATTTCTAGACTAAGACCTCCTTACAAGGTTGGGCATCTGAATGTTTTTTTACCAGACTACGGATGATTAGACAGAGAAATTAAGTAGAGTTTGAGTAATGAATATTGAGAAAGGGTTCATTGTACTACATCCATCAAATGGAAAAACATCCCCATTATGCTGAGATAATTGGACCCAACCACAATGCACTGGGGATTCCTGACATAGAATTTGTGGAGTAGTGTGAACAAAGTATTTATTATTATTTTGGCACAATTGTTTGTAATAAAACATTTTAAATATATGAGAGTCAGTATAGTATTTCTTCTAACGAGATAGATAGAGTCTAAATATATTTGGAACAAGGTGTATTCACTTATTTATAAAAATGTATTTCCATATCCCCACAAGTGTGTCTATGGAAAGGATGTAGGTTCTGTCACTGAGACCGAACCTTGTAAATCACTTGATCTATAATTCATTTCATACATTCTCATCAATGAGTATTTACTAAAATATGATAACATAATTAACGTTAAATTTTTGCAGGGTTTATGTTTCTAAATGTGTTGAAACTCATAAAAATTATACAACTTATTCAACCCACTTCTAAGTTGTTATTCGATCCCTTATAACATTAGTTGGTATCAAAGGAAAGGGTCCCTTGTTGAGTCAATATAATTGATAATCTCATTTATATCAACAATAGAGGACTTCCTATGTTTGATGGTAAGAATAAATATGGATGGAAGAACATGATTATTCCATATCTCTTATCTCTGTGCCTAGAAGTTGTTGATACTTCTAAAGTTGGTTTTCCACCTATTGATAGACATGACCCTATGTCATTTGCTGATAAGAGAAATATTGATGTTGATGGAAAGGATAGAAATTATATCCTTACGTATCTATTATAAAATTAGTATATGAAGTTTATGGTCCTCAAAACTACAAATTCTATGTGGTACATGCATGAAAGTATATTCGAATGGAATACTAAAGTAATCGTATAAAAGCTACAAATCTGGCATAAAAATTATGTAGACATAAGAGAGAGATATGAAGAAACTATTGATATGTACTTTACTAGAGTAACTAAAATTGTTTACAATATCAAAGGATTTAGATATGTCTTTGAAGATTCTAAAATTATGAATAAATATATGAAAATTTTTGGGACATGTTTGAATCCAAAATTTATGTTATAGAAGATAAAGATGATTTATCTATTGATGAGTTGCATAAATTTCTTGTTCCTTATAAAATGATAAAATCTATAATGATAAAAAATAATATGAAATATGTAATTGATTTTGAAGTGATGATAAAAAAATTCAATATATTAATGATGTTTATCCTCATGACTCCTAATATAAATAGGATGATGAGTTGAATAAAAAAATCATGTCTCTTATATCAAAAAACTATTTAAGAGGAAGTGGAATGTATGGAGGTAAAATTCATATCAAATGTTTTGAGTGTGGTTGAATCAGAAAATTTTCACTGAATTTCCCCAAGAAGAATATTGGAGAATATGGAGATGATTCTAATGAAAACCGTCAATGGAAGAAGTGGAACAGACTTTATAATGATTAAAAGTAATCCAGAAATTTTAAGAAGAAAATTAATGGGGATAGAAAAGGTATTCTGAGAAAGAAATATGAATCTAACTCAAATAATAACTATTATCTAGTGGGTGAAAGTTCAAAAAAAAATTCAGAACATTCATTGAAAATATTGAGAAAAAAATTAGATTGTGAAGAAAAATAAGGAGGTGAAGAATATTTTAGATAATATCCACTCAGAATAAAAATTATTTTATCTCTTAAGAAAAACCGATCTCTCATGAAAGAAATAAGAATGATAAATAAATATAGTGGAAGAGTTGTTGTTGGTGATAAGGATATTGTCAATAATGTAGAAGAATAAATCTAGGAGATATTAATTTATAACCATAAAATTTTTGAATAGGGAATGATAGTTGAAGATCATATTTTGAAGTTGGATTCCATGTAATTAGAGGTAAAAAAGTCTCAATAAAAACTTCCTGAGGTTGAAAAAACCTTAATAAAGATTAATGAAAACATCAATAATTCTTAAGATGTAAAAGTTAATAATTTTGAAGTTGCTGAGAGATATCAAATCAAGAATCATGTGAAATCCACACCCATTAAAAATTAGGTTTCATCTAATTTTTCTAACATTTAAGGTTCTAGAAAAAGGGTTGGGAAATCTTGGATGGAAAAAGGATATGAGAAACCTATTTGATCTACAAAATATGAACACTCAATCCAGAGAGAAAATGGTCCATATCCATAGATTATTAGAGTAGAATAAAATTATCAACCTCAACACAGTTTTTAAAAATAAAGATCTTAATTCCATATAAATTCAATATTTGAATCATTTTTGTTGGTTCTATAAAACCTATGGGCAAAGGGCTTAGAATTTTTGACATAACTTATCTCTACCTGGAATAATATTTGATAAGAGTAGAATAAATACTAAAAGTAAAGTGAGTAACTTTCCTAACATATAGAAAGTTGAAAAAGTTAATTCTCAACATGTTAAAAACATTACAATGAAGAATTAGTTTGACTGTCTAGAATAATTATGTAAACAATGTGATAAACCATGTCATTTTTGAAGGAATATATGAATACTCATATATGATATGTTTTTTACACTACCACAAAACAGTTTTTCGCAGTGCCCCCTTTTATCAGCGCTAAAGAAAAAGTGCTGATAAAGGGGGGTCCCTTTATTAGCGCTCAAAAAAGCGCTGATAAAGGGTGCCTTTATCTACACTTTTTTTAGCGTTGATAAAGGGACCCCCCTTTATCAGCGCTTTCATTAGCGCTCATAAAGGCCCCCCTTTATCAGCGCTTGTTTAGTAGTGCTGATAAAGGGGGGGCCTTTATCAACGCTTTTTTTAAAAGTGCTGATAAATGGTCGGCTTCAAAAAAAATTTAAAAAATATATTAATATATTAATATATAAATATAGTTATATTGTTATATAAATATAATATATAATTTTTAAATATATTTTAGATAATTATAAATGTACATTTACACTTATTATAATTAATATATAAGATATTTTGTGAAAATGACTTCATAAAAAATTAAAAACATATTTTTAATTAATAATTTGATAATCATTATGGAGTAATAGTAATTTAATTACAATTTGAGGACTAAAAAAATTAAAAAAATTAAAAAAAATCCAAAATATGTTGAAAACGCAACTCAAACTTCAAACGGCCATAACTTTTGATCCGGGTGTCCGTTTGAGCTCTACCACATATCAAATCGAAGCCTGTGACGAGCTCTACATCGTTGTGACCTGAGGGAACCTTGGTCAGGCGATTATCGAGGCCAAAAGTGGACCATAAGGCCTCCAAAACTGAGTTTTAAGTCAGGGTTCCCCGATTTTTTAACATTTTGTGGATTTTTACCCTCGTTTAATGGGGTATTATTGGATTTTTTTGGTGGGGTATGAATTTATTCCAAGGTATTACATTCATATTGATATTATTTCTTTGAAATTTCATAATTTTTTATAATGCACTACTATTTATAATCAAATATATAACAATATATTCATTTTTTTTAAATATTCACACCTAAAAATTTAATTATAAATATAAATAATAAAATAAATTTACATATAAAATATATTAGCTTTATCTAAATAATAACTAACATCCATTTTATTTAAAATACCAATATATGAATATTTATATACCTATATATTAATCTAACTATATAAATATATATTAATCTAACTATATATATATATTAATCTAATAACTATATATATATTAATATAACTACATATATATATATATATTAGTATTACTATAAATATATATGTTAATATCACCATAAATATATATATTAATATCACTATATATATTTTAATATAACTATATAACTATATAAATATATATTCATATAACTATATATATGTTAATATAACTAAATATATATATATATATATTAATATAAATATATATATTACTATACGAATAAATATAACTAAATATATATATATATAGATATAGATATATATTAATACCACTATATATATATATTAATATTACTATATATATTATAATATAACTATATATATATATATTAATATAAATATATATTACTATACGAATAAATATAACTAAATATATAAATAAATATATATATAAAGATATCATGAATTGGAAAGAAAATCAAAATAGAGTAGTGGTAAGGGTTTAGGCGCGCAGGGGGGAGGTCTTGAGTTCAAATCCTGGTGGAGGCAGGGGTGCGCACGCATGGGAAATATTTGAGCAAGCGCTATTAAAGGCTGGAGGGGGGTGCGTTGGGTGCTTTATAGGGGCTGAAAAGAACTGTAAAGGGGGGGGGGGGCTTCAAGCTCTATAAAATCCCCCTCGATTGGTAGTATTTTTTAATTTTTTTTTAATTTTTTTTAAATTTTTTAAAAAAATTTCACTTTTATCGGCGCTTTTTTAAAAGCACTTATAAAAGGGTCCTTTGTCAGCGCTGATAAAGGAAGCGCTGATATAGGACCCCTTTATCAGCGCTAAAAAAAGAACTGATAAAGGGGTACTTTTATCAGCGCTTTTTTTAGCGCTGATAAAGGGGTCCTATATCAGTGCTTTTTAGAGTGCTGATAAAGGGGACCCCCCTTTATCTACGCTAGCTTTATCAGCGCTTTTCTAGCACTGATAAAGTCCATGTTTGTAGTAGTGTTATGAATGAAAATAAAAGGAATTATAATAGAATAATGTTTAATAAAGAGCCTTTATTATTGATTCTACCTTGAAAGAAAATAAAAAACATCAAAACATGAATAATTTATAGTGGTTTTCCTTCACACATGAAAGGTTATTTAAAAATCATGAAACATGTTGAAAATCAGGATGGGGGTGATGTTACCTTGGGAATGATAGTTCTAAAAAAATAGAGGAATCATAATTGCTGATATTGAAGTTGTAAAGTTAAAATCTAAGTAATTATTATATTTTGATGGACTAAAACAAAACATAAATAGTTTAAGTCAACCTTTTGATGATGGTGAAGAAGTGATAATTAGAAAATATTCTTATGTTATCAGAAGTGTGAAAGATGGATTTTTTTTACAAAATTATAAAGAACTAGTGGAAATCTCATATAAATAAAAGAATTTAGCAATTGTTGTTACCTATGCATTGAATATGAAAATAAATTTTGGAACCAAATACTTGTCCACCTTTGGTAGAAAAGTATGAAAAAATTCTATATTTGATGTTGTTCGAAACTTTCCTGAATTGAAAACAAGAGAATAAGATGTTTTTGTAACTTGTTAGAAAGTTAAGATAACTAACATAAGTCACAAGAGAGTTGATATTCAGTCTTCCAAACCTCTTGAACTTATACATTCAGATTTATGTGGGCTGGTGAGACATTACTCAACAAAATATGATTGTTAATTTATCAATTTTGTTAATGACTTCACTCATATGAAAAAAACATGTTTATGAAACACAAGTTAGAGGCTGTAGAAATGTTTAGATTCATCAGAAAAGAAGTTGAGAAAGAAATGGGGGTTTATATAAAGAATATGAGAATAGATAATGGAATAGAGTTTCATTGTAATATGTTTGAAACATAACTGAGAATGTATGGAATGAAACATCAATACAGTTCTCTATACACCCCATAAAAAAGGAGTACGAAAAAATAAAAATAAATTTTTTGCTGAATTTGGAAGGAACATGTTTGCAGAATTCAAACATTCAAACTTTTATTAGAGATAAGCTGTTAGTACTATTATACATGTTTAAAATAGATATTTTTTGAGACTGGATTGAAACATCACATTTTATATAATCTGGAATAAAAAACCCTTCTTTAAAATACTTTAAAGTTTTTCGAAGTCCATTTGTACATAAATTAAAAAATCCTGATCTCAGAATGTTTGATGAGAAAGCTGAGGAAATGACATTTATGGGTTATTCACCCAATGGAAGAAGCTATAAGTGTTGGAGAAAATATTTAAAAAATATGGCTTACTCATGTGATGTGAAAGCTATTGAAAATAAAAACTCCTTAAAAAAAGTTTCTAAGACTTTTTAGGAAGATAAACTAATGTTTTCCAATGTAAGTGAGAGTGATACACAACAGACTTATCAAGATTGAAAAGAATTGTGAGATTATGAAGTGGAATATTGAAGAGAAATAATGAAAATTCATACCTTAAAAATCAAATTGAGACTGAAAATATTCTTGGGAATCATAATAATCTTGTTTATACCATACGAATGTTTAGATTAGAAATTCAAACTTCACTTATTTCAAAAGTTGAATCATTATCAGTATTATAAGATATTCAACATGGATAATGGGTGAATTATAATAATGGAGAGTTTGATAAAATTGATAAAAATGAAGCAAGGGAACTTGTACCACTTTTGAAAGGTAAATATGTTTTTGGAACAAAGTTCTTTTATAGAAACATGTTGAATGAATATAGATAAGTTTCATGAAATAAACTAAGGCTTGTTTGTAAAGGTTAGGCATGGGTATAATATGTGGATTTTAATGAAACCTTTTCCCTGGTTGGAAGTTTAGTAAATATTTGAATTTCTCTATCAGTGGATACTCACCAAAACTACAAAGTGTATCATATGGATGGAAATTTATCTTCTCAGAATGGTGAGATTGAAAAAGAACATTACATTGAGAAACCATCTGGGTTTTTAATTCGTGAAGATGAAAAAAACTTTTTTAATTGAAGAAAGATTTGTAAGGGTTGAAATAAGCCCCATGTTATTGTTATTAATAACTCTATATTTGTTTGATAATGATGTGTATTTATAAAATAAAAGTTCTTAATAACTTATATGTGAAATAAGTTAACAATAAAACCCTAATAATGATCATGTATATGGATGGAAAATTCTTTTCTGGGGATGAAGAAATTTTTTGTAATCAATTTTCTAAAGAAATAATGAAGAATTTTAAGATTTCAATGTCTGGAGAATTAACTTTCTTCCTTGGTTTACAAGTTCAACAAAAGAAGAAATACATTTTTTCTATCTCAGGAAAAATATTCCTTGGAATTGTGACAAAAGATTGGTATGGAATTATCCAAAGAAGTTTTTACTCTAATTTTAGTTGGGATAAAGATGAGTAAGGATGAATCTAAAAAAAGTTTGAACATGAAATATTTTCAAAAGATAATATGATGTTTCGTTAAACTCATATCCTCAAGAACTGATATCTTATATGTTGTAACTCTGTGTTCCAGGTATTCATGTAATCCAAAAGAATCTCATTTGACGGCAGTAATGATAATTTTAAGATATTTCAAATGAACAAATTAACATGGGATTTTATAAAAAAGAATTTTTGAAATTAACATTCATGGATATAATGATGTTGATTGGGATGGATATTATAATGATAGAAAATTTACTTTTAGAGGAAAAGTTTTCTTGGGAGAATGTTGTGTGAGTTGGCATAGTATGAAACAATGTTTCGTAACATTGAGCATAGTATAATCAGAATATGTTGTAGCTACTCAGAGATTTACTCATATATTATGGATGAATGTTTAGCTAGAAGGCTTGAAAGTGGATTTTTATAAACCATTAAAGATACATTGTGATAATCAAGGTACAATTCATTAGTCTAAAAATATTTTCCAAAATTCAAAATAAAATAATTGATATAGAGTTTCAATTTATAAAAGAGAATGTTTCTACTAGAGATATTATGCTGGAATATAATTCAATAAAGTATCAAATTGATGATATCTTTATAGATTCTATGTCTGATGAGAGATTTTCAGAATTGAGGCTGCAACTTTATGTTCATCCTCCTCCAATGACTTCCTAAAAACTCATTAGGAAGTAACGCACTATGATTTAGATTATTTTGACATAGGGGAAGATAAAGTAATTTTTTTTTAATTTTTATTAAGTATTTACTTATCTTTCATTTATGAATTTTTGCTGTGGTTATCAAATAATAGTGGAGAAAACAATCGAGGGTAAGGGAAAAAGAAAAGTGAGAAAATATAAAAGTGAGGAAAGTTTATCTTTACATGGTAGAATTTTTTTTATCACTAAGGGATATAATTCCTTAAAAAAATTACATTATCCAGTAGTGTGGTTTCATGAAAATCCCTTTTTATAAATGAATGTTTTGGAAAAACTTGAAAAGTTTTAGTTATTTCAAAAATTTGAATAGTTATAAATTTCTAAGAGTTGAAAAATTTGTAAAATTTTTTTTTAAAAAAAATCCAATGGAGGAGATTGAGGAAACATTATGATGGTTTGTTTGTAATAAAGTTTTTTATTTTCTAACAAATAATCATTGTGAATTTTTTTTTTAGAATAGGTGAATGTTTCGGAATATTTGAACCCAAACACAAAAAGTAAGTAATGTTATATTATTGAGAAATTTGTTTTTCAGACATAGAGTATCAAGCTAAATACAACCAAACACTGTAGTTGTTAAAAAGATGAATGCTTATAGTTTTGAAACATATTTTATTGGACGCACCATTAGTCTCATATTCATTGAACTCAGTGTTTGTTAGAATGTCAAGAGAATTATTGAAAGAAAGTCAGAGTGGTTTTGATGCCTGAAAACTATGTCCAAATTGAATAAATAATTATAAATATATTTACATTATAACCTAAAGATAGATGATGATTTAATGATCTTGGAGTTCTAATAAATCATGAAATTTTCTAATGATAAAATCTATTAATGAAATGGAGGAATAATAATGATTTCAATGATTATTGAAATCAATATGAAGATCGCATCGACTGAAGAAAACAAGAAAATGTTTTAAAATAAATCTTGACACCAAAATTTCATCATAATAAAAAGTGGATCGTAATGAAAAAGATCATCATGATGAGAAAGTGAAAAAATGATAAAGTTTGTATGTCTTTTAGATCCACTATGAGAAGTCACCCTCAGATCAGGAACAGTTGGGTCAAGAGAAAAAGAACAAATGTTTTGTTTGTTTCTCAAGTGCGTTAAGAATCATCGGACAAGAAGTAATATGGATTCATAATACTGTCACTGACATCAATATATTAGAGTTACACACACACTGATCTTATAGGTGAAGGATGACATAGATAGGTCATCAGTCAAAGAATAAGGAAGTTGTGAACAATTAGAGAAAAGGTTAAATAATGGGAATTAATTGTCAAAATATTGTCAAGAAGTATTGAAGTTGATGTTTAAGTTTTTATGAGAGATGTTGATATCATTAATGGTTTCAATGATGTTTATGGGAAAATAAAATTGACATAGTTATAACAAAGTTTCAATAATGTTTAAGGAATAATGGTATCAAAGCTTCATGTCTTTCAGTATATACTAAGTATTACAATGACGTTTCTTCAGTAATACATTTGTCTTCATTGTAATGAAGAATAATCAAAAAAGACTAATTTGATTTTTTTCGAGAATTTGAGAAGTATCATGAATTTTTATAAGAGTTGAAGTGGTCAAACATGACGTTCAAATATGATTGAATTTCAGAGGTTTTTGAATTTTAGTAAGTGGGGATTTATTTATTATGTTTTCCATATTTTCTATCATAGGTTTCATATAAATAGATGCATAGTACATTCATACTTTTCAACCTTTTATGTGAGAAGAAAAGGTGGGGTGATACAAAATTCCTGGCAGAGTTATCTTTTCAGACTGAGACCTCATTAGAAGGGCAGACATCTGAATGTTTTGTTTGCTGGACCGAGGAAGATCAAATTGATAAATTGATATGAATTTGAGTAATTAAAATTGAGAATGAGTTCATGGTGCTAGATCTATTAGAATGAATTCATTGGACTGATTCCATCAAACCCAGCCCCATCGGATAGATAAAATTAGATCTAGCCACATTGGACTGAGGATTCCAGATAGAGTATTTGTGGAGAAGTTTGAAAAAAGTATTTATTCTTTTGTTTTGGATTATTTATTTATATGGAAACATTGTAAACTAATGGGAGACAGTATAATAATTCCTATCAGGATATATAAGGTGTCTAATGGGAGTTATAACAGGTTTTATTCAATTATTCATAATAGTGAATTTTTATAGACCTACAGGAGAGGCTATGGTAAGGATGTAGGTTCTCACACTAAGTATAAACCTTGTAAATATTGTGTGATTCTATTTCTTTAATACATTTTCATGTATGATTATTTACAAAAATATGATTAGGTGATTATATTTAACAGGTTATAGGTGTTATGTTTCAGAAAATGTTGAAACTTATAAAAATTATGCAACTGATTCAACCCACCCTTCTCAGTTGTTATTCAATCATTTGGAACATCACTCTTCTTGATTACTACAATATATGGATAAAAATCTACAATATAATCATATAAAATATATCTTCATTTCTTTTATCACTTATTCCTTTCTTAGGGAGAACTGGATACTCATTATAGTCATTTGGATACTCCAAAGGTTTTTTTGATCCAAAGCTAATATTTTCATCAAATAGACCACATAAGTAGTCCATTGTGATTTTTTAATACACTATAGTAAACATTTTATAGATAAAACTAAAATTATATGTTTTATGTTATGTTTTAATTGGAATCTTAGTATGACATGATCATCTATAAATTTTTACAAAATCATGGTCTGAGGATAGTGATTGAGCACAAGAAGCCTTTAGATTTACACACATCAATAAAAATTTTGGTATATATAATAATATTTCTCTATCAAAACACATATCATAACAAATTAATTATTTTTCTTAGTGTTTATGATGTGTATAAAAAAATTCATTGATATTGGATATTACATTTCTAAATTTATGAAAGATATAACATTCTATCAAGAAACTATCATCCCTAAAGAGGTTTTTCTGAAGGTAATAACTATTTAATTTCATATATTTATTAATCATTTGTTTTATATATTTTTCCATTACAATCCTGATTTTTTACTGTCTACGTATTCAAAAGAAGAAGTATATTTGTTTTGAACTGAGTGAGAAGAGTACATGATATCAATAATTTTTCATAATTCATGAAGAGGTGATTTATTATTACGTTTGAAATTATGTTTTTATTTCATAGAGATCCTGATGAGTAGATAATCATTATTGAATATATTTTTTCACCTTAAAATTGTTATTAAAGTAACGAATCACCTAAAATATGTTAAAATTGAGAAAATAAGTTAATATTGATCTATTCCATTAAGGGAAATATCCGTGGGACAATTTTGACTTGTAGGAATTAACTATGTGTCAATTTTATGCCCACATTGCTCTGTATGATCCATAGTACCATTTAACCTTTCTTATTTATTAAAATGTCCTATCACTAATTAAAGGATCAAAACTGAGAAAATGAACTTAAATTGATATGAAAACATACACTGATAATACTCAATTTATTTTTGATATATATTAATCAATCGACCATCAATCTGATGCTTTAATTACTTTAAATGATCAAATGTACAATTTCACTTGTGTATTTTTATTAAAATTATATATCACCCATCAAGTGGTCAAAACTGGGAAAAATACCTCAAATTGACATGAAAACTCGGGAAAATGATCTTTGGGTCAATTAATATCTATAGGAATCAATTGATCGTAAATTCGATGCTTTGATTGCTCAGTATTATCTAATGTAAAATTTCTAATTTGCATTTTTATTAAAATTATATATCACCCGTCAAGTGGTAAAAAAGAAGAAGGGAGGATTATATTGGAATAGAAATGTAGGTCAATGATCCTTAAATCATATATAATATGTATTAATCAACCAAGAATCAATTTGATTCCTAGATTTTATGATGTGAGGGAAAATATGAATTTAAATTGTTAACCCTTATTAATAAACAACAGAACACATGAGTATGGGTCAAAACAGACTAAAAAGGTTTGGATTGGTGTAAAAAAACTAAGACAAAAATTTGAATGTCATTTCGGATCTATAGGTATTAAACACACATATATCCAATACCAAGATTTCTGGATATGTTTGAAAGTTTTGTTTGACCTCTATATTGTTATTAAAGTCCCAGGTCACATAAACAGGGTCAAAACTGAGAAAAGTAGTTTGAATTACATGACAACATAGAAGGACAATCCTAGAATTATTTTTGATAAGTAAGAATTAACCAAACATTATTCTAATTACCAGTTTTCTTGATATGATCAAATGTAGCATTTCACCTTGCTATTTCTTATAAAGTGACATTACACTGATCAAGGGGTTGAAACCTATAAGATGAGTTTATATTGATGTGAAAACTTAGTAAAACGATCCCCAAATCATTTTTGATCTGTACTAATCAACCACACGACACTCTAATGCTTATATTTATCAATATGATAGAAAGTATGATTTCATATTATTAATAGGTATTAATTTATGTTATATAACATGTGTATGGGGAATAACCATGTAAAAAATCTCTGATTGGTGTGAAAACATAGAAAAGAAATCTTTGAGTCACTTATAAATTGTGAGAATCAACTAAAAATTAATCTGATTCCCAAATTGGTCGATATGATTGAATGTGTTATTTTACCTTCATATTGTTATTAAATTAACAAATCACCTAAAAGGATTCAAAACCAAGAATGTGTTTTTTGATCAAAAGTGAGGTTTTGTAATTTTTCATGGATTATATAACATTACAATTTATTTTGTTTTTATTTTTTATTTTTTATCATTAAAAAGAATAGATTTTATTATAGACACATGATTTTTTATGAGGTTCGGTTGATTGTTGGAGAAAACATCTTTAGGATTTATTTCTGTATTGGTAGTAATTATTTCTGATTGTAATTAAATTTTAGATCAGTATAATTGTATTGTTTTAAAATTCCTTAATTTAGTATTGGAATATAAATGATGGTACAATGTATATTTAACAATAGTGAAATTTAATTATTTATTTATGATTAATGATGATGGAATGTAATTGTTTTTTGTTATGTCTTAGGGTTGACACATGTAGATTGTAATAACTCATAAACACATATTAAGGTTTTATCACCACATGTTTTAATGGTGATAAATTCACTCCTTGTATGCATAAAAAATGCTATAAAATCTCTATTTATTAGGTTTCTCATTATCAATGATATTGAGCTCTGATGGATGAGATGTTTATCAAAAAGAAATTATCTATGATAAAAGGTTATTTATTCTTCATGTCTTATATATTCAATTATTTTTTAGTGTTGAAAATGCCAATTGAGAGTGCTATTAATGATAATTTTTGTAGTAGTTTTTTATCACTTTTATCTTAGAGCTGAAAAAATTCATTGACCTTTATCAACAAAAATTTTATTATAATTATTTATGGTTGATAATTTTTATTAACAATTTTAAAGATATGGTCTATAATAGTGTGTAGAATTGAAGAGTAATGAAATAACTGAGAAAATAAATGGTTAGATTGGGACAAAGTAAATCGATTTTAATTAGTGTTCTATCTAAATCGTACATACCAATGACATAAATCAACATTCTTTTTCCAAAATTCAAAATTCAAATTTTATTTTTAATACAATAATCCAAATTTAGGTGATATTAATTTCTTATTAAAAATATTTAAATGTAAAGTTTTCAAAAAAATAATTTTAAAAAATTGAGAATCAAAAATTGAAAAAAATACCTAGTTTTCTATATAAATGATTTTAACTTTTCCAAAAAAATAAAATTTAATTTTTAAAATATAATGTTTACTCTAATTTTCTAAAAATAATAAAAAAATATTTCTTATTAAAAAATGTTTAAAATTTACAACTAAGCATATTTTTTATTATTATGAAAAATGAACATTTTATAGATAGAATAAATGTTTTTTTAATTCAATAAATAACATGAAATTTAAATTTTATTCTTTTCTCTAATGACATAACTAAAGGTTCATTTTAATAATTAATAAAATAAATAAAAACATATATTATATATTGAATTATTTATCAAAAAACTAATAAAAAACAAAAACAAACTGTTTTAATTACCCCACATAGGCAGCTATGCTAGTAGGGTGTTAGGGGTTTGGGGTGGCGGTTGTGGGGTCAAGTCCCGGAGAAGGTTTATTTCATTGCATACTTTGTAATAAAAATATTAAAAAAATGTTTTAGAAAAATTATTATCAAAAAATATTCACAAAATATATGTTGTGTGTTTTCAGTGAAATGAATAACGAAACAATATTACATATAAATAAATGAAAATACAAGATATCCTAAAAAATGATAAAAACAACACCATAATTAAATTTAAAAATTTAATGTAACAAAACATAATATAAAAAAAAATAGAATACATTATGTGATCTTTCTTCTTATAATAATAACTTTATCTAAAAAAATTTATAACCACTAGATTGATATATGTTATTTTCCACATTCATGAAATAGTTAAAACTAAACATGCATTATAACTTATTTTTAATAAATATATTATAGTTAATTAGATAAAATGGATAAATAAAACCAAAATAAATTTTGAATCATTTTTTATAAACATTACGTATAACATTATTTTTATTAATTTTAATTAAATTTCACACTTCAAAAAATAAAAAATATGAAACTGAAATTTAAAAAAATTAGAAATGGAGAAGAGAATGCAACGTCAAATTTGACCTTGCACGTAGGATGTGACATTCAATTATCCATATGTGAAAATTGAGTCAACCCGACCATTCAACCTTTCCTCCACAAAAATATTATCTCATTAATACATGATCTATGGCCAGATAATATTGTATGACATGAAACATATGATACAAGCTATCAGGGGTAAGGGATCATAGGGGTGTGAAATCACCCCTAAACTGAGCTCGACCATGAGGGGTCAGGCTAGCCTGCACAATGTCGCAGTTCGACACAACCAGCACCCCGAGAAGACATGTTTTTTTAAATAAATTAAAATTAAAATAACCAATTTAATTTATTATGAAATAAATATATATTTATAGATAAAATTGAATGATAACATGTGAAATTTTTGGACCTGTTAGTTTAGATGTAGTCTTGGTTCCCAATAATATGGAGTTTGAGTCTCCCCTACTGCATGTTTTCCAGGATTTTTTGGATTTTTTTCATGTTTGATTGGGTCAGATGGGTATACTTCAGCCTGTGAGTCAGGATTTCGGGTTGGGATTGACCTAAAATATAAAGTGTTAACCCTAGTTGAACCACCCATATCCCCACACTCTATTGGGATCGATCGTCTTGTTGGATCAGGTGGTCTTTGTTGGAGTTGGTTCCCTAAAACCAACGTCTATGTACTTTATGATAAACATGTATTCATTTTTTTGAATATTAATAAACTACTTATGACATCTTGATTGTTATTATTCATGACATAGTATGTAATAATTTACTAAGAGTAGCTATCAAACTAAAAGGTCATAGCAGTTCCTTGCTAGGGCGAGAACCTAAAAGTGATTTGAAACTATTCTTGAATATATGTACTATGCCATAAGACAACATTACACTACTACTCATATGCCATTTAACAACATGATAAATGGATTTTAACAACACTAAAAATGAACTGTTTATTGCATTGATGATAAAGGGGGGGTCCCTTTATTGGCGATAAAAAATAGATTATAAAGGGGGTACTTTATACGCACAAAAAACTACTGGTAAATGCCACCCTTTATCAGCACTTTAAATAGTGTTGATAAAGGGATAAATTTATCAGTGATCAAAATTTCACTAATAAAGGGCTAGTTGGCTGTAAGGTGTTGTTAATATAACAACACACCCAACCAACAAAAACCTGTAGCTATATATAACACACCCAACAAACAATGCTATATACATTTAACTGACATCATAAATACAAAATATCCATCCATGGAATATAATAAAAAACCCTGCTATATATATTTCAAACAATGTTTTATATAATTAAATTTATAATTTTCCAATAAAAAGTTAAATATAATTATGGATTCATCTTTTGATGCCCGTGATCCCCTCTCAGAAATATCTGCCCGTGGTATTAGTTTATGAACAAATCATCCCAACTCGTGCAAAATATTCCACCTATTTTTGAAAAAATTTTATATTAGTAAGACTATAAAGAAATAAATTAAACATTAATATGAAGGAATACATTAATAAAATGTCAATATTTAATAGAAAAGACACATTTGGATATTACCGGTCACACAATGCATACTATTGGGGTGTGGTTGATTCCTGTACATCACAAATGGGCAATTGATCTTTTTTTTGAACTATTAAAACAATCATAATTCGTTTTCTATGTTTTTAGTATGTTAGTTGTGTTTTTTACTAAATTGTCATTTCAAATAGGAAACATGAATTTTGAGTCATATTGGTTACATCATGAATCAGTTTGATGTGATAATACTTCATACATGCCAAAATTGACTTTTGAATTGGGGTCCTAAATTATCAAGTCAATCAGAGTGTGTTTTCTTAAATTTTAGTGAGTGAAAAAATTTGAACTAAAATATCAATTTTAAACTGATAATGGGAAATGTTAGTCATACCGGTTACACTGTGTATTAAATTGAGGTGGTGTTGATTCCTATATGTCAAAATGACTCATGGATCATTGTCCTATAGCATAAAAAACAACCAAATTCATTTGATTGTTTTTCTAGAAGCCACTTCTTGTTTTTATTTAAATTAATGTCAATTTTAAATACAAAAAGACACTTTGAGTTATATCGGCCACACCATGCTTCCGATTGAGGTGAGTTTGATTCCTACACATCCAAAATAAAATATATATTGTTTTTGTAAATTATCAATGCAATATAAATGCGGTTTATTGGTTTTCATCATATTACTTGTTGTTTTTACTTAAATTAATGTAAATTTAAATAAAAAGAAACTTTGAGTTATACTAGCCACATCCTCGGTCCTATTGTGGTGAAGTTGAGTCTTTAAAATCAAAAATGACTTATATATCATTTTCCTAAAGTATCGAAACAATCTAAATGCATTTCCTTGATTTTTACTATGGTAGTTGTGTTTTTTTACTAAAATGTCATTTCACATTGGAAACACACATTATGATTCATAAAAGTTACATCATGTGTCAGTTTTATGTGATAATACAGCATACAAGTCATAAATAACATATTAATTGTTGTTATAAATTATCAAGATAATCAGAGTTTGTTTTCTTGGTTTTCATTGAGTGACTCTTTTTGAACTAAAATGTAAATTTTAAACCTATAATGGACACTTTTTGTCATACTGGTAACACCATGCATTAGATTGAGGTGTAGTTAACTCATAAACATCACATATATATCATATAACATTTTTATAAAGTATAAAAACAATATGAACGTGTTTTCGTGGTTTTCACTATGTCACTTGTTGTTTTTACTTAAATTAATGTCAATTTTAAATTATAAGACACACATGGAGTTATACTGGAAGCATCATGCATAGTATTAATATGTGGATGACTTCTACACATCAAAAATGACTCATGGATAATTTTCTTAAAGTATCAAGACAATTCGAATGTATTTTCTCATATTCTAGTATGAAACTCGTGTTTTTTATGAAAATGATATTTCCAATGAGAAACACGAATTTTGAGTCGTACCAGTCACGTCATGCGTTAGTTTGACGTGATATTGCTCCATAGATGTAAAAAATGTCTTATTAACCATTGTCTTATATTATGAATACAATCATAGAATGTTTTCTTAGGTTTCAGTGAGTGACACATTTTGAACTAAAATATCAATTTTAAACTGATAAGAGACACTTTTAGTCACACTGGTCACACCGTGAATTAGATTAAGGTGTATTTGATTTCTACATGTCAAAATTGACTGATGTATTGTTATCCAAAATTATCAAAATATTACAAATTCATTTTCTTGATTTTTAGTATGTCTCATGTTATTTTTATTTAAATTAATGTTAATTCAAAAAAAAGACACACTTAGAGTCATTGCTGTCACACCATTGTTTCGCATTGAGGTGTGGTTGACTCCTACACGTCAAAAATGTATCATGGACAATTTGTATATAGTTCCAAAACAATACGAATGTGATCTCATGGTTTTCATTATGTCGCATATTCTATTTACTAAAAATAATGTCAATTTTATATAAAAACATACACTTTGAGTTATACCAGACACACTGTGCATCATATTATGGTTCGACTGATTAATACTCTTCAAAAAAGATTGATGTATTATTTTATTACAGTATCAAAACAATATGAATGCATTTTCTTGGTTTTTAGTGTATCGCATTCTATTTTTATTAAAATTAACTTCATTTTTAAATAAAAAGACACACTTTGAATTATACCAACCACATCGTGCATCATATTTAGTTGAAACTGATTACTACACAACTAAAATGACTCATAGATCCTTTTCCTAAAGAATCAAAACAATTCGAATGAATTTTATTAGTTTTAAATATATCATTTTTTCTTTTTAATAAAATCACTAAGAATTTTAAATAAAGATACCCACTTAGAGTTATAGTGGTCACAATGTGCATCAGATTGAGGTGAGGTTGATTGCTACTCATTATGAAATACTTATTTATTGTTTTTTTAATATACCCAAACAATCTGAATTAGTTTTCCTTATTTTGAGTACGTTAGTTTTCATATTTACTAAAATTTATGTCAATTTTAAATAGAAATAAGAACATAGAGTCATACATGTTACACCATGCATCAGATTGAGGTGTGGATGATTCTTACACATCCCAAAGTCTCGAATCAAACGTTAATTTCAATTTTATCATGATTTTCCATTTCCATTCTTTACCGAACTATAAACATTGCTTATTGAATCTTTGTTCTTTATAAAAAACCATTTAAATTTTTGAAATCTATGAGAGTGGATGGGCACATGAGCATCTTCCACTCATCCTGTTTTCTATGAAAAATGTATTTCTGAGAAATAACATCGACTCTATGCAGTATTGGAAGCTTGACAAGGAGAAAAAATGGAAAGCATAAAGATTTGTGAAAACAACTAAATAAGTATTAAATAAAATTGATAGGGAAAATAACTTATAAATAGTAGATAAAATGTTGACAAAATTAACTAAATAAGTCATAGTAATTCACCATTTTATGATGGTTGTATACATTTTTGACCCATTTCTTTTTGTCATTATCTCAGTTGGAACCTTGAAGTCAAATAACTAAAGAGAATTAGTATATCTGAACAAACCACCCAACTCAAACAATGGAATCCAGCTATATAAGAAGATAATTATTATGTTAGTAATGATAAAAATATGTAAACCATTGAGATATCAAAACAAATCCCATAATGGATCAGCCATTTTGAAATATAGTTCTAGATTATGCTAATGTAATATAGAACAAATATTTAAATGAGGTAAAATGTAGTATGTTAAAAAATAATTTAACCTCTCATTGAATTCTGAGTTGCAACCTCGATGTCCAATAAATCATGAGCATGATCAGTATCGAACAAACCACCATGACTTGAACAAAGGAATCCACCTATATAAGGAAAAAATTCTTATGCGGGTAATACTAAAAAGAATTAAATTAAACATAAATTTGAAACAATCCACTACTTATTTGTAAGTCACATCTCTATATTATTTATTTACATTGTTTCATCAGGTATACTACCTATTAATTTCTCATCACACCTATAACGTCTTTTGAATATGATTATTTTCGATAGTCATAGTAGTAGTGAAAAAATATAAATACACAAAGGATTAATAAATATTTTATTTTAAATAGTAATTATCTCTTAAAATACATATTCAAGGATACTAGATTGTTCATGTAATATATTCTATCTCATAAATTTACAAACATAATAACCATAGTCTTTTTCTATTGGTTTGTTTCAAACACTACAGAATCATTGATAAGAATAAATAATTTTTTTATTTGTGTTTTGATAGTGAAATATTATTATATATACTATGATACTTTTCCATTCATAGATCTTGTCTTCATCCTCGTGCATATCCCCAAGCCTATTTCCTAATTTTATATGACATTGATGCACCACACTATCATAAAAGAATCCTCATTGAATGATAATATCAATTGTATAACTTGATGTTTAGTTATAAAATTTTGAATGTAGTGTATTGAAAATTGAAAAACACCATCATATGTGGAAAATTTATTCAATATCCATCAATTTAATCTAGTAAAAAAATCTTTAGAGTATCAAAATTTACCACAATGAGCATCCAGTACAACATATAAACAAAAAAATGAGTATGTAATGAGAGAAAAGAAAATATTTTTGATTTCATTATGTTGTTGAGTTTTACCCATAAATCATTGGTATTAAATAAAGTCTGTTATCTGAAACTTTTCATTCAAATGATTTTACCAGAACTTATATTATTTCAACATTTTTTGTATATTTTTTGGTTGTTCTATAGAGGTGATGTGAGGACTAAAGAGTCGAAATTTTATTTCATGGGAAAATCACATCAATTATTTTTCATATATAATCCTTTAAAAAATATGAAATATATTTAGCCATAATTAACACAATATATCATATTTTTGGAAAATAAAATCATGAAAACATACCTCATGTATATATTTACAACTAAAACGCCTAGCCAATCATAGTCATGGATTTCAATTACACTCTAAACACAAACAAAGTATTTATCTCTCTCCCCATACATATTTTATCAAAAATCAACTATATGATTATGACAATTTTTAACTATGTATCCACATGATCCATGAATGATAGTAAATTCTAATATAGGAATAAGGGGGTGACAGTGCTATCTGAATATCTTTTTGATCAGTTTCTCGATCCTTTACATGGTTTTTGAATCAGCCTTTTGTTTTATCCCCATTCCTTTTAATGTCTGTAATAAAATTCATTGGTTTATAGATTTTATCATTAATGGTTAAAGTTTTATCTTGAGAAATAAATTGCAAAAGTATACTCCCTTGTCAATATGTTTTTTTACAATATGTGATGGCCACATGATGAATGTTGCAATAACTTTTTCAACCTTGAGAATATCTTCATCATCAATTGGAATAGGTAGCTCAATGTTCGGATCATGTGAAACCCTAATCAACACTCTCACATGATCTGTTGGAAGTGGAGTGATGTAGGGGATGCCATTTTGTATATTGAAAACCAAATCCCTTTCTATATGGTGATGGGTGGGCGTTGATAGATATAAATCATAGTCATTATCACCCTATATAATATCAACACATGAAATTTATCAATGTATATAAAATTTAAATTTAATAGAATCAATTTTTAGAATATTGAATGCCTCGTCTAAGACATCTCTTTGATGGGAATGACTCACCTTAGAGTTGGTGGGGGTGGTGTAGGATCTCCACATGGTAGATTTTCTTGAGTTTTTTCTTCTCTTTCCTTCCCCCCATAATAGTTTTTAGAAATATCTCTCTTCCATTGTAATTGTTTGTCAAGGCTATATAGTATTTCTCTAATCTATTTAATTTCTTCACTTTGATCCTCCTTTTGTTTTTTCTTAAAATATGTTTAGGGTGTCACCCCAAAACCTGCACCTCTGACGTGGCCATACTATTTAGACCACTTCAATGCCACTAATAGTATGTGTTCATCCAGCGTAGGTGTTGCTGATTACTTTGACTATGTCAGATATAATATATAAGAAAATAATATATCATTATTAGGTAATAGTGATTTAATGTAATTTTTTTATGTAATACATACACATGGTTCCCACAATTTTTTTGTGTTTTCATCTAGTAGTATCCTGTGTTTATTTACACAAGCCTCCTTCCATATCACATTATGTGGGATGGCTGTGGATTTTTTTATTTGGAATCATCAATCATCATATAAATAGAGGAACATAATTATGGTGTTTTTTGTGTCACAGAAAATTATTTTGGTAGATTCAAAATACTTACCAATTTTTTTCAAGTGAAGCGTACCCCATCCTTGATTTATAGTATGGGTACAATAGTTTTGATTCTCATTCCTTATTTCCAAAACTCTATTGTTGTTTCATAAATAAAAAATTGTCAATCAAAGAGATGAATACACACATAATGAAAAAATGTATTATTAGACATAATTTACCTAAGAATATGCATTTTCATGAAGGCCAGTAAATAAATACCATGTTTTTTTGGGTATGATGTGTTTATAGATAAGATATGTGGGTGAGTTTATTTTCCCTTCGACATATTTAAGGTTATTTCTAGATTGAATTGTGTGAAATACTCTATAAATACTACCAATAAGCATTAATACATATTTCATGGGGGATTCATCTACTATGGATGCACTCTGCAATGGATAATGAAGAGTATTTCAATGTTTCATTATTTTATTTTTTAGTAAAATATATAAATGATATCATAATGTTACTGAAATCTCTTCCCACATTAGTGTCTTTAACGCAGTCACAAAATAGTGACACAAATCTATATCAATTGGAATATGTTTTCGACTGATGATTCCAACCTAACTACTGAACATGGCCTTGTTCAGGTTACATGTTGGTCCCACGTATTCCATATGACCTTGTATTTGATACCGTTGATTTTCAATTTACTGAATTTTAATATCACTATCAAACTATGGTGATCCTTTTTTTTCATATCAGTCATTCATCAGATACCATTTCCTTGAATTCAATATCGTCAAAAAGTTTTTACTCTAGATAGGTAGCATAGGCATGTGCATATAGTCATTGTACCACTCCACTAGGGGAAGAAAAATGTTGAGGAACCTATTGTTCCCTAGGAATGAGAGTGACAACACGTTGAACCTCTACACTATGAGAAGAAGAAGTTTGAGAGACCTATTATTCCTTGGGATTACGAGAATTAGAAAAAACACAATTTATTATCTATAAAAGTGGTTTAAAAATTCATATAGGAAAAAAATGCAACAAGGATAGTAACATGTGGTTAAACAATGTACATTAAAAAAACTATTTGCCTGATTATTGAACTCTCTTTTTTAAGGGTAAATGGATTTTATCCCTCTATCATATTTCCAAATCCCTTCATTATATTCTTTTATAACATACAGAATTCATTCTACATTAGAACAATAAATAATTTTACTTTCTGTGATTCCATTATAAACAGTTCATCGTCACACCTTTCTTTAATGAAATCATCTTTCACAAATCCCTATTCATCTACTTTAACAATGCTGATGTTATCGCCCCACTATCATTGAAATTTTTTCACTTGGAATGTTGTATAATTAAACTCGCATATTTTATTTATGATTCCTATGTATGACCTATTCGTGTAATTTGAAATTCTATCCTTAGTGACAGAAACATGCATTGCTTCAACCAAAAGTATAACTACACTATTTTTCACGGTACATCCCCCATAATTTTCATTTTTATAGAATGTATAACCATTAATTACATAAACATTGTAAGATAATACATATAGACTTGGTCCCCTAGCTATCCATTGAAGAAATTATAAAATTGAATCTGGATTTTCATCTGACTCCTTAAAAATATGGTCCTCAAACCATCCTATAAACTTTTGATTATGTGTATTTGATATCCATATTTAATCTCTTGAAGGATTCAAATTTACAAGAATTTATTTGTGGGTTTAATCATATGGGAAAACCTCTAAACTATTATGAAAAATTTAAAGATGATCCTCACTAGATCTATAAAATTTATTTTGAAAACATATATTCTAGAAATTCCTTCACCCTCAAGCCACCCAGTGTGATGAGATTTCAGTAGAACATTACTTTCAACACCAAATAGGAATTTGGTACAGAATTCAATAGCATTCTCAACAATATATCAATTCACAATACAACCCATTGGACAACTTCAATTTATGAAATACACTTTCAAAATCATCTTATATTGTTCAATGTGGTAAATCCATTTATAGTGTACATGACCATAGAGTCAAATCCCTATCACCAAGTGATCCATCAAATGAACCATAATATCAAAGAATTTTGATGGGACGAATATTTTCAATTCATGTAATATGATGGAAATTTATCTTTCCATAGTTAGTAATTTCATCGAATCTATAACTTTTCTATATATAGATTTGAAGAACAAACAAAGAATGGTTAATGTATGATATACATTTTTGAGAAAAATGAAACCTAAAGCAATAATGATTAGATCTTGCATCAAAATATTGATGTTATATGATTTTAGACTCTTCAACATTAAATCTGTAATTGATATTATGTTCTTGATATTTGATGAATACCCCTCTAGGAACTACATGTCATTCAAGAAGTTGAAAAACTAATATCTCTACAGCATGGAAAGAGTGTAAGTAGCTGGAGGAATAAAAGTTCAATTTTCACCCTTCACTGGCGCCAACTCTTCTCGTATTACCATGTCAACCATGTCTAACCTAGAATTAATTCCATACTTTGTTTTAGTGGGTGAATTTATCAATGTGGAAATGACCGTATCACATACCTTATTTTCAACATGCATAACATCAAGAAAATGTATGTTGTATATATAATTCTAATATGGTAATTCAAACAAAACCTATCTCGTTTTCCAACTGCTTTTTGTATGGTTTTTCAATAATGGTTTCCAAATGAAGTGTCAAAATATTTTACTTTCTCAAATAGTTGATCAACTATTAGTGGAGGTGGTGTTTTATATTCTTCTGAACTTCCATCGTATGATGTCTTCCAAGATCGGCACTTATTTCATTAGGGTAGACATCTATGATGTCCTCGAAACACGATTTTTGAAGTATGCTTCAACTTAATTTACTATGTACCTTGTTCGTAGATGGGACACACCTGAGTTCCATTAATGATACATCCTAAAAAAATTCCATAAGAAGGAAATCCATTTATAGTCATATTCATCATTGATCTCAATGTGAAATCTTTATTTCTGTGAGAATCATACAACATAACAGTGGAATCCCACAATAATTTCAAATCCTCGATCAATGGATAAAAATAAATATCAATATCATCACCCAGTTGTTTTGGTCCTGATATAAGAATAGATATCATGATGTATTTTCTTTTCATGCATAACCATGGTGGAATGTTATAATTTACCAACATAACTAGCCAAGCACTATGAGTGCTTCTTTGAAAACCAAATGGTTTCACTCCATTTTTAGATAACGCAAAATGGAGGTTTCTCATCTCGTTTCTAAATATCAGATACTCTGGTCAATTCTATTTTACTAAGAATATTCTTCTGGGTGATGTAGTTTCCCATATTTATTTCTTGTATCTATGTTCCCCATCAATTTCCCTATAGTCTCCCCACTTCTATATAGCCACTAAGTCTGTGGAATGATTAGAAAGTTCCATAAATATTTCATAGGACCGGATACATTTTTCATGTATCGATAAGTTTCACACATTGGGAATTCTTTAAGTGATTTTTGTTCCTTGTGAAACAGTATACAATAATTAGAGCAAGCATGTATTCATTCAAATATCATTCCCATCGAGTGTAGCATTCGTTTTGAGTCATTTGTTCAGCTCAGGAGCTTATAATCTCCTGGTAATATGTCATTAAAGAGACCAAGTAATTCCATGAAATTGGTTTCACTCCATCCATTTCCTACTTTAAAATTATACCTCTTCAATACGGCTGATAATGCTTTATATTAAGTGAAACCAACATACAATGGCATCTTTGAAGAACTATTTAATTGCTTAAAAAAATAAGGGAAATCCAGAATTTCATCTTCAACTATCCTTATCATTTCCTTAAAACAATCTTCATTATCATTCACATCTAAAATCATGTCTTAGATATGGCCTTCTCCATTTTCTACACTTGTAAGAATATCATATGATCCATAAGATGCAGTTTAATCCTAGACACTATGTACATTTTCTTGTTAACCATGTTTATTCCAACATTTATAACTTCAATCCATTCCGTGATATATCAGGTGTTTTTCCAACTCTTATAGACTAACTTGTCTTGAATAAAAATTGTGTAAACACGGAAAAAGGATTTGAGAACGGTCGTATGCATGACCTTTTTAAAATTTTATGAACACTTTCACTGAATCTTCATTCTCTTTTATCAGACAATTAAAATATATACATTCTTTATTCATATTTATCCTATTTTATTTTGTAATATTAATATTGAAAAAAATAAATACAAAAAACATTGATATAAAATTTGAAAGAGGATAAAAAATTTATATACATTAAGGCTCTTTTGATATTTATCCCCAATATCCAATTTCTAGAACCAAGGTCCTTCATTTGGGATCTTATAGATAAATCAATCATCAAATCTTCCATCATTTCCTTCATTGGTCAAACTAAGAGAAATTTATGCACATAAAGAATTAAAATGGAAAAAATCACATCATAATACACCTTCATATAGTAGAAATTATTTAAATTACACTACATGAATATTAATTCTAAAATGAAAGCGTTGATATTCCAGTTACACTATATTGGTGCCTACTTAAGCCCACAAAAACTCCATTTGAGGCTGAAATAGAACCTTCTGTTACATTTTTCCGGAAACCTTCCAGTTGATCTAGGTAGGCCACTTCTTCTGAATATCCACAAAACCTTCATGTAATATAGATGTTCCTAGAATATGTAATATATTTATTTAAGAATATATTTATAGAATATCAATGTTCTCATTTTAGTGGGAAACTATTATAACCTATTAATGTGTATTATATTCCAAGGACATTAAAAATTATTATTAAAAAGAATAATAATCACTATATAATATAAATATATATACATATTATTGAGTCGAAAAGTACAATGTTAGTTTGATCTATATTACCAGATCGAACTATTTTTGTTAAATCACACAAATAACCTTTTTAAAAAATGTATTTTATTTCCTTTTTTCTAACAAATCAAAAAACAGTAATTTTGATTTTAATCAACAATATCTTTCATATCACCAAAATTTGGTAAACATTAATCTACGAATATATGTCAATAAAATTTTAAAATTTTAAAAATTAATTAAAGATAATCCAAATTATTTATATAATTTATTAATTTAAAATTATTAATTTAAGGTAATCAAGATTTTAGATTCAAAATTATTAATAAAAAAAAATTATTAATTTAAAACAATTACCAATTTTAAATATTTATTAATTCAATATTTTTAATTCATAAAATTTAATAATTCAAAATTATTTCTAAATTATTTTTATAAACTATTAATTCAGTATAATAATAATTATTTTTAATCAAAATTATCTATGATCAAAATTATTTATAAATTATTTATTATTATTTAATACACATAATTAGTTATAATCAAAATTATTTATATACACATTATCAAAACTATTTATAAATTATGTTTAACTTAGAAAACTAATTATTTATAAATAATATTGAACAAAATATATAGATACCCATGGAAATATTGTTTTTTGTTATTATTAATAATTTAAATTATGTTTATTTTAATAAATTTTAATTCAATAAAAGAGTATATCCATGAATATGGAAATCATTTGTCATTTTATTATGAAACTCAGGGAACGTCAACGTTGAATTTGTCAACTAAATATATTTATTTCCCCATTATAATGGGCATATATAAATTGTTAAGGAAAATATTATAACCATGCATGTTATCCGCAAGGTATTTTATAAGTACCTCAAATTTTTTTGAGATTTTCACATTAATAAATAAACATCTCAACATGGCCATATAGTATTCAAACTACAACCCTAAAATACTCAAAACACAATAAATGAAATGATGGAAAACATGAATGGGGATGATGTCACAACATGAAGGAACACCATTAAAAATTTCTGTCATATTAAATGTAATCTAAGAACATACCTAAAAAAAGCTATCAGATGTCTCTATTTTAGGAATTCATAATAATGTGGAAAAAATTACATACCCCTCTCATGAAAGTTGTAGGGTCCGATAGTGGCGAAGTCAGGGTAGGTAGTAGTAGCAGCAGTAGGGGAGGAGTTTGTAGCAGAGGTGGGGTTCGCAGAGGAGGGGGGTTCATGGGTGACGTAGGTTACAAATGACGAGGGGTGCGCAACAGGTGGTGGGGTTTGGCATGTGGTGGAGGTGGGTTTTTGAGGGAGGGTCATTAGATGATGATTCATAGTGGAGCTGGGTTCATGACAGAGGAACAATGGATGAGGGTTCACGTTGGACAAGGGTCTATAGTAGTGGTGGGTTCACAACGGAGGAGGGGTTCAGAGGAGGTGTTTGCGACTGCAAAGGAGAGGTCAGAAGAGGATGGGTCGGATTCTGTGAGAGCTTGAGGTGTGGAAGATGAGAAGTCTGTTAGGGTTTATTTATAAAAGCAGGTGTAGTTCTTATCAGTGTTGATAAAGGGATGTTTTATCAGGGTTAAAATAGAAAGCACTAATAAAGAATGCACTTATCAGTCTTTTTTTAGCGCTGACAAAGATAAGCCTTTAACATCGCTAAAAAGCAATGATAAACGATGTATTTATCATCACTAAAATTATAGAGATGATAGAGACATATTTTATCATCTCATTTTTAGCACTGATAAAGGACTATATTTATCCACGCTAGAAAAACACTGATAAAGTTATATTGATAATAAATTATTTATATTTATATATATATTTATAAATTTTTATCTAAAATAAACAAATAAGTAAATATATTTATAATAATACCTATAAATAAATAAATAAATATTTATATTTATAAAATTATATATTAATTATATATATTAAAAGACTTATAAATTTAATAAATATATTTGTTAAAATTATATAATTATTTAAATATATATATTTATATTTATAATTATAAATAAATATATATTTTTCATTTAAATCATTATAAAATAATAAGAAATATATTTATTTTTTCTATAATCTTATAAATAAATAAAAATAATATATTTGTTATATTTATTACAATGACTATAGATATAATAATTATATTTCTTAGAATATTGTAATTGTTTTAAAAAATAATTATAAAATTATAAAAATATACTTATTATATTTATAGTCTTAGAAATATAAATAATAAATATATTAATTACATATATTTATATGATTATATATATATAAATATATTTATTCTAATTTTATAATTATTTAAATGAATATATATATATATATATTTATAAATAAAACTATAAATAAATAAATATATAATTATTTTAATAATTATTAAATAATAACAAATATATTTATTATATTTATAATATTATTAATATATATATATAATATATTTATTATAATTTTATAAATATTTAAATATTTTCTTTTTTATTTATAAATATATATTTGAATATTACGATTTATTTATCAATATTTTTATATATATAAATATATTTATTTAATTATATACAAAATTATATAATAATACTAAATATATATATTTTATAAATTTACAATTATTTAAATAAATAAATTTATATTTATATTTATAACTATAAACAATTATTTATTTATTTTTTAATAAATATTATAATAAACATATATTTATTTTTATTTTTAATTATAAATATATATTTTTTTAAATAATTATAAATTTATAACAAATATATTTATAATTGTATATATATATATAATTAATATATTTTTTATAATTTTATAATTATTTCAATATATCTGAATTTATTAAGAATTACAATTATAATAAATTGAATTTATTTATAAATATTTGTATATAAATATATATGATTAATATATTTATTATAATTTTATAAATATTTAATAAAATATATTTATTTATAATTATAATTAGAACTATTTTCATTTACTTATAAATTAGTGTATATATTTGAAAATATATTTATTAAATTACATATATTTATAAATTTATAAGTATAGTAAATAAATTTATTATAATTTTTAATTATTTACACACACACACAGATATATATAGTTATAATTATATTTATAAATAAAAGTATTTATAAATATTTGTATATAATTATATATATACACATATATATATTTATTAAATTGAAATATATTTTTTTATTGTAATTTTATAATTATTTAATACATATACATATATGTATAGTTATAATTATAATTACAAATAAATATATTTAAAAATTATTTATATATAATCAATATTTTATAAAAGTAAATATAATAAATATATTATTCATTAAATATATTTATTGTAATTTTATGTGTATTTCTCAGCACAAAATAGATTCAGGGGTACAACATGAATGAATCATATACCTAGTAATGTATTGATAATAAAGTATGAGTCATCATATATGGACAACATCAATGGTTGTAATGTATAAATGAACATTAGTGATGAATACATAATATATATGCATGTCAATTAAAGACACACATTAATATATTAATTGACCAAATTCATTAGAAACATATATATATATATATATATATATTTATTTATTTATAGTTATAATTATAAATATATATATTTATAATTTATTTATATATAATTAAAAATATAATAATTATTAATAAATCTAATTAATCTAATAAATCTAATAAATCTAATATATATATTTATTATTTAATGAAATTTTGTATCATATTATAATTATTTACATATATATTAATTTAATTATAATCTTAGAAATAATTTTTTTAAAACATTATATATATATTCGAATTAATAAAAAATATATATTAATTATAAACATGATTTTTTTAATTAATGTATAAAAATGGCAATTATTTTTTAATATAAATATAATTATTATATATAAATTAATAATGTTTTTTCTTAAAAACTTTTATCAGCACTTTTTTTAGCGCTGACAAATATATCTTTTATCAGTGCTATGAAAAACGATGATAAAAAGGTACAACTTTATCAGAACTTTTTTTAGCACTGACAAAGAATAGATTTATTATAACATTTAGCTAGCACTGATAAATGCCCCTTTTTATCAATGAATTATTTTTAGTACTGATAAAACCTAACATATCCCTTTCTCAGATTGGTGGTAGTGTTTGAGGAACACAAATGATACAATCTATTAGGGGTGGAGACTTATAGGATTTTAAGGCACATTCTCATGGTGTATGCCCTTGGTAATATTAAGTAGGATTTTATCAGAACGGGACCCTCCAGTTGGAAATCCACATTTATAGGTGTCATTGGATGTTACTATCCATTTACATGTGTATTAGTCCTTAGACTTTAAGATTATTACTAATGAATATTATGAGTCTCATACCTTGATGTATTGACGAAAACTATACTGATAGATGTTCGTGGCGAGGTGGATATGTTGGGTACATCACGAGTAATCTTGCATTAACAAATAACGTGAGAAAGGATTCATCCCTTATGTTCATTAATAGAATTTAATATCATAGGCCCTTTGATGGAAATGATACAGCCTAAATAAATTCATTCTTATAGTGTTCTATAGAAAAGTTCTATTTTCAGAATGTCAATGAAAGAGATATCGAGCACATAGGTCGATGACACTGACATTCAACCTACTCAATTAGATATATTATGACAAAGGGATTATATTACACAGTAAGTGTCCATATAAGGTGACATGTCATTGTTGCATTAACTTCATTATCTATGGGTGTCTTGGAGTGTTGCTAGACGGAAACCACCGACATTAGGCTGGTTTGCATATTGTCACTGAGAAAGATTCCTAGAGGGTCACACACTAGGTGTATCTAGAATCATAGATAAATAATATATTATTATTTATTATTTAACATGATGAAAAATATTATTCCCACATGTGGTTTAATAATTATTCATGAATTCTTGATCACATTTATTATATGACTAGTTATTCGAAAGAATATATTATCAGCAAATATGTAATAAATATTCTTTTTATATTTTTTGAGTATAATATTTATTTATTTATCAGTGAAAAATAAAATTATATTTATTTAATAAATATATAAGAATTATTCAGGGCCCAGTAAATATTGTGGAGAAATGGAGGACCGAGTTAATGGTTCAATGAGAAATAATAAATATTGAATATTATTTAACTAAGTAATATTAAATTAAAATTCGTAAGTTAAATGCATGTTGATAAATAAAAATATTACTATTATTATTTAACGTGGGGTTTTTATTGGATTTAATAAAAAATACGGGCACTCGTGCAATTATTTTATTTTAACTCCAGCAATATAAATACCTAGTTGTGTTATTTTTCTTTAGAGGCAATTCAGTTGTGTAAAATTATCTTGGAGAATAATCTCAAACCTAGATATCCCCCTTCTATAACAACACTCACAAGAAAGGAGAGCCATCCTCCTACATAGGATCAAAGAGAACACTTTGGACAAGCTTCTCGAGGTGATCTAGGTAGATGACGCAAGTGCAAAGATCTTCCATGCTAACACCTGGGTACTCCTTTGGTGACATCTGGTGATTCTTGTAACATGTGTGGATCACCGCTAGAGGAAATCTACAATTGGTTTCTACAATGAAATGAAGGTGAAATATAGATTTGTCATTGGATTCATCAATAAATAAATAATTCCCTAGAGGCAGTTCTTTATTTAATTATATTAGTTATATATAATAGTGTTTATCTACCCTCTCTCGGTTCTGGTGTTCTATCCCGTTTCAATTTCTTTGAGTCAATTCCATTGATCATGAAGTTCATCATAACATTGATCTAGGATTGATCATTGATTTTGGAAAAAATAAATGTAGGGCAACGCCCAACGCATTCTTCCGCTTCTCCCGGAACCTACATGCTTCTGATGATGTTCCCCCATAGTAATCTCCAAGATAGGAGGTTATGGGAATTTGAAACTCTGGTAGGAAATCCACATTTGATACGTGTCATTTAATATTTCTAGTCGTGGACATTTGTAATGTTCCATAGGCTTTATGATTAATATCAATTAATATCACGAGTCACGTACATTGATATATTTTCATAAATCAAGACGCCACATCTTCTTAGAGAAGTTAGGTATGTTTGGTGTGCAATTATTGATTTGACATTAATTTATAGGCCAAGGAGGAATTTTTCAATCTATTATTTAACAGAATTTGATATCCTAGGCCCTTTAATGAAAATGGAATTGTTAGATCAAATCTATGTTCATGACATTTTTTTGGAAAGTTCATTTTTAGAAAGTCAAAGAAATATACATCGAACACATAGGTTGATGGAACCTATATGAAACCACCTTTAATAGATACATTTAAAAAAGTAAATTATATTACCTAGTATACATTCACATGAGGTTTTTTTCATTGTGATAATAACGACTTTTTCCCTAGTTTGTTTGGAGTGTTTTTGGATACTAACCTTGAACATTAGGCACTTTTTCCTAATTACACTGAGAAGTGTGAATAGAAGGCCAAACACTAAGTGTATACTAGAACTTAGTTGAATTTTATATGAATTTAGAATATTAAATAAATACAATTACAATACATATTTTACCTATTATTTGAGTTTAATTGATCAAAAATATTCAGTCATCAATTATTTGAGAGAATATATGTGAGTCGAATATTTAATAAAATAATTATTCTCTATTTTTGAAAATATAATATTTATGAATTTTTTGTCAAATAGTGAAATGATATTTATGTATTTACGTTACTAATCATTATTCAAGGTTTGATAAATACCAAGGAGGGTTGACACGTCAAATTAAGGGTTCGTCTAGGAATGATTTATTAAATATCATTTTATGATATTTATTTATCCATAAGTTTAGTGAATGTTAAGTAAATGATACAATTATATTATTATTATTTATTTATGGGATAATATACTGATTAGGTTATTAGTTATGAGCCTATTTGAAATTACCAAGCTTAACCTAACTCATTAAATACTCATTACATCATTTCCTAGGTTATACGAACATTGTGCACAATGAATTATAGAGATAACTATTTCAAGACCTAGAGAGTTCTTACACTAAAACACTCAAGAACAAAGAGTGATTTTACTCCTCCATCCTCTATAATATAGAGTAATCAAGAAGAATATAAGATCTTAACCCTTTCATAGGTACATTCTAATTTTAAATTTTGGTCAACCGCTATTTTTAAATTTTATAGAATTATTTCATGTTAGTAGGGAAGGTCTTAGGAGCGTTATAGGGGTTCATGATATAGAAATTTGGGAAAAGGGATTATAACACATGGAACATGCTTATAACATAGTTAGATGCAATAGTACACCATAACTGTATGACTCAGTTTAGGGCGAGCACGGTTTTGAAAACCATGTTATGTATGGAACCCAACTCTATATCCATTTCTCAAGGCCTCCACATAGAATAAAAAACTATGTGGGTGGCCTAGGAAACCGTGAAAAATGGGTTTCCTTGGACAATTCAGATTTCATGGTTGGATCATGGTTTGAAAAACCATGTGGCCAAAGCTTCTGCTACATTAATAGTGGAATATTTACCAAATTTTCCATTCAATCTTATTATGAAATCACCCAATTTTCAACCATATTTCACTCCCCATAGTCATATGTGTGTTATATGCTTTTCCTCATCTTCCAAGGGTGTAACTATATATAATATTAGTAGTTTGGAGTGTCATTTATTATGGTTTGAAGCCCCTAGGTAAGTCTATGAGTTAGTTTACTTCCATTATTTGGATGTTTCACTATTTGGTTATCCATCATCATTTATATTTCATATTCCCTATTTTCAGGTCTATTGTTTTATTTTGTGTTTTTGGTGATTTTAGCTAAAATAAAAGGCATAGTCTGTATGAGTAGATATCTATTAACATAAGGTAGGTTGTCAAGTACCTATTTCCCATTGTTTTGTAAAATTTTAGGTGTATTATGTATGCCTGATAGTGTTAACATGTTTCATGTTTGATTTCTTAAGTAATAAAATATTTTGGGCCTTAAATTGACGTCATATAACTTCCACAGACCTCATCTAGTCTATTGAGGCATATGAGACAAGATTTATTACCACCCATAGGTTGTGTGAAATTATTGTAAATGTTATTGTGGGGTTTATAATAGTGAAATAGGTGGTTTCCTAGATTAACCCGGTTAGGAATGTAGGTTAGATTGAAAACATGGTAAAAGGGGATACTTGGCATAACATGGGAAATAATATTTTTATGAGATTTTAATAGGAATGGAATGTTTAATGGTTATAGTGGAATTTTTTAGTGGTAAAATGGTTTTGAAGGATATTTAATGCCTATATTGTGTGGATACATGATGAAATGGTTTAATTTTGTAAATTGTGTCAATAGTATTTGAGTATCATAGACATTTATAAGTAATAAATGTTGAAATAGAGTATCATTTATTTCATATTATGTTAAAGGGTCAAATATATTTCACCATGGAAATTGGTAAATGATTGAATTATTAAATATATTGGACAGATTCTTTGTATCCCTGGTTTAGGTGTCAGACTGATTCTCTATGCATAATTGATATTTACACATTGTTTAGGTGACGAAAAGATACTCTAGGAACTGATAATAATCTATATGGGTTGGAATGTTGGATTGATGCATTGTATGCTTGTTTTAAGTGTCAGACTAACGCTCACGGTACCAATTTGTTTATAAATGGTTTATTTTCTGAACCAATGCTCCAGGAACTAAAATTACTTAAACAAGGTATTTGTACCTTGGAAAAATGATTCCAGTTTCCAAGAATTAAATAATAAATGGGAACCATTTCTTTAATTTTATGTATTAATCTCACTATTATTTATGTCTTAGATGATTAGCCATGTCCCAAGAAAGTTTGGTTGTCCTGGGTGTTACTTTAGAACATGAGTTCCAAAAGTGTTAATTAATAAACAATTATTTTTAAAACCTATCTTCATTTATTGACTTGTATATTATCCCAATGTACATCAGTAAAAACTATTTCATAGAATAGTTATTTCTTTTGATATTGTGGGTGATTCCCTATTGAGTTATTCTCACACCCTTCTCAAGACACAGTTAATACTTGGGAAGACACCATCATTGTAGGCTAGGATAAGGTAAAAGGCTTAATGATAGATGGATTATTTGATACTCTATGGGAAGGAGATTGGATCAGGTTAAGGAGATATGTTTCAGGACCCATTTTTAGGAATTTATATATTTTTTATTTATTTTTAGTTCATTTTGTAACATTAGTCTATCATGAAAAAACATGTTTATTTTATTTTCTTGTTGGTACTTACCCAGTTTGGGAATTTGGTATTTTTTTTGTGGTTATATACTGGTTATTATATCTTATTATTTATATAGTTTTTTAACTTTTTTATGTAGGTTATAGCCTCCCCATGTTCCTTAAAAGACACTCACTACTAGTTGGTAAACTCTATCATATGGGGACACATGCTTGAGGTTATATAGAGAAATGGTTTGGCTTAATTTGGAGTGAGGTAGGATAAGATATTACAATATGGAGTCAAAGGAGAATTTTAATTTTCGTTACTATTTGGGCATGGTAGAAAGAAGAATAGGATGTGTCATGTCACCGTAATGAGCGCGTTCATGGGAGTATATAACCCATGTGCAAGAGAAAAACTAGGTTTCTAGCGAAGGGGTTGTTGTTCTTGAGGTTCACTTGTTATAGTTTCAATATTATTTCAACATGGGTGATACAATTGTATTCTGATGTTATTGATTTATGATATTTTCTCTTGGGATGGTATGACATGAGATTGAGTATGAATACAAATTTTCAAGCAATCATGGGTTTATGTGACAGGCATCATATTTGGAACACACGGAAAAACATTTTATAACCTATTTGGTTTTAAATAGAGAAAAATTGAGTTATGGGAAGTAAAATTATTTTCTTCTTTTTTTTTGGTTTTAAATAAATAGTTCCTAATAAAGAGGTTTTAATTTTTTAAAATTATAAGATGTTACATTTATTTATTACAATAATGTTAATAAAATAGATTATAATTTAGAAAAATTTCTTATACCATAGGTTAGCCATTGGCCCTGGATAGGGATGGATGGGTGTAATGACAGTGTTACAGTCATAAATATTGAGATAGTTCTTGTTTTTAGTAACTTGATTATTGTTCATTGTGGCCCCTTTTATGTGTAACTGTGTAAATTATATGTCATGTACCCTGGAACATGTGTTTGGAGTTTTAGAAGGATGCCTCCATGAAGATGTTTTCAGGTAGGGATACAATACGGAATTGCTAAAAATACACATATGGTAGTAGAACCAGAGCCCCCTTTAGTTTCAAGTGATAGGGAGGAACCAAAATTCCATGATAATTTCACGTAATTTATGCATTTAAAGGAAAGGGTTCCAGTGTGGGATGTATCAATGATCATTTGTCTGACTAGGGAGTTACAATTCTAGTGATGCTATGGTGGGATATTTAGGTCCAGGATGAGAAGATTATGTGAATGGTTTGGAAGGACATTGATAAGAATTTATTGTCAAATTTATAATTAGATACTCTGAGATTGGATAGACCCAATATGTTTATAAAGTTGAAAAAGGGAAATATGTCAGTAATGGATTATGCTGGATGATTTAATCACCTGTAGTGTTTTGATCTAATGTTTGTAGGAGATGGGTCATCTAGGGAGAAACATTTTTAGAATGGACTAAAATGTGAGATCAAGTCATAATTAAGGATATAATACTTAAATAGTTTTACTGAGGTGGTAAATCATCCTCTCATTATTTAGGGGAGCCTAAAAGAGTCCTCTATTGGTATGTAGATAGTTTAAGATGGGTGATATAGTAGTAAACACTTAGGTAGTAGGAAGTACCATTATGAGAACTTCTGCTAAGGAAGTGGTGGGAAGAGAAACTAGGGGAGTGGATAGACCTCTCATGGAAGTGATCTACTATTCTACTACTAGTTTTTAGACCTCGTCACAAGTGAGTTTAGTGTCATCACCCAGTAGTGGAGTGTCAAGATCATGGTAGAATGGGGCACATATATAGGTTTTGCTAGAACCCTCGTCATATTGAATGTGATGGGGGCCTAAGATGATATAGAGCATTGGGGTGGGATCTATTATCCTACATCAGTTGGGAAGTTGGATTTATAATAACAATAATGGTTGGTGTGGAGTATGGGGTACTCCATGATAAGGGAGAAAGTATCAGCTATGTAGTGAAGTGCAAGGGAATCTGGTAGGAGCTCATGGTAGAGGTTTAGGTCAACTTCATATAGTTCATCATTCTCCCATCTGCAATAGGGAGGAGTTATTGACTGTCTGAGGTATGATTATTTCCCTTTTACAATTTATATCAGTTTATTTGATACCAGATCTTCACATTCATTTATATCTTCCCTGGTTGTGAATTGCTTGGGAATTGTGGTAGAGATCATATAAGTGGTTATGTCAGTCAACACACTATTAGGGGGTAATATCAGAGGGTATCAGTCATTGAAAGGAGTGTTTCCTAAATATTGGTGGGTACCATTTTGTTTGGGATTTATTTGTACTCTATATGTTAGTATTAGACTTTATTCTAGTAATAGATGGGTTAGTTTTATACCAAGCTCACATTGACTGTTACTATAGGAGGTTGATTTTCATGCCTCCTTAGGGTAACAACTATGTTCATCATGGGGAATGGTATTTCCAAGTAGGACATGTGGGTCCCAAAAATAAACAATTATGTGATATCATAACCATGGTTTTGAGTGTTATCCAAGATGATGATGTGGTGGATCAGGATGCTTTCTCTCCTATAATGGATCAATTTCAGAACGTATTTACTAAGCTGTTCTCAAGGTTCCCACCTAAGAGTGAGTTTGAGTTAACCATTGAAATAGTTATTAGGGTTATGTTAATTTCTAATACTCTTTATAGAATGGAACCAATTGAGCTTCAATCGAATATGCCTCAGATGAATGAATTTGAGGCCAAAGGGGTCGTTCGGTCGGGTATGTCACCTTGGGGTTCTCTAGTTATATTTACTAACAAGCTGGATAAGAAATTGTTCTTATGTGATGATTATAGAATGATTAATTAAATTTAAATCATGAACTAACATCATATACAATTTATTTATGATACCTATGACTATATGAGGGGTGCATGAGTATTCTACAAAATTGATTTATGATAATGGTACCATTAGTTGAGGGTGACACAATCTGATATACCATTGGTTGCTTTTAATAGTAGGTACAGATTGTATGATTTTTTTGTGATTTAATTTCGGTTTATGAACACCCTTACTGTGTTCAGGGCATTGATGAATTAGATCATCAATTTATATTTGGATCATTTTGTGGTGGTATTCATTGACATCATCTTAGTGTACTCTCAATCTATAGATCAGCATTCCCAACATCTTTACATCGTCCAATGTATAATGATAGAGCATCTAATATATTCCAGGCCATCGAAATTAATTTTCTATATTTAAAGAGTCTATTTAATGGGTCACGTCAACCTAGAAGAAGGTGTATTGGTGGACCTAGAGAAGGTCCATGTGGTTTTTTTATGAATAGCCTAAATGTTTTTGACATTCGAATCCTTTTGGGATTAGAATATTACTACCAATGTTTTATCTTGGGATTTTATCTCCAAGGAACACCACACTAATGCTTAAATTAGGGCATAAATTTTGAGTGTTCTGGAGTATGTGAAAATATCTTAAAAGAGTTGAAGAGGCATTTGATCAGAACACTGATTCTAATCTTACTTGAATCTGTTAAATAATATATTTTATATTGTGATTCTTATAGGAAAAGGATTATGGAATTATTTATTTAATTATATTTATTCGTGGCATATGGATCTTGGAATTTGAGGAACATGAACAGAACTATTCTATGAATGATCTTGATTTGGCCATAGTGGTTCATGACTTAAAGAGGTGGTTACATTGCCTTATAAGTGAATGGTTTGTTTTTAATAATAATCACAGGTTACTTAAATATATATTTTCATAGTGTGATATAGATATTTGAGAGTGTATATGGGTTGATACATGAAATATTTTGATTTTTTAAAACCATATATGTCTGGGAAATGAAACCTTGTTTTTGATGCTGTGAGTTATAAGACACTGACCTAGGTGGTTTAGGAGTCAGGTTCTAAGTGGAAGCTTATGGAATTATTCTCTGATGTGAATATATGTGTTTAAGAGGAGTGAGAATTGATGACACAAATTTCTTTATCTGTTATAACCTCTATTTTAAACATGGTCATGTGGAGCTACTATGATAATTCAATGTTCTTAGTGTTGAGGGAATACATGGATGGTGTGAAGCTACCTCTTGACTGGTCCATTGATGATGCTAATGTTATCCATGTTTGAGGTCAATTTTACATGCCCACATGTATGTAAGAGGATATGATATGTGAGTTTCATGCTTTAAAATGGGTGGTGTAGTATGGTTTGACCACCCTAATTAGAAAGTATTTGTGGTGAGGAATGGAGAAATAGATCCCAAGTTTTATGATGTGAAACTACACCTTTCAACCAGTGAAGGTTTAGAATTAGCAGTCTACTGGTCTATTAAAATACAATGCCATTCCAAAATAAAAGTGGAATGATGTTACCATGGATGGTAGTTTAACTTACTAATCCTTAGAAGAGTTATACACTATGGGTGATTGTGGACTAATTGACAAATGTAGCCCATTTATTACTAAATCAAGGGAATTTCACCATCGATGAGTTGGTAAACCTATATGTTCTAAAGACAGTACATTTGGAAATAGTTCCTTGGAGTATTATTTTAGATTGATATCCCCATTTTAATTTTTTATTTTATAAGGTCTTGTAGGAGAGACTTGGTACTCTTTTGTTTTTGATCACTACCATCCACCCATAGATGTATGGGAAATCTGAGCGTAATTTCTAGGGGTTAAGGGACAAACAAGTATAATTTTTCTTATATTTTTCTATAACATAGGAGATGAACCAAGGGTTTTTTGAGTTCACATATAAAAAATAGTTATCATTAAAATATTCTAATGGTAACCCACAACGCCATGTATATTAGGCCATGCAGATCACCTTTATATTGGATGAAAGTAAGAGAACCATAATTGTTGGGGCTGAATCTTGTATTAGAAAAATTAGAGCATATCTGGTTAATGAAGAAATATATGGCTACAACACAGAGTAGTCAAAATTAATATGTTGGTCAACACCATCAACCTCTTCAGTTTACAATGAGTTAACATATATTCCATCCTATATCACTATGATTGGCTCACTTTCGCATTCCGAAGTAGGGTAATTTGGCATCCCAGTATGTGTGGAAATTCAATATTGATGAGAGGATCGGTCTAATAGAATATTAATTTTCTCTCCAATAGTTCTATAGTTCATTGCACAACATGTTTCATGTATCGATGCTTTGGTGGTATCACCATAACCCTTATCATGTGATTGATGTTGATGATGTTGAACCTTAGGTTCACAAAACCTTTCAGAAGAATATGATTCATATTGTGGACCATAGTAAGATAACTCTTCTAGTTAAGACAATGCCATTAGTCTGGGTGTTTTGGATGAATATGAATGTTGAGGATAAATCTTGGAAGATGGAAACTGATATACAGACCTAGTGGCCAAAGTTTTTTTTACCTTGGAGGCTTAGTTATATTGGGGAGCACATCTCAAGTATGATCTATTATATGGTGGGGTGGTTATAATATACTGATCCTTATAGAGGATTTTTTATTTTAAATTTTTGTTAAAATGTATTTTAAAATGTTACATAATTATTTCCACGTAGTAGTTAAGGTATTGGGAGCATTCCAAGGGTTTGTGACTTGGATATCGGGAGAACGGTGCTCACAGCATGTGGCACATGATTGGTTCATAGTTATTACTAACAATTACCCACAGATATATGACTCAGTTGTGGGGAAGCATGATTTAAAAAACCTTGTGATGAAGCCAAGGTAACCATTCTAATTAGGTAACACACCTCTAGGTATGTTTCACATGTATTCCATGTGGTTTATCAAACCATGCGGGTGGCCCAGAAAACCATGTGAAAATGGTTTACCTTAGATAGTGGGGCTCATAAGGATGGGGCATGGTTTAAAAAACCGTGAATCCAAAACATAGAATTCCATCAAATGTGGAAAATTCACCATTTATATTATAAGATTATTAGGAAATCACCCATTTTTCTCCTCCTTTTCACTCCCAACAGACCTGGGTGTTCCCTAGGATTCTCATACTCTTCTAACATTGGATCTCATTTAATTATAAGAAATTTAAAGTGTCGTTTCATGAAATTTGAAGCTCTGGTTAATTCTATTAGTTTTATTCCTTCCATTATTTTGGATGTTTCACTATTTGGTTCTCCCTCATCATTTATACATCATATCCACAAATTATTGTTATATTTTATGATTTTGTGATTGTAGCCATTTTAGCTATAATTAAAGGACAAGGATGGATGAGTGGATATCTATAAAAATAATGTAGTTATTTTAATATATATTTCCCATATTTTTTATTTTTCAAGTGTATATAGTATATGTGATATAACCAATATGTTGCATGTTTTCTTCCATAAATAAGAAAATAGTTTGGGACTTAAATTGAGTTATTATACCTTCTATGTATCCTATCGGGTCTGTTGGGGATTATGAGACTGATCCTATTACTACCCATGGGGTGTTCGAAATTTATAGAAATGGTTATGTGGGGTTTTAAAATGTAAAACATGTTATTTCCAAGATTAACTCTATTTGGATTGCTAATTATCTTGACAGTATGGTTAAAGGAGATATATGGAATAACATGTGAATTAATGATTAATTTATGGAAATGAGTTAGGATCATGATACCGAACCCTATTGATAAATATAATTTTCAAACCAAATTAAATTTTTTTTATAATTTCTCAAATATGAACTCAACCCATAAATTTATTACTCATTTAATACCTGGACTCATATAACTATTTAAATATTTAACTTGTATAATGTTTTTTTTAAAATAAATCATATTTTAACCATATTTTTATTAATATATGTAAATGAATAAAAAATAAAAACAATAAAACCATTTTGATAAATTAGAAACACATTCTACAGAGTGGAGGTAGAATAAGTTAGTAGCATGAGACCAATCATCTTCATAGATTTTCAAATAAAAAATCCCCATTTTAAAGATAAAAATCTCAATATTAAAGTTCAAGTTACTTACTTTTTTATATCCTATGATTCGGTATGCATGACGCACAACACACCCGTAAGATTTTTTATATATGTTATTTTATAATAAAAATTTAATGATGATAATAATTATAAAAGTATTTGGGTTTTAGGTACTCTGTCATTGTTACATGAACCCTATAATATTAATAATCATATATGAAATTTATAACCCGATCCCTACCCAATCTAGATTCTATGTTTCCAAAACTCGAAATTTTTGGGTAAGGTATATCTGGATATGAAATTATTGGTTACCCATTTACATACCTAACTATAATATTCTAAATGTAATAATAATAATTTTATAATAATTATTCAACTTGTTATCAGACATAGGTAACAATTTTTTTAGAATTCAGTTATAAAATAGAATTCAATGAATTCTGAAGAACTAATTTAATTATTTACAATAGAATCATTATCATGGTTGATTTTTTTTCTAATTAATATAAATGATAAAAATTATTTGATAACTAATAAATTATGGGATCCACTTTTAATATTAATGATTCTTAATTTCAAATAAAATTCTTATTTATCAACTAGAACTAAATTCATTCAACATTCAAAGGAACTACATGTTGATAAACAAAATATGTATTTGTATCTTTAAATATTTATTAGAAGATTGAAGAAGGATGTTTTTGTGTCTATTTTAAGTTGAAATATAATGTTATATATTATAATATATATGAGTTCCAATCAATATTTTTGGTTTAGTTCTAATATGTTTGAATATAAAACATGTTCAGGTTATCATTTAACAATGCAAGTTTGGTTCTCCATTGTTGAATAAATTATTAGAGTTAGTGCCCAAGAATGGACAACTATGTACATTATGATTAATCATATACATTATTTTTAATATTAATAAATTTATTATCATATAACTATTGTTCTTCCACATGATATTGAATGTGATAAGTTGTAAGGACACATGAATTACTAAGAGTACTTAGTTGTTACCCACTATTATGAAAACATAATTCAACTTAGAAAGAAGACTAGCTAGTCACACACTAAATGTATCTTAAACTTCAGTTAAATTCTATATGAATTTAACAAATTTAATAAATATGTTTCTCACACATGGTTTAATAATTATTCATGCATGATTTATCATAAGTATCTAGTCAATAATTATTTTAGATAAAATATGTAAGTTGAACATTTGATAAAAATGTATTCACTATTTTATTAAATAATATATATATGCATTTATGGTCAAATAATATAGTGATATATATTTACTTAAATAAATAGTTATTATTAATGGTTTGATAAATAATACCGAGGGTGGATGATACAAATTAAGTATATAGCAAGGAATAATATATTAAATATCATTTTAGGATATTTAATTTCCTATGAGTTTAGGGTTTGTTAAGTAAATATTAATAATATATTATTATTATTTATACATGATGATAACTAGTGATTAGGATTTTATACAAGGGATTATGTTAAATTACCAAACCTAATCCAACACTATAAATACCCATTATATCATTTCCTATCTTATGACATTGTTGTGTAAAATGAATTATAGAGAGAAATATCTCAATCACTAGAGAGATCTTACTCTAAAATTCTCTGAAGAATAGAGACCATTCTTCCTCCTCCACCCTCAAAAATTTAGATATAATAAAAAGAATGTAACATCTTGACCCTTTTAGAGATACATTTTAAATTTTAAATTATGGTTAAAGTATATTTTAAAATGTTACAGAATGATTTCTCAGGAGTAGGGAATGTCTCACGAGTGGTCTGTGGGTTTGAGACTTGTAATTTTTGGAAATGAGGCCTACAACACATGGAACATAGTGATTTAGGTAATAATCATGTTTTGCGTGCTAAATAATTTCTGAAATATACATGATGAATTATGAGTTCCATGAAATATTTATTGTGTTTTACACATTCAATGTGTTATGTGTCTTGTGAAAAAATTGGAGGAATGAGTATTATTGTAATTTGATAAAATCTTCATGAAGTTTTTTCCACGATATATGAAATATAAAATCATGAATAAAATGTGGTGATATTGAGTGTAAGGACCTGACCATAAACAATACATATTCTAGTTATTTTAAAATAAAATTATTTTTCTTTCATTCCCAGTGATATTTTAGGTTTAGAGCTTTATATAGTTAGGACAAATCTTACAAAGTAAATCCATAAACTACACATTGAATCTTATACTTAGTATCAATTTTTTAGACCGTAAGATTTTTTTAAAACATGCGATTATAATTAAAGAATAATGAGGGACATAAAATAAAGGAATATGTTAGTCTAGTGAAAATCCATAAAAAAGTTCATAAAAACATACATTTTTATTCATAATAATGAATAATTTTTTCAAAATGATCAATATCTTACCTTTTTTAAAAACAATAAAGTTTCATGAAAATTCATTAAAAATAATCTGAAATATATGTAGGAAACATGGAACATAATTTAGTATCTCACACTTAAAAAATATATTACCGGCTTACTCAACACTATCTGGGCCACCCTATGTTAACATTTAAATGGACTACCTGACGTTATCTAAGCCACCCCATGTTAAGCTATAACAGGATTTCTTGAAGCTATTTGGGAAACCCCATGTTAAGATATAACAGTATTTCCCAGCACAATCTGGGCCACCCCAAGGTTAATTCTTAAGTACCATATAATGAATAAAATAGTTTATTCTTTTAATCAAAAATCCTTTTGAAAACACATATAATCTCATAAGAAAATCTCTATTAGATATCAAAATACCCTATGCTTTTTAAAGATGAATTTTAAAATTCAAACACTATTCACATCACAAAGATACCATTTCCTTTGAAAATAATGATGAAATTTATAAAATAAGAATTAATGAATTATAGATTCATCATGATGGGAAATTCCACTCATGCCGTATAATTGTAAAAAACATTCCTTTTTTATTTTTGTTAGGAATGTCACAAAGAACCTCTATTATAAAAGGTCAAAAATAATACACTAATTTTTTTATATAAAGTAAAATGTGAGTAGAAATTATTTAAAAAAATAATTTTATAATGGTAACAAAATTTTTGTATATAATTTTAAAATACATGGACATGGATGAGAAATAGAGTTTGAAGGGTAACATTAATAATGTAATTTTTTTAAAGAATCTCCCTTTAAAATATCATATTATTGAAGTGTGAATGAATAAAATGAATCAAACATGTTTATAAAATTTATATATATATATATATAACAATTTAAAATACAATAGAATATATTCAAAAATAATTTCACCCATAAGATTAGCATGAAATAATTATGAAGTAAAAGTTTAACCCAAAAATAGAAACTGGGTTAATAAGTTCTCTTACCTCACACTTTCCTTTAGTGGTGTGTAATTTTACCTCTTGTAAAATGGTTTAAATAATGTTATAAAATCATTTCATAACTATATTAATATTTATAATACCTTATGTGATTATTTTATAACATCTTATGACCCAATCATTAATAATGTTTCATTATTTTCAGTATTTCAGGTGTGTTTGTTTCACAGTTTCATGATAAGTTCATATTTATATAATATTAGATTTTCATGTAAAATGGGACTACAACTGTAGAAGTGTAATTAAATAGTATTAATTATCTTACATATGTATGAATGGTCCCATATATCATTTTTATTTCTTACATTAGTATGATTTATTAGATAAAATGTTAATGGTAAATGTTTAGTTGATTTTTGCGGTTTTTACGAACATCAAGAACTAATTTAGTTTTATTTAATATTATGTATATATATTAGTTATAGAAAATTAAATATGTTGTGATATTACTATTAATATAATATTTATCAGTAATAATAGTTTAATTCCTATTTATGAAGGAGGTAATGGAAAACGAACAAAATAATTATTCACGAAGGCGATTAACCGACATAACTTGGACACTAGTTTATTTTCATTTAATAAGTAGATATGAGAATTGAAATGGACATGATATATTACATTATAAATATAAAAATCCACTATATACATGATTCTATATTTGTCATGAATTTATGGGTTAATGAGTTTAGGAGAAATTAGAAAAAGAAAAGAAATTAAGAGAGGTGCATTGAGAAAATTATCTCTTGAAGACAACCTCTATGAGAAAACCTTGGGGGCCTTGGATTTAGTCTTCTGGTGAGAAAATAAAAACATGGACATGGGTATATTGAGTAAAAAAGTTTTGGTAATATACTTTATGTGATTATTTTCTTTTTGATACGGAATGGGGTGGTGAGGGATGGTCTTTAGACTTCCGAAGAGGTAGGTTAAAGTGACTAAAATAATGAATATTTAATATTTAAATCCAACCACATTGAGGTGGAATTAAATTCAATGAATTAGGATTGAAATTAATATTTTAGAAGATATTTACATTCATTAAACTCCTCAACCAACCATTTAATGTTTTATTTTTTTGGTTATTTTAATCCTTTAACTTTTTTTTAACTTTAACTGATTTCACTTTTTACCTATACCACGGTAAATATTATATTTTCAATGGTAATTTTTTTATACCCAAAAATATAATTTATCATCACAAATATTTTAATTATTATGATTAAAAATATATCATCCATTTTATTAATTAAATACACATAATGTTATAAATTTGATTCAAAATTTATCATGTAGACACAATGAAAAAGCGGGTTTTTTAATTTAAAAGTTCAAAAGTTTGAAATGATTATATCACCAATATAGATGTAAAATTGAATATAAACATCTCAATTGGTTTTATTGATGTATAGTTGATGTAATTATACTTTAAAACTAATTTAAAATTTAATTGAACTATATAAATTAATTCTATAAAAAAAAGTTTTCAATTAAAATGTAGTATTTTCCACATTTCATTACAAATGAAACATGATATAAAAAATACAAAAAATTAACCCTAAACTAATTTTTATAGACCAATTTCAAAAATTAAGTTTATTTTGTCAAAATAATTTTATTATAGTGTCAAAATTTAGATTTAGAATCGGTGTTCCATCAAAAGGCTACAAAATTTCATTTTAGAAAAAATATAGATTTTATGCTTAAAATATGATTTATTATTATCTTAATCCTATCATACTTATTGGATTATTTTAAAAACATTTTATTTAATATATAAAATATTAATTTCATTAATATATTTTAATATTAGTTATTAATTTTATTTATTAAGATAAAATGTCTTTATGAGAATAAAAATAGGATTCCTTCATAAAAACACATCCTTTATATTCAATTGGTTTTTATTTTCATTTTTCATTACATAGTAACCAATGAATTCATGAGTAAATTTTATTTTCATAATTTAGTCAATATTAGTCATTCCATCCATTACAATAGTTGGGTGATTACTATCACCTTTAAATAATAATATTTATTCATTTGTTTAAGTAGTATGTGGCATATCTTGTATTATATTGAACAAAGTCTTTTATTTTAAAATCTTAGGGTGTTATATTCTCACCATTTTTAAATTGTTTTATCTAAATTTTTACATGGTATTAGTATCTAGGGTTTGAATTTTTAATTTACCTTTGTTGAAATATTAATCGGAAAATGAGTCAATAAAGATACCATTTGAGAAGTGAGAATGGAGATTATAAAGTTTACCTGAGATAACAAATACTTGGTTTCAATACATGAAAAAATTAACATGGTTCAGAATTATAACTATCATGTTTTTATGTTGAGTGATACATAATATGGTCATTATAAATTTAACAATTAAAAAATCGTAAATTATTGGTTGGTCAAAGGGCTATTTATTTCCCATTATGGAATGAAATTGGATAACATTTTTATTTCAAAATATGTTCTTCCATGAATTGAGGAATTATTTTTATACCTAAAATATAAATATAAGTAATTATAATTACATAAAATGTATATTTTCACCATTTAATCAATTTCCTCCACTATCATATATTTTCTCCAAATGATGTGTATTCAAGATGAATTCCCATACTTGAAGCATCAGAAACAACTCATATGGATCACAAAATCCACAAAATAGTAACTATATTTTCCACATGTCTCTAATAATTAACCAAAACTAAAATAGTTAGTACAAGATAATGTAATTCCCTAAAAATAATAAACCATTATATGATGAAGAACTCCTCTAATCCCAAAAATATAACATTAATACCCAATTTTCATAAATTGTCATTCAATGAATAATTATCATTAAAATTATTCAATATAGTCTATACTAGGATTGAAAGAAAAAAATTATAAGGATTTGATCCCATATTCATTAATGATAAATTTAACTTTTTCTCCCAAAATAACATCAATCACTCATAATGTCTCATTCCAAAAAATATAATTTCATAAATAAATAAATATCAATGTGAGAAAACCATTTATTGAATATAAAAATACCATAATAAATCATATATTCTTCCAAAATAAATAATTAAACCATTATTCATCAAATAATACACTATTGTATTCTATTTACCTTGATCCTATAGAGTTCCCATAATAGAAAAAATCTTCTGAAATAACATTAATCAATTAATCAGAAAATAATTTTTCAATACCATGGTCATCTATTTGATTAATCAATTTCTACCAAAATAAACATTATTCCTCTTCCATAAAATCATTTAACAAAAAATATATAGTTATATTATTCAGAACTTAGTGTAGTCCTTTTGTAGTCAATGCACTCTTGTCACCCTTCGGTTGTGGGTTTGATCCCCACAGCCTTGCCGGAAATGATGGGTTGTCACCCTTCCTATGAGTTGTACCTTCTCTAAAACTACATCAATATAATCAATATAAATTTATAAAAATTTCAGAAACATCCTAAAAAAATAACCATAATATATTTTAACCTCAAAGGTTATCTCATACATTTATTTTTTCATCCCAAAAAGTAAGAACCCATATTTTACTCTCATGTTCCAAAAATATCACCGATGATTTTGAACTTTTTCCCACCAAATGTAAAGGAATTGTTTATCATATAACCATTCTCTTATCATAAATTTAACGGTTATATGAACCTTTAAAAATATTATCATATTTACACTTTTCAAAGGTATCGATTCTATCTAACATATGTCTTCAAATTTATAACAAGCAAAACAAACAATAAAAAAATCCTTATCCAGTCCATGATTCCCATAATGTTTATAAAATACCACTATATCATAACTTTTAAAACTCAGTACCTAAATAAATTCTTCATTTAAATTCCATATTAAACCAGTAACCATGCTTCATTATCTTAATACTTCATTACTACAATTAATATATCAATTATACCCTTATGATTCAACAATATAATCCAAAAATTGTTTCAAACCTAGAAAATAAGAAAATAATTCCTACTATAGATATAGACTCTTGATTTCTTTGATTCCCCATTAACATAAACTTCTTGAAAGTAAATGGTAATATACATTATTATGTTTCTCTTTTTGAGAGAGATAATAAAGTTCTCACTTTTAAATAAAATGAAAAAAAAACTATGAGCAATAAAACATTTTTAGAAAATAAAAGGTGTTAGATAATTCAAACCGTACTCTAAAAGATGTAAAAATCATTTAATAAATCTTTTTTAATAATTTTAATAATCAAATCAACCTGAAGTGATAAAAATGATGTCAATGATCTCTTTGCTAACATATTGATAAATAATCCATGATCTATAGAAAAGAACATCATTAAAACATGAAATGAATTATTACATGTTAAAATGAAAATAGTCATTTTAAATATTATACCCATATAAAGTCTATAATAATATATCCTTAAATTACTTTATACCTTATTTGGTTACCTTTTTAAGACTAATCTAATAAAATATAATTAATTTCCTATAAATACATCATGTTTTACCACAAAGGGGTGTCTAAGACATTGAAATAATAATCATCCTTAAACTTGTAAACCGTGTGATGATATTTATAACTCTTAAGAAACCATACTAATCACTAAAGTAATTTAAAACGTAGCTCTGATACCAAATGTAAGTACCTTAACTAAAAAAATACATATTCTAGTGATTTAAAACTAGAATTATTTTTTTCATTCATTCCCAATGATATTTTATGTTTAGAGTATTAGATAATTATGAGAACTCTTACAAAGTTATCCCATAAATAAAATATGGAATATTATACTCAATATCCATTTTCCCAACATATTAGATCCATTTAAAAATAAAAAAAATTCTCTTCATGTAAAATCTTCATAGTTTTCCCACTTTTCTCATCCCTGCCTATATTCTTCCATAAATCTTGAGAAAAACATTTTAAAACATGGGACGAATAAAAAAGCTTAGTCAGGGATATACATGAAATGAAAATGTCAATCCAGTGAAAATCAATGAATAATTTCATAAAAAACATACCATTTTATTCATAAAAATGATTAATATTTTTAAAAAAAATCAATATCGTATATCTTTAAAATCAGTCGATTCTAAAAAAAACTCATTCACATGCATATAAAATACATCTAGGTAAATTGGGACACCGTTTAACATCTCACACTCACAAAATATATTATTTTCTAACCCAATTCTATTTGATCAACCCCATTTTATGATATAATGGGCTTACCTAATGCTTTTTAAGCCACCCTATGTTAAGCTACAATAGGTGTTCTTCGCTCTATATAGGTCACCCCATGATGAGAAATAACAGGCTTTCTCGGTGCTATCTAGGACACCCCTTGATAAGATATAACAGGATTTCCCCACATTATCTGCGAGACTCCATGTTTAATTATGAAGTACAATATAATGAATAAAATATTTTCATGCTTTGAATCATTAATCATTTCAATCCCTTTTTTAAACTCATAGGAAAACCACTTTTGGATAAAAACGTTACCTTTTTAAAGATGAATTTTCAAATCAAAACAATATGAACATCATAAAGAAACCATTTCCTTTTAAAATAACCAAAACATTTATAAAATAATAGTCAAATCCTTAAATATTCATGATGGTAGGAAAATCCGCTCATTCTATATATGTAAAAAAATATTCCTTTTGTACTTTTTCCTGAAAATTAATAGAGATCCTCTTTTAGAAAATGGAAAAACTATATTTTAAAAACATTTTATAAAATTTAATAAATGAGTAGAAATGATTAAAAAAATAATTAAATAACATTAATTTTTTAAAAATAAATTTAGAGAACATGTACATGGAAGAAAAATAGAGTTTAAAAGGTAATTTTAAATAGAGAACTTTTTAAAAGAAATCCCCCTATAAATATTATATCATTGGAGTGAGGATTAATCAAATGAATAAAATATGTGAATCCAAAATAAACCCATATAAAAATGTGTGATAAAACATAATATATTAAAAATTCATTTCACACATAAAATTAGCATGATATAACAATGATGTAGAAGTTTAACCCAAAGAATGGAAATTGGGTTAAGAAATTCCATTACATCATGCTTCCCTTTAGTGGTTCATATTTTAACCTCAAGTATAATTGTTCAAATAATGCTATAAACTCATTAATGAAATATATTAATATTTATCATACTTTATGTGATGATTTTATGTTATCTTAGGACACAACAATTAATAATATTTTAATATTTTCATTGTTTTGGGTGTTTCTGTTCATGGTTTTAGGATCGGTTCATTTGTATATAATTATGCTTATTCTTATAAAATGGGATCAAAACTCTATAAGTGTAATGAAATAGTATTAATGAAATTCAATAGTTATTAATTATTTAATATATCATTTTTATTTCTTATATGAGTATAGTTCATTAGATAAAATGTAAATGATAAATGATTATTTTATTTTGTCGGTTTTTTCAAACATCAAAAACTAATTTAGTTTTATTTAATATTATGTGTATATATTATTACCAGAACATGAAATAATATATAGTATACCAATTAAAGTTTTATTTAACCAGAATAATATTTTTATGACCATCCATGAAGGAGGTAATGAAAATGAACAAAATCATTATTCATTGAGGTGATTAAACGACATAACTTGGACAATAGATTCATTTCATTTAATAAGAAGAGATGAGAAATGAAATGGATATGATAAAATCCATTAAAAACATAAAAATATAGTATATACATGATTCTATTGTAATCATGCATTTATGGGTGAAGGAGGTGATAGGAATGTAGAAAAAAAGATATTAAGAGTGGTACACTGAGAAAATTATCTCTTAAATATCTCCCATTGAGAAACCCATAAAGACATTGGATTTGGTATTTTTTGTGACCAGAAACACTTGAAAAAAAATGGGGAGACTAATTAGGAGTGGTTTGGACATATATTTTAGGATCTTCAAGGATTTTTGAGTCAAAATTGGGAGGTATTTATACATGATGAGAGGGGGGTTTAAGTGATTAAAATAATGAATATTTTATATTTAAAGCCATCAAAATTGTTGTGGAATTAATTGAAATTACATTGGATTGAAATTAATAATTTATAGGATTTTTAGCATCTATCCAACCCCCATATGACTATTAATTTTTTTATTAATTAGGTATTTCAATCATTTACCTTATTTAACATTAACTCATTTCATTTTTACCTTACCGCGATAAATATTTTTTTATCATGGTAAAAATATTTTTTGGATAAAAATGAAATTCTCATTAAAACATAATTTGGAAATTATGATTTTAAATATGAAATCAATTTTACCTAATTTATGTTACATTATTTTTAAATTAAAATTTAATATTAATCATGTAGACACAACGAAAAAGAGGGTATTTAATGTGAAAACTAAAAAAGTTTGGAATGTTTTTATTTCCAATTCCAATATTAAACTGATTATAATGAAATAAATTGTATTGAATGATTTATAATTGAAATAATTATACTTTATTTCCAATTTAAAATATTATTAAACTAGATAAATAAATTATAAGAAGAAGCAGTTTTCAATTAAAATGAAGTATTTTTCATTATTCATCAAAATCAGAACCTATCATAATAAAACAAAAAATAATCCTAAGATAATTATGATATCCCGAATTTAAAAAAAATTTTTTTTATCAAAATAAGTTTATAAAATTTTCAAAATCTATATTTAAAACATGTGTTCCATAAATAGGCGGAAAATATTACTTTTAGAAATATATAGTTCTTTATTCTTAAAATAGGATTTATTGTTTTCTAAATCGTATAAAATATATTATATTAATTTAAAACAAAATTATTGAATATATTATATATAAATATAAATAATATATTTTAATAATAGTGATTAAATTAATTTAGTAAGATAAAATTTCATTATAGGCATACAATTAGGTTTTTAATAAAAACACATCCTTTATATTCAATTGGTTCTTATTTTCATTTATAATTAATTGGTAATTAATGACATCCTAATTAAAATATTTTTTAATAATTTAGTTAATATCAGTCATTCTTTCCATAATAATGACTATTTGAAAACTATAACATTTAAATAATAATATTTAGTCTTTTTTAAGCTCGATGTGCTGTATCTTATATGATATTGAGAATAGTGTTTCCATTTAAAATATCATGGTGTTAAATTAAATATTTATGAACATTTTGGGGAAACAATTACATGAATAATGAGTGAGTATTTATAAACTTGTTTAAGATACAATCATAATATGTATATTGAGGAAATTTTAAAAATTGAGAAGAAATATGGAAAGAAGTGAAGAGTAAAATTGTGTGATGCTCATGGACTTTTTAGTTGTAAAACATATAGTGATTGGATTACCTGAAATAAACAATGTGCCTAAATAATGTATATTATTAACACATGAAAAAGTGTGAGTATCATGCAATAAAATTTTCATGAACCGTGGGTACTGAAGAATAATTCAGACTAAGATTGAATATTAGATATTTTTAGAATGAATAAGAATACATAAATTCTCAAATGTTCAGGGAGTTAAGAAGAGTCGGTTCATGTTAAAATTTGAAAGTCTAAAATATTAGGTATAAATGACCATTAATTGATAAAGTTCTTGAAGTTGTGTACATGAGTATATCATGTGGTATGATTTATTTATGGATAAAGATTACATCTATAGGTGGTGAAAAAGAATCTTGAATACAATATAGATCTTTAGTATTATAGATCATACATTGAAGAGAAGTTGAAGACTCTAGTGAGACACTAGAGTGAAAGCAAAATGGGATTCTATGCGGATCACTTTTTAAGTGGGATTTTATAAACATTATTTGGATTATGAAGTGTTAAAATTATAAGGATATATGGTGATGGGAATAAGACTTTCCCTGGTGGTAACAACATTCATATAGTGAAGAATCTGTAACAAGGGGGGAATAACCAGTTTCAATAAGTAGTATTCATTTTTGGTTCAGATTTGTAAATACTTGTGTATTGTGATATTTTTATTATTGTTTCATATGAGGTGAGGCTGGTAATTAAAGACAAGGTATTGAGACTTTAATCAATCACATATGTTACATTAAATAAAAACAGATTTATATAAAACAATGTACCACTAATTCACCCCTCTTAGTCATATATATCTGGTTCATAAGTTTTATAAGTGTGTGACCCTCTTAGCCCCTTTTTCTGTGAGATTACAAAAAATTTCCAAATGTATAAGGTTATCATTTATGAGCATTCCAGGGAACGCATAAAATATGTTATTATTTCCACAATGGAAAATTTCTTCACGTGAATGTACATTGTGTATTATAATCTCATTGTCTTGACTTCTCTAATCAATATAGTTGAATAATGGTTTCATTAACCTATGTGATCAATGTATCTTTCTTTGAATTTACAGAAATAAACTTACCTACATAATCAAGGAGTTCTATTTTAATCAAAAGGCATATGATATCATCTTATATCGAAGAACATAAGGGAAAAATCTTTCATCGACTTATTATTTAATAACATATCAGTTATTTCACACCCTGTATATCCAACTTATCTATGAACATATATCCTCATGATTTCTTAAAATTAATCAAATTAGGAGACTCTAGATATGGATTAAAAATAATCATAAATTATAAATACCATTACAAATATATTTAGATAGAATCACCCAATAATAAATATAAAAGGAGTTTTTCCAACTAGAGAGTAAAGATCCCGTAACCTCATATCTTAGAGAATAGAAAGGTTTTACTTCATGAGAAGAAGTCTCAATGTCTTATGATCCCCCTAAACATAATAATATGTATCATCCTTGTACCATTAGATGATATCATCCATCTATATAACATGTAGTTAAGAATATTTTCATGTCACTTTTAGGTTCTCATCATAGCGGGGAAATATTTTGACCTTTCAGTGTGACATTTATCCTTAGGACATTATCACATACAATGTCATACAGAAGAAAAATCAGATGTGATAAGAACATTATAAATATTAAAAATCACTAATATAGGTAATCATGAAGTATTTAGTAGTTGTTTCTTGGGCACTAACACAGAAAAACTCCCAATTATATGAGAGCCAAAAACCAAAAAATCCCACTCTTCTATCTCTCACATGATGTTCATACTTCTACTGAGGTAAGTCATTAGTCAAGGGGTTCACCACATTATCCTACATGGAAAACACTCTCACTATGACCTCACCCCTCTAATAAGAATCCCTTAATAGGTGATACTTAAAATGAATATTCTTTGTCCATTGATGTGACCTTGGATTCTTAATGTAATACATTACTATATTTTTATAAAAATAGAATGTGATTGGGTATTTACAAATAGATACCACATCAATTTATCAAATGAAGTTGTGTATCTAAACTACTAGATTAGTTGTGTCATAAGATTTAATATTCTCAATTTCTGCTATAGAATTAGTGACAACAATTAATATATAACTCTTCCAACTCACAACTCCTCTCTTAAGAATGAATTCATACATTGATTGTTATTTTAGTTCATTATAATATATTTAAAAAATAGTATCTATATATCCTCTAATGAATAGTTTCCTTTTTCCTCTATACAATAGAAACATATCCTGAGAATCTCTCAGATACTTATGGGTAGACATAATAGTAGCCCAAATCTATTCACCTTGATCTACTTGATATAAAGCTACCATGATCAATGAATCCAAAACATTAATAATGGTTCATTACTGTGAATACAAGATACATCCTATCATATATGTGTATGCGATACTACTCATCCTCACTATTGTTGTGTCTAAGGACACATTTTCTTGGAAAGATTTATACCTTATGACAATTGAACTAATCCATTATTTTATTGTTACATACTTAATCTCTATATTATCTAGTAAATTTATGTACCTTAACATAGTCCAAGATTCCTCTTTGATCTATCATTAATGATATTGATTCTAAGGATGAAGGATGATTCCCTTAAGTCCTTCAGAGAAGGAGTTGTTGAACCAGTCCTTAATAGACTATAAAACTGGCATATTATTTTTAATAAGTAATATGTCATTGAAATTTACCACTAGGAAAATAAAAAACAATCCAACTAAAATTCTTATATACACATGGACCAAAATCATTATTTATAAAACCAAATTCTCTTATGGCTTCATCGAACCGGTAGTTCCATGACTTGGACACTTGATTCAATACATAAATAGATCCATATATGTTTCAAACCTTATTGTAATTATTTTGTGTCACATACCCTTATGGTTGTTTCATATATAAATCATTAACAAGGTTTCAATTATGGAATGTTGTTTAGAAATCCATCTTACAAGTCTAAAAGTCTTGAAAATATTCATTGGAAAGTGAAAATTAGATATATTTATGTATAGAAAATTGAGAAAAGGTTGCATCATAGTCTATTACCTGATTTTATTAAAATACATTATCCACTATACATACTTTATAGGTACTCACATTACCTCTCATGTTGAGTTTTTTTTAAATTCCCATTAATTACCTACATGATTTACATAAATTGGAGGATCAACCAGAACTCATATCTAGTTATGATATAGGAAATCTATATCAGAATTCATGTATTCATTTAATCTTACAATATTAAAGTTCTTAAATTACTCCTTAATGGATAAATGATCAATATAATCAACCAATCATGACTCACCATATTCAGTGACTATAAAACCATATATTTATAATCCTCTTACCTCTGTGGCACTTCTACACAGTACTTGTGTCTCAGGAACAACCTATTCCATGGAGAATTATGGAATATGATCCTATGAAAACTACAATATATCATGAGAATTAAATTCATAGAATTCAATATTTATCATACTGTCTTTTTTAGAATGTATTCCCAATCTAGAATAGCATGACTTCAGTCAACCTTAATTCATTTATATGATGGTTTTCATAGGTAATATTTCATCATTTCCTTAGGGTATCTTATCCAGATACCCCTAATTCAATATGGTTCTATTTTATTCCTAATTATTCCATTAAAAACACCTCACATACCCAAACATGAAATTTAGACAAAACATATTTATTTCCATACCTTAACTATTATGGTATACCATCTTCTGCATTAGTTGGTACCTGGTTTGGTGTGTACACTCCTGTCTGTAGTACATATCACTAAAAGGATAATGGGATATCTTTATGAATCATCTTCAATATCACCATGTCTAATAAGTATTATTTCATCCATTCACTTACACCATTCCTCAATGATATATAAGTAGGAGTGAGTTGTGATTGAATCCCATGCCCCCATAAACAGTCAATAAACACTTGGTTAATATATTCTCCACCCTGATTAGATATATGAATCTTTATCTTCTTACCAATTGGTTCTTCTACACCAATCTTTACTTATTTTAATTTCACAACCGATTTAAACTTATAACATACTATGATAATACATACATTTCTACTTATGTCATTTTTTCAAGTAATGAAGTAAGAGTTCCCACCTCTATCTTACACTAGGGAAGATCATCACACATATGTGTGTACCAATTCTAGAAGCTATGCAGACCATTACCATATCCACCAAAAGGTGGTTTGTTTATATTTACATGTAAACATGTGTGATTTATCTCACATTTTTTTGTTTAAAAGAATCTAAATAACCATCTTTATATAGATTTACCAAGTACTTTTCATTTATGTAACCATGTTGGTGATGTTATAACTAGGTGTGATATGAGTCATGTGAACCTTATAATTAATGAATTTACCATACATGGATTTCAAATCTAATACATAAATACCATAATTTTAATTTTTTTACCATAACGTATGATGTATTTTTAAAATAAGATTCATTAATATAATATTTTAAAATAAAACCATCTATATATAGGCAGGATATAAGTATTTTTTTCATAACACTAGGCAAGTAATAACAGTTCATCAAAACCAAGATCATACATGTTTTGGAAAATTTAGTAGCCTATTATATAAAATTCAACAAATCATACTCCATTATAAACTCAATGATCCACCTCTCCTCTACAAATATTTAATTCCTACATTTGGATATATATGTGAGTGCCAAGAGCTATATCTAATTAGCAATTAGTAGATTTATAAATATTTTACTCAATAAATAACTAACATGAAGCTTCCCTATGCTTCTTTAACTGGGTGTAGTTGTTCTTCCAGTATCCTACCATGCCACATGAAAACCATACATTATCTTTTTTACTTACGATTCATATGGGTATTCCTATTATTAGAGGGAGGTTCTAAAGAGACTCATATTTAAAGTGATTCTTTGGGATCATTTCCATGTTTTTACATTCATTCACCATAAGGAATATAATTTTTTCATGACTCTTTTCTTTATATACTTTTAAAATTATGGTAAGGAGTTTCAAGATATACTTCTCACAATTTATCATATCACAACTCACAATGATACTAGAGAATATATGAGGTAGTGAAGATAAAATGAGATTTGTGTGCAACCCATCTAGAATCATAAAACCCAAGATGTCTAAGTACTATATATAGCCAATCATCATGACTACACGAGGCCTATATGGAACCGAATCCTTAATCTTTCACATGATAGTGTCTTAGAGATATCATCTCCCTAAATCTATTTGTATTGACAATGATCATGAAGGATAGACATCATTCGTTTTGCATTATTTCATCATTTTTCATCTAGATTTAACTGGATATGGATGATAAAATGAAACTATATAAATCTATCACATAATCTATGTATTTCCTATATAGAGAGAGTTCATCCAGACTAGACTCTTTACCATGTAATTTAGAAATATGGGATTCCAGCACATATAATAATTAATCATGGAACCGTATAATGCAAAAGCGCATGTATCATTATAATAAATTCAATTAGGTGAGAAGGGAATCCATATTTAATATATATCACAATGATAATGTCAATGTCGTATAGATTTCCATTTATATAAAAAATAAAAGAAAATCATAGTACCCTATCTAGATTTCCCAAATATGTAATAAATTTATATTTGTTTGTCTCCCACTATTTTATAAAAACTCAATATCCCACCCCATTGGTTTTATAATATCATATCACATGGATATTAAAGTGTAAAGGATATTTATTTCCCTCATCATCACCCATATGAGGAACTGATAAGCCTTTTGAAGGTATTTAGGTAAGGATACCTTTTCTAATTACGTTAATACATAAATCCTTAATTTATTGAGTGGACTCCCCAATCCTGAATTATTACATATGTATTTCCTCAATGCATTGATCTAATTTTTTATTAGACAAATGAAATGCATCACACTAATTAATATTTAGTTTTTTCAACCCAAATTTTTTAAGAACTCCCTAATAAAAAAAATCTTTTTGAAAATGTCCATGAAAACAATTTGGTATATTGGTTCCTTTCTAAATTAAGTAATGGAAGGTTATACCAAATTAATATATTTATATAGGGTTATTTACATATTTTCATAAATAGACCAATTTTAATTATATTATTATTAATATTAAGTGTATTTCACCTAATTAATTAACCATGTTTGGATAAAATTGACACATAATCCGATTATATTCTTATTCTAACATTCATAAATGTAAATTTATTTATATAGTGGCAATGATAAAGTTTCCATAAATAGTTGACCATGAAACTGAAAGAAATATAATAAATATGTGCCATGACAATAATATTTTCTAATGGTTGGTTTATCAAGTGGATGATAAACCAACCTTTTATTATAATTGAATAACTCTTAGAACCATGCTTGGTTTGAGTTATCACCTTCCACCGATACTCCTAGGCATCTTATGGTTTGGTATCACCTCGAATATGTTTTTTTACGTCCTCCACTTGATTGAGAGATCCATCCATTACATATGATTTTACTCACACACAAGTGAGTAGGGCCAGTGGAATCGTTAATGGGGTTTACATAAAGAAACAATGACCACACAGGTCTTATATAGTATAAACAAGTGGATAACACTTAGACCATAATTTTAATTTTGTAATTATCAATTAAAATAAACTCATTCCATACATAGGTTGTTATAATATCATGATCATACACAAATGTAATGAATACGAAAAGGTAAATTACCTATATTTTATTTAAAATTTTCTTAATTGAAAAGATAAAATTCCAGAATTGATAAATTTATTAATTTTATTAATTAATTTATCTTAATAGACCATCCAAACATTCCTAAAGATAACTATCCATACCAATTTTAAATATATTAAATTAATTAATTTTAGTTAAAATTAATTAAGTACATGATGTGTAATATGAGAGAACATGAAATGTACCCATCCAAACTACAAAATTCCATTCTAGTATTTTACTATGAATTCATGTAACAAACTGACCCAAGTCGACATGAAATGTCACCCAATCAGGTTCATCACAATGGATCTAGCACACCTCCTTATATTCTAGAGGCTTCTGACTAGTGGAAAGAACATAATCCATTTACCATCGAATCAAATTATAATGAAAATGTAAATAAATGAGCAAATATACATCCATGAACATTGGAGTACACAAATAAATCACTAAAATAGAAGCATTCTATATCAAATTAAAATGTTTCATACAGACTCATGGTGAGGATAATAAAAATCAACTAGTTAATTACTAGGCTAACCTCATATATAAATTGAATAAAAAATTAAAAAAATGCAAAGGATCTAATGTCATCATGAGACAAACCGCATACATGTTCTCTAAGGTGGTTTAACACTCCAGGTCAAACCTCAAACTTTACATGGTCAATAACACTATATCAAGCAATACCAACCCTCTTCCAAATCCATCATGAAACCAATACACCATTTTCTAAAAGACATAAGGTTTACAAACTCACCAAAGTGCATATATTGTGAGTGAGAAATAAATAACCATAGGCCACCTACAACGGTGAATATATAATATACTATCATATATAGGTGACTGCACATGTGATATGACTAGCTTATAAGAATAAAAAATATCATAAAATAAATATATAAAATTATTTACGAAAATAAAACTTTAAAAATTGGGTTCTAAACTGACACCCAAAGTAAATCTACAACTGATCATGATTAATCTAAAGGATATGTAGAACATGGATCACCCTACCACAAAACATTAGGTACATATGCTTGATTAAAAAGATATCCCAAAAATATAATACATCAATAGGAATTATGTCGGATCATAAGATCTCATCCCAGGAACCCAAGATAAGAAATTAAAAATATACCACGCTCTAGGACTCCAAGAATATTGGGAACTTCTCAATCCTCATTATAGATAAGGTTTGAGGATCTTCTCTACTTGTAGAATCTTCCAAAATATTAACCTTAAATGGAGGTGGTGGAGTTAGAAATTGTAATCCTTGATCAGCTATAACCATCATCATTGGTGCAAGTTTGTATCCTTCTATGGGAATATATATTTCAGGATATTTTGGTCAGTATATATATCACACTTCTCTTCATAGATAAAATGCCTTCAAATTTTCAAAGTGAAGATTACTACAGTCAAATCATGATTATGTGTTATATAATGTTGTTCATGAACCATTAACTATTTTGAGAAATAGGCTAACAAATTATCATTTCGTATGTGTACAAATCCTAGGCCCTTTTTTGATGCATCACTATAGATTGAAAGGTCTTCCCCATTTGTGGGTATGGTGAGTACATGTGCGACAGTAAGCCTTATATTTGGCTACATTAATCTCTCTTCAAACTCAAATATCCAAAAATATTTCACTCACTTTTTAGTAAGCCAATTCATTGAGTTTTAAAAATTTGAAATGTCATTAAAAAATCACGGATAATAGCCTTATAATATAGGGAATATAAAGATCTCTTTTCCAGACAATGGTCAAGGACAATCCTCAATAACTTCTATCCTCAAAGGGTCCATATATACCCCCTTAAATGTGATAAAATTACCTAATAAGTATACATTCCCCATACAAAAATCACATTTACTATACTTTACATATAACATATCTATCCTCAATGTCTTCCGCATATTATTCAAATTATCCTCATATTCCTCCTTAATTTTGGTTTATATCATCTATAAATACTTCCAAAATTTTATTGAGGTAACATATTATGGATCTAGTAATTATGTCCATAAATATCAGAGGAGAAAAAATGAGTCCAAATGTAATTATATGAACACATAATGTTTGTACCTTGTGTGAAAGATAGTCTTCTTAATATCCTCTGTTGTCAACGTTAACTGATTATATATTGACCACAAATCCACATTAGAGAATTATTGAGATCATTGTAACTAATTTAAAAATTCATCAATACACTAAAAAGGATAATTATTCTTTATCGTGATCTTCTTCATTTAATGATAATATCTGTAGAGACACATATATGATTCCTTATTCTTGATAGATAGGTCTAGTTCACACCATAGTAAAGCACTGAGCCATATGAAACCCTTGTCCAGATGTTCTTGTTACATATTCTTTAGTTCATATAGTTCACTGGGATTTCTTATATATAGAGTATTTGATATTGACATAGATCTACGTATAAGGTCAATTGAGAAATAAACCTCTCAGTTTGAAGGAAGACTAAGAAATTATATAGGGAATACATTATTATAATCCATTATAATGGGAATGTCCTAAAGAGCGGTCCTCTCCTTTTGTTTAATCATTTGAACAAGATGTACTTGATCATAAAGAAACAATATCCATGAATTTAGATAATATTTTTACGAGATTAATCCTTCTCCTTACAATTTAATAGAATCAGAGGGTAATTTGTAATATAGAATATGATTTCCTTCCTCTAAAATTTGTTCTGTGCTATATATAGATACAACCATCCTATTGTCAGAATATCATCAAATTACATTTAAGGGATTAAGAAATGGTTCCCTAGGATATTTATCCCACTAGTATAATCTATGGAATATTTATGTACCTATGATGAAATAATCATTCCACTTGTATTTTTAACCAACAAATTAATATCTTTGTTTTTCGATGGTATCTGAATAGTTCTACAAATCATGCAAGATATTAAAGAGTGCATAGATCTAGAATAAAATAGTATATTCTCTACTATTGAATGAATAACTAGTATACCTATCAGTATACCATTATCTGGATCCAAATATCTAATAGTAATAGCAAAAATCCTCCCTTTAACTCTTGTCCATGGGTTTTTTGTAACATCCTCTGATCTGGAACTCTCTCACACAACCAAACTGATTTGGTTACTAGGCATCCAATGCATCTCCTCATATTCTAGAGGATATTGACTAGTAGAAGGTTTTTATGGAAAATAGTGGAGAGACTATAAACCTTGGTATGAAGTTGAAATAATATTTCAATAAATAGAAGAGTAATGGAAATAGAGGAAATAGTTCAACAATAACATATTAACCAAAAAGTAAATGAAAATATCCAATCCAAAAATTCAAAGAATTGTGTAATAATGAGATGGAATTTATCTAAATATCAAGATAAATGTAATATAGAAGAATAATGAAACCCCAAGGAAGGAAGACAATACCCCAGTCCTGGTCTCCACATAGGCCTCATATCCAAGTTCCAACCCATCCAGTATGTAACAATCAACAAGTAGGTCATTTTCCCTTGTCCAAACTTGCATCCATGAAATCTGCTTGGGTACCCAATGGAAGCTCGAATAGGGTGTCAGTGAAACATAGTAGGTTGACACCATCGTGTCTAAAAAAACCAGTTTGATAATAAGTGCATGAAATAAAGTGATAAATAGTAGTATTAATTAACAAATTAATACAATACAAAAAAAATGCCTCAACCATCGAGCTCCAAGCTGAAACTAAGGGCCAAAAAAACATGATTTGGCTTCATGTCATATGTATCTATCACATGGATGATTATCCTACATCTGGATATATAATCTGTACCATATTTCATAATGAATAATTGGACTCTAGTAAATTTCCATGATGGAGTTGCTTACGTCTTTCCAGAGAGAAATACCATGCCAATGGAAAAACTATATCATATCAGACTCCCTGAAAATTCCCATCCTTGAGTTACTAAAGTCTTCCCATTTACACATCATAAGGGGTAATCTTAGCTTAAGCGTTGTGTTCTCCAATAGTCGGACAAACCAATAGTTCCATGTCTCACAATATAGTTATCCAAGCCCTTAAGAATCCTATCATTAAATATATATACAAGAAAACTATGTATAAATTTCATCAACATTCATATCACATGACTAGTTGGTTAATTATTCTCATTTTATTAACCAAGAATATATTATCAATTGATATATTCTAATATTATAGGACAAATCACTACAATCAAAACCTTCCACGTTTCTATTTATCTCAATTCATTATCCAAGAAACAACATGCCCAAATATCGATTCAAATTGTTAATCCAAAATGTAAATTTCATAATTTTTGATTCATTGTGACATCAAGGGAAGTCTCACTACATAGGTGGAGGTAATCCCAGTATCAACAAAAATAGACCCAGTGGGGTCTAATTGGAGGTCTAAGAACACTCTTTTTATCAAACGTAGATTTAATCAATTATTTAGGTTAGATGCATGGAGTGTTGATGTGGTCAAAATTTTCTTAACATTCCAAGAATATTGTAAATAGATATTAGGGTAAAATTATGGATCACCCACCTTAATTTGGAGATCAAAGAAACACTCTCAAGGGAACACTATCAAAAAATGATGTCAAAGGGGATCATAAAGGAACCCTAGATCACAAAACAATCAAGATCAAAATTGATGTAACCTAAATTTCTGGTATGTAACCATTTATTTTTATTTTTATGTATTTAAAGGTTAAGGGTGAAGATTGGGAGAGTTTGGGAATCTTTCAATGAGTTTTGGGGCTAAAGTAGAGGTGCATGGGTAGCGCACAGTTTATCCAAACCATGAGGCAAGCCCACTAGAAACCAAGCAATTTTGGCCATAATGAGGCTATTGATTAGACAAAGTGTGAGAAAGGTTAGGGAGACCATGTGAGGAGTACATTTATGGGTTTCCTTGATACAATATCTAACATACATTTAGTGAACAGTTTGACTAAACTGCGAAGACTAACCACGGACAGGGTAAATGTTAGATCATTAAAAATAGGATCTCACTAATTTTGCCTTTAAAAAACACTTTTTTTTCATCTAAATGGCCCTAACTCGGAATTATTTTCTCTTTAAAGCTGGATAACCTCTCTAAAGTGATTTGGAATCAATATGAAGCCTTCCCTTAGCGATTAGAATCTCGATTCTTGAGGCATGCGATTGTTCATGATGTGTTTCCTTAGATTTACTTCTCCTCTACTCTAGGATTCTCATATCTACACCCATTATGAATAGATATATGATTTTGGATACCAAATATTATGATATTTGGTCTTGATCATGATTAGAGAATAAATATAAGGCAATTTCAAGGAATTTTTACCGGGGTTCCTGAGTGTTCATTTTCGTCTTCAGTTTTTTTCAAAACCTTCACAGTAGGTGGCCTCACTCCCAACGTATCTTTCTATAATTGATTGTATTAGTTTCAAATTTATTTAATTGATTGAATTAATTGTGAAATTTTGGTAAAAATTATCATATAAATCCACTTTAGGAATGATCTATGGTTTTTAGTGAAATTGTGGAATTGTGGAGATTTTTTGTGAAAAGTCCTTTGGTTTTGTGATTTTAAAATGTTGATTCTAAAATATAGATTTTATGGATTTGAAAAATGGTTTTTAACAAAAATATTGTTTTATTAAAAGTGTTTTAGAATTGGAATGGTCGGATTGAAAATTGGTTTTCAATTAAAAAGTGGTTTTATTGAAATAGCTTTGGCTTGTTAGATTTGGCATGGGTTTGGGAATACATGGTGTGTATGTGTGTGTGTGTGTATTCATATTGAATTTATGAGGAATGGTTTAAATATGACATTGTTCACGGAGAAAAATTAATAATGGCACATAGGATATAATTACCTTGTGACAACATGGTAGATCGATGAGAAACGACTTATGAGTATGGAACTGTCATAATGATGCATGCATGATTGATGGTGTGGATATGTGGGATGATAGGGTTATTCCCAATGGAACTTTTGAAATTGTTTTAAATCCTGGGATGGTTGTTTTTTATGGAAAGGTGACTTTCTATAAAATGGTTGAATTCAAACTTTTTCCCTTTTGGTTTTAAATGGTTTTGGAACTTGTTAATATTCAGTTATAAATAGTTTGAGAAATTTTTTTATATAAACTATTTTATATAAATGTTTCTAACATTTCTATCCTAGAACTGTGAGTAATGAATTAATTGGAGAAAACCTACTGAGATTTATACTCACCCCTTCTTTGGAAATTTGATGCTTTTGCAGATACCATCTACCGAGACATGTGAAATGTTAAAGCATCACACTTCTCTATCAGTGTCTCGTTATACTTGGATTGTTTTTTGGAGTTGGAGCATAGAGCTTGTGGAGATTGTAGTCTTGTAGTTATTATGGAGTTTTATTGGTTTGTATTCTACTCTTTACATGACATGGTAGTCTTACAATATGGTACATGGTTTTAGAATGTTTTCAATAAATGAAATTTTGAGTTTTCTTTCATTGTAATCATGCATCTTATTGTAGTTTTTTTGTTAGTCTTTTTGGTTAGTTGTTTCTTTCTTAATGGGTAAATAATCCCCGACTTGTATTGAAACACTTCAGAATTTATTTCTAACCTTTTGCATCTCAGGGATGCCACTTAATACCTAGTAATGATTCATTGTATTCTCAATCCTATGATAATAAGTGGGTCATTACTAAAATATTAATTCAAATACCATAATTATATCACACATTTATAATAGAAAATAGAAGAAAACCAAAGGGAAGGAAATCACTTGGAATTAAATTCTAGGCCAAGACATATGAAAGGGATGGAATCACCCAATAATCACCTAGAGTTTTCCTAGGGTTTGAGAAAAGAAATTGCATGACTATTGATTTTTTTCATACATCATTTTACAAAAACATTCTCTACCTAATTAATTAATGATGTGAATACATGATTCATGATGTGAATGTCCCAAGTGTCTCATATACTAAAAAGACATCACCTCATATTAAAATAATCCTAACCAAACTTCTCATGATGTGAACCAGTTTCATGAAATGTAAAAGTTTCATGCACTAAACTAGTTAATATAATTTTCTTTGCAATAGGTTCACATTGTGTAACCCATTCACAATGTGAATTTGTCCAACTGACAGATCATAGCCCAAATTCTGTAGAGAAGACCAGAACCTCCTCTAAAAATTTCCAAACCCATGAAAACCCCATATAATCTCTCAAAACATTTTCAAAAGGACTTTATTAAGTCAAAAAAGAATACATCCATAATTATTAGGTCAACTTCCATAAAAAATATCTCTATCCCAAAATAAAAGGTTCATCCATCAAGGTTTTAAAAGAATAGGAACCCATGTAAAAGTTTCTTTACTTCAAATTAATAGAGGGACATACCTGGAAAACATGGGATCTTTATACCTCCACACCATATAATATCTTGTCCCTAATATTCTCCAAGAATCACTGTGAGTTCTTGTAAAACAATTTTTTACATTGTGCTATGATATCATATTACCTCTCCTATATATCCTCTTGATCATGGACAATCAAAAACTAAACTCAAACTAGAGGTATAAACAATCCCAGGAGATGCTTCTCACCATGGTACACAATCCATATAAGATTATCCTCAAAGGATTCTTATACTCCAAGATCATCGTCATAAATTTATACCATAAGATAAGGTTTAGGATGACGTCTTTGAAGCTGCAATCCATGAAACATTTCATTCACTTAACTGAAGCATATTGTAAAGTCCAATGAGTATTCTAGTAGACTGACCCTCCCCACTATGTAAAATAGCCCAATTATCATGAACATCCACTTTACATTTTCTTGATATGGAATTTCCCCAACCTAGGTGAAACTGGAATAAAAAAAATGATAACCCACATCAATCTCTAGAGGTCATCTTTGATGTTTAGCATAATATTTATTCTTTCTCTGCATGGTCACCAACAACTTCTTGTACACCTAAACTTAATTTGATGTCTCATGCACAATACTTGGTCCACTGATCAAAGACTCACCTCACTCTAAACAAAAAATAAGAGATGGATTTGACCTTCAATACATGTTCATGGAATGTGCCATCGAGATTGATGCATAGAAGATGTTAATTTTTACAAACTCTATGAGTTCCAGATGTTACTCTCACGAACAACCAAAATATAGCATATATGATTATAAAATATCCTCCAAAATCAAAATCTTCTGCTCAAATTAGCTGTTAGTATAAGTATGGTAGATTGTACTCAGAAGAACCTATAAACCCAGATCCTTCTAAAGACCATTCCAAAACTGATATGTGAAGTGAGGATCTATAACAAAAATGATATTCATCAATATTTTGTTCAATCAAACTATATCCCATATGTAAAGAATACCTAAATTATTAATGATCAAGGCCTACATGATAGGTAAAAAAGGGGATTACTTTCATCAATCAATCTACAATCACCCATACTACATCATTATTTGAGGTTTAATGGGTGAACCCAATATTAAGTCCATAGAGACATCATCCCACTTCTATTTCAGAACGGGTAGAGACTGTAACAACCCATATGACCATTGGTGCTCTGCTTTTACCTAATAATAGGAGAAGAATATTTCTAAGAAGCCCAACAATCATTTTTGATTCCTAAAAACTAGTACTGTATATGGTGATCACAATACATATTTTTCATCCCTAGATGTACAACCCATATTTAAGTGTGAAACCAACTCATAATCTCATCGCAAAATACAACATGAATACATACACTGACATAAAGAATATGAGAATTGACACTATCAATAGACCATCTAGATAGTGGAACCCCACCTTATATGTTGTCCCTCAGGGAAAATCCCCCCAAATGTGATAACTAATCGTTCTTGATTCGGTCAAAAATAATGATTATAATAGATGTTGAGGTCACAAATAATCATCCATGGGGCTCCTTAACATCTATATTCATATTTTAAAGGAGTTCCATCATCCACCCCTCATTGAAATATTCCTAAGCTACTATTATCTATGTCTTCTAGGTCAAGGAATCAATAACAATGTTTCCCTTACATGGTGTATAATCCAGCTCAAAGCCAAAATACTATTGACACTCAACCCACCTCCTCTCCCGAAGGTTTAGGTCATGATAAAAAAGATGTACCTGAGGTTCTTATGGTTTGTGTACACCAATAACTTCTCACATATTTTCTCCAGCATCGTTATGCATGTACCACTTTGGATAACTCTAGATAGTGAGTTGGAATATTCTTCTCATGCGGTCTCAGCTTTCTGGATCCATAAGAATCCACTCAATCCTATTGCATCATTAATAAATCTTTTCAAACTCTAGAATCATCATAGAATATGGAATATATCTTTAATAATAGGGGTAATGTGTGTATCAATGATGAGGTCATATTTCAATTCAGGAACTGAAAAACTCTCATAAACCTTTGATCAGTCAATATTCACTAATTTCTTGGTCATCCCGAACATTGGTTAAAGTATATGGGAGAAGTCCTTGATGAAATGTTTATAATAACCTTCTATAACATTCAAATTATAAATCTCGATTACATTCTTGGGACACTACCAAGATACTACTACTATAACCCTCTTTGGGTCCACTAACACTCCAACCTTTGAGATGAAATGACCTAAAAAGTGTACTTTTTCAATGTAAAAAACATCATTTGGTTAGATTGGTGCAAAGATAATGTTCTCTCAGTGTAATCAAGATGAGGTCAATATGTTGGGCATGATCATCTATGTACTAGGATTAATCTAATATATCATTCGCAAAAACCACCATAATCTAATCCAAAAAATGAAAGGATTATACAATTCATCAAGTCCATGTATACTACGAATGCATTTGTTAGACCGAAAAACATAACCATGAACTTGTACAAACAATATATAATTTTAAAATTAGTCTATTGTATGTTACATGGTCTCAACCACAACTAATGAAACCTTTATCTCAATTCATTATTAGTAATGATTTTGGATCCTCTCATATGATTGAAAATGCCATCAATGCATGGAAAGGGATATTGGTTCTCTACTTTCATCTAGTTCAATAACTGATAGTCCATTCACAAGCACAAAGTCCCATCATACTTCATGGAGAAAATCATGGGAGAATTAAAAGGTGATGTACTAGGCCACATGGAACCATTTTCTTCAAGATATTATAACTAAAACATAAATTCTTAAATCTATACTAGTTCTATATTTTAAGGTTGGATAAAAACTAGATTTATTTCCATCACCAACTCAAACATGAACTCAATACCCCTCTCAGATGGTAATCCATAAAACTCGTCAGAAAAAAAACTTTAAAATTGTCTACCATTGATAGAAAAGTATAATAGTACATTGAAAAATCATCTAGATAAATAACTTCTTTTTAATCTGCGAGAAGACACAATCTTCATTGAATTTTTCCTAAATGACTAGACTAATGTTCACACTCACGCTGGTCAAAATAGCTATCTCCATTTCAAGATAGAAAGGTGACCGTCCTCTAGTAATAGTCAATGTGAGCTTGGTATATAACTAACCAGTACGTACCCACAATCAAATTGAAACTTGTCATTTCTAGTACAAATGATTCCCAAAAAAATGGTAACCACTAATTTCATGAGAACAATCTTGGAAATAATTTATATTTTATGACTTCACTACCAATGGTGTATTCATGTCCAAGAAACCATCCATGATTTCTAATACCACGCCCAATTTTTTTTAAAAAATACAAGATATAAAGGAATGTGATATTCCTATATTACACAAAACACAATAAAGGGTATATGATATGATAATTCTACCTCTGAAAGTAAATGATCCTACATCAAAACTACGATGAGTAGTCTGCATAACATACAATTGAATTTCCCTAATGCTTGGGGCTCTAGTATTAATCCCATGCACTAATTTCTCTAATTGTTACTATCACTCCTACATTAGAACACTATGTTCTCTTCCTTGACCTGAAAATATGGTGGAAATCAAAGCTACAAGTTTACAGAGGGGTAGCTGGGCCTTTTACAGAATCAGGTTCCAGGTATGTTATCTTACCAATCCTCTACTATTATGAGAACTTATAGAACATCTAAAGATGGTCTATCCTACAAAAATCACTACACTCCACTATGAGTTAAGTAAACTAATGTAACTTTTTGGCCACAGTTACTACACTAAAATCTATCCAACATGCCATGATTTTAAGATGATTTCCACTCCCCTGACTACTCAAACAACTACTAAACTGGTAGTAATTATTGTATATATACATCTTACTACTAGAAGAAGAGATACTAGATATCCTAACTGAAACTACATATCCACTACTAAAAGACTCTATTTGATCCACCACATTATGAGAGACAAATTCATAAAATATTTGAAGGTACTCAGGTGAAATACCTTTACTTATAATCATATATCATAGAAAATCCCATCATAAAAATGTCTCACCCTAGATACATCATCAACTACTAAGGATAGAGAAAAATGATCCAGGTCAGTGACCCCTCCATCATTGTCCATTAGTGGAAGGATCTCTGGTGTCAGGTTAATTAAATGATAGGCCTTATCATCCCTCGACATCTGTGGATAAAAGTGGTTCTAGAACATTTCTCCAAAGACTTTCCATATTAGCTCCTATTTCCAATTAGGTTTATCCACAATGTTCCACAAATGAATCGTTGGTCTAAAATGAATTTATAAATCAATCATCACCCTCCAACCATTAGGTGTTTTCAGGTGATTTAAGATCATCTCCATTGACTCAATCCATAAACCAGATGCATGGGGACCTCCTTAGCTAGTGAATTTAAGTGGATGTTGTAGCTGAAACTCTCTCATCAGCTCAAACATCAAAGGTATGATGTGAAAAGACCCCCTCTCCATAGATCACATGAACCTCAAGAAGCTATCATGAAGCTGAGAATCCATCTAATTCTCAGGATCCACATGAAGATCTATTTTATCTGTGTTAGGAGAACAATTATTTTTAATATATTAACACTCAATATTATGTTTATGAGGTGATTTTTTCTCTATAAGACAAAATAAATCCTTATAATGCTGCATGAACATCAAGGTCAATCTCAAAAAGTGACCAGAATAGTGAAACACCTGATCATTACCTCTACCAACATGTCTTAACATGTGAATTGGCATGATACAATAGTTATATTATTCAAGTTTTCATCATATTTAATATTTATCTCATTTAATAGGTCATACTACAAACATATAAAATGAAATACATATATCTCTATCATGAACAATGCATGTCAATACATATCCCTATTTTCCTATCATGATGCATGAATACTCATCTCATTCTATATCACGCCAAATGTATAAAAATCAAGAAATAATTAAATCACATAATACGTGAATCACCCAAGGTGAAATGATATCAACTATAATATTAAAAAACATGAATAACAATCTCATCCCTATGAAATCTGATATTTCCTCGAACATGTTTTATCGGCTCCAATAAACAAGACCATTTCAATGTCCCAAAATGTTCATCGGATCCTTTCTACCTTCTCCAAATAGTAAAGAAACTAAAAATAAAATAATTTTAGATACCACATTAAAATATCAATGACCTGACAATCTCTCAAATGGCTTACCCAGGTTGGTTATAATACCAGAAGAGAATCTCCCTATATGCAATAGGCTACTGATTAGAAGTGGTGGTGTAAGGAACATAGTGGATATACTATACCCCATGTTATAGAGATGAAATAACAATGTAAAAATATTAGAGTAATATAAATAAAAGGAATAGAACATTAATAGTAGATAAATTTAATAGTGAAAGAAACTATCCATTCGAACAATATAGAGAATAATATAATGATGGGCTATAATATATCTAAATTTCAAGATAAAAGTAATATATATGGAATCAAAAAACAACCCAAGAAGACACATATGACCCTATTTCTGATCCCCACATCGATGTTATGTTCATGATCCAACCCATCATGTAAGAAAAACTCAATAAAAAGTTCATTTTCCCTTTTAAAAACCTCTATCCATAAAATATTCTCAGGTAACCAACGATGGCATGAATATGGTGCGAGTAAAACTTATAAGGTCAACACCACCAAGTATAATAAAACCAATATAATAGTAAGTTCCTGAAATAAATAGATAAACAATAGTATTAATTAATCAATTAATACAATACGTAGAATTAACCTTCCAACCTATGAGTTCGGGGTTGACACTTAGGTAAAGCCAAACCTGCTTTGGATCCATTCTAGATGTCTCTATCACATTTCTCATCTTGCTGTATCAGGATGTAATTCTTGTACTATGTCTCAAGAAGCACAACTGGGCTCCATGTGAATTCCCATAATGGATTCGTATACATATTACCATAGAGAAATACCATGCCATGTGGAATGTGATCATTACATAATAAACTCATTGAAAATCCCCTTGCTAGAGACACTTACATCTTCCCATGTGATCATTATAAGGGGTGAATCTCAACTCATGTGGTGGGTCCTACCGTACCAGTTTCTACCACTTGAACCACATCTCCTGAAATGATGATCCAAGATATCTTGCATACTATAAAAAATATATTTTCAAGAAAACCATGTATAACATTCATCACCATTCATAACACATGCATAATTAGTTAATTTATATAATTCTATTAACAAGGCATATATTTTTTATAGGGTGATTTTGTTACGACGTGATGATTCATTGCAATCCTACCATGCCAATTTTCCATTTATATCAATTCATTTTTGAAGATGAAAAATTATAAAATATAAATTAGAATAATTAATCCAAAACCTACATTTCATAATTTCCTATTTATCATAACTTCAAGGGAAGGCTCGCCATATGGGTGGATGAAAGCCCTATCTCAACTCCAATGGACTCAGTGAGGTCTAATGTGAGGTCTATGCACTTAGTATTTTTAGGAGACATTGATTTAATCAATTATTTGGGTCACACATACAATATTCCGTCATGATTTCAATTATCATCAATAAAAAACAGGAGATTAAAAGTGCTATTAAAGGGCCTTTAACAGTGCTTATAAAGAACTATCTACACAATAAATATTAAAGGGTAGGCATTAATACAGATCGTAAAAAGTGTAGTTAAAGGGTATAAAATTATATATTTTTGGACCTCTATGACCTTAACCCCTTTATCAACACTTCCATGACCCCATTAACAACATTCCACCTACATTTATCATCTATTTTTACCCCAACAACCCATTACGAACACTTTGTTAATTTCTAGCCTCTTGTGTATTCCTAAATTCGAACCCTGCACCTCTCCTTTGAAGATGGAATGCCTTAATCACTATACCATTTTATTGTCTGTTTAATTATATTTATGTTTATATATATATATATATATATTTACATATATATTCTTTATTCATATATTTATATAATTTTTTAAATATATTTATATGAAATTTATTTTTGGGTGTGTATGTGTGAAAAAAATATACTTATATTTATTTAAATATATTATATATTATATTAATTTAAATACAAAAGAATATAACATAAATACATATATATCTATTAATAAACACACACATATATATATTTGTGTGTTATTTATATGTATTCCTATAATGTCAAAAAATAGGTAGATATTGTTTTAAATTCATTTTTATAATAGGTATTTATTTTTATATATTATAATATACATATACATATACATATAGATTTGTTTATTTAAACACACATGTATATATATAAACATTACCTTTATATGTATATATATACATATTAGTGTGTTTTCATATGATAATTAAAAAGAATAATAAATTTTTATTTTATATGCTTAAAAATACTTTTTTGTGTAAATATGTTGATATATGAATTTATATAATTGATTCATTATATGTAAATATAAGAAAATATGTATATGTTTAATTATAAATAAAATTAAATTATAAAAAAGATAAAATTTCAAAACCATAAAATAAATATGAATGTAATACCTGAGAATAAATTCAGATCCCACATAAAACTGGCAGAAATACTCCTTAAATGAGGCTGAAATTCCATCGAATGTTAAAAAATTAAGATATCCCGACTAAAAACACAATTTTGGAGGCCCTTTGAGACTTTTTACCCTCTAAAAATCTCATCAGTTGTTCCCTTGGGTAACTAGTGGGTATATATATTCACAAAATAAGATTTGAAATGCAGTAGAGCCCAAATGAATACCCAGACCAAACGTTATGGCTGTTTAAAGTTCAAGTAATGTTTTCAAAATATCTTACACTATTAATTAATTTAATTAATCTTTATTTCATCCAACTATTATTAAATGATATTATACGATAATAATTAAAAAATTCAATTAATAATTTTTTTAATAAATTTATATTCCATTTTTCCTAAATATCACATATACTAGGTGTACATGCCTATTTACCCTCATATAAAAATATTTAAAAATACATATATTATATATATATCAATATAAATATATTTATATATAAATATATATTTTTTACTAAAATATATTTTTTTATGAAATATACCCTTTATATGTTTTTTTACATGTGCTGATAAAGGGACCCTCTTAACAACGTTTTTAGCGACATAAAAGACCCCCTTAAATAGCACAAAAAAGTGTTGTTAGAGGGCCCCTTTAATAGTGATTTTTCTTGTACTAATAAAGGAATTATTTAACAATGCTCTCAAATAGTTCTGTTAAAGAAATAATGCTGAATAAATCTAGTTCCATAGTAGGGTATTACACATACCTAAAAAATTGGAAACAAACATTATGTTAATGTTCTAAACCACCCACTTTAATACAGCAATCAAAGGAACATTCTCAAGGGAGTGCCAATGGAGAATTATGGTTAAGGGGATCAAAAGGGAATCCTAGATCAAACATTATTTAAGATAAAAATCTTGATTCAATGAACAAAAGAAGACCACACCACTATAAGGGAGGATAGAATAAATCCAAAGTGGAGGAACTCAACAAGAATCAAATGCTAGACTAAGATGTCAAAAATGTAAGGAACCACCCCAAAATTTCATGGAGTTACACTTGGTTTTGAGAGAAGAGGTTTCAAAACAAGTGAAATGTTTATCAATAATTACTATATAAAAAATCACAACACCCATGGAATTAACAATTTGAATCCTTAATTTATGATTTTAATGCACAACATGGCATTTACACTAAATAAGACATCACCTCAGGTTAAAATAACCCCAATTTAACATTTCAAGATGTGAAAAAGTTTCATAGTTTGTAAACATTTCACGCTCTAAACTAGTTCACACCATATATCTAGAAACAATTTTATATCATATACCCAGTTCACAATCTGAATCTGTTCAACAGACATATCACAACCTAGATTCTGCAGAAAAAACCAAACCACCTATGATTCTTTCTAATCCTAGGAAAAACCATCATAATCCTTCGACACATTTGTACCCAGACTCTATTAATTAAAACAAACATAAATCCCTAAACTCAATGTCACTCCCGTTGTAAAAATACCTTTATCAGAAAGAAATGTTTCTTCCACCATGCTCTTAAAATAAGAGGTACCCAACTAAAAGAGGCTCAATCAAAAAATCAAAGAGGTACATACCTGGAAAAGATGGGATCTTATAGTTTTTTCATCTATTATCTTCAATAACCCTTTTCTTTGTGTGTTGAATTATATAGAGTTAATGTTACTTGTAGTGGAAACAATAGAAAACATCCTAATGATTGATCTAGAAATCTTTGTGTTTGATCACATTAGTGTAATTCATCATTTCAAAACTACATGAATTGGCTTTATATCCCTATTGTACACACTTGAAATACTTTATCTTCCCCTTGAGATAGTATCTAGGATTCTTCTTTATATACCTTTTTCATGTGGGATGTTGGATTTTCTTACCTCCAAGAGTTTAATCAGGTGACCCCAAGAGTTAAACTCCATTCTATGTGTCATATCTATTTTCCCATGAGACAATTGAGAATCAACCATTTCTATCTCAACACTAAGGGAACATCATCAAATTTCTTCACAATTTCCAAAGTCCTGAATTTTCAAACAACATTATATGATCAACCATAACCCACTAATGTAGTAGTTTAGTTTACATTAAGAGTTGATGATAAAACCAAAATCATGTCGATCAATCCTTATAAATCTTACCTAACAAGATCTGATAGATTCATCTTAAATTAAATTTAGTGTAATGAACTCCCTATCTATTTTAATATAATGTGAAAGGGATATATTTTTTTGATAAAAAACCTCTTGAATTCAACACACTACATAGAATCTATATCATCATGGGGATTTGTATTCTTGATTAGTTTCCACAACTGATCAACTCCTCCATCACGGTGGTAAACAACCAGTATGATCATCTATTTCTTATATAATTGAGAAAATATAAATCATGATATCATAAATAAAATTCAAGGGTTACCCTCAAGACCATCATCATAGAGTGAAAAAATACCATTCTTGATTTAGGTAGATTCACTAATCCCTCACATAACATATAATGTGATATAAATATTTACCCAATGCATGAGAGGGATATATTTTTTTAGTTCTCCCCACAACATAAAATAAAATCATTCATATATGTGACACACGATGAAAATAAACCGTATATAAATCACAAGCATGGTCGTACCCATGAGAAGGAAGTGGGTTTCATAATTCTGATTCAAGGGAAAACCAATGGCTAAATGATAATGATTATAAGAGAAGTTGGAATTAAATATTCTTTATGTTAATATTTATAAATGAAACATAGGTCTTTATTATTGACTTTCAATATGTAGAATTCGTGAGAATTTTCATGGAGAAGAACTAATAAAATCATACCACATGGGTGAAGGTTTTATGTAATGACTAGAGGATCACTTTACGAAATAAATGCCATATTTTTTTTCTATAAAAGAATTTTTCAACCGAGATTTTTATCCATATAATAATGAGGTTTTTTAGAATATATTCTCTGTTTAAAAACATTTTACGGGGTTTATCATCAATATGAGACAAGAAATATCAATGTTCCCTTAAATCAGATTTACTTAAAAGTGTTTATTTTGATAAGAAATAAAAACAAGTATAACCCAAACAATGAAAGTGATATTTAAAAAGGTAGATTTTTAAGTGAAATATATAAAAATATAATTGGTTCATTAGAAGCATACTATGCTGAATGAACAAATATGAGGATAACCTGTAACTGACAAGTCACAAAAGATGTGCGGAAGATCCCTTACCTCGGGTTCTAGATACAATCATTGTATGGGATTAACTATTTGAATAACCAAATTAAGCTTATTAAACAATTAAATATGAACCTTATTAAATTATATTTCATATTCCAATTTTCGTTATCAATAATATGTTATTTATATATAATGTATTTTTCTTTCTTACATCGGTTACTTGATGTTCTTTGTTAAATTTTTTGTAACTCCTCATATATGTTGAACATGGTAAAAAGTATTGAATATGTGTTTTATAACATCTATAATATTAATTATGTTTTTGAAATAATTTTAATATTTTAAAAATAAATTTAATTACAACCCTTATGGTTGGTGATGAAGAAGGGAACACTTTTCTTGTAGAGGTGATAATTTTCACATACACACAGTTTATGTTTTCAAAAAATGGAAAGAAGGTAAATGATAATTTTGAAATTTAAGAATCATATTTATATTAAATATATTTTATCTATTCCTATATGATATCCATTTTATCAACCATTATTGGGGGTGATGAAAAATGGACATCATTTCTTTGTGGAGGCGGTAGTCTATGCAACGCCCTAACGATGCTTTTGTTTTTATTAGTGGATAAATAGTAGTAAATAATGGTTATTAAAATAATATAATTACATATATGTTTAATAATGATACCTATATAATTAAATTTTTATGGATATAAGATATTTTTTAGATAAATATTAAGGAGAATGCGTTACAAAGAAGGAAATACTTACATTGGAGACTTTATGCTCTCTTAAAGATTTACTGGGAAGTGAAGGTCTTAAGATAATTTATAGATACTAGGTTTTTATGGGTGATAAATTCAGTTCTATAAGAGGTATTTTGGTTATATTTTAATGGAAAATTATAATGGGTAGTGTATCTATAGAGGGGTGTAATTGATCTCTCTATATAAGTGTAGAAAATGGCATTTTTGGGGAAACCCTTTACTCGTAGATGATTTGACAACACTATCCCTTTTTCAATGACTAAAAAAATTAATATAAATGGATTTTGGGATTAATATGGGTCTATAATGTCCAATAAAACAATTTAAATACAATTTTTAGACAATTTATAAGATTTTAGCATTATATTTTGACATTTTACCCTTTTACTTTTAAACTAGGTAACCAGTTTTTAACTAAGGGATTTAATGTTTTTTTAATAATCTAAAATAAAACACATAACAGAATATGGATGTTTTGGGATTAAATTATACATCAATTTAATAAAATTCAATTTATAAAATTAGTAATATTAACCTTTAAATAAAAATAGATAATGGGTAGAAAAACAGTTTTTGTAGAAAAATGAGATTTTGACCATTTGGGTTTCTTAATATTATTTAGTATTGATTAAAAATTAAATAAGTATTTATATATTTATTTATATTTTATAAATAATATTATATAAATTATATAAAGGAGTTAAATTTAATTTATTTGATAAGAATACAATCAAATCAATAAACAATTATTTAAAACAAATTGTTACACTATTATCGTGGAAATTAACATTAAACATACTACTATTATCTTTATACACAAAAAAGGAAATTTAATTTGTTATATAGTATTTACATATTGGAATCAAATAGGAAATAATTATTTTATTTAATTTCAAAAAGTGATAAATTATAATTTTGTATTATAAACGTGTAAAAATAGTTTTTTTGTGAAATATTAGATAGTTTTTAAAAATGTTAAACATATGTTTTTAAAATAAAAAATATTATTTTTAAATAATTTATATTAATTAATAAATATATATATTTTATACAAAAAATTTATTCAATTTTTAATTCATTATTGTATAAGAGTGATGGTTTTTTTAGAAAAATTAATACTGTTAATATTATTTTAAAATAAATTATTTTAGAAAAAACCTAAAAATTAATCATTAGATAACATTGATATGAAAAATCAGAAAATGAAATCATATTTTTCAAATTAAAATCATAAAATTACTGTAAATATTAGAATTCAAAATGTAGTTACTACTATATATTCTTTCTAGTTCAACAACTATAATCGTTATCTTTAATAATTTAATTAAGGTTTTTCGGTTTTTTGTTTAGTTTGTTATTGAATGTAACATAATATAATAAAAAAATACTTCTTAAGGAGAAATAATCACCAATATCTTATTTTTTTACAGAATCACTTATTTAGACAACAACATGAAAGTATTCTTTGTTAAAAAAGAGCTCCCAAATGTCTACCATGTCCATCGAAATGAAGCTAGATCCTAGGATCACATCCTATAAATCCATGAAGATAACATTGACTTATTCTTGTATGTATTACTCGATTAATAAAATATAATATGGGGAGATTACCATCTAGGTTGGTACAACTAGATAAATTTTCAATGTAATGACAGTCATATAGAACTAGTCAGGAAAATAATCTTACCCATCAAAGCAACACTTCCTAATCAGGCCAACTAGGGATCCTCAACATCCTAGTAAATCCTAAACCACTTTGTGAGTTCCTAGAAACCTCATGAACTAAAATCCCCTACCAATAGATGATACTAAACTCAGGGGGGTTACACAAATATAGACCATTTATTAGATCCCTAAACCTATCTATGATCCAAAAATAGAGGTGAGTATCCAAAAAAACTCTGGTCTAATGCTTCAGCCAGTAAAATCTATAAAACTTCTCTCACCTCAAAAAACTGAAAAAGGAACTACCTCCAACATCCATACCCATTGGAACCAAAATTGGGTCGGGCAATTCCTACAAACATTAACATAAATATTTAACATCAGCTTTGATCCTCTTAGGTTCACTATAAAATAAGGAATCTTAACTGGTATTCAGATCATTTATAGAATAGGACACCGAACAAGGGCTCCTCTAATACTAGCAGAACCATGATCCAATCTTGTAATAAGGAACTACGACTGAAATCTCGAGCATATAACACATCCGTTAAGAACACCTCACCAGTAAGGATTTACTAAAGAAACACCATGCCAAAAAGGAATCATCAATGGTATATTAGACCCATATCAAATGTTGCTTGATGGAACCCAGTCCTACCTAACACCCACTATGTCATCATAGCCAAGACACCTAAGAAAACTAAACATCAATCAACTAGGATAACAATACCATCCAAGAGACTACAAAATAGTGAATTTTAGGAACTATTTCAGAGAACCTCAAACTAAACCCACTTGTAATCCTCAATCTAGGGTTACCAATAATCTCACACCCCATATCACTTACCTAAAAGATATTTAAACATAAAACCCTCAAAGGAATCATCCTACTAAACTTAACCATCTAAAAATTCCCTCCAGAGATCTTGAACATGCTCAATGTATTCCATCATCATGATCTATATGAAAAAACTCTCAGAATAGACAACTGCCATGTTCTATTATAGCTTCATGAACAAATGTAGTGAAACACATTCAAGGAGGGATTTTTGAGCCTGTACCTATAGTATATAATGTGTAACCCCATCAAAATTACCTACTCATGTACCAAAACCATACCTAGGATATACACTCTTATTTAAAAAATGTGTAACAACCCTGCATGGAATGTAATCCACACAGAGATCTGGACCATGTACCCCACTCAGGGTCTATCCAAATATATTACATGGATACTGGACATGTAATGCACATGGGTTATTGTTGTGTGCTATGATAACTCATATCTTTAATATACTATATTTCAATATTTATTAAACAAATACAAACTTAATAAAATATTAGAATATTGATATTCCTATTATATTTGACTAATTGGATTCATAACACAAAAACTATAAACAGGGATATAATGAAATTAATTACAAACACCATAACATTCCCTTAAAATACATTGTTATTTTAATAATATATGTGACAACTAGGGGTTTCAAATAAGAAAGGGGTAAGGTAGGAATACAGTTAGGATATAATCAAAGCATAACATTATAAGAGTAATACATATTAGTAAATAGTAATATGAATGTGACTTAAAAGGAGAGAGAATAGTAAACAAGAACCTTTATGAAAGATTTAAGATGATAACATCAAGGAAACATAGTAATTCTTCCACAAAATTAAACATGACATCATAAACACAAGTCAAGGATTAACACAAAGACATCATAACCGAGTATTACTAAATTACCTCACATGAACCATACATGGAATGTCCTGAAATAAAAATATTACCCAATTCATTGGAGAGATATATAACTTTGGGCCCAACCATCACATTTATATTAGGTTATGCATTTGTGTACCATATAGAACATTTAATAAAAGAACATCTCTTATCACTTTGAATCCCATGATTAAGATGATAGGGTTTCCCAAATTGAAGTACCTAATAAATTATGGATATGTACATCTTGGTGAATACCCTTTAGTGGAAGTGGGGATAAGTATTCCCTACATAAATGTTTCTCATAGAAAATCATAGGATAATGTATACATAAGGATTTATGTAAGGGTTTAATAGGAGTCAATGGAGCTATATAATTACTTTTAAATCATATGTAAAATTAAAGGGATGTGTAAAAATATATATTCAACATGGATAATTAGAAATAAAAAATCATAATACAAAGGAAGTGCTTGAATAAAGAGGAGAAAGAAAGGATCCCTTAAATTGAGAGAGGTCTTGTAAAAGCTTTGGGGGAGCTTCTTAAGAGATTGAAAAAAATTAGGGATTGATTTAGAGAGAGATATGGGGATAAATTCATGATCAATAATTTTTTATTGATATGGAGTGGATGTTTGGGTGGGTATTTTTAGCAGAAGAGAGTGTAATTCTTTGTTAATTTCTAAACTTAGGTCTTCGACTGTATATAATAAAATAATAAAAACTACTAACCATTACATGGTTTTTATAAATGGTTTCTACCATACCAGATTGGTTTTAAATATTTTATAATTCCATGAAATTAAAATATTAAAATACCACTATATGTGTTGTGGAAGTGAGTCATGTTCATAATGAATTGATTTTAAAACATAAAATATAATATTTTTGGGTGGATTCATTAATGAATTATAAAATTAATAAAATCACTTCAAAAAACACATTATTTTAAAGGGTAAATATATATTTAGTATTTTATGTCTTTTATAGAATTTATTACATCACTTTTTTTCAATTATTATGTCATAATAAAATTTTACATGTATACCATTTTTACCCAAAATTTTTACTTTCTTAGAAGACTCTGAAAAATTCAACATTGGATAATTTTGACATGATTAGGTCAAAATTAATATTTGTTTTAATAAAATAAATTTCATAATATGGGAGTTTTAAATTTTAAATAATAATCCTTATTTACATGAAAATACTAGTTTTTACATCACAAAAAACATTCTAACCCTTTAAAAATTATATTTGGATTCATTAAATTATATTAAAATTTATATTTAAATAGAAATGTTTTAATAAGAATATTTTATTTAGTAAAATTTTATTTTACAAATTATCAGAATTATCATAAATTATACCTTAATGGAAATATATATTTCCATTAAATAAAATTTTTATTTCTTCCTATCAAAAAATATTTTTATCTATGTAATTATATAATCATTTTTAAAATAAAAATATAAAGGGATAAATATAGTAATTATTTTATTTAATAAGAAAATATACATATTCATACTACTAGGCTCTAGATATATAACCACTTATTACACTAGTTTATTCCCTAATGGTATGGTGTGTGGTTATGGTACTTTATTAATGTGTTTAAATGAACATGGTTTTGGTTGTGATCTCAATATGCCCAAAATTCTCCCATAAACAGTTTCTATGATAAATTAGTTGTTGAATCGAAGCCTAGGATTGATCAAGGGAAAATGCAAGTGATTCCATATCCCTCAAAAGTTCTAATAAATGGGATTCATAGGATGTGATCCTAATGGTCAAGATCATCTCTTCTTTTGTCTGTGTCAATTAGACTTTATCATAAGACTTAATGTATACTAATCTAAACTATCACAATACATCAGTTATATTAACAATGATTATGAAACTTAATGGTATTTTCAATCTGATAGGATATATTTTTCTCCATTATAAAATAAATGTAGTTGTGTAAATGTTTTCTACAACTACATCCCTTAATGTAAAATTTATTCATTTAAAAGGGAATTTTATTTATAAAAATTATGTTCATTACATTCTTCCCCCGTTTAGAAATTTCACCATTAAAATTTAATTTCATATACTAAAACAGATGAGGGTACTTATATTTCATCACCTCTTCTAGTTTGAAAGATTCTTATTCAAAATTTTGGTTAGGCCTAAACACATTGATTGGGGAGTTATCTTGTTTCATAAAACTTTCTATCTATGGTGTAATATCTTTACTAGGTGCTCTTAATTAGAAATATCATTCTCCAATGATTCAACTTTCATATTCGGTATATATGATGGGTCCAGTTTGTACTTTCATTTGTTTAATACATGGAACACATTTTTTAATTGAGATAGGTTATGTGGGAGTGCTGGTTGATAGAAAAAATGCCCATGTTATCAACGATCTCAATGAGGATGATGTATCTATGAAAAATATTTTCATTATTTGAAAACCTCATAAATTTATTTCATAGTGATATTTAAAGGAAATAATTATCTCTGACTTCAAACTCAATGTCTCATCTATGATTGTTTTTATATATATTCAATTGAGATTGTATGTATTTCATATTACTACTTACCCTATGTATATCATTCCTAATTGGCCAAGAATGAATTATTTCATTATAGAAATGAATAGCACTAACTTTTTAAGGTCATTGACTACCACCCAAATTGTGTTATTAAATTTAGATATCTTGTGAGGTCCTATGATGAAATCCATGGTTATGTTTTATCATTTCTATATTAGTATGGAAAATGGTATCATAATACCCTTAGACTTCCATCGTTCAACCCATACTTTTTGGCATACCAAGAATTGAGATAAATATTGTAAAATCTCATTCATAATGTTATCCCAATATTTTTTTAATCGGATATTTATATATATTATTTATTTCTAGGTAAATATATTAAGATTATCTATTAAAATAATACAGAAATTACTACATTAGTTCTGGTTTTGATAGGATACATATCCAGGTTCCAATCCTTATAAATCCATATTTTGAAAAGTTAAATTCTAGGATATTCGCTACATTCTTATATACCACATCATCTTATTTTTAGGATTCCTTAAACCTCTCAAGAATGAATGGTTAAGAACTTATTTGAGAAATTAAATATGAATACAATTTTATTATTCATGTTTCTATCCTTTTCATGTGTATGAATATTGCATCCCTTTTAATCCTCATCATGGATAGGGTTGGAGGATCCTTTCTATAGAGGTCATCTTCCACATTATTCACCTTCCTAGGATTTTAATTGACTGAAAAATCATAATCCTTGATTAGATCTAACCATATTCATTGGAAAATATTGATATCCTTTCTTAATGATATATACTTAAGGATTTTACAATGCTTATATCTGTAATACCTCTTCCCATATATATAATATCTCGAAATATTTAATGTGAAGATCATTATATCAAATTCTATATCATGGGTTGGGTAGTTTTTCACAATTATCGTTAATCAGTGGGAGGAGTAAGATATCACTTATTCATTTTCTATGGGAAAAGTAATCATTATACTTTTTGATTCACCACTATAGATCAGAACTCTTTCCCCACTAGTGGGTAATGTGATCACATATGTAGTGATTAACCTCTTCTTTAATTCCTAAGTACTCACCTCACATTCATTAGTCAACAACAAAACATCACTCCCTTATTAGTGATATTGGTTATTGGGATTTAAAAACAAGATTATATTCTTAAAAATTAATGATAGAATCCGACTAATCCAAGGAATCTATGGATCTTTGTCATAAATGTTTGTTTAGTCCATCCTTCAACTGCATCTATTTTTGAAGGGACAATAAATATCAATTTTATGGTGATAACATGTCATAATATTGTTAGTTTCTCTATAAAACCCCCAAATTTGATGTACTTTCCATATAAAATATCCATTCACAAGTTATTCAGTAAAAAATCCAAAGGATCCTCTTGTTCCTCCTTACTTTTGGATTAGATAATAAAATTTAATAAAAATACAACCACAAATTTTTCAACGTATTCTATAAAGAATATTATTATGTCTATGAAGATAGATAAAGAATTAGTGAGTCTAATTTGAATCATTATAAACTTATAGTACCCATAGCTTTTACAAAAAAAATTTCTTGGGGATATCCTCCTTCATCATTGCTTAATAATATCCCAAAAAAAGATCCACAAAGAGATGTATTCAGATCATAAAAGTAGATAAAACAAGTAATAAATACATATCAAAGGATACTTTTCTTTATCATGATTTTATTGATCTTATGATAATCAATTTAGATGTTCATTGACCCATAATTCTTCTTAACAATGAAGACCAATTCACCCCATGGTGAAGCATTTGGGTGTATAAAACTTTTATCTAGATTCTCTTGTTGTTCCTTATTCTACACCACATGTTTAGTTATGGACATTCAATATAGAGTCTTTTATATTAGAAATTATTTATGTATGATTTTCATTGATAAATAAACCTCTCAACTAGGAAAAAGACTGTGCAGTTCTTTGGGAATCACATCAGCATATTCCCTCACAATTGTCATGTCTTTAAGAATGATCTCTTCCATAGTATAAATAATTTATGAAAGATAGAATTTATCATAATTAAATAATATTTATGCTTATGATGATGATTCCAAAGGATATTAATCCACCTCCTTGCACTTCTATAGAATTGGATGCTGATTCATGATATAGATGGTGATTTCCTTCTCTTAAAAATTTATTATGTCACCACACACGTAAAGTAAATGCATTCCCAGAGTATAATAAAATACCAATAAAGGGAGTATCACAGGGTTCAATAGGAATTTAATCCTATAAATATGTAGAAGGGAAAATTTATATACTTTATATGAAATAATTTCAACATTTTACATTTTTTCAATTTTTTATGATTCCATGTTTTGAGGTGGTGTTTAAATAGTTCAAGTAAACTTGTGTGTTATTAAATGATAAGTAGAACTATAATAAAATAGTACATTAATTATCCTTAAATTGATAACCACTTTTCTTTTCACCACATCATTTTCCGGACCAACCTGTATAGGTGTGGGGGCATAAGCCCTCCCCTTCTCTCTAGGACCCAGAGGTTGTTTTCATCGATTGTTTTTGATAACCATTGTCTAATTGTCATGATTCACACCGTATAATTGTTTCTTACATTTGAAACATTGGATAAAGGGTTGAGGGTTCATAGAATAATCCCTTTATTCCCTTATAATGTTAGGTTACTCCCATCATCATTAACTATCTTGGTTCCCTTCCTATCTACAAAAGAATCATTTACATTCCCCCTTCATGCAATTTTGGGAAGCTTCTTCCCACATTTTTAACATGTGGGATATTAGAATTTCATTCATCCATGATATTTCTCCATCAACCCTCCATAATTTTAATATTTTCACCTCTTCCTATCTCTTAAAACAGGAGTCCCATGAGGTTCATTGATATCCCTTTTGACTTTGAGGGTATGTCAAATAATTTCTGTATAGTTTTCAATATCTTAAATCATGAATGCCTTTTTTAGATTCATATTCTTCCCAATAAATAAGTGTTCAACCTTCATTTTTATTTTAATGAAATATCTAGGGGTCTATTGTGAATGTATTGTAAAGTTAACCTCATACACCCCGATGGATTCCTCATATATTTTTTGAGTCTAAGGAAATCCCTCTCCATTTTTAGTTTGATAGTGCAAGAAAAAAATTTATCAAAAAATATTTTATGGAATTATATTAAATCCTTCAGTTATATTTCTTCATTAAGAATCATATTTTTTATCAATGTTCCTAATTGATCAACTTACCCCATGATATTTTTTGGATTTAATCTATGTTAACTATTGTCTATTTTATAACATAATATTTTGTGGGCGGTTTTTTCCATTCATAATTATTTTTAAAGTGATTTTTAATTTTCTAAATAACATCCCAAGAGTGTCAAACATGGTGTGTGGTATGACCTATTTTCAAGGAACTAGGTAATGATAAATTTAATACCCAATTTCCCATTTTTAGTGTTATTACCCCTAGATACAACCATACAAGATCCACATCCACTTGTAGTATCTAGTCAAGGATTTTATTTTTTGGAAATTAGTTTCTCACTAATTTAACAAAACTTAGGAATGTTTTACTATATTTTATTGTTATCCTTATATCATTCACTAGGGTTTTATAATCCTAATTCCTAAAATTAACTAGGCTTTCCTCTAATACCAACTATGACAACCAATATATTTAACACACTTTATATCATGGTTTATTACATAAAAACACACTTAATAAAAACACATAAGATATATATTCCAAGAGTATTATGGTAGTTCAATAAATAACATAACATATTAAAACATGGATACAATAAAATTATTCAAAAACTCTAAATCATGACCTTAAAATCCATTGTCATTTTAATACTGCATGGGCTAACATGGAGATGTACATAAGAAATGGGTTAGCTATAAATTTCAGTAAGGGAATAATTAAATAATAAAATAATGAATGTAATAAATGTGAGTCAATAGTCATATAAAATTTCTAGAAAAGAGGATGAAATCATAAACATGAACATCGAGGAATGATATAAGATGATACATTAAGGAAGCATAGGAATGTGTAAACAACATAAAACATGAAATTATAAACACATTTTAGGGATCACCATAGAGAAATAACAACATAGTGTTCTTAGGATAAACTCCCATGAACTATATATGAAATATCACTAGATAGAAACATCACCCAATGCATTGGGGATCTATATAAATTTTGGCCCACCCATCACATTCAAATCATGTGTATGCATTTTTGTGCCTGAAGGATCTTAGAATATAAGAATTAAATTCATCAATTTTAATCCCAGGTTTAAGGATTGTGGTTTACGTACTTGGAAGTCCAAAATCAATTAAGGATAGGTATATCTAGGTTAATAACCTTTAACGTAAATGGGGATCAGTATTCACTAATGAATGTTTTTGCATGGAAAATTGTAGGATAATTTGGGCAACATAATAGGTGTAAATAATGATTCATATAAGGATTTAATGGGAGTTAAATGTGGTCCTTAATTACTCAAAAATGAGAAGTACTATATAAAGAATGTGTAAAAATGTATTGTAACATTAAAAATTATAAATCAAAAGGCACAATAAAGATGATGTTTTGGAATAATGAGGAGGAAGAGAGGATCCCTTACCTTTACTGGGTGATTATAACATCATTAGAGAAGAATTTTAAAAGCTTGAAAACACATTGTAATAAATTTAGAGGGGGGGAATGAAATTAATTTAAAATGGGATTTTTTGATGTTTATTTGGAGGTTTTGTGTGTATTTATAGAAAAATAGGGTATATTTTAATTAATTTTTAAACTTAGTTTTTGGACTCTCTATAATAATATAATCAAAACCAAAATCCATCTGATGGGTTTTCCCATATTTTCTTCCGAATAGGAGTGTTTTGGAATATTTTACAAGGCCAAGAATCGAACATATTAAAATAATGGAATTGGAGATATGGAAGTGAGTCATGATCATAAATAATTGATTTTAAAACTATAAAATATAATATAATCACTGGATGTTTCATTAAAGAATTATTAAATTAATAAAATAGAAAAAAACATAGTATTTAAAATGAAAATTCTATATTGGTCCATAAATTACATTTATAGATTCTATTATATTACTTTTGGGACATGATGATGTCATAATATGGACTATATATTTATACTACATTTAATTGTTACCCAAAAAGTACATTATCCTTGAAAATTATGATAAATTCACTATTGACTAATTTTGATATGATAATTTAAAAAATAATATTTATTTAAGAAAAATAATTTTCAATACATAATAGTTTTCACTTTTATATAAAAATCCTTATTTATGGTAAAATAATAGTTTTTATGAAACTAAAAACCTTCCAACCCTTATAAAAATTACATTATAAATCATTAAATTTAATTATCATTTATATTTAAGTTATTATTATTTAATTATAAATTTTTTAAAATAAATTTTGTCTCATAATTTATCAATTTTATCAAAAAGAGTCCCTTAATGAAAATTATATATTTCCGTAAAATACAATTTTAATTTCTATGTTTCAAAATATAATTTTTTTAAAACTCATTATATAATCATTTATAAAATAATAATAAGTTATAAATAAATTAATTATTTTATTTATAAAATAAAATATAAAAATGAAAACTACTAGGGTCTAGATACATAACCCTTTATGACACAAGAATATTCCATAATGGTAAGGTGTGCAATGGGGGTACGTTCTTAGGGTGGTTTTGAAAATATGGTTTCAGCCATGGTCTAGATAAGATTGAACCTCTCCTATAAACAGTTTAACTTATGCTTTAGTTATGGGATCGTGGCTTGGTCTTAGTCAAGGGAAAATCCGAGTTATTTGATCTCCCTCAAAATCTCTCCAAAATGGGATTCCTAGGGACTGATTATACTGGTCCAGGACTTCACTTATTATTTTTATGTGAATTGGACTTTATTTTGGCCCTTAATATATACTAATATTAACGGTCATTATTCAATGACTATATTATCAATGGTTATGATTATTAATATTATTTTAAATATGATAGTGTATATTTTATAATGGTCAAAAATAAAAAAAGTAATGCATGTGGTTTCTATAAATTCATTTCTAAATGAGGCATTAATTCATTAAAGAGAGAATTTCATTTATAAAATTTTAGGTCATCACATATACCCTACATGGGGTGTCTGGTCATGATACCATTCACACACTGAGTCACTCTATACTAAATGTCCAAAATAAACATGTCGTGTATCCCCCATCTTTAACCCTTCACCCAACACAAAGAATACGCTGTGTGTTTTATTAAATCAGACTATGTGTTATCCTATTTTCCCAAATAGAAAACCCCCTATGATCACCTGAATCCCTTGATTTAGACAAAAACAAACCATATATGCTCTCATGGAACTCCAAAAAACCTATATAAGCATTTAAAATTACAAATATTCAATTTTATGAGGATCTTAGATTAAAAATCAAAAAAACATCCTACCTTGGGGTGAAATATGCCAAAGCATTAAGGTTTGATCTATGCCATACAACCAAAACATCCAGATCATGTTCCATAGATGAAGACAACAATAATCTCATCTCCCTCTCCCTATCCTTATCTCTTAGTTTAAAACTAACATGGTGAGGTGGATCCCCACATTATATACAGAAATCCACAGGGAAAGAAAGAAAAAAATTAAAAAATGAAATAAAAAAATAAAAGGAAAAGGCCCCATGACCAGTACCTGTGATGATTTTACACCTCAACTAGGAAAACCCCATCAATATAAAATCAACTACAGAGATAGAATCTAAATATAATTCTCAATTAAAAATATATCACCGTTTTTTAATGCATGAATGATTCATATTTAATTAATACAATTTTAACTATATGGATAAAATATGAATGGCTCAGAATTATAGAAAACATACTTCCAAGGTAAAACAACTTATTATGGGACCAATTATGTTAGTAGAAAATTTATATGTTGTAATATAGAAAGACAAATTACTATTTATCCATTAAAACTACAAAGGAATAAAAATTAAAAATTCTCTTGATTTTCTTAACGACTGACAATGTGGGTTTTTACCATTTACACAAAATATAGAGCTTACGAGGTGTGTCAAATATTTCATAGTGAGTAGTGTGTTAAGATGAGTAATAACTCAATATATTCAATACACACAACTACAAAATAAAAGTCACGGTGTTTACAATTTCAATTTTAGTGATAAATACATGAAATATATGACATCCAAAAAATGTGTTATTCCAGATTAAATTAAAAAAAATTAGTTATGTAATATTTATTCAAAAAACCACATCAAAGAATGTGTACACTACCACATTACATGTAATTAGGATTAATGTACTAATTATTTTTGGTCAACATAATTAATCAATGCATGTACAGATGGAATTCAATGTACAACATGTAAATGTGCCTGTGTTACATGGTGTGTATAGCTAGAAACAAGCCATGTAACAGTTTTCACGATACGTTATTAGGGTATCAATGTATATTTAGTCCATATAATTAGTGTGTTATATGGAGTGTATTCCATAAACATTTCATGTAACATCTGAATTTCCTTGAAAAATTACCATGCATCAATTAATAAATACAATATATTCCTTTGACTATAAGGATCCTATGAATTTCACTTTGAATACAGGTAAAGAATAATAAAGGAAATTTTATGACATTTTAGATTTTTTCACTACTAATATATTAGAGGTTTATTGATGTTTAAAACCTATTCATTATAAAAAATTTATTTCAATATTTTAATTAAACTTTTTCTTGATAAAAATAATTTTTTGGTGATAAGAGAGATCATTCTTGTTGTAAATGTCTTGTGTGACTTTGTTTTATGGTTTTAGTTTCCCTATGAGTTTTCCATGTTGAAAATCATTTTTTATTAAGTATACATTATCTATGATGCTTTATAATATTTGTTTTATTGATAACTTGATACAGTTGGAAACATTTGATGTCAAATGGTCAGAGATCCCAAGGATGTAGAGATAATCGATGCTGGTGATGGTGGGACATATTATGTTATGTACGATGGCATGGGAATGTCATAGAAGAGGCCGAGATAAGTTAAGAGTTGAGATTTATTATTATTATTCTCTTTCATGATTTTTATTTATTGTCTAGTTTTTTGAATGTTACCTATTATGGTTTTAACTACTTGATGTATTTTATTTATATGCATGGAAAGTGCATCATTGTTTTTACATCCAAGAGAGAGTCCTAGAGTACCTAGATAAATTATGAAATTATAATAGAATTAATAAAATTATGGTATTGGTTCTTGGTGTTTATAAATGATTATTACATACATTAGAATATACGAAGAAGAAGTTTAGTGTCGAGATAACTTTTCATAGAATATTAAATAGTTAATCATGGAAATGCAAAAAAAATAATTTTAATTAACTAATATAAAATTAATAATTAATATTAACATTTAATCCTTTTTATATGATTGAGATATATTCCTTTTTAGTCGAAATCATGTTTCATGTGTGACAATAGTGGCATGTGAGTCTTCTGCTAGGTATTTTCTCTTACCGTGGATGTGTGTGATATATTTTTTCTATTTTTTGATACCATATCCTTAACCACGTGAGTTGGAAGGAAAAATAGCACCCTATTGTTTGAGAGGGTGTTTTCTGCAAAATCATGTATGGAAAGGGAATGGATTGATGACTTTTACCTCTACCCTAATACCCTATCAAATGTTATTAGGTGTAGGTGTTTCCCAGGCCATAATAGCTTGTAGTTAGGGTTGATTCCTACCTAGTTTGGTATGGATATTTGTTATACTATATATTTATGTTCAGGATATAATAGCTTGAGGTTATATCATATAACTATATATTGTCACATTGACTATTGATTTCTATAGGTTTAGTTTCATGGACTATGATGGTATAAGGTATAATTTATTCACATGGGCTATAGTAGCTTTTAGACTCACACATGGTTAGTGCTTGGATATATTTATGATGTTGATGTGTTGGACTGCACGAGATATAAAATGAATTAGATATGATTGAATTAAATATTGGATGAATTATAAGAGGGATGAAAATATTGTGAGTGGCATTTGTGCATGATAGAGACATACTAGAAGGGAAGTGTATGTTTAGTACCTTAATTTACCTATATTATCATGATTATAATGTTTTAATTCAATTTATAACATGGTGAATGGTCCATGGTAAGAATGGAAAAGTAGTATTACCTCATTAGGCATTAGTATGATTCTATCACATTTTACATTAAATATTTTAAGAAGAATTTTAAAAAGTATATATGTTTTTCTCACCCTATATATATATAAACTGTTATTTGGTTTTTAAGGACTAGATGGTGATCAAGATGGCAATTGTTATCTTGTGTATATATTCAGGAGCTGTTGTAGTTTCATGCTCACTGTTGATGATTCACTTTTGGTACTTTTAGTTGTTTTATCTTTTTTATATCATTACATTATGCATTGGGATGGGTTAAATATTTATTTCTGGTGTTTTTTGGTAGTTTCTCATCATTTCTATTGTTCCATTAATTATTTATGAGGGTAATACATCTCATATGCATGACATAAATACCATCTATGATAGTTTCCAACCTGTGGCCAATCGAAGGTGGGATTTGTGGGTCATTATCTCTCTTTCTTCATTGTTTTCCCATGGGGGGTATCTTTAGAGGGAGCGTATCATGGAAAAGTGATATAAGAGTTGATGGTCGAGAGATATGAAAGAGTTTTTAGTTGGAAACTATTGAGGTTGCATCAGATGTAACAGAAATAATAATAGTAGGGATAAGTATATTTTATAAATAAGGGATACCGTCTAGAATATAGGATTTTAGGTCCCCTTTTGATCTGAGGTAAAGACCTTCATGTTTACTAGATATTCTAAGAATAGTGATTCTACTTGTGGGGTAGAGACCCAGGTAAGGATCATGCAGAATTATTGTTTGCTATAATTTTTAAATTGGGTACGAAATGGAAAACATTGTTAAAATTAATTATTTAATTGAACTTAAAATGATTTATGCATTAGTTCTAGGATTTTATATTTTTTTATTTTGTAGATATGGATCCCAGTTGATCTCCCTATTAGATTCCTGTTGAATGCATTTATTAGGATATTCTAGTGGTTTGTCACTAATTGGAGGTTGACTATAAAGAAAATTAGATATTTTTAGAGTTATAACATTAGGTTATGTAGAAGTATGAAGGTTCCATTTAAGATCCAAAGATGAATGATTTTATGGATTTGGTAAAGAGATCCTTTAGTTAAAATAATTTTATGATTGATCAATGGTTTTCTATGGTTATGATGATTTCGTTTGGGTCAACATAGTAGTGATGTATTTTGTTCTTTTTTTGGATCACAAGGAGCTAAAGCTATGTAGAAGATGTTCTAAGGCTAGTTTCAGGTGGATTTTCTATCTTTGTCAACTAAGGTGACTTTTTTATAGAATATTCTTAATCATATATAGTGTATTTCATGTGTGTGAGTGTTAATAATTCAATACAAGAACCTCATACATTATTCTTTATACCTTTTGACAAATGAGGGGTATAGGGAGATGTATATCAAAGAAATGTTTCATCTAGATATACAGCATTCGGTCACCTCATTTATATTTAATTTATATCTTGAAGTAATAGAAAATGTGTTGGTCATCAAGTGTATATTTACTAAGACCAGATCATCATGAGATGTGAGTCGACCTTATTTTAGATGGAGTAGTCATGTGACTGATATTGGTTTCCTAGTTGGAAGAAAATGTTTTAGTCAGCATAGAGCACGTTTCAGCCTTCTATAACCCATTTCAATAGGGCTAGTGTTTCTCATACCCCTACCAATGGGGTGGTCATGGTTGTTTTTATGTGGTGGTCCTTTAAATTTTATGAAGTAGTGGTTGAATTTCTTTAGAATTTTGTCTGTGACTAGAATCCCATTTTAGGCCCAGTTATGGCAGTGATTTCAACCAAGGCAGCAGTAGTAGCCAAGCACTCCAGATTTTGTCTAGTAGAGTGGTAATGGTTAAAGTAGGGGAAATACCATGATATACCTCATCCTTATGGATGATTAATAATGTGCGACAATGGAGTTGGCTGACATCAGGGTCGGTGAGGTCATGGAGTAGGTCATGGTCAGATACATGCTCTACCATTAATAAAATTGGGTGATCTAGACATCATGAAATGTAATATTTCACTATTTTTCACAAGTTCATAAATTTTGATTGATTTAAAAACTATGAACTAAATTAGTTTTCCCACTCTATTACATCCTTTTGGACTTGATAGGGAAAAAATTCCGGTTCCCTTGGCATTGACTTTGCTAGTTAGAAGTTGAAATAGTTTTCATAATGAGTGTCATGATTGTGAATTGATTATGGAAATGAATCAAAATTGAGGATACATCATATGATTGCATATACAACCATAAAACACCATCCTCAGAATGGATCAGATTTATTTTATATAGGATATCATAGATTGATTCAACATGTTTGTCAAATTCGACAATGCTGATGGAGACTAGGCTCTGTTCATTGATGAGAGAGAACATAGAATGGGTAGGATGCATGTTTAGTATCTATATTCTTTTTTGGTTGGGATAATATATATTTATATGGATGATCATCCAATGGTGTATCCCTAGGTGGTATAATAGTACAATTATTTCTTCCCTAAAGACTTTGAGACACCACCCTCTAGATTAGTGATCATAATTGGTATATATATATATATATTCAAATAGTTGTTTCTTCAATATTTATTTCTCCATATAGGATGGATCTTTTTGAGATGTGGTAACTATATATTTAGATTTATGATCTTCTTCATTAAGGATTCTTTTATCCTAGTGTGTCCCCTTGGGGAGGTATAGTTCTATTGGTGAAGAAGAAAGATGGTGGGATTTGGTTGTGTGTTGATTAAATTAGGTGAAGGTGAAGAACTTCTATCCCCTTATGTGGACGAGAGAAAATTTTTCTCTATTTAAGGGAGCTATATAGTTCTCAAAGATAAAATTATGTTATGAATATCATCATATGAAAGTGAAATATTTGGATATCATGAAATACTATTTGTAATGTCATTATGGGAATGAGTAGTTCATTGAGAGTCCATTCAGAGGCAAAAAATATTTGGTTGTCTTCATGGGATATATGAATGTAGTGTTTTGTGAGTTTTTAGACCAGTTTTTGATGGTATTTATCAAGGAAATCCTTATATCCTCTATGTTTGAGGAGTAGAATGCATTACATCTACAAGCTGTGTTTGAAGTTCTTTGGTTTCATTAGTTATTTAGGAATCTATCAAAGTGTGAATTATAAACCCCTGAATTATATTTAATGGGATATTCCATATCTCAATATTGAATCATTTTATATCCTTTGAACATTGAGGTAATGTTTTCTTGGGTATCCCCCAATAATGATGCATAGGTGTAAATTTTCTTTTGTCTGGATAGCTATTACATGACATTCCTACTCGACATCCCTAAATTGAGACTCCTATGATAGCATTGAATAAAAAGGATTAGTAACCCACATTGAATGGACTGTTCTATACTATATTCATGTATTTTAATGAGAATTTTGTTCGTGATCTAGTACTTCTTCAGTCAGAGGAGGGCTTTGTATTTGAGGTTTATTGCAACAACTCCTATCATGGCCTTAGTTGTGTGTTGATTAAATAGGGGTTGGTTATCTTTTATCGATCCTATAATTTATGAACTCAAGAATATAACTATAACATCCATGATATTGAAATTTATATAGATTTATTTTATTTAAATTTTTAAAGGCATTACCTCATCAGTGGCCATTTCATGGTCTTCACATGTAATGAGATTTTGAATTTTGACTTCTCTGTGTATGAAATAAATTTGAGGTATTGATGATAGATAGAGTTCTTGTCAAATTATAATCCTGAGATTTAATTTATACATGGTAAAAGAAATTTTGCAGTTAATTCCTTGAGTACTAATTCACATAGTGGTCCTTGTACGTGAATCTAGAGAATAATGGAGAGTGATAGAAGTGTTGGTAGAGACACAACTTGATATGAGAGAAATTGATAGAAAAGTTTGTCTTTATTAGATGATGTGGAATTCATCCATTGCTTAGTAAGTATAGGAGTCCCAGTTAGGGAATTCTAAGTTAGAGGTTCATCATAATTGAGTTTCTTGTAGTGATTCTTTCAACAGGTGGTATGAGGATAGTTATCCTAAAGTGTTAGTTTATGTAAATATTTTTTTATTTCAGAAATTTATGTCGTGGTTATCCATGTGTTACAAAGTTCTACCATATCAATATATACTTGTGCAAAAATATGTATCATGAATCTTGAATTCATTTTTGGTGTTTTCTTATAAAATAAATAATTAAAGTGTTTATCTCTTTGTATTTGGTTATGTAGAGGGTGATAGTTGAGCATTGTGTTCATGGGGGTTTGTTTCAGCCGGTTCATGTTCCCCATTTAATGTGGGAATAAATTTCGATCAACATTTTCAGCGTTTTACTGAGATTTCATGGTGTTTATGATGATATTTTTTTACTAAGGATCACTTTATGAAGGTACCTCACTTATTATAAATTAATGAGTTGATATTAGTAGAGGTTTTATTGAGCCATTACCCATAGGAGATAGTGAACGACTAGGGGGTTACAAATATTATTATATCTATTCATGATCCTTGTTTCACCTCCATTGTTTATATAGGTATCCAACATGATTTTTCTCCCAATTATATCTTAGTTTCCCTTTACATCTTTATATAGATGTAGAGATGGAGTAAGATATCCAGACATTAGAGGATAGAGTGGACGTGTGTATTCAAGACTTTTGATGTTCGTGGGAAAGTGGCCTACCCTTAGTGGATTTATCATATAATAAAAATTATAATTCAAATATTTTTTAACATAATTTGAGGTAGTCTATTTCTGACCTTAATGATACCCAATATTGTAGACTGATTTCAGAGAGTTCTCTATTCTTGGTACATAATTGGTATAGATTATGTTGAAGAATGAAAAAATGAAACATTAGTGAATGAAGGATATGTAAGATCATTATAAGTTCTATACCAATTGTAGTAGGATTTCTCTAGAGTTTGATTTTAGAGTTCATGTTTTCTTTAATGTGTCTTCTCTTCATGGGGAGTGAAGGTTCATTAATATAAGTATGTTTTCTACATGATTCATTTGAACTTTTGAGGTGTCATCTCATGTTGGAATTCTGGAGTATTGGTCAATGCTTCCCTCACATATAATTCAGATACATGATTTAATTGATTTATCATAGATTATATAGTACACTCATGATGATTTTCATGTTATAAAATGAGTCAAGATGGATATTGAAGAGGGTGTGACTTTAAGAAAAATGATCTGTAGATATTCAGATCCATTAGGAGAGGGTGTTTCATTTTCATGCTATAACATTGTTTCATGTCTTTTGGAGACAAGGTGGTATAGAGGAGAGCCCTTGGGAGTGGGAGTTGTACATGAGATCTCAATATCATGATCTATATTGATTATTTGTTTGATAATTTTTTAGAATATTTGTAATACCTTTCATGATTTATGAGATGGTTGTTTATGTTTCATTTTAATAGACTTTCTTCTTATGATTTCATATTTGAATTATTAATGTGGAAATATCCTTGAGAGGTATATCATGGGTTGGCTTTTTAGTCCCTATTTTCCTTCTTTACTGAGTTTTTTTTTAAATTATTGAGTTTGATAATTGATTCATTGGTATTTTATGTAGGTTTATAGTTTTTCAAGAACCCTTCCCTTGAGGTTTTGGGTGATTGGAGATTTACAAGGGGAATATGGAATAATTTAATTTTAGTTGAGATAAATTTTTTCCACATTGTATTTTTATAGCATGGATCCTTAAGAAGTGTTATATGGGTTGGATTGTAGTATGGATATAGAACCTACAAAATAGGGTCTAAGATTTTATGGCTTTAGTGTCTCCACCTTCATTGGGTAAGCTCTAGTGTAGTGTTGGGATACTTCTTCATGTCTCATGGGTTTGGTTTTTTGTCACTTAATATTAAGGGGTTACTATGATATGGGTGTAGAGCACACTATGATTTGATGAATGGTGTCTATGATGAGTTGAGGGTCACTATGATTTGGGAATGGAAGATGCATCATGGTGTCACACAGAGGTTATAGGATCAAATTGGACCCAGTTTTTTGAAATGATATATATATATATATATATTAGGATTTACAACATGGATTTTGTAGGGTTGATTTGATCAGGGTCCTTACAAAGTAGCCTACTATCCTGCACTGTTGAATTAGTAGAAATAGTATGAGGTATGATGTGGTATGGATTCATTCATCATTGTAATCAGTTTTAATAGAGTATAAATTTGTAATTCCAAAAATTGTCTCCAATCTCATTATTTCTCCTCTAAAATCCGTGCAACTCAAATCTATTTTTCAAAATCATTCTAATCCCATTTTCATGGATAAATCCTCCGACCTCTAGAGATCGTTTTTTGGTGATACAATGTTATTATTTTCTTGTTTAATGGTAATAATATATTTTTTCTTATTTTTATGCTATAATGGGTTTTTATCTTCATTTTTATTATGGTTTCTATCAATTAATTATAGAGGGTTCTTGTCAGGATACTGTTTTATTTATCGTTGGTTCCCTACAAAAGAGGAAATCTGAGTTTGGTTCTCGTGGTTCTATTCTTTCTTAGAGAATATCGGTATTTTCATGTTGATTTATGGGATCTATTATCTTTATTTAATTTAATGTGAAAGTGTGGAACTATCATTATTTAAAATTTTGGGTAATTATGGGATCAACTTAATTAATATAATAACAATAGAATTTACAGAATAATAAATTTTCATTTTGGGTTTTGTGATAGCATAATTTTTTTGTTTTGTTGTGTTTTAGTTGCATATTAATATTATATATAGATTGATATATATTTTTTTATTTTTTTTATTAGTATGGTTAACATTGATGAAAATATGATATCATTTATAAATATGTGATTATAATGATATGGTTATAAAAAAATAACTTAGAATTAATAAATGTTCACCCTGTAATTTAATAAAATATTGAAGTGATGCTATAGGCATGTTTATTTCATTTCAGAGCTGTTGATAGTTGATAAATTATAGTTTTATTATTGATGAAAACCTTTGTATAATAATCTAGTTAATTAAATATTGTAATCAAAATGGTTTCTTATTGAGAATAATTGTATTGGTGATGAGTGAGCCTGCTCTTATTGTGAAATCTTGTGTACTGAAGATCTTTAGTTGTAGTTTCCTTGTGAGTGTTCCATGATGAAAATATTTTTCCTATTATCTTTTCTTGTTGGAGGATATTAAACCCTTTATATGATTGATTGAAAAACTAATATGTTTGGGAATGTTTAATGATCAATGGGTTAGAAGACCATGGATGTATGGATAGTCGATATCAATGATGGGGGGATGTAATATTTAATGTGGAATGGTATGGGAATGGAACTATGGAGGTTTGGATGAGTTCAAAGATGGGATTTATCATCATTATAATATTTCCTAATGATTTTTCGATCAACAGTTTGATTGATGTTACCTATAATGGTCTCCAACTTCTTAACACATTTTGACTTTATACACAAAAATTGCATAATTTTTTGTGGTTTCCTATGGAGTGTCCTAGAGTTCCTAGAAAAATTATAAAATTTTAATGGAATTAATTAAATAATGTGTTTAGTTCATGTTTTTTATATATGATGATGATGTACATGGGAATATAAGGTGAAACATTATGGTGTTTAGGGAACTCGGCATATAATATTAAAGTGCTAATATTGGAATTGAATAGTGAATAATATTAAGTATTAAATGGTTTAATAAAAATTAATGTTGAAACCTAATGCTTTCCTGTATGATGGAAATATATTCATCAGTAGTGGGAGATGGGTTTCCAGTGTGGCAATAGAGGTATATATGCCTATGTATAGGTAGTTTCTCTTAGTGTATTTGTGTGAGATATATATTATATTATCTAATTTCATATTCTTCACCACCAGAGTCTGTAAGGAAACTAATACCCAAGTGTTTTGGTGGGTTTTTCCTCAATATCCAAGATTATGAGGGAATGGTTGACTGCTTTACTCCTATCCTCACTCTCCATTCATCTATTGTTAGGTGTAAGCATATCCTAGAATATAATGTCTTACCGGATATGGAGAATTCATTCCCAAAATGTTATGGATCTCCATTTTACTATACATTTATTTGTGGGATGTAATGGATTTATATTACATAACATTATTGTATCTAGTTTTGGTTTCAAAAAATTATGATGAGTGTACTTCAAAGAACTATGATGACTTAAGGTATGATGAATTTAAATGGTTTTTAGTTGAATCCAGACTCACACTTAGTTACTACTTGGATATTTTGATGATAATGATGTGTAAGGATTCATAGGATACAGAATGACTAAGATTTGATTTCATGAGATATAGTATGACTTATGGGAGGGATGAACATAGAATGTGTTGCATTGGGGAGTGAGAGAGAAAAACCAATGGGGAAGTGGAAGTTGGGTACCCCATTTACATATATGATCTTGATATAGAATGTTTTAATTATTTTAATTACATGGTGTGTGAGCCATGGTGATGATGGGAAGATATTATTACCCATTTAGGTAATTATTCTGATTCATTTTTTTACTCACTAGATTTTAATATGACTATCTCACATTTTTATGAGAGGTTTCAAGGAGGTTCTTATTGAGTAAAAATTTAATTCTAACCCTATGTATATATAAACCTTTTTAGGTCAAAAAGAGCTAGATTGGGACTGAGATGGGTGTTAATTGTAATTCCCCGACCCTAGATTCCCAGAGTCGGGGCATTATTTTAATACATTGGCTTGATTAAAAGGAATCAAGTCCTGAACAAAAGATCAGTTTAGTAGTATTGGAAAATAGATTACATGCATGAATGTTACATTACACTTTCTAACATACAACACAAAAAAATAATCCTTTTATAATGCCGTTGTTACCATAGATTAACCCTGTATCTCAAACATAAAACACTTCTTGGGATCTTGGGAAAATAAAACATAAGAAAGGGGTGATCTCAAATGCTCAATAAGGATAACAATATAAGGGAAACTATCATAAATAAGCATAAACATTTAAGGCAATGTCTAAAACTAAAACAAAAGTATTTTCTATATAAAATTCATCATAATATGGAAAATATAAATCAAAATAATTCCATTTACTTACTCACATAGATATTCTACTAGTCAAATAATCACATGCAATATCAACAACCACTTTTATTATGATGGAAATCATAATGCCAGACTTTCATAACCACATAGTCATGGCCTTGTGCCAAGACTAAAAATATGATTTTGTCAAGGCCTTGTTCCAAGACTCTAGTTTTTCTCATGAGACCTACCGATGCATCGAGGAGCTATAGGAGGCTCCACTCATCACTTACTAAGTCCAATTCATTCCTCATATGAGAAGGTTTAAACATAACAGAAACTATCATATTAAAAATAGCATACGAAATGTCAATAATTTATCTATAAACCATGAATTGTATAAAAATAACACATCCACAGTCAATCATACCACAAAACCATAAATACATTATGGAAGATTTGTATCATAAAAAATCAACTCCGAACAAGTTTATAATTTATCAAAGGATCTTGACAAAGTTGAAAATGATTTGTAAAACTCTTTGAGAGAAATATCTATTTTTCATGAAAACGTTTAAAAGTCAAACAATTTAGAAAGGAAGACAATTAAATAAATTTTTTAATAAAATTTTCCCATACCACTTTGAAACATTTGTAATGAACTAACATTTTAAAAACATTTATGTCTATATAGATAAATCCTTAAAAAGCATTTTGAAAACATGGACATTAATGAGAATGATTTAGAGGAATAAATATTTAAAACATTTAAAATGATGTTTCTGTAAAAAGTACATTAAAAAAATCCCTTTGAAATAAATTTCATGAAACATGGACACAGATAATAAATATTTCCCAATTTATACTTACATAGAAATAGCCTCGGATAATAAAGAGATTGTGAAATTAACCCTTATCTCATTGCAATCAATCGAGACGCATGGAAAATAGTCAATAAACACCAAATGACTCACATAATATCATGAATATAAATATAATCAGGTTAATATATATCAAATGGCAGTACACAATACACCACATGAAATAAATAAGTGGTGAACAATGGAAATCTCACAGAATTACAAGTGGGATAAGAAACCCCTTACCTTGCACTTTCCTTTGGTCAAGGGTACGTTTAACCTCCTATATAATTACCATTTTATGTTATTAGATTATACCAAGACCATATTAATATTTATTATATCATACATGATTCATTTATGACTTTATACTACCCATTTAATAATGATTTTTATGTTAAATTAACATTTCCGGTAATAATCGCTTTTTTATCGTAAGTATTTTAACATTTTATTATTGAACATATCATTTAGTTCATGATTTAAATACTTCTATAATATAAAACTTGTTTCAAATATCATATATATTTAGAATATAAATATTTATAATAGATTGATATATGAAATGGAAAACACCGTTTATTGAGATGGTATGCTATACGTACGCATAAACATTGTTTCTGTCTTTATATCTTATTTAATAGAAGTAAGAGAATAAGATATATGTAAGTACATAAATACACAAACATATATATATATCAAAAGTAGAATTATTATTTCATATATTACATAATTGTTAGTAATATATATTTTTATAATTGTCGATGAATGGTGAACGTGGAAATGAATCTCATCGGTTCGTGGAGACGGTAATCTGTACGTACACACGAACGACAATATCATTTCCTTAAAAGTGTGGAATTAGATGGTATATTAATTTTACAGAGACATTAGAATGTTATTTAAATTATTTATATATATATTACTCATCATTATATCCATCCAAATAACATAGTGTTGACTAACATGTTACACCACGATGTAGAGATGGTAAGTCCTACATACGCACGCATGGTGACATTATCATTCATAAGATAGATATAATAATGAATATAGTTGTTCCATATTTATAATAACATCACATTATATATAATGTACTAGAGTTATTATTTTTTTATGGTAATAACAATGAAAGAGTAAGTGGAAGAAGAAAAGATCTTGAAAGAGGTTGGTGAAGTCATTACCTATTTTTCGGGTTTTCCTTTCGATTTGATCAAAATGGCTCCTTAAGTTGGCTTTCTGGCCAAACGAAGGCCTCTAGGATGATGGTAGAGTAGTTGGGAGGATATTTGGGCAGGGGTTGGCTGAGCTAAATGGCTTTGGGGTATGAATTTGATATAAGGGGAAGAACAATTTTATAATAGGGGTGAGAGGAACCCTATGAAAAACTTATAATATTATTTTATATTAAATTCATTTTCAGTTTCTACGGGCTCCAAAATGAATTGTTTAAAGCCTAAGGTGGGTATAGGTCAAAAACCACCCAAACAATAGGTTTTAGATATGTTTGGGTCACTATATTAACCTTATCTTTTAGATTTAACTCTTCTTTAAATACTTTGACCTAGAATAAATTTAAATAAAATAAAAAATTATTTTTAAAAAAATTCGGTTTTAAACTATAACTCATTGTTTTTCACTATTCATCAAAAATTTAAAGTTTTCAAAAAAATACCAAAAGCTCACCCAAAGCTAATTTTGATACTCTAAATTCAAAATTTATGTCTATTTTACCAAATTCAAACCATATAAGTTAAATTTGTTAATTTAAAATTAATTCCCATTGTCAGAAAAAAAAGCGAGTTTTTAAGGAATAATAACTAACAAAAGATTTATACTTGTTTATGTTCAATTTCAATGTGAAATTATTTCCAATGAATAATATTTCTTTAAATGGTAAAAATATAATCTATATATACTTCCAAACAATTAAAATCTATAATTTATAGATTATTTTGATTTAAAAAGTTGTTTTCAGTTAAAATATTGTATTTTTCACTATTCACCCAAATATGAATGTTATTAGAAAAACACCAAAAATTTATTGAAACAAAATTCTTATGTCCCGATTCTAAAAAAGATGTTCATTTTGTCAAACTGAATATAAAAAAGTTTCAAATATTGGATTTAAAAAGGGTTCGCTATTAAAAGAAGGTAGAATTCTGTTTTAAAAAAATACTTCTTTTATCTGAAAAAATGAATATTTTTAATGTATAAGAAACTCATAATATGGATTATAAAATTAAAAGGATTATATAAAGATAACAAATTAGTTAATACTATTCATAACCTCTTTTGAGCGGCTAGTTTGGTAAGTTATGGGGCACTTGAACTGGGTGTTGCGTGTAATGCAAGTTATTGAATTACATTGAAGAAATAAAAACCTATGCAATATTGGGGTGTTATATTCTTTCCTCCTTATATAAATTGTGTCCTAGAAATTTGAAACTGATATTCTAAAATAAAAGGTTTAAAATAGAATATACTTTTGTGGGAAAACACACATTAGAAATTGGGTTAATAAAATTTAGTCTTAATAAGAGGAAAAGGGAATGAAAAAGTCACCACCAAATTATGATATCTATTAGGAGTACATTGGTGGAAATTAGAGACACATAGTTGGAGGAAAAACATAAATATTTATTTGGAGTGATTGAGGTCATCAGTCACAAACAATTGTAGAATTGAGGGCCTCAAAGCCATCAATCTATGATGTTTTAAAATATCATCAGTTCAACAAATAAATAAGGTATTAGGATAAAAAATTTTAGTTTTAAGACACCTTACCTAAAGTTTAATAATTTATTTCTTCATACAATAAGAGAAGAAAAAAATATACCTGAAAAGTAGATTTTCATCTATTAATTAATTACTATCACAAACTCATCTTTCACTCTAAAAGATAATAGAACTAAAAAATAAAGTTTTTTTATATTATTCGTATAGGGTTTCCAAAAATGAATTTATAAATAAACTATAAAAACATTTAAAAAAAGAAACTACATTATAGAATCCAGGTACTTAATGTAGTCCAGTTTTATGTGATAAATCTCAATCCCACTATGTTTTTGGGTTTGATTCCTGCAGTTTTGTCCGACGCGACGGGTTGTCACACAGTATGTGTGTTGTGATTTTTATAAAAATCCAAAAATAACCTTAACAGTAGTATCCAATTTCAATCATAATCCATTATAACTTTAGACTTATCCAAAATACTTCTATCCAAAATCACAGGCCAAAATTTATAAGGAAGTTAAACACAATGAAGATCCTTTTTGCCTCATAATAACATGTGAACACCATCATCATGTATTATTTTAAAATATGGTAACACCCTAAATTACCATAAAACCTTATTGATTACATTAATTCTCCCTTATCCTATATATAATACTAGATATATTCCTTATATCCAAAAATATTGAATATTCTAACAATGATGAAATAAACAAACTATTAATTTGTTCGAAGGAAGTTAAGAAAAGCCAATATAATTTATCAAAATCAACCATCTCTTATTCCAAAATCACTACCTCATTATAAGAACCATATTAAGGATTAAATTTTCTTCAAACATGTATTTTTCCAAAAAAGTGTAGCTTACTATTAAGTCACTTTTCTTAGAACTATATAATCTCAAATCCTCAATAAAATATTACTGTAGTGCAATCCTTATTTATCTCCACAATTCATATAACCAATATATTGTTTATACAACACTCAAATTAAATAATTCTATGATATCAACATAATAACACTAATCATTCTTCGTCATCTTAGGTAGTATCATAACTTTATTATTATCCAATAGCATCATTTAAGGTATACTCTAATGACTGAGACATTGATTCGCGTAGTGTCCCAACGCCTTACAGATGAAGCATTGTACATTTGAAACTTTTTTCTTACCCTTGAAATCACGTACTTAGTGTCCTTATTCTCCACACTTATAAAAAACTGACATTCCCTTCAAGAATGTACCAGGGTGATTCTTTCCACAGTTATCACATATCGGAATGTCCTATTTTTCCCTCTTCCATTTATCTATCTTTCTCTCTTCCATCCCTTTATTTTCTTTCTTCCCGTCAGAGCCATAAGACTCAAAGAATTCTTTACTTATCTTATTAACACATGATATTATTTCTTCATATGTTGAGAATACAAGTGAGACTATTTCCTTTATAAATTTTTCCTTAATACCATGAAAGATATGATCCTTCTAACTCTTTGGATCATACGTATTGCTGAAATTCTCATTCCTTCTATTGGGTTCCATTTCTATACAATGGAATATACAAGGTTAGTTTAATAATTGTAATGAATAATTCAAAACATGTAAATTACCTAACATAAATTGAATAGTTTATGGATATAATCCATAATCATATAAGGGTTTTATTTGAGGAGGTATATACTCATAAATCCTTCATAATGATTTGTAATGAAAATGAGAATTATCCTAAGAATATACCTCGGGAGTGTCGTAACCAAGAGTGCAGTGAGGCCCGTTTTTGTGCACCAATTCCCATTTGAGTCTAGCTCAAAGCGGTATTTTTGGGTTTTACACCTAGATACATCTGTTCCAGAGCCTCCTATACCTGCTCAAATCCAGAAAGGTAAGTATTTTCTTGGAAACCTCTCCAAATATCTACATTACAAAAATTATAATAAGTTCTTCTATACTAATCCTCAGTGTCGATCTTAGGGTAATGTGATATAATCAAAGTTTATCAAAATCTAGTTTCCAACGTTATTGCTAAACATCCTCTGATACCAACTATAATTCCGTAACCCTATATTTCTAGATTCGGTGCTTTATTTTAATACATTGTCTTGATTACAAGGAATCATGTCCCGAAAGACCGATCAGTTTTGCAGTCTTGGAAAATAGGTTACATGCATGAACATTACATTACACTTTCTAACATACAACACAAAAAAATAGTCCTTTGAGAATTCAATTGTTCCCATAGCTTAACTCGGTATCTGAAACATAAAACACTTCTTGGGATCCTGAGAAAATAATACATAAGAAATTGGTGAGATCAAATGCTCAGTACGAATAACAATATAGCGGAAACATTCATAAATAAGAACAAACATTTAAGGAAATGTATAAAACTAAAACAAAATACTTTTCGACATAAAATTCATTGTAATATGAAAAATATAAATCAAAATAATTCCATTTATGTACTCACATGGATATTCCACTAGTCGAATAATCACATGCAATATCAATAGCCACTTTCATAACAATGGAATGCATAATGCCAGAATTTTATAATCACATAGTCAAGGCCTTGTGCCAAGACTACAAATAAGATTTTGTCAAGGCCTTGTTCCATGACACTTATTTGTCTCATGAGACCTACTGATGCATCTCGGAGCTATAGCTAGCTCCACCCGTCACTTACTAAGTCCAATTTATTCCTCATATGAAAAGGTTTAAACATAACGTAAACATTCATATTAAAACTAGCCTACAAAATGTCAATACATTATCCATAAACCATGAATGGTATAAAAATAACACATCTATAGTCAAACATATCACTAAACCTTAAATACAATATAGATGATTTTTATCATAATAAATCAAGTTCAAACATGTATAAAATCCATCAAACAATGTTGACATAGATGAAAATAATTTGTAAAACTCTTTGGGAGAAATATCCATTTTTCCTGAAATCATTTAAAAGTCACACAATTTAGAAAGGAAGAAAATTAAATACATTTTTGAAGCAGAGTTTCCCATACACTTTGATTCTTTTGAAAGGAATTAACATTTTAAAAACATTCATGTCCTTATATATAAATCCTTAAATACCATTTTGAAATCATTGACATTAATGAGAATGATTTAGAAGAATAAATATTTAAAACATTTAAAATGATGTTTTAGTAAAAAGTACCTTAAAATAATCCCTTTAAAAACACTTTCATGAAACATGGACACAGATAATAAATATGTCCCAGTAGATACTTACGTAAAAACAAACTCAGATAATAAAGAGATTGTGAAATTAACCCTTAGCTCATTGGAATCAATCGAGTCGTATAAAAACTTGTCAATTACAACCAAATGAATCATATAATATCATGAATATAAAGAAAATAATGATAATATATATCAAATGGTAGTACATAAAACACCACATGTAATAAATAAGTGGTGAACAATGGAAATCTCACAGAATTAAAAGTGAGATAAGAAACCCCTTAACTTGCACTTTCCTTTGGTTGAGGGTACGTTTAACCTCCTGTATAATGACCATTTTTTGTTTTTATACTATACCAGGAACTTATTCATAAATATTATATCATACATGATTCATTTATGAGTTTATAAAACCCATTTAATAATTATTTTTTTGTTAAATTAACATTTCAGGTAATAATCGATTTCTTTATTGTACGTATTTTAACTTGTTACTATTGACCGTATCATTTAGGTCAAGATATAAATAATTACAGAATATAAACTTTTATTCACATATCATATATATTTAGAATATAAATATTTATAATATATAGATACATGAAATGTAAAAAACCATTTATGGAGACGGTAGGTCGTACGTACGCATAAATGCTATTTCTGTTTTCATGTTGTATTGAACAGATATAAGTGAATAAGATATATGTAAGTACATAAATACATATATATATATATATATATACATATATATATATACATATCTCAAGTAGAATTATTATGTCATATATTACTTACTTATTAGTAATATATATTTTTATAATCATCAATGAATGGTGAACATGGAAATTAATCTCATCGCATCGTGGAGATGATAATCTGTACGTACACACGAGGGACAATATAAATTCCTTAAAGGTGTCAAATTAGATTGTATATTAATTTTATAGAGACATTATCATGTTATTTTAATTATTTATATACATATTACTCATCATTATATCCATCCAAATAACATAGTGTTTATTAACAAATTACACCACGGTGTGGAGATGGTAAGCCGTACATACGCACGCATGGTGGAATTATCATTCATATGATAGATAGAATAATGAATATAGTTGTGCCATATTTATAATAATATCGTAGTATATATAAGGTACTTGATTTATTATTTTGGTATGGTAATAAAAAATAATGAGTAAGTGGAAGAAGAAAAGAACATGAAAGAGGGTGGTTATATCATTACCTCTTCATCGGTTTCTTCCTTTTGATTTGATCAAAAGGGGTCCATAGGGTGGATTTTTGACCAAATGAAGGCCTCTAGGATAATGTTAAGATAGTTGGGAGGATATTTGGGTAGGGTTTGGACGAGCCAAATGGCTCTGGGTGTGTGAATTTGAGAGAAGGGGAAGTGCCCTTTTATAAGAGGGGTGAGGGGAACCTGAGGAAAAGAGAAAAATATTATTTTATAATAAATTCATTTTCAGTTTCTAATGGGTCTAAAAGGAATTGTTTAAAGGATAAGGTGGGTATGGGTTGAAAACCAGCCAAACAATAGGTTTTAGAGTGGTTTGGGTTACTATATTAACCTTATCTTTTAGATTTAACTCTTAGTTAAATAGTTTGACCTAAAATAAATTTAAATAAAATAAATAATTATTTAAAAAAAATTCAGGTTTAAACTATAACTCAGTGTTTTTCGCTATTCATCACAAATTTAATGTTTTCAGAAAAATACAAATTATTCACCCAATGGTAATTTTGATATTAAGAATTAAAAATTTAAGTCTATTTTGCCAAATTAAAATCATATAAGTTGCATTTTTTAATATAAAATTAATTCTCGTTGTCAAAACCAAAAAGCATGTTTTTAAGAAATAATAACTAACAATAGATTGATACTTATTTATGTTAAATTTCAATGTGAAATTATTTCCAATGAATAACATAGGATTAAATTTTAAAAATATAATCTATTTATACATCCAAACCACTAAAATTTATTATTTAACTTTAAAAATTATTTTGATTAAAAAAAGTTGTTTTCAGATAAAATATAGTATTTTTACTATTCAACCAAATATGAATGTTATCAGAAAAGCAGCAAAAAAATTTGAAACTAAATTCTTATGTCTAGATTTTAAAAAAGAAGTTTATTTTTTCAAATTGAATATATAAAATATTCAAATATTGGATTTAAAAATGGTCGGCCATTAAAAGTCAGTAAAAGTTATTTTTTTTAAAAAAATGCTTCTTTTATCTGAAAAAATGAATTTTTTTATTTCTATGAAACTCATAATATTGATTCTAAAATTATATGGATTATATAAAGGTTAAAATTTAGTTAATACTATTCATATCCTCTTTTGAATGGCTAGTTAGGTAAGTCGTGGTGCGCTTGAACTCGGTGTTGCATGTATTGCAAGTTATTGAATTACTTTGAAGAAAATTACATACCTTGAAATCTTGTGGTGTTGCATTACTAGCTTTAGTAGTTGTTGAAGAGCTGTTGGAGATAATGGTCTCTGCTAAGGATTCCAATTGTTTCTGTTTTTGTATGATGTAACATTATATATAATAATTTATTTTTTATTTATGCATGGTGTTATTTGGTGGTTTCTAATCATATCACTTATTCCTTAAAATATATATGGGGAAAATGGCACTCATATGCGAGATTTTCATACCTTTGGTGCTAGTCTCCAACCTATGGCATATTTGAGGTGGTATTTGGTGGTCATTATATCCCTTTCTTCAATTTTTACCTTGGACGGGTACCATTGGAGGGAGGATGTCCTTATATATAAGGAATTTTTCCAATAATGGAAATTCATCAACTTATTTAAATTTCTCCTTAGAATTAGATAAATAGAAACCCTAGAATCAATGATATATGATCATTACATATATTTTATAATTAATTAATGTTGATAATGAATTACCTCAAGTTGATATTATTTATTTATTTTCCAATAGTTTGTCCACTCCATGTTGTATAATAATTTTATTATAGTATTCAAGGGTATAATACCTATAATTTTGATCCACACAGGCTCCACAATCCTATGAAAATCATCATAGAAATCCCCTCTTTATATAGTAGAAGACTCTAATGCTTGTATCATTCGTCATTTATCACCACTAGAATCACATTGATATAAAAGGATACTTTGTAGCATCCTAACCAGGATAACTACATGTAGTAGTCAAACTCATTTCTCACATAATATCAAATTCACCTCGCCATATTCTATAGGTTTCGAAAAACCAATGAGGGTCCATTGAGGGACATGGGGAGAGTATTCCCTATTTATCAATGTAAAACAATCCCATAAATAATAATTGAAATAAATAATAGATAAACACATATCACATACCATATTATAATTTATTAGGCATGTTCGAACAAGATAATAAATTAAACCTATCATGTGATGATAAGATCATGTTTCAAAAAGAACCTAAAAGAAAGACAAAAATGATAATCCCCAAAATGACTCATAAAACCATGTCTTGTCCCCTTACTTAAGATCCATTCCATAAAGTTCCAAATAAACCATATATCACTATAATTTACCCTTTTACTATACTATAAACATGAATTATGTTTGGGTACTAACAGAGGACTGAGAATGGTGTGGGTACAATTTAGAAGGTCACCACAAACAATGTCTAATGAAATAACTAGTTTGAGAAACAATGTATACACATATAAAATAGAATAAAAGAAAAGGAAAAAAAGTGAAGAAATAACATTAAAATAAATAGTTATTAATCATTTATTTTTTCCCTCAGATTCTAAAGTCACACCCAAGAAAACTACACCGAATTAAGTTAAGGCTGATCATTAGATCCATAAATCTCATAGTGATAAGTACATAAAGAAAAATTATGGGCTCTCATTAATTATATAATTATTGATACCTAGAAGAAAATTTAAAAGGTTCCAATATTATGTTTAAGTACTATTAGTGTGTGGAGGATTAATATAATACCTAAATGATATATAAACACCATTTGTTTCTAGAGAACTAGTTAGAAACATAAACCATAGATAAATAGTGACATTCCAACATCAAAAACCTTATAGAATACTATCGATCCCTTGAACATTATACTTGAACAAAACCCATGTATACAGAGCATCCGTCCAATATCCCGAACCATTCCATTATTTAAAAATTTACATGTTTCTACATATCTGATCATTTAACACATTAGGAAAACAATGATACTACATTTCAACATTTATTATTCACCATGTTCTATCATATTCAATGATGTTAAACATAATTTCCCTAATTAAACCATTCATTTATCATTAAATCACAACTGTTAAATGTCCTTAAAAACCATTTACCCACTAACACTATCCAATTTAACCATTAACCATTTCATTCCAATTATCATGTCATAAAACATTTACTTACGATGTTAGTACAAGTATCCCTTCTAACCGTGTTATTAATCCGACCAATAGTATAAATGAGATAAGCTTGGAAGCCACCTATTTCACTACATAAAACACCAAATTATAATTTAAAGAATTTATCACACATAATGGGTGGTTTAATTTTCATTCTCATAATCTACAATTAAACCAATAATAACCATGGATGGCCTAAGTCATTAATTTAAATCCGAAATTGTTTACTAATTTAAGGAATAATACATGAAACTTATTACCACTATTACTCATACTACATACACTTGAATAATTAATAGACTATGGTATATTTTACTTATACCACCTAAATTATGATCATAGATATCCACTCATCCTCCCTCGAACATTGATTCAAGATAAAATGGACACAAGCACAAAATAAGAAAATATACCTAGATACAGGGCATATGAGATATAAATGAATATAGAAAACCAATCAATGAAATATTTAAATATTTTAAGTAAAGGAACTCATAGATTTAGAATAGGATTAAACATATATTAAATGGAACACCAAATAGCCTAAAATATAAGTATACCCACCAATAAAATAGGATTAGAAGATTATGGTTTATATAAGGTTACTAGAAGTGAAATTAGGGAGAAAATTGTATGAGTTCTTAATAAAAATGAAATGGAAAAGTGGTGAATTTACTAATTTTTATTTAAGAACATAGTTTGGGTACATGGTTTTTCAAACCTTCCACTAACTGTGTGATCCCCATTTTCCAAGGAAAATAAATTTCACATGGTTTTTTGGGACAGTCGCATGGTTTGATAAACCATGTGGAAGTCATATGAAATATATTTGGAGTTGGATGCCCCTATTTGATTGGTTACCTATTATTTATTGAATGATTTTCAAAATCATACTCCCACTTAATCGATCAAAATGGTTATCTTGAAATGTTATCACTAACCATGCACCATGTTTTGTAAGAACGTTTTTACGAATTTCCATGGCCTAAATCACTATAATTATCATGATACCTTCTATACTTCCCCTAAATCATTCCATAACATATTAAAATAGTTTTTGAATATTTTTTATAAAAAATATACCTCTAAAAGTGTCGGGATCTAATAAACAACACACCATATAATATCTCATCCTTGAGCTATACTCCCTAGCATCACTAAGCCTCTAATGTAAAAAAACACATGACACTAATCCCATATTTCAGCTTCCCTATAGTATATTTCCTCCTAAACAAATAAATATATCCATTGAAATTTAACTAAAGTCATAGTATTACCCCAAATATTTTTCACATTGTGATCCAAATTAAGAATCTGATGCTCTTAAAAGGACAAACCGGCCGCAATTCCAAAATCATCCTCATTAATCACATCATAAAAGTTAGGGTGGTACCACTAAAGTTGTGATAAATGAAGCACATCAGGAATAACACTATATAGTTTTGGTAGATCTAATCAAAATGATACTTGAAAAATCCTATAAAAAATCTTGACCAAACTAACTTAACTTGGAGCAGATTACCCTAATCCTGAATCTGACAATGACCTATTCTCAGTGATATGTGAAGGAATACATGGTCACCAATTTTAAAATCAAGAGGAGGATCATGTAAACTAATATATTTATTATATATTACATGGGTTGTGGAAATACATTTTTAGATCAACTGGACATGTTTTGACATTTCCAATACAACACTCAACCAAATTTTTTTTGATTCTCATACTTTCAACCCTCACAAATTTAATCTATATAGCCTACTGTATAGTGCCTCAGAGGATGGAATCTGAATAGTCACTAGATAATTTTTCTTATAGTAGATCTCCATAACTATTAGGGTATTATCTTAGGATCCTCCGAAATCTTGGAAGCATGATCTCATCATGTCCTCTAACACATACATAGTTGACTCTGATTACCCATCCATATGTGGGTGGTAGGTAGTGCTAAAAAACACTTGAGTACCAAGAACCTTCTAGACCCCTTTCTAGATGCACAATGTAAAATTAGGATATTGATCTAAAAAATTTCTCATAGGAACCCTTTATAAACATAATATATCCTAAAAATTTAGGTTACCCAATTCATCGATGGTGAAAGTCTCCTGAATGGGTAAGAAGTGGGATAACATTATCAACTAGTCAACAATAACCCATATAGTGTCACTATTATAAGTCTTCCAAGGTAAATTTTCTATGAAATCCATTGTAGCATTGGCCAACATCCATTCTAAAATGGTTAAGTGTTGTAATAGACTGTCAGACCATTGATGCTCGACCATTTCCTACTAAAAGGTGTATCTTCATGTCACAAAACCTATGATATATTTCTTCATTCTTGACCACCAGTATAGTGTGTAAAGACCACAATACATTTTGGTAAAATCGGGGTGCATTGACTACTTCAAAGCATGAAACTCACACAACATCTCTTACCGTATACCAAGGGGAATGTAAACACAACCACAAACATGGATAACCTCATAACTATTTACATTCCAACCAAGAGTTATCTACCCACCGTCAATGTTTTCTCCCAACACCAGACACTCGTGATCAGCATACTACCTTTTATTAACTTAGTTTATAAGAGAGATTATAATAGATATATATTTTAGTGTAAAAAATTCTTGCTCCACCTAAACACCTATATTCATCTCATCAAATAAATACATTATCTTCTACTCAAAACATGACTCATGAACCACCTTGTTTAGTAATCCAAAATAAGATCATTTGTAAGAATGATTTCGTTCCACAACATATATTGTAGATGAAAATATAAATATTTCATTTATTTGAACCATCTCCTCTACTCGATATTTAGATCACACTGATAAAATATATATTTAAGTATCTTATAGTTAGTATAAACATTAATCCATTCAACTATAAAATAATACCACGGACATTTTGAGGCATGAACCATTGCGTCCAAATTGAGAAAAATTGTAGGATAGATTGATTCATGTGGCCTCAGCTGACATGATCAATATGACACAACTTAGTTTCATTACATCAATACATCCCAAATCCTAATCCCAGATGCTTTAAAATATAGATTATATTATTCACATGGTTCAAGTATGATATGAATTAGTGTTAGGGACAAGTTCCTCTGTAGATACTAAAATAAATTCATAAATGATTTGAACCTATCAAAAAATAATCACTTTTTGTTCATTCTAAGTGTGGTGTTTACAAGATTGGAAATTCAATGATAAACCATTGATTGTGACCGAATAAACCCAAAAATCATTAGATATCAAAAATATTCAAAGGATCCTCATAATAAAAAATCAATCAAAACTTCAAATGGTATATTAAGACACATTCTACTATGATTATTTGACCTAATAAATTCACTTTATTGATTAAAAAAATTGATATCTTGGCAAATATGTGATCATTTCTCAATGGAATGAGGATGATGTCAGTATATTGGGATTGATCATATCTAGACTAAGAGTACACTATGATTTCATTGAGGAATACCACCAATAAACGATCTAGATATTGATGTGAAATATAATTAATCAAATAAATTACCATAATAGTGGAATTCTTCAGCCTAAATGGTATTACACTAATCACATATAAGTCGTGCCTACTTCAAAAATAGTTTATTATATTTCATATGGTCTTACCCTATACTAATGGTACCCTAATCATAAATCAAGTATAGAGACTACAAAACACCCCTTAACTATTCAAAAAGATCATGAAAAAATCTAAGAGGATAATAATTCCAAATTTTAAATCATTTTTTCTTTTAATAATAAATTCATAAGATAAATATTCCATCCGACTTCTTAGTAAATAGATTTGGAGAAACCCAAGTGGACGTATTCACCCTAATGAACCATTTAGTCTGAAATTCCTCCAACCAAGTCTTATGAACTTGAATATCTACTAGATCCATTCAATAAGAGGAATGAATACTTTTTTATCTCCAAGCACAATATTAATAACAAAATCAATCTCCCTATTAGGTGGAAACATTAAAAAAACTACATACGAACAACATCCTGAAACTGATCCACTACACAAGGGAAAACATCCTACTACAGACACTCATCATTTGACCTGAAACCTAGATTGTGATATCACATAGCTAATAAGGGATATTTCCTTCACAAAAAACCAAGACACAACATTACCCATGATGAAAATAGTTTTTAACATTAGGAGAAACTAGATTCTCTCTCCTACGATATTAGTCAATGTGAATTATGTACAAAACTCAATAGTCTATTCATAGAATCAATTAAAATATTAAAATATTAATAATGAAAAAATCCTAATGTAAATGGTACACACCCATATCAAGGGATAAATCCTTACAATTATGAATACCCTCTATTCACACCCTAACAACATGTATATTGACTGAAACATATACAATAATTCCATCATCAACAATAAACCATTCATAAATTGGGAAGATATAAATGAATTTGATGATATGTTTTCAAATAATTCACTAGAAAAAATAAAAGTCATAAATATCATACCTAATATAGTTTACAACCCAACATCATTATTGGAAGGAGCTAGATAAACTGCATGTAGTTGACCTTATCATCTACCTCGAGCTCTTACTAGAGTCATGTTCCTTGAACTACTCTAATGATATTATCTCTCTGCTCATGGAGTACCCCCTCTTCCATCCAAACTGATAAAACTGGTAGAACTCCAACTTCGTGACAGATGTGGGGTAGTAGATCCCCTCCTAGTGCTCCATATTAGTCCAGGACCCCCATCACTATCCATCTATTTAGGGTTTTTTTAGAACCTCTATATATTACTCCATCCCACCACAAGCTCAGCACTCCACTAATGAATGAAGAACCTCACCTCTCATATGACCAGGCCTATGACAGTTGAAGTAGACCACTAGATTGCTACCATGAGGGGCAATTCCACTGCACAGGCTACTCCTCCCCACCACCTCATTTTTGGAATTTATTGTAACGATGCCTCCTACTTTAAGAGAGAGTGATAATATATTTCCCAGATGAAACTATCTACCCCGCACAAGAGGCCTCTTTTAGGTTCCCCTCTATAATTAGAGATCAATATACCACCTCATCAAATTTATTCATGCTGAAAATATTCACCTATGTCTTAATCATACATATTATACAATCCCAAATATGTTTCTCCCTAACTTCCTTATCTCCTTTAAATGTTGTAAAAAATGTTGTAAGTTAGTGAAGTGTCTAGTATAATCCGTCACTAACATATCCCCATGGGTAAAATATATAAATATAAAAAACATTCTGATCTCAAGGTCTCTGGGTATAAATGATTGATGAACTTCTCTTGGTAGTCATTCAAAGCCATTCCCTCAAGATTCTAATCATGGGCATTAATATCCCACCATCTATTTGTTGGATGAAATTTGTATGCCACAAACTCATCCCAATTATATGGAGGAGGATCCATGTATTCAAGGATTTCCTAGATAAACTCAATCCAGAACACAATTTCCTCTAGACAACCCCATTTGGTGAATATTGACGGCCATTAGAGTTGGAACTCCCTAGACAAATCAAATGTGGAAAATAAATCATGCACTAGATACCTCTACATAAACTCCATAAAGTGGTTAAAATTATCATGGATCCTCTCTTACACTCAATCTCCTAGAGCCAATAATGTCTCACATCCTACTACCATAGGTGTATTCTCAGTAGTGTACTCTTGTCGCCCAACCAATAAACATCATCATGGATACATCCCTCTACAATGAAAAATGCATGTTTTAAGGGGAATAACAAATAATTTATATGGTTACACATAAAAGTAATCATAAATAGAAGTAATAAAGATAACCCACATACACTATCTCAATGTTTATAACTGTAACATTATAATTAAACCCAATCATCCCTATAGAGGTCTATTGAATAAATTAAGGAATAATTAGTTTTTCTATGATACAATATTTGTGTTTAAAAATATTGTAATAAATAAATTTAACAACATAAAATTTAATGAAGTTTAAATATATTTTTTTGGAACTATTTATTTAAAGCCACAAAAGAATAGGAAAGTCATTTTACTTCCCCAAATTCATTTTTTCTTATTTATTTGTAAACAAGTCCTAACATACTTTTCCATGTGTACCGAATATGATGCATATAAAATAAACACTTTTATGACTGATAAGATGCACACATATGAAATTTCATATCATGCCAGGACATGAGAAGAAAAATAATAATTCAATAACATATCCAAATATGTTTATCACCCAAAGTGGGATTACATTTCAATTGTAATAAAATATCTTTAAAAACAACAATATCATCCCTATAAAATCGGGTTTCCTCCCGCACATGGGTTAGATAATCCCATGCCCAAACTATTTAATAAGGAGATAAAAATCCTATTATCCTACATATCATTACCAAATAGTATATAAAATGAAAAAAAATCATTTTATAAGACTTTTTATATTTTATTCCCAGCTCACTCCATACAATATCTGAACTAGTTCTCGAAATGAACTCAAGAAGGATTATAGAATGATATTAATAAGTGATAATGGTAGTATCTCATTATTAATTAATTATTCATACACTAAGGTATTAGTGATGACCATTTGGAAGAAAAATCACACTAAATGAAGGTTTGTATCAAAGGAAGTGTGTGATTTTAAAAGAATAGGTAGAGAATCCAGAAGTTATTTTGATAGCATGACAGTTGTACAAAAGGGAATATAAAATACATTTAATGTTAAATATTGATAACATATATTCATTATGGAATAAATTTTATTAAAAATGATTTATTATGAAAACATGGGAGAATAATCATATGAAAATCAATAGGGATTATAAAAAAAGTCACTTGAATAAAAGGAGGAGTAGGAGAACCCCTACCTTTATAAGTAGCTTCTTAACTATTTCGAGGAATCCTGATAACCTTATAAACTCATTTTTTGGGATTTATAGATGTATACGTATGTTAAATTTATGATCAATTCCTTATTAGTGGAGAGGGGTGAGAGAATGGGATGGAGTAAGCTATTTTTATAAGTGAAAAATATGTGATTTTCATGGAAACTAGAGATAGGTATGGGGTAAGAATGGAATCACATGGGTACTAGGTGGGTTTGGTGAGTTAGGTGAATTAAGTAAATAAATGGAAGGAAAGAAATATGTTTATGAAATTATTACCTGAAAATTATTTAAAAAATGTGTTAGTGGCCTTTTAATTCTTAAGATATAGAGATAGTTTTATACCCATTTTTTACCTTATTAGTATTTATTAAAATTAATCATAATAATTATTTGATTTATAAATTTATATTATTACCCTTATTTCAAATTTTAATGTGATTCATCCAATTTTTTATTATATTTAACCAAATTTGGTTTATAATATAAGAAAATTAGCTTATAATCCAGAACATGTACTATGTAGAAAACCCATTTTTACTAAAAGATGACATTTTAATTGTTATGATTTCATACTATTATTTGAAACTAATTACCAATTAAATGAGTGTAGAATTATTTTTCTATATATTTAAACAAAATATTTGAGTAATAATATAAATTTTATTCATTTAATTTGAAAATTCACAATATTCAAAAAAGTATTATTCTTTTAAAAATAATTGTTTTATCACGGTGACAATTATTTTACCTACGGTATGTTAATAATTATTACAAAAAAATTAATTGGTCCTTATTATATAATTTGGAACCAGTTATTCTGAATTTTAAATTATTTTTATATTATTTAATTTATAAATGTTGTAAAAGTAATTTTAAAATACTGACGTATAATATATTAAAAACAAATTTTTTGAAAATATTACTTATGTAAAAAAATATAAAATATAGGTTTTTAATTCAAACATATTATAATAAAATATATAATTTTATTTCAATGGTATATATGTTCTCAATAAATAAATGGTTTCATAATTTATACGTTATTTTTATATCCAGTAGATGTCATAAAGTCAACTTTATTTTAAATAATGATATTTTACATTATTCCACTAAAAATCAATTTTTTTAGAAAAATCAAATAATATAATAGTAATATTATATTATTTTTATTAATCAAAATATTATTTTAATTTTTTCAAATTAAATTTCTAAAATTTGAGGAATCAATTTTTAATTAAAATCCCAAAATATAATGGAAAACTATTCATATTAGGAAATATATTTTTAATGTCAATTATTCTCTATTATTTTTTATTATCAATTTGTAATTAATTTATTAATAATATATAATTCATATTATCAATTTAATTTTTTGTTATTTAATTATAATATAATTTGTTTCTTTAAATTAAACATTAGTTTTAGAAAAAATATTTTTAAACTGAGAATGATTTTATTTATTTATTTACATATACTAATTATATTTCAATTATATTTAATTAACTGTTTATTTACATTATATACATATTTTATATTTTTTTTACTCATATTCATTCCTAGTAATTCAATAGAGAGGTGATGAAGGTCATATTTAATATTCTTATTTTACTAACATATGTTCTGGTTTTGAATTTCATTAGATGTTTCATGTAGAGAAATCTATTAATAATAGTATTTTTTAGTAAAATAAACAATTAAATCTTGGGTAGTTATGCTCTCTTAAATACCTTATTAATTACTTTTATTTTCTCTAGGGATTTCATGACTATTCCATTATAGAATGGTGGAATTTACCGACAACATTGGGGATTTGGATCAGATTTCATAGAGTATGTCCTAAGATATTGTCTGCACACTATTGGAAGTCATTTGGTGGAGGTAAACAATTCCATGGGTTTATGTTGAAATAAGACTATATTGATGGTTATCTGGATGTGTAACTATAGGGATTTCATGTGGGATGGTCCCAAGGGTGTGTTATGGAATCTTCGATTATGGTTGGTCTAGATTCTGAAACGATGGGGGTACTCAGTGTTCCTTCCATCAATTATGATGCATTGGATTAAAGGTAATAATTAATTATAATTTTTTATAATTAATTATCTATAATGTCCAATATAATGAATGAGATCAATTGTAAGTTCTGACATGGACAAGGCGTGATCAGTTTTGGTAGAGTCTTTGTGTGGTTAGTGATTATGATAACTCTAATTAAGGTTGGTGGTACCTTTGATACAAAACCATCTATATATTTACGAATGTGTGACTGTATTCTACATGGGATAGAGTAGACAGTTTGAGGATTAATAACTCCTTTTGTGATACGATGGGGGTATCATCAGTCTCCTGACCTAGGATATGTTTCTGGAAGCACTTGAGATGTACAGATTATCTTAGCAGCGATGTCGAAAAGGGGTGATGGTGCTTGTTTCTATAGATAGAGACCCTGGGAGGTCTCAAGATGTGATATGGGTTATGTTAATATATTTTTTTTAATATAAACTTTTGTTAATGCATAAAAGGTTTGTGGTCGAGTGCAATTTGGTCTCCATAGTGAAACATGATGTCAGGCCCTCGCTTGAGTTTTGGGACTTGTTACATATATAGAATTGAGACGCCAAGTGGATTTTGAAAGGACTTGGACCCCACCTGATGATCTCGAGGTCGAGGTGAGACATTCATCTACAGTCACTATAGGAAAATTGTTCCATGTTTTGATCATTATATAAAACTGTATGACATTACATGATTGTGTGTGTGTTTTTGTATCCCATGATATCTTCATTGATATGACATTATTGATATTATTTATTTTGTTTTTAATTATATGATTAGTTTTTCATAGACTATGAAAAACTTTTATTCCGATATCAGGATGGTCCAAATGCTTTGGAATGGATATTGTTCTCCTTATAGGTGAATCTTGGAAGAAATGCTTGGAACCCTATGGCCCTATGTGGTAGGTCAGTTAGCATTAGAACATGGAATTTCGAGAAGATGTAGGAATGACCATGCATCCTTATAAGAGTTCCATGATTCAGAATGGATGATATACTATATTGATGGGAGGTATCCTTAGACATTAGTAGAGTTTGAAATATTTTAGAGTGTCAGGTGTACAAACCATCATTTGAAAAGGGACAACCATAAGGTGATGATTGGTTCAATGATCTAGATGATGAATATTTAATGGTAGAGTGTGAATTTTGATTGAAGGTGGTCATAGGTCTCTTCCATAAAGGCGTAATGTAGATAATGAGTGGTTGTAAGAATCCATCAAGATGATGTAGGGAGCTTTTTAAATGATTTGGTTCATGAACAATCTACTTCTAACCTTCCTTATGGAATAGAACAAAACTAGTAATGGTTGGGTGTTGAGGTTCCCTGATTAGTACCCAATAATTTTATGGGCATGTGTATCTCATCAAGTGTTGTTGTGGCATGGTCAGCACAAAAAAAATTTGTGAGCATGTTTATTAATGTATTTATTTTCCTTACACACACATACATGGAAGAATATATTAGGGGTTCCTGTGTGATACCCTATTGCCATGCATTTCTCACACCCTACATGGGTATACTTGATGTGGGTGTTGGAATTATGATTTATAGGGTAAATCATGGGATTTTCAGTGGACTGTTATTGTGTAGCATGATGCATGTATAGAGACTGGGATTTGGATGTGGATAGGGATTCAAGTAGATCCTACATTTTTTTTGTTTACTATTTACATGTGTTTAGGGTCATCCCATTGCATGATAGATTATATGTTTGTATGGAAGAATCATTTGATATATCATTATGTTTAGGAATTTTAAACATTGATTGTTGATTATTCTGGACACCCATTATTTAGTTGTTTTTGTTCCTATATTTGACTTTGATATGAATGAATATTCTCCCCACTTTTATTGCACACCATCATTGCTAGTCGGCAACCTATTATGTATGAGGTGGTGCTCCAATGGTCATATAGAACTATGATCTAGACTTACTAATTTTGGTGATGGTATTACATTAATCATATACCATTGAAAAAAACCAAATTACCATTTAATCACATTTCAATATAATAGAAATATATTAAAAAAATTTACTTCATATGTACTAAAATCATAGATAAATAAATATTAAAAAATGATAATTAGTATATCAATCTTAGTCAGATTCTCATCAAATCTTCAACAAGGCCCATTAACCCCTGTAGTATTAATAAAACATTTAATAATTACTATTTAATTAATTAAATAAATATAACTACATTATTAACCAATAATTAAATATTATATTCACAAAAAAGTGAATAATTAATTTATTGAATATTCAACTGAAATATATTCTCTTGAATAACTGGTGATAAAATAATTACGACCAATAGAACATGAATATTAATTAAAGAATATATGGGAGTAATATTTATTCAACATTTTAAATTCATTAAGAATTTAACTGATGTTTATGATACACTTATTTTGGAATTTACCTTGGATTTATATTTTATTTGTTGTTAATAAGTATTATTGATTTTTTTTCAAAAATATATCAATATGCAAATGATAAAGTGATCATTATTGAAGGAACATTATGAAAACATCCTCAATTATCATGTGATGATTATTAAATTGGTCTCATAATCACTAATATATGTGCTACTTGTTGTTAGAGGAAAAACATTGTTTTCAACAAAGAAAAATATAGAGATGTTATTTGATGAGGACATTGAATAAAAAAACAATTCATTGATGATTTGGAATAAAAAATATTCATGGATGATTCAATGAGAACATAAAAAATGAAAATTATTTGTTGGTTATTACAAGAATAATTTAATGTTGAATCTGTTAAATTTAGCTTTATATCTTATTATTTTTCTATGTTATTTTTTTGTGAGTTTTTTAAAACTATGTCTAGTCATATCCATCCAAGGGAACTAGATCAACCACAAGGTGAGATAGTTCAACCTAGGAGTACCCAGTGATAAGTATATGTATAGTAGATCCTAATAATGCACATGAATATGTCCACACATGATGGAAAAAATGAAATGGTGTTGCATATTATGTGTAGGGTGGTGCATAACGATGAGTGTATTTGAGAGATAACATTAGTGATTTGACCTAGTGGTGTGAGAATGTGACTTCCATATTAAGAAGAGACCTTGTGAAGTGAAAAGTGTTCGGTTATTAGCCTATAATAGAAAATATATCTCCACTTTAAAAGTCATATATATTGAACTGGGGTTATCTAATGTAGTCTATCAAAGTCATCCAATCTTAATCTATGGTTGCATTCTACATTGATCCACTTTGGGTTTATATGTTCTAGGTCTTTTCATGTCATGATGTTTATAACTATGTTAATATCATGATGGAATAATGATTAATTATATAGAGATATTTAGTAGGTTGGAAATTCTTATATGAGCTAGATGATTTTTATTTACATGAAATAATATTCTCAAACCGAAGTGACAATGTATTTTTCAGAAAATTTGTGGCATGATGTTGTGAATATTTTTTTATTCTAAGATCATGATATCTTATGAATAGAGTTGTGTTTTAAAATATGATTATGGTAATATTTTCCTTTCAACATGTAAATTTTGTTTTTCTATGAAGACAAATGATAAGAAATATATATGGATGAGTTTTATGAATGTCGATAAAGAGTCAATAAAATCATGTGACTCTCTGAAAATATGAATTAAGGGGGATAATTCAATGAATCACCCATCTTATGGAAAGGTATGTTTGGAATTATAGTCTATAAAAGGATATAATGAGCTCATTAAATGTTATAGTGAATCAAATAACTAAGAGACTGAAATAATGACTTGTGATTTCACTATATTCATGTGAGAGATCTCACAGTGAGTGATAACAGTGCACTATAACTATGTGGATCACTTTAGGGGGAATAGTTTTGAAAAACATTCGATGAAGCCAATGTATGCATGAAAATTAGGCCATCGAACTCAATATCCATTTCATACAGATTCTGCATGGCCTATTAAATAGTGTGGGTGGCCTAGAAATCCATGAAAAATGTCCCACCCTATATAGTATGGCTTGAATCGTTTATGAATGGTTTGAAAAACCACATAGACAAATTGTTCGCTTATATAAAAAGTGGAATATCTACAAAATTTCCCTTCTGAAATTATTATGATCTAACCTAATTTTCTCACCCATTTGACTCCCAGTGGTCATAGGATCAATTTAATCTTATCCTACTATCCCAAGGGCCGATCTCCTTGGATTATAGGACATTTAGAGTGTGATTTATTTTGATTTTAATCTCCATATAAGTGTACAAATATTTTTTTTCCATTCATTGGATTTTTCACTTCATAGTTTTCCCTTGTTATTTGTATATCATATTCCCAATTTCAAGGAATATTGTCTCATTTTTTTGTCTGTGTCCATTTTAGCACAAATAAAAGGCTAGGATTGGGTGTGTGGATATCTATGAACATAAGGTAAGTGTAATAAGTCCTATTTCATATTGTTTATATTTTTTTATGTGTATATATAATGTTAGATAGTGCTAGAGCATTTCACATTTTTACCTTGAATAAAAAATAGGTTAGGCCTTATATTAATGTATTATACCTTCCATGGATCTTGTAAGGTCTATTGGGAATTATGATATTGAACCCATATTTTATGAGGAATGGAATAGTCAATGGTTAAATTTTAATGTTTAAATGGTTACATGGTTTTAAAGAAATTTAACGATGATTTTTTATGTATAAATGATAAAATGGTTCAAATTTGGAAATTCTATTCAAAGGTGTTGAGTACGATAGATCATGGTGAATAATAAATGTTAAATGGAGTATCTTTATTTTTTTATTCTGTTAAAATGTTAAATATGATGAACCATTGAAATTGGTAAATTATTGAACGGTTTAGGATGTGGGATTGATGCTCAACACACTTGGTATATGTGTTACAATGACTCTCTATGAACCAATGATACTTACACATGGTTCAAAATTTAGATTGATTCTCTAGGAATTGATAGTATTCTATATGTTCTAGCATATTAGACATAGAATTTTTATCCAAAATTTTAGGTGTCAAACTAGTGCCTTAGACACCAATGAATTTTATTCATGGTTCAGGTTCTAGGCAGATTCTCTAGACATGAATAATACTTAAACATTTTTTTTGTACCATGGAAGGATGCCTCTAGGAACCAATAATTAAATAATTAATGAGAAACCATTATTTTATTTATATTACTAATCCCCATATGATTTATGTCTTAGATGAATTTCTTTTCCTTAAGTAGGTTTGGTTGGCCCACATGAGAACCCTTTAGATTAATTTTTTTATTTAATTATATTATACTTAGTTTCATGAAATAAAAATTTAGTTTTAGAAAAACTATTTTTAATCTAAGAATGATTTTATTTATTTATTTACAAATACTAATTATATTTTTATTGTATTTAATTAAATGTTTATTTTTATTATATAAATATTTTATATTTTTGTTACTCATATTCATTCCTAATAGTTCAATAGAGAGGTGATGAAGGTCATATTCAATATTATTATTTTACTAACATATGTTCTGGTTTTGAATTTCATTAGATGTTTCATGTAGGGAAATATATTAAAAATAGTATTTATTTTAGTAAAATAAACAATGAAATCTTGGGTAGATAACCTCTCTTAAATCCATAATTAATTCCTTTTATTTTCTTTAGGGATTTCATTACAATTCCATTATATAATGGTGGAATTTACCGACAACATTGGGGATTTGGATCAGATTTCATAGAGTATGTCCTAAGATATAGTCTGCAAACTGTTGGAAGTCATTTGGTGGAGGTAAACACATCCAAGGGTTTATGTTGAAATAGGACTATATTGATGGTTATCTGGATGTGTAACTATAGGGATTTCACATGGGATGGTCCCAATGGTGTGTTACGGAATCTTTGAGTATGGTTGGTCGAGATTCTGAAATGATGGGGGTACTCAGTTTGTCATCCATTAATTATGCTGCATTGGATTAAATGTAGTAATTAATTATAATTTTCTATAATTTATTATCTATAATATCCAATTCTATGAATGATCTCAATTATATTTTCTGACATGGACAAGGCGTGATCAGGTTTGGTAGAGACATGGTGGGGTTAGTGATTATGATAACTCTAATTATGGTTGGTGGTCCCTTTGATACAAAAACATCTATATATTTATGAATGTGTGTGTGCATTCGACATGGGATAGAGTAGACATTTTTAGGATAAATAAAACATTTTGTGATACAATAGGGGTATCATCAGTCTCCAGACCTTGGATATGTTTCTTGAAGCACTTGAGATGTTCATATTCTCTTAGCAGTGATGTCGACAAGGGGTGATGGGGATAGTTTCTATAGTGAGAGGCACTGGGAGGTCTCCAGATGTGATATGGGTTATGTTAATATATTTTTTTTACTATAAACGTTTGGTAATGCATAAAATGGATATAGTCGAGTTCTATTTGGTATATTTAGAGAAACATGATGTCAGACCCTCACTTGAGTATTGGGAATAGTTACATATATAGCATTGAGAGGCCAAGGGGTTTTTGAAAGGACTTGGACCCCACCTGATGATCCTGAGGTCGAGGTGAGTCTTTGATCTATGGTCACTATAGGAAAATCATTACCATGTTTTGATCATTATATAAAACTTTATGACATTACATGATTGTGTGTGTGTTTGTATAGCCTATGATATATTTAATCATATAACATTATTGATTTTATTATTTTTGTTTTTAATAATATGAGTAGTTTTTCATAGCCTATGAAAACTTTAATTTCGATATCAAGATGACCCAGATGCTTTGGAATGGATTGTTTTCTCCTTAGAGGGGAATCTTGGATGAAATTTTTAGAAGACTATGGCCCTATGTGGCAGGTCGGTCAGCATTAGAACATGGAATTTCGAGAAGATATAGGAATAACCATGCATTCTTATAAGAGTTCCATGATTCAGAATGAATGATATAATATTCTGATGGGATGTATCCTTAGACATTAGTATAGTTTTAAAGACTTTAGTGTGTCGGGTGTACAAACCATCATGTGAAAAGGGACTACCATAAAGTGATGATTTGTTCAATGATCTAGATGATGAATCCTTAATGGTAGATTGTGACTTCTGATTGAAGGTGGTCGTATGACTCTTCCATAAAGGTGTAATTTAGATATTGAGTGGTTGGAAAAACCCATAAAGATGATATAGGGACCTTTTTGGATGATTTGGTTCATGAACAATCTAATTCTAACCTTCCTTACAGAATAGAACAAAAATAGTAATGTTTGGGTGTTGAGGTGACCTGGTTAGTACCCAATAATTTTATGGGCATGTGTATCTCATCAAGTGTTGTTGTGGCATGTTCAGCACCAAAAACATTATTGTGCATGTTTATTAATGTATTTCTTTTCCTTACACATACATACATGGGAGAATATATTAGGGGTTCTTGTGTGATACCCTATTGTGATGTATTTCTAACACCCTACATGGGTATACTTGATGTTGGTTTTGTACTTATGTTTTTTAGGATAAATCATGGGATTTTAAGTGGACTTATATTGTCTAGCATGATGCATGTATAGAGACTGGGATTTGGATATGGATAGGGATTCATGTAGATCCTACATCTATTTTGTTTACTATTTACATGTTTTTATGGTCATCCCAGTGCATGAAAGATTATAAGTTTGTATGGAAGAATCATTTGATATAACATTGTGTTTAGGGATTTTAAACATAGATTGTTTATTATTTTGGATACCCATTATTTAGTTGTTTTTGTTCCTATCTTAGACTTTGATATGAATGAATATTCTCCCCACTTTTATTGCACACCCTCATTGCTAGTCGGCAACCTATTATGTATGAGGTGGTGCTCCAACAGTCTTATGGAACTCTGATATAGACTCAGTAATTTTGTTGATGGTATTACACTAATCATATACCATAAAAAACAAAATTACCATTAAATCACATTTCAATATAATAATAATATATTAAAATAATTTACTTGATACGTACTAAAATCTTAGATAAATAAATATTAAAAATTGATAATTAGTATATCATTCTTAGTCAGATTCTCATAAGATCCTCAACAAGGCCCATCAAACCCCATTGTATTTATAAAACATTGAATAATTACTATTTACTTAATTAAATAAATTTAACTACATTATTTACCAATAAATAAATATTATATTCACTAAGAAATTGAATAATTAATTTTTTGAATATTCAACATAAATATATTCTCTTGAATAACTGGTGATAGAATAATTACGACCAATAAAACATGAATATTAATTATAGAATATTTGGGAGTAATATTTATTCAACATGTTAAATTCATTTAGAATTTAACTAATTTTTAATATACACATATTTGGGAATTTACCTTTGATATATATTTTTGTTGTTGTTAATAAGTATTATTGAATTTTTTTTTTCAAAAAGATATCAATATTTGAATGATAAAGTGATGATTATTGAAGGAACTTTATGAAAACATACTCAATTAAAAGTTTATGATTATTAAATTGGTCTCATAATCACTAATATATGTGCTACTTTTTATTAGAGAAAAAACATTATTTTCAAAATGAAAAATATAGAGATGCTATTTGATGGGGAATTTGAATAAAAAAACAATTCTTTGATGACTTGGAACAAAAAATATTCATGTATAATTCAATGAGAACATAAAAAATGAAAATTATTTATTGGTTATTACAATAATAATTTAATGATGAAACTTTTAAATTTATCATTATATAATATTATTTTTCTACGTTATTTTTTTGTGAGTTTTTTAAAACTATGTCTAGCCATATCCATCCAAGGGAACTAGATCAACCACAAGGGGAGCCAGTTCAACCTAGGACTAACTAGTGATAAGTAAATGTATAGTGGATCCCAATAATGCACATGAATACGTCCACACATGATGGAATAAATGAAACGGTGTTGCATATTATGTGTAGGGTGGTGCATAACGATGAGTGTATTTGGGAGCTTACATTAGTGATTTGACCTAGTGGTGTGAGAATGGGAATTCCTTATTAAGAAGAGACCTTGTGAAGTGAAAAGTGTTCTGTTATTATCCTATAATAGAAAATATATATCCACTTTAAAAGACATATATAAAGAACTTGGGTTATCTAATGTAGTGAATAAAATTCATCAAATCATAATCTATGGTTGTATTCTACATTGATCTACTTTGGGTTTATATATTCTAGGTGTTTTCATGTCATGATGTTCTTGATTATGTTAATATCATGATGGAATAAAGATTAATTATATAGAGATATTGAGTAGGTTGGAAATTCATATATGAGGTAGATAATTTTTATTTACATGAAATAAGATTCTCAAAACGAAGTGAAAATGCATTTTTCTGAAAATTTGTGGCATGATGTTGTGAATATTTTTTTATTATAAGATCATGATATCTTATTAATATAGTTGTCTGTTAAAATATTATTATGGTAATATTTTCATTTCAACATGTAAATTTTGTTTTCTTATAAAGAAAAATGATAAGAAATATATATAGATGTGTGTTTCATAATAGTTGATGAAGAGTCGATAAAATCATGTTACTCTCTATAAAGATGAATTAAGGGGGATAATTCAATGAATCAACCATCATAAAGAAAGTTATGTTTGGAATTCTAGTCTATAAAAGGATATAAAGAGATCATTAAATGTTTTAGTGATTCAGATAACTAAGAGGCTGAAATAATGACTTGTGATTCAACTGTATTCATGTGAGAGAGCTCACAGTGAATGATAACAATGCACTATAACTATGTGGATCACTTGAGTGGGAATAGTTTTGAAAAACATGTGATAAAGCCAAGGTATGCATGAGAATTAGGCCATCCAACTCAAAATCCATTTCACACAGATTCTGAATGGTCTGTTAAATAGTGTGGGTGGCCTAGAAATCCATGAAAAATGTCCCACCTTATACAGTATGGCTTGAATCGTTTATGAATGGTTTGAAAAACCATATAGACAAATTGTGCACTTATATTAAAAGTGGAATATCTACAAATTTTCCCTTCTAAAATTATTAAGATCTCACCTAATTTTCTCACACATTTCACTCCCAATAGTCATAGGATCAACCTAAGATTATCCTGCTATCTCGAGGGCTGATCTCCTTGGATTATAGGACATTTAGAGTGTGATTTATTTTTATTTTAATCTCCATGTATGTGTAAAAATATTTTCCTTCCATTCATTGGATTTTTCACTTCATAGTTTTCCCTTGTTATTTATATATCATATTCCCAATTTCTAGGACTATTGTCTCCTTCTGTGTCTCTGTCCATTTTAGCATAAATAAAAGGCTAGGATTGGGTGTGTGGATATCTATGAACATAAGGTAAGTGTAATAAGTCCTATTTCATATTGTTTTTATATTTTTTATGTGTATGTAGAATGTGAGATAGTGCTAGTGTGTTTCATATTTTTACCTTGAATAAGAAAATAATTTAGGCCTTAAATTGTTGTATTATACCTTCCAAGGGACTTGTAAGGTCTATTGAGAATTAGGATAATGAAAACACATTTTATGATAAATGAAATAGTCAATGGTTAAATGTCGAAGATTAAATGGATACATGGTTTTAAAGGAAATTTAACAATTATTCGGTATGTATAAATGATAAAACGATTCAATTTCAGAAATTCTGTTCAAATGTGTGGATAAGGTAGATCATGGTGAATAATAAATGTTAAATGAAGTATCTTTATTTTTTTATTCTGTTAAAATGTTAAATATGATGAACCATGGAAATTGGTAAAAGATGGAATGGTTTAGGATATGGGGCTGATGCTCAACACTCATGGTATATGTGTTACACTGACTCTCTATGAACCAATGATATTTACACATGGTGCAAAATTTAGATTGATTCTCTAGGAATTGATAGTATTCTAAATTTTCTTGGATATTAGACATAGAATTTTTATCCAAAATTTTAGGTGTCAAACTAATGCTCTAGACACCAATGATTTTTATACATGGTTCAGGTTCTTGGCAGATGGTCAAGACATAAATAATACTTAAACATGTTTTTCGTACAATGGATGGATGCCTCTAGGAACCAAGAATTAAATAATTAATGAGAACACTTTATTTTATTTAAATTACTAATCCCCATATGATTTATGTCTTAGATGAATTTTTTTAAGGGGTGTAGATTATATTAGAAGACTGACCTAGATTTTGGGTAATATTGAAGGATTTTTTTCTTCATTCTTTGTGTTTTTTTGGAACATGAGACTATCATAACACAATTTTTTTTATTTTTTTAGCTTCTTGGAACTTACCTAGGATTGATAATCTATTTTGTGATGCTAAGTTATCTAAAAGTTTTTATTTATTATTATTTTAAATATTTTTTCACACTGATAAAGATGGTATAGTTTCCCCATGTTCCTAAATAGACTCTTGCTACTAGTTGACATCCCATAGCATATGGGGATGATAACTTAAGATCATTTAGAGAACTTTTTTAGATATTTTTTGATGTGAGGTTGGAATTTTTAAAAACAAAATTGGTTTCAAATGATTTATTTTCAATTTATTTACTATTTGGGAAAGGCATATAAGAGAATTGTATTTGTTGGGGCTTGGTAAAGAGTGTGGTAATTGGAGTAGATAACCCATGTGTGGGAGGAAAACCAGTTTTCTAAGGATGAGATTGTTTTCCATGAGGTTATATTGTTAAAATTAAAATTTAATTTCACTTTGGGTGATAAACATGTTATGTTGTGTTATTGATTTATGATATTTTTATCGTGCGCTAGTATGATATGAAATTGTGTATATGTTTATATTTTTATACATTTTAGGGTTTATTTGACATGAATTATATTAGGAACAGATGGAAAAGCAGGTTATGACCTGTTTACTATTAAATTAGAAAAAAAATAAATTGTAGGAAGTTAAATGAATTTCATATTCTTTTTTGGATTTTAATAAATAGTTCTTAATGTAAATATTTTAAATATTTTAAATTTTGTATTGTTAAATTTATTTATTACAATAGTGTTAAAAATGATATTGTAACATAGAAAAAATAATTATTCATGAGTTATCCAATGGAACTAGATAAGGATGATTGGGTGTAATGATAATGTTAAAGTCATAACCATTGAGATGATGTATGTGGATTATCATTATTAATACTATTTTTTATTCTTTTTTATGTATGAACCTATAAATTTAATGTTATGTTACCTAAAACATGCCTTTGTAATTGTAGAGGGATGCCTCCATGATAATGTTAATTGGTTAGGACTCAAGAGGACACCGTTGAGAATACACCTATGGTAGTTGGATGAGATCCACTCTGCGGTCTAGGTGATTGGGTGGAAGAGAAGTTCCATGATAACTTCACCTACTTTATGTAGTTTGCATAGTGGGGTCTAGTGAATGATGTATTTTCCATGTCTTATTTTAATAGCTAGTTCCAACTCCAACAACCTTCAATGTTCACTGAATAAGGTGGTCCAAAGGAAACTGTGTTCCAGATCAAGTTTATCAAGGCAATAATTGACCACTTTGATCCTCCTCTGTAGAGGAGGGTTGTGTTTGTGGATTACATATTTCATACAACAATGAGATGGTGGTATATTAATGCCTAACATGTACATCATGAGTGAATGTCTTGGAAGGACATCGAGGGGATGTTTATTAAACACTTATACCCATAGAATTTGATATCGGAACGTTCTATGATGTTTATATATATCACCCGTGGGAATATTTCATTGATGGATTATACTAGCTACTTAACCTACATACAACATTTTTCTACAACATTGGTAGGAGATATGGAATCTAGGGAGAAACATATTTTGGATTGTATAATATGTAATACTAATACATAGGTGAATATTTTAAGCATGAATAAATTTAATGAGGTGGTAAATTGGTATCTCCTTATATAGTGGAACCTAAAGAAGGCCACTTGTGGTGGTTAGACGGTTTCATCTTGGAAATCTATTATCACACTCTCTTGAAGTAAGAGGTATCATTAAAAGAACTTCCACAAAACAGATGGTGGTAGTAGTAGCCTGAAGAGTGGAATAACACCTCAAGGTAACAATCTTGTAGTCTACATCTAGTTTCATAGGAATGATCACATGCAAGGTTAGTTTCATCAATCACTAGTGGAGTGCTGAGGTTGTGGAGGGATGGGGGAACATATAGAGTTTCTATAGACACCCTCAATGGATAGAGAGTGATGGGGGTCCTAGTATATCATAGAATAGTAGGAGGGCATGTACTACCACACATTAGTCAAGAATTTGGAGTTCCTACAAACTATATCATTTACGGTGGAAGTGGGGGTACTTCAGGACAGAGTGATAATAGCATTCGAGTAGTTCAATACACAAGACTATAGAACGAGCAAAAGGAAGAGGGGCTGTCAACTACATACATCATATCCAGCTCTATAGAGTAACGATATTAGGATATCAATTGAATGAGGTATTATTTTTTCAACTTATATATTTTATAGTGACGTTTTTGATTCCATATCTTCAAATTCATTTATATCTTCCTGGTTTATGAATGTTTTGTCTGGTAGATTGAATTATTTATAGGTTTATTTCAATCTATATGATATTAGGGGTGTGATCAAGGGGTATTAGTCATTTTAAGGAGTTATACCTTGAGATGGGTGGGTACCATTTACATTAAGATTATTTCATTATTAATATTTTAGGATTTTAATTGATTTTAGGAATAGACTGGTGATTTTTGTACCAAATGAACATTGAATTTTACCATAGGAGGGTGAATTTCATGTCTACTAAGACTAACGACTATGTTCATAATGGGGAATAGGGTATCAAAGTGGTTGTGTAGGGAATGTCAATTAGTAACTAGGTGAGATCGCAATATATGTTTCACATATAATGATGAGGGAGTGGATTAAGATTGCTTCCATAATATAGTGGATCAGTTTCATGATTTGTTTCCTATGTAGTTTTTTAAGGTTTCTAGCTGATAGGGAGATTGGTTTTATTATTGATCTTGGGTGTGGAGATGAACATGTTTTCATTCACACTATTGAATGTATCAAATATAGATTTAGGAGCATAAGGCTTGTTTGTTGTAATTTTAGTCTAAAGGGTTCATTTGTGTGAATACATCCACTTGGGTTTCTCCAGTTCTATTTACTAAGAAGGTGGATGGAATATCTATCTTACACATTGATTACTAAAATATGAACTAAATGAAAATTATTAATTGGTATCCTCTTCCATGTTTTGATGATCTATTTGACCACCTACTGGGTTACTTTATAGACTCCAAGATTTATTTATGACCACAGTACCATCAGTAGAGTGTAAGACCATTTAATATATATTAAAATACTTTTAAAATCACATATGGCTTGTATGTGATTACTTTTAGAAAAGAAAATTCTCCTATTATGTTCATTGATTTGATTAATTATATAACTCATCTATATCTATATCATTCTTTAGTGGTATTACTTGATGATGTATTAGAGTGCTCCTAGTCTAGAGCTGATCAATCCCTATATATTGAAATCATCCTGAGTCCATTAAGAAATAGTTAGCTATACACGAAGCTATAAAAATGTATTTTTTTAAATAATAATGTGAATTTATTAGGTAATATAATCTCAGAATAAGGTTTATTAATATACAATAAGATGTTCTGAGTAATTTTTTCATTTGAAAGTTTTATTGTTATTTTTGATATCCAATTATTTTTGCATTTAAAAGGTCACTAGCGAAGATTTATAATTTAATTAACTCATCTATAAACACAATACCTATGATTACCAAAAATGGCATAATTTTTGAGTGGTTTGGAGAAGATAGGAATTCCTTCCCATATTTGATGACGTGATTGGCAATAAGACTAATTCTAATCATACATAAACCACGTAAAGAATATACTCTATATTATCAGGCATCTGGGATTAGTCTTGGGGAAGTATTGATGTAATGAGACCATGTTCTGGAATATTAATCTTGTTAGTTGAGGCCAAATTAATCGTTCTATCCAACACATGATCTCATGTTGACCGCAATGGTTCATGCCTTAAAATTTTGGTTGTATTATTTTCTAGGTGAACAATTTGGAGTTTATACCTACTATAAGAGCATTGAATATATAATTAATTAGTGACATCTAAATATCCAGTAGTGGAGATGATTTTAACACATGAAATATTTCTATTTTTAGCTACCATATATGTCAGGTAATGAAAACATTATTACTATTTCTCTGAGTTGGAATACATTGAACCAGGTTTATCAAGATTCATGTTTTGAGTCGATGATGATGGATTTATTTTCTATGATGAATATATGTATTTAGGAGGAGTAATAATTATTGACACTCAAATTTATATATTGTAGAGTCCTGAAACATGACGTAAATGGACATTACATTACTTTTGCGGAATACTTTGTACATAACAAAAACATACACACAAGGACCCTAATAGTTTAGTGTCTTTGGAAAATCGGAAAAAAATAATCTTCTAATTGTGGTGAACGATCTTCAACATCTCCCATAAAGATCTTCCCCTTTTTGTTTTCTTACCAAAAACCTTTCTTTGTATCCTAGGGAAAATAAAACATATAAAGGTTGAGCTCAAATGCTCAGTAAGGCTAAGCATGGATAAAATAAAACAAATAATATACATTTGAACTTAATAACATGAACATAATGTTTAAACATCAAAAGCTTGAGCAATGACATAAGACATGGAAGTACGTAAGGCATAGATCATAAAGAAACATAAAGCATGATAAAATAGCATGGGAGTAAAACATGTAATTGTTGAAACCATTAAGCACATGTTATGATTTCCATAGAAGCCAAGGCATTGCTGCCAAGACCATCTTAGTGGACAAAGTCCCTTTCTGAATCGAGTTCACTCCTCGTTTCAGTCCTGTAACACTGAACCGGATTAGCATACCGTTATAACCATGCCTATCTCATGAGATATAAATCATTACCCAATGAATTGGAGGGGGATATAGGTCCCACCCATCTCATAATGAAATCATTCTTACTTGTGCCACAAAATAAACATAAATCATTCATCATAACCCAAAGAATAAAATGGGTTTCATAAACATCATCCAATAATCACATAATCCATATAAAACAAATGGATATTTCATCATAAGAAAAGTGAATCCATGTAAATCATAGAGACATTATACTTGAAACATACACATATGAAATAATGGTATCTTAGATGGAAAAATGGTTTTCATAAAACACTTGAAATGAATTCTTGAGGAAAATATCCATTCTTCTTCAAAATCATTTTATTTTCAAAAAATGCCATGTACTTTTAAAATTAATGTATTTTGTTGAAAATAGTCATAAAATATTGTAGAGTAATATTCATGAAAATGAGGCGTTATGAAACCATAAAAATCTGTTTATGCCGTATAAGTTAAAAATAACATTCTTCTTGTACTTTTGCCGGAAAAGTCAAAAAAAGTACTTCGTAACGTAAAAAAAAGAAAGATTCATTACATACCATGTAGTAAAAGTCAAAAATGGTTAAAATAAATTTAAACATACATAAAACCATTTTTAGGAAACATGGACATGGATGATAACAATAACCTCAGTAAATACTTATGAATAAACTATCTCAGATAAGAACGAGATTGGAATAGTTATCCCTTACCTTAGGTCTGATATACTTCATACGTATCCGAACATCTTGTATAATGATTTAAATAAAGTCATTGACTTATTATAGAATCATATTCACTGTTATGATATCATATATGGTTCACTTATTACTTTATATTACCCCTTCTTTTGTAAATTCCATGTTAAAACAGCATTTTGGGTAAAATCGTTACATTTATCGTACGTGTTTCGACTTGTTGTTCTTTATATTGTTACTTATATAATGATATACATAATTCTAGAATTAAAAACATGATTTTTATATAATATATATTCAGCGTATACATGTATATATGATAGATCGATAAATGGAATGAAATACACCGTTTATGGAGATGGTAGGCCGTACGTACGCATGAACGTTGTTTTCGTTTCATTTTTGAATTGAATGGAATTAAGTAAATGACATATATATATATATACATAAATAAAGTATCATTATTATTTCATATATTTAATTATTATTCATTATATATACTTTATAATCATTCATGAATGGTTAATAAGGAGAATGAATCTCATCGCGTCGTGGAGACGGTAGTCCGTTCGTACGCACGAGCGATGATATCATTCCCATGATCGTGGAATTTTATAGAACTGTATGTATAATATTTCAGAATCAATATAACTTTATAATAATTATATCTAGTTATTTATTTACACCCTTATACCTATCAATGTAAGGTGGTGGTTGAAAACAGATTACACAACAGCGTGGAGACGGTATTCCATACGTACGCACGCACGATTATTTTGTTTTCCGTAGGATGGATAGAAGGTGAAATAAGGTTGTTTCATATTTATAATAACATATCAGTATGTGATTTATATGGATGTTATTACTTCATAATGAAACAACTAATGAAGAAGAAGTAGAAGAAAAAATAATTTGAAAGAATCGGGTACAGTTATTACCTCTTCTTCAACACGTCTCTTTGAAACCTCCTCTTAGGGAACTAAGATTGGCCTTTGAAGAAGACAAGGACCTCTAAGATGTTTCGAGGGATGTGGAGAAGAGAATTTGGTAGGTTTTGGATGAGCATGATGTCTCAAATTGGTGTGAGGAAGGGAGGGAGGAGGTGCCCTTTTATAAGGGAGGAGAGGGGCACCTTTGGAAATTTAAGAAATATTAGTTTAAATTAAATCCCAACCCCACATAAAAACTTCCAAAATGACTCATATCCAAATATTAGATGATATAGGGTTGTAATCTCATCATCTAATAAAATTTGGACATGTTATGAATTTATTTTAAACATTATCAACTTGATTTATCCTTATTTATTATTTTAATTTTATTTGTCGTAATAATATTCTAAATTTTTAATTATTATAAATAATTACATATGTGTTGTGAATTTTACATAATATGACAATTTATGACATTTTAGACCATATAAATTTAAATTTATAATTTTTAAATATATTTGTGATTTTTAAACAATTTTATAATATGTTATTTTTATAAACTAACAATAGTGTCAATTTTGACACTATTCATTTATTTGAATTTAAATAAACAATATACAGATGATATTTTCGAACTAAAAGATTGAATAGATTAATAAAATGTCATATTTATCTATAAAATTATTGGATCACATTAAATAGTTCATATAATATTTATTTTAATATTTTTAAAAAGATTTATCTGATATTTCTCTTAATAAAATATTTTCAACATCACTATTATGTCACCTTTAAGGATAATTATTTAATCCCTAAAGATTCTGAATAAATTCATATGATGTAGATAATTTTATTATATTTCTGAAGACTATTTATATCCGACGTTTCATGAAGTTTATAACTAATCTAGCCTTATTATACTTATAAGATTTAAGAAATTGACATGTTGTCACTTTTTTTGGTTTTAATAATAATTAAATTATTTTCCTGGAAAAAAATCCATTAAATGAATCTAATCCGACCTTTATGTGATATGGGTCGACATTAGTCATCCAATAGGATTTTGGCAGGTGTTAGGGTAATTTTATAATCTTATATTTACCCTTAATTAACCGATTTACCTTTAACTACGGTAAATAAAATTTACCGTAGTTACTATTCATAATGCCCGAAAAAAAAAGTAGCCTATTAACATAATTTGGACCCGCTGACTCCTAATATGAAATCCATTTTTCAAAATTCAAAACACATAAGTTGCAGTAATTAATTTAAAATTAATCTCGTTGTCGAAAGAAAACGGGTTTTTGTTTTAAACATTGCAAAAGGTTTAATTTTATTTAACCTACTAATTCAATGTAAAATCAATATTAATGACATAAATTATATTAAATGGTAAAAATATATTCTATTTATACTTTAAAACCATTAAATATTTTAATTTAACCATAAAAATTATTATGATGAAAAAAGTTTTTTTTAATTAAAATATACCGTGTTTTTACTATTCATTAAAATATAGAAGTTATCATAAAAATATCACAAAATTATCCAATGTAAATTTTTATATCCTGATTTAAAAGAAGGAGTTTATTTCGGTAAAATTGAACTTATAAAAATATCAAAAACTAGATTTAATGTGGGCGCGCCATCAAACGGCGGCAAAATTGCATTTATTGAAAAATACTTATTTCACCCGAAATATTTATTTTGTTCACATAAAATGTTTTAAAAATTTTATAAGATGAATAATAATGTTATAAAATTCAAAATTTAGTTAATAATATCCATAACAGCTAGTCCATAGTAATATTGTTACAATATATCGTTGTTTAGTGAAACCTGGTATTGCGTACAACACACGCTATCGAGGAAGGTCGTGATTGTGTGTAATGCAAGCCAAGTCAGGGTTGCGTGTTGTGCAAGACTTTTTTGTTGTTTCGTTATAATAGAATCCAAACATTTTTCATTTATACAATTAATATATATATATACACTCAATGTTGCGTAAAATGACTATTATCAAATGAACATGAAATTATGTGTAACACAATCTAAGAATAATGTTGCATATACTGCAAGCTAATATGGTGTTGCGTATAGCACAAGATAATCTTGTGGTAGCATAAAACACATGACATCAAATAAATTAAAAAGAATACTTATCATAAAATATCGGGCTGTTACATTCTACCCCCATTAAAATAAATTTCACCCTCGAAATTCGTCAGGGTTATCAATGGTTTTATACTTGAAAGTTTCTTTAATTAAAACCCACATCGTAAAATGAAATACCAAAACATAACTTTAAAAACTAAAGTATGAAACATAACGATTACCCAAATTAACTAATCATTGGGTTTCCACATAGGAAAACATAGGTGAAAATATGGATATGGAAGAGAAATCTAACCATCATGTTTTGATGGAGAGTGGTAGAGAACATGGCTATGAAAAAATCCAACAATCACAAAGACATATATTTGCGATGATATGAGGTACCATATGATTCATCAGATATAAGGGCACTAGGACAACATTTTTGGTTTTCAAGATCATTTCCTAAAAGTTGATGAATTTGAATTAGAAGAAATACTTGCTTGATTTTGGTACAATCTCACTGTTGTTTGTACTTCGAACAATTTCCACTTCATCTCTTAAAGAAATGATGTTGAATTTGTTATTTGTGAAGTGTTAACAAATCATTTGATAGAATGATGGGTTACTCAATCCATTTCAAACAAAAGGTTATCAAAAGTTATCAAATATACATAAGTCCATCTATGGTGAGGTTAATCATATACGATTCCAAAAATGAACTTATACTTCATATATCATACCGCTTAATAAAATAAAACTAGTTTCTACTAACCAGGGACTTTCTCTAGGCCAGTGGTAGGCGATAAAGGCCATTCGCACTTCGGTTGTGGGTTCGATTCCCATAGCCTTGTTTGACGTGATGGGCTGTCGCCCGTCCTGCAGGTTGTCCTTTTTCTAAAACTACATTACTATAACATTCCATCAATAATATCGAAAAAAGTTCTATCCTTAAACAATATTAACTTATGTCCAACATAATCCAATCCAATATTTAGGCTTATCTAAAATACATCGGTCCAAGCTCATAGTATAAAGAAAACAATTACAAGAAAGGTTATCTACTAAGAATGTGAATATAATCATTTATCTCACATATATCATAAGATATATCTTGTTGGTTACATTCCAAACACATTAATACCTTAGTCTTATATTCTATTGAAACATAAATTACCACAGAACATTAGTGAAAACATGAATACAATCGAGAGGTAACTCTTTCCACATACCAAAATCCCAAAAAAATCAATATAATCAGACCATAAGATCACTTAGTCCTTATATCAATCATGAGCTCATGAATACAATCAAAAATCTCATTATCTTCTTATCCCTTCATTATGCGCATATCAGCTACTTTCCAAAAATATCTGAATAACCTTCCATGGTTACCAGTACCATTCAACATATACTTTCTAATACATTAGGAAAAACAATAGTGTTACAATCCTTAGATGATTATTTATTTCATAGTACCATATATTATTCTTTATAAACATACAATCATTCCACTAACTTCTTAAACCACTAGCTGAGGTTCATCATTTCCTTAATCTCATATTTCATTTATAGTCTCTTCATCATCATCCACATAAATACTACCCATATGACCATGCTGATTCTCTTCATGAGATTTTACCTTAGGGAATTGGTTTGCATAATGAACATACATTCCACATTTAAATCATCTAATCATTGTTGATTTCGTAGCAATACCATTATCCTTGTCCATGCTGTTAACTGAACCTTTTCCTATGCACTTACTGTCTTTGTGACATTCTTTTCCACACCCAAATCATCTTCCGGTTCCTTTGAAACAATCTCCCTAATTCCTCTTCCCACACGATTTACATGAGGGAAATTGAACTTTCTTTCCTCTATGATCATCATGAAACTCCATCTTTATCTTATTATCTGAGTCGGGAAACTTACCAACGTTGAGATTATTGATCATATTATGAGATTGCTGATTAGGCATAATAACGATGCTTGGACTGCCAAATCCCTTTTCATTTGGTTTCTCATGAAGAATATCATTCCATTGTCCATCATATCCTCCATTATCGTGAATCTTCCTATTTCCAGCTGTTTTCTAAAACCCAAAAAGAATACTGTGAGGAAAAAATCATACTAGGGAAAACAACATAATAAAGGGGGAGTACCGTCAATATCTAATCATCTTAGGTTAAGTTCTAAGATTGTTACTGTAGTTATAGGACTATAACCTATATGTATACTTATCCGTAGGGAAATCCCTGGACATACCTTATAAATATCCCTAGGGATCTCACTAATGTTTTTGCATCCTAGTTTCCAAAGGATAACTAAACATTTCCTCTGATACCAACTGTCAAGGCCCAAAACATGACATACATGGAAATTACATTACTTTTGTGTAATACTTAGTACATAAAAAAAAACAAACACACAAGGACTGTAATATTTTAGTGTCTTTGGAATGTCAGAAAAAAAATAATCTTCTAATCGTGGTGAAATATCTTCAACATCTCCCATAAAGATCTTCCCCTTTTTGTTTTCTTACCTAAAACCTTTCTTTATATCCTGGGGAAAAGAAAACATATAAATGGTGAGCTCAAATGCTCAGTAAGGGTAAGAATGGATAAAATAAAACAAATCTTATACATTTGAACTTAAAAAAATGAACATAATGTTTAAACATCAAATGCTTGAGCAATGACATAAAACATGGAAGTACGTAAGGAATGGATCATAATGAAACATTAAGCATGATAAAATAGAATGGGAGTAAAACATGTAATTGTGGCAACCATTAAGAACATGTTATTATTTCTATAGTACCCAAGGCATTGTTGCCAAGACCATCTTAGTGGACAAAGTCCCTTTCTGAATCGAGTTCACTCCTCGTTTCAGTCCTGTAACACTGAACCGGATTAAATTACCATTCCATCCATGTCTTCTTCATGAGATATAAATCATTACCCAATGCATTGGAGGTACATATAGGTCCCACCCATCTCATAATGAAATCATTTTTTACTTGTGCCACAAAATAAACATAAATCATTCATCATAACCAAAAGAATAAAATGGGTTTCATAAACATCATCCAATCATCACATAATCCATATAAAACAAATGGATATTTCATCATAAGAAAAGTGAAACCATGTAAATCCTAGATAAATTATACATGAAACATTCACATATGAAATAATGTCATCTTAGTTGGAAAAATGTTTTTCATAAAACACTTGAAATGAATTTTTGAGGAAAATATCCTCTCTTCTCCAAAATCATTTTCTTTTCACAAAATGCCATTCACTTTTAAAATAAAAGTATTTTTTTGAAAATATTCATAAAATCTTTTAGTGTATGATTCATGAAAATGTGGTGTTATGAAACCGTAAAAATACATTTACGTCATATAATTTAAAAATAACATTCTTCTCGTACTTTTTCCGGAAATGTCAAAAAAGTACTTCGTAATGTAATCAAAAGAAAGATTCCTTACATACCATGTAGTAAAAGTCAAAAATGGTTAAGAATGACTTTAAACATACATGAAACCATATTTATGAAACATGCACATGGATGATAACAATAACCCCAGTAAATACTTATGAGTAAACATTCTCGGATAAGAACGAGATTGGAATAGTTTTCCCTTATCTTAAGTCTGATATGCTTCGTAAGTATCCGAACCTCCGGTATAATGATTTAAATAATTCCATTGACTTATAAAAGAATCATATTCGTTGTTATTATTTCATATATGGTTCACTTATGACTTTATATTACCCGTTTTTTTGTAAATTCCATGTTAAAGAAGCATTTTGGGTAAAATCTTTACATTTATCGTACGTGTTTCGACTTGTTGTTCTTGATATTATTACTTATATACTGATTTACATAATTGAAGAATTTAAAACATGATTTTTATATAATATATATTCAGCATATACATGTATATATGATATATTGATAAATGGAATGAAATACACCGTTCATGGAGACGGTAAGTAGTACGTATGCATGAACGATTTTTTCGTTTCCTTTTGGAATTGAATGGAATTAAGTAAATGACATACATATATATGTATATATATAAATCCAGTATCATTATTATGTCATATATTTCATTATTATTCATTATATATACTTTATAATCATTCATGAATGGTTAACATGGAGAATGAATCTCATCGCGTTGTGGAGATGGTAGTCCGTACGTATGCACGAGCGATGATATCATTCCCATGATTGTGGAATTGCATAGAAGTGTATGTATAATATTTCAGAATCAATATAACTTTACCATAATCATATCTAGTTATTTATTTACACCTTTATACCCATCCATGTAAGGTGGTGGTTGAAAAGAGATTACTCCACGGCGTAGATACGGTATTCTGTACGTACGTATGCGCAGTTATTTCGTTTTCCATAGGATGGATAGAAAGTGAAATAAGGTTGTTTAATATTTATAATAACATATCAGTATATGAGTTATACTGATGTTATTACTTCATAATGATACAAATAAAGAAGAAGAAGTATAAGAATAAATAATTTGAATGAATCGGTTACAGTTATTACCTCTTCTTTGACACACCTCTTTGAAACCTCATATTAGGGCACTAAGATTGGTATTTGAAGAAGACCAGGACTTATAGGATGTTTCTTGTCAAGTGGATAAGAGAATTTTTCAGGGGTTGGCCGAGCTTTAAGGCTCAAAGTGGTGTGAGGAATAGAGGGATGAGGGTCCCTTTTATAAAGGAGGAGAGGGGCACCTTTGGAAATATAAGAAATATTAGTTTATATTAAATCCAAATCCAACATAAAAACGTCAAAAATGAATCATATCCAAATATTATATGAGATATGGTTGTAATCGCATCAACCATTAAAATTTAGACATGTTAGGAATTTATTTTAAACATTATCAACTTGATTTATCCTTATTTATCAATTTAATTTTATTTGTGGTAGTAATATTCTAAATTTTAAATTATTATAAATAATAACATATGTGTTTTGAATTTTCCATAATTTTACACATTAGGACATTTTAGACCATATATATTTAAATTTATAATTTTCAAATATTTTTGTGATTTTTAAAGAATTTTATAATATGTTATTTTTATAAAATAACAATAGTGTCAATTTTGACACTATTCGTTTATTTGAATATAAATAAACAATATACAAAAGATATGTTCTAACTAAAAGATTTAATAGATTCATAACATGCCATATTTATCTAGAAAATTAGTGGATCACATTAAATATTTCATATACTATTTATTTTAATATTTTTAAAACCATTTATTTGATATTTCTCTTAATAAAATAATTTCAACATCACGATTATGTCACCTTTAAGGATAATTATATAATCCCTAAAAATTCTAAATAAATTAATATGATGTAGATAATTTTATTATATTTCTGTAGACTATTTATATCTGATGTTTCATGAAGTTTATCACTAATATAAACTTATTATACTTATAAGTTTAAGAACGTGACATGTTGTCACTTTCTTTGATTTTAATAATAATTAAGTTATTTTCATGAATCAAAGTCTATTAAATGAATCTAATACGACCATTAGTTTATATGGGTTGACTTTTATTCATCCAATAGGATTTTGTCAGGTGTTAGGGTAATTTTATAATCTTATATTAACCCTTAATTACCCAATTTACTTTTAACTATGGTAAATTAAATTTACCGTAGTTACTATTAATAATGGACAAAAATAAAATGTAGCCTATTAACATAATTTTCACCAACTTATTCCAAATATGGAATCCATTTTTCCAAAATTTAAACACATAAGTTGCAGTAATTAATTTAAAATTAATCTCATTGTCGAAAGAAAAAGGTTTTTGTTTAAAACATTGCAAAAGATTGAATTTATTTAACCTACGAATTCATGGTAAAATCACTAATAATGACATACATTATATTAAATGGTAAACATATATTATATTTATACTTTAAAACCATTAAATATTATAATTTATCCATATAAATTATTACGATGAAAAAAGTTGTTTTTAATTAAAATATAGCGTGTTTTTACTATTCATTAAAAAAAGAAAGTTATCAGAAAAATATCAAAACATTATCCAATGTAAAATTTTATATCATGATTTAAAAAAAGTGTTTTATTTTGTAAAATTTTACTTATAAAAATCTCAAAAACTAGATTTAATGTGGGCGCGCCATCAAACGGCGGCAAAACTGCATTTTTTGAAAAATACTTATTTCACCCGAAAAATTTATTTTGTTCACATAAAATGTTTTACATAATTTATAACATGAATAATAATGTTATAAAATTAAAAATTTAGTTAATAATATTCATAATGTATTTTCCATAATAATATTATAACAATATATCATCGTTTAGTGAAACCTGGTATTGAGTACAACACACGCTATCGAGGAAGGTCGTGATTACATGTAATGCAAGCCGTGTCAGGGTTGCGTGTTGTGCAAGAATTTTTTGTTCTTTTGTTATAACAGAATCCAACCATTTTTCATTTATACATTGTGTATATATATATATATACACTCAATATTTTGTAGAATGATTATTATCAAACTAACATGATATTGTGTGTAACACAATCTAAGAATAGTGTTGTGTATACTGCAAGCTAATACAGTATTGCGTGTAGCACAAGAAAATATTGGTGTAGAATAAAAAAATGCCATAAAATAAATTAAAAATAATACATATCATAAAATATCGGGTTGTTACATATATCTATTATAACCACTCTTCTGAACTGAGTCAATAGGATGTGGTATGATGATAAAGAGTTTTTGGTGTTGGGAAACAACATTGATGGTGGGAAACTAACTCATGATTAGTCCATTAATAGTTATGAGGATATATATGTTTGTGGTTGTGTTTACATTCATATGGGTATAGGGTAGGTGCTAATTCCTATGTTTCATGATCTGAATTAGTCAGTGCACCATGATTTGAAAAAAATGTAACTTGTTCTTCACTGATAGCATTGGTTGTTAGGAATGAAGAAAAATATCATAGGTTTCTTGAAATGAAGCTACCCATTTTAGAAAGTAATGGTTGATCATAAATGGTCAGATAATCTATTACATCCCTTAACCATTCCAAAATGGATGAGGGGCAATGTTACCATAGATTTCATGGAATTTTTACCTTGGAATCCTTAGTAGAGTGACATGAAATGGGTGATTGATGACTAGTTGAAATTGGTATCACATTTCAAACACATATGGGATACTTACACCATTTATGTGTTGGGTAACCTGAATATTTTGGAGAAATTAAATTTAAAAATGGTTCCTCAGATAATTTATTCAGATTTAGATTCCCATTATACTTTTTGATTCGGGAAGGGCATGTAGAAGGTTCTTGGTAATCTGGTGTTTTTGAACACTACCTACCACCCACATATGGATGGGTAATATTTTCCCAACATGTATGTGTTAGAGGACATGATGAGACAATGTGTACTAGATTTTGGAGGGAACTATGAGAACACCCTAGATCTAGTTGTGCTCATGTACAATAACAAGTATCCAATGGCTATTTAGATGTCACCCTATGAGGCACTATATGGTAGGCCGTACAAATTAACTTTGTGATGGATGAAAGAATGCGAATAAAACATTTTGGGGTCATGTTTTGTATAGGTAATGTATAATCATGTCCATTTGATATTAAAATGTACAGCTACAACCCAAAGTAGACATAATACATATACCGATGGAAATCATCCACATCTTGAGTTAAAACTGGGTGACCATGTATTCTTTCATGTTTCACTAAGACCATGTCATCATAGGATTATAAAGTAGGGTATGTTCGAACCTGGGGATATTATTTTTTCAATATTTTTGAGAGCATTGGTCATGTAATGAATTTATTAGCTCTACCAAATATTCAATAGTGTTATGTATGATGTGTTCATGTATTAGAACATTAGTGGTATCACCCTGACTAATCTCATGTGATTAATTAGGATGTTTTTTGAATTTATAATGATGTTACATTTTATGAGAATCTAATTCATATTTTGGACCACAATGAGATAAATAATTTGAGCAAGACTATGACTTTAGTTCAAGTGATATGGCTGCATGTATCTATTCAGGAGGAAACATTGGAGAGAGATGTTGATATGTGGGCCTAGTGGCCTGTGCTTTTTTACGCCGAAGGATTATTGATTATAGGGATCTTAGATCTAGGATGAGATATTATTTTGCGTGGTGTATATAAGATCCCAACCCTTTTAGAGGTATATTTTTTATTTAAAAGCTTTTTAACAACTATTTTAATATGTTATGGTAAAATTTCATTGGAGTAGGTAAGGTATCAGGATCATTCTAGGGTTTAGGACATAGAAATTTGGAAAATATTTCTTATAAAACATGGTACATGGTAAGTGATAAACTTTTAGGATATCCATTTGGCTTGATTAAGTTGGAGAAAAAATTTCAAAACCATATGATAAATGCTTAGAAAACATAAAAATTGGGGTATCCATCTCCTGAGCTATCTCACACATCTTCTATATGGTTTATCGAACCATGAAGGTGTCTTAGGAAACCATGTGAAATGATTTTTATGTGGACAACATGGGTCCCATGGTTAGTGGACAGTTTTAAAAACTGTGTGCCTAAACTGTCTTCTTAAATAAAAAGTGGAAAAGTCACCACTTTTCCCTTTCATGATTATTATAGACTCACCCAATTTTCTCCATCATTTCACTTCCTGTAGCCTTATGTGAACCCTAAGCTTTTACTCCTCTTTGACGGGTGGATATCCTTATATTCTAGGCCATTTGGAGTTCCATTTCTCATGTCTCGAATCTTAGGATAAATCTATGAGTTCTTTTACATATATTATTTGAATATATTACTTTTTCATTTTCCCTATTCATTTATATCTCGTATGCCCTATTTATAGGGATGTTATCTTATTTTGTGTCACTATATTTTTTAGCATGAATCAACCGTCGAGGGTGGATGAGTGGATATCTATGAACATAGTTTAGGTGGTATAAGATAAATTTCCCATAGTCTATTTATTCTTCAAGTGTATCTAGTATGTGTGATACAACCAACAAGTTTCATGTTTTCTTTCATGAATAAGAAACTTGTTTGGGCATTAAATGGATATCTTAGGACATCTATTGATTCTATTGGATTTTTTGTAGATTATGAGACTGAACCTACAACCTCCCATGGTGTAGAGACCCCATCTTGACGTACATGGAAATTACATTACTTTTTTAGAATACTTAATACATAACAAACACAGACACCCAAGGACCATAGTAGTTTAGTGTATTTATAAACTCAGAACATAATCTTCTAATCATGGTGATAGATCTTCAATATCTCGCATAAAAATATTCCCCTTTTGTTTTCTTACCTAAAACCTTTCATTAAATCTTGGGGAAACGAAAACATATAAAGGGTGATCTTAAATGGTCATTAAGGGTAAGCATGGAGAAAATAAAACAAACCATATAAATTTGAACTTAAAAACATGAACATAAAGTTTAAACATCAAAATATTGAGTTGTGAAATAAATATTGGCATTACGTAAGGCATCGATCATAAATGAACAAAAATCATGATAAAATAGCATGGGAATAAAAAAATGTAATTGTGGAAAACAATTATGCACATGAAATTATTTCTATAGTATCCAAGGCATTGCTTCCAAGACCATTATAGTTGACAAAGACCATTACTGAACTGGGTTTAGTTGTTGTTCAAGCCATGTATTACTGAACTGAATTTACTTTTTGTTCCAGCCTTGTTTAACTCATGAGATATAAATATTTACACAATGCATTGGAGGGATATATAGGTCCCACCCATCTCATAATGAAATAATTCTTATGTGAGACACAAAATAAACATAAATCCTTCATCATAACCAACAAATAAAATGGGTTTCATTAACATCATCTGATCATAACATAATCTATATAAAATAGTGGATATCATCTAATCATAAACAAAAACAAACCATGTAAATAATAGGAACATTATACTTGAAACATAACTATATTAAAGAATGTTATCATAGATGGAAAATAGTTTTGAATGAACACTTGAAATAAATTCTTGATGAAAATACCCTTTCTTCTTCAAAATGATTTTCTTTTTCCAAATGGAAGACAATTTTAAAAGAAAATAATTTTTTTTGAAAATAGTTATGAAATATTGTACGAGAATCATCATGAAAATAAGGTGTCATGAAACCATAAAAATCTATTCATTCCATATATAAAAACATCCTTCTCGTACTTTTGCAGGAAAAGTCAAAAAATTAGAACGTATAATAAAAAAAAGATTCCTTCCATACCTTGTGGTAAAAGTAAAAAAAGTGTAAAAATTACATTAAAAATATATGGAATAATAGTAAAAATTTTAGTAAGACATTTTGAGAAAACATTAACATGGATGATAAAAATAACAGCACTAAATACTTACGAATAAACAATCCCGTGTAAAAACGAGATTGGAATAATTAGCCCTTACCATATGTCCAATTTCTTCCATAAGTGTTTGAGACTCCAATATAGTGGGTTTAGACATATTAATAACTTGTAACAGAACCATAATAATATTTATGATATCATATATGATTCACTTACTACTTTATATTACCCGTTCATTTGTCAATTCCATGTTAAAGCAGTGTTTTGGATACAATTGATTCACTTATCGTACGTGTTTTTACTTGTAATTATTAATAATATGAATTAGATAATGAGTACTTACTTCTCAAATTTAAATCATGAATTATTTATAATATATATTTAGAATATAATATATATATATATAATATGTCGATAAATGGAATGAAATACACCGTTCATGTAGACGGTAGGTCGTACGTACGCATGAACGCTAATTTTGTTTCCTTATTAAATTGAATAGAAGTATGTAAATAACAAATAAATAAATCTATTATCATTATTATGTCATATATTTCATGATTATTTATTATATATACTTTATAATCATTCCGGAATGGTTAACATGGAGAATTAATCTCATCGCGTTGTGGAGAAGGTAATCCATACGTACGCACGAGCGATGATATAGTTCCCATAATTATTGAATGAAATTTTAGTGGATGATATAATATCTCAGAATCAGTATGATGTTATAATAATCATTTATAGTTATTATTTCCAACATTATACCCATACAAGTATGGTGGTGCTGGAAAAACATATTACACCACAGTGTAGAGACGGTAATCCGTACATACGCACACACGATGATTTCATTTTTTGTAGGATGGATATAGAGTTGATTCATATTTATAATAAAATATCAGTATATTATTTAAATTTATGGTATTAATTTATAATGAAAAAACTATATAAGATGATGTAGAAGAAGAAGGAAACATGAAAGAATCGGTAGATGATATTACCTCTTCCTCGATGTGCCTCCGTTAAACTTCCTCTTAGGTCACTAGAGTTGGCCTTTTGAGGGGGCCATCACCACTAGAATATAACTAGAGATCTTTAGAAGAGTAATTTTCAAGGTTTGGCAGAGCTTGAAGGCTCAAAATCGAGTGAAGAGAAGAGGGACTAGGTGCCCTTTTATAAGAGAGTAGAGGGGCACATTTAGAAACCTCCAAAATATTTATTTATAATAAACTCAAACCCCACATAAATATTTTCAAAGTGACTAAAATTAGAGTATGAGATAATATAGGGTTGTAAAATCATCATCCAATTAAATTTAGACATGTTTTTATTTTATTTTAAATTTTATCATTTTGATTTGTCCTTATTTAATCTATTTAATTTTATTTGTGGTAATAATGTTATAAATTTTAAATGGTTATGAATACTAACATATGTTTTGTTAATTGTACATAATTGGATACTTTATGAAATTTTAGACCATATTAATTTTTATTTTGTAATTTTCAAATAATTTTGTGATTTTCAAACAATTTAATAACATGTTATTTTTATAAAATATCAATATTGTCAATTTTGACACTATTCAATTATTTGAATTTAAATAAAATACAAAGAGGTGATATATTAGAAAAAATATTTAATATATTTCTAAAATGTATTATGCATCTATAAAATTATTGGGTCACATTAATTAGTTTATATAGTAATTATTATAATATTTTTAAAACCATTTATTTGATTTTTCCTTAATAAAATAATTACTACAACTTTTTTGTATAATTATTTAATATATATATTTATTTCATAAAAATTAAATATAAAATACTATGATGAAGATAAATATAATATATTTCATAATAATACTTTTAGTCCAATTTATCTTGTACTAAACCTAACTTTTAAAATGTTATGTTTATAAAATTATGAAGGTGCGACTTTGACATCATTTAAAATAAAATTATATAAATGTCAAAATCTGTTTGTTAAGGCTCCAAATGGTCCACAAGTCAACACTTGGATGATTATGGGTTATATATACTGGACCAATAAGTTTTGGTCAAGTTTCTGGTCCTTATGATTGGTATTATTATTTTAATAAAAACTATATTATTGATTTTTCACTGAATAAATAATTTCTACATCATTAATATATAAGCTATTAAGGTAATATATATTTCATCAAAATCACAAATAAATTACCATTATGAATAAAAAAGATTTATCTTTAATATGAGTATTTATAATTGAATTTATATTCTGTATATCCTTACATTAAAAATACTTTAATTATTAAAGATTGAGTGAGACATATTTCAATTTCTTTAAATATAATAAATTAATGGTCTTAATCACATACATGTGGGTTCTAAAAGATACCATTTCAACCCAAGTATATTTTAGGACGAAATATAATAATCCAATTATATTAATACAATTTTTATGGTAATTTTATAAAATTATTTTTACCCTTAATTACCTGATTTCCCTTTAACTGCAGTAAATAAAATTTACCGTAATTACTATTCATACTGTCTACAAATAAAAAGTAGCCTATTAACATAATTTGGACCTAAGGATTCGAAATATGGAGTCTATTTTGTCGAAATTCAAAACACAGAAGTTGCAGTATTTAATTTAAAATTAATCCCTCTATTGAGAAAACGAGTTCTTAAAGTTAAAACATTGCAAAAGAATGAAATTTTTTACCTAATAATTCAATTTAAAATTAATGATAATGACATACATAATATTAAATGGTAAAAATATATTCTACTTATACTTTAAAACCATTAAATATTATAATTTAACCATATAAATTATCATGATTAAAAAAGTTATTTTTAATTATATTTTAGCGTATTTTTATTATTCATCAAAATGTGAAAGTTAACTGAAAAATATTAAAAAATTATATAATGTAAATTTTATATAATTATTGTAATTAATAAGTTTTTTTTTGTAAAATTGAACTCATAAAACTGGAAAAAGGTAGATTTATAATGGGTGTTCCATCAAAAGGCAGCAAAATTGCATATTTTAAAAAATACTTATTTTACTTGAAAAATTTATTTTGTTATCATACCATGTTTTAGAATATGTGTAAGATGAATGATAATGTTATAAAATTAAAAATGGGTTTAATACAATTCATAATGGATGGTTCATAATAATATTATAATAATATATCGTTGTTTAGTGAAACTTGGTATTTCGCACAACACAAGCTTTTGAGAAAGGTCGCTCTTGCATACACCACAATCCAAGAATATTGTTTTCATATAATACAAGATAATACAGTGTTTCATATAGAGCAAAATAATCATGGTGTATCTTATAACAGAAGTCATCAATGAAAAATAATATTTCTCAAAAAATCATGGGGTTTTACATTCTACCCCCCTTAAAATAAATTTCTCCCTCGAAATTTTTCGGGGTTATAAATCATTAAAAACTTGAAAGATACTTTAATAGAAAAACACATCATAGAAAGTAATACTAAAACATAATTTTTTAAAAGTAATGTTAGAAACATAATAGTCACCCAATGTAACTCAGCATTGGGTTTCCACATAGGGGAACCGAGGTGAAAATATGGATATAGAAGAGAAATCTAACCATCATGTTCTGTGGAAGAGAGGTAGAGAACATGGCTATGAAAAAGCCGAAAATCACAAAGACAAACAAATTTATCGATCTAAGGTACCATCAATTCATCAGATATGAGGGTACTAGGACAACATTTATGGTTTTCAAGATCATATCCTTAAAGTTGATGAATTTTTTTTGTATAAGGATAAATACTTACTTTATTTCAGTGTAATATCATCGTTGGTCATTCCATGAACAATTTCCACTTCATCTCTTATTTAAGGAAATGAAGATGAATTTTTCATTCTTGAAATGCTATCAGATCTTGCGATTGAATGATAGGTTATTCCATTTGTTTCAAAAAATAGTTAGCAATAGTTAATAAATATACATAAGTCCATCTATGGTGAGATTAGTTGTATATGTTTCCAAAAATGGACTTATACATCATCTATCATACCTATTAATAAAATAAAACTAATTTGTACTAACTAGGGACTTCTTGTAGGCAAGTGGTTGGTGATAAAGGCATGTCGCACTTCGGTTGTGGGTTCGATTCCCACAGCCTTGTCTGATATGACGGGTTGTCGCCCATCCTACGGGTTGACCTTTTACTAGAACTATACAAATATAACTTTTCAGTAATAACATAAAAACTTCTAGCCTTAAAAAATACTATCTAATGTCCAACTTAATCCATTCTAACCATTAGGCTTATCCAAAATACTTTTTTCCAAAATCACAGTATAAAGAAAATATTACTATAAAGGTCATCTACTGAGCAAGTGAATACGATAATTTATCCCCCATATATCATAAGATATATCTTTTTGGTCACATTTCAAACATGTGATTAACTTAATCATGTATAATCGTGAAATAAGAATTACCGTAAAAACTTAGTGAAAACATGAATGCTGTCAAAAGTTAATTATTTCCACATACCAAAATCCCAAAATATATATATAATCAAACCATGATGTCACTCTGTCTATATATCATTCATGAGATCATTAATACTATCAAACATATTATTTTCTCCTTATCCCCTCATTATGCGCATATCATCTTCTTTCAAAAAATATTTTAATCACTTTTCATAGTCACTGGTACCATATAATTATTGAAAACCACAATTAACCAAGACATAGATATTCTAATATTCCACGATACTATAAATGAGATTCCACACCACTATTTTGGAACCCCGTTACATAAATACTTAATCATTCCACCACTTCTTTTTCATATTAAACATCCTTAAATGTGATTTCATGTGACTTCCCATTGTCCATTTCCTTAAGAGGTTATTGATTTTGATCATCATTAACCCTTGGATTAGGGAATTGAGTAGAATAATGCCCCATTTCCCTACACTTGTAACATTGAAGTGTTGATGTTTCATTCTCTATAGTCTTTTCTTAATTCACATCATTAGCTACCTTTCTCACATTACTTCATCCCTCAACAGCTCGATGAGCTTCTTTTCCATAATTAAAACATTTTCTAGTCCCATTAAGACAATCTCCACCATGCTTCTTTCCACACTTTGATCATAATGAAACAGTTGACTTCTTTTCACCATAGTTTTGAGATTTTTCTTTGAACTCCATCATTCGTTTCTTGTCAAAACCATGAGATGGATATGTAACACTAACTTCCAGTTCTATCTTGATAGCACAACACACAACTATTCATAGCTACTAAAGTCTCTTATAGATAATCCCTTTTGAAGACTTGGTTTTAAGACACTGAAGAATCAATCAACTTTACTTTTAGGATGGATGATAAATACAGATGCGTAACTTGAAATCCTTGTAAAATTTTCCTCATATACACCATCATATTCATCATCCTTTTACTTAAGCTCAAGGTACTCATTTTCAATCTTTGTTTGAAGAATACAAGGGAATTACTTATTGAAAAACTAGTTCTTTAACTCTTCCCATTCCCTAGATTCAATTTCATCATAGGGACTTGTATTCTTATTTAGAGTCCACCACTAGTCTTATTAAACTTATAAACAATAAACAACCAAAATGACTTTTTCATGTTCTGAACATCCAAGTAGAGAAAATATCATTTCAATGGTACTAATACATTGTTCAGAAAGAAGTGGATTATAAAACCCACTAAAAGAAGGTGGACGTTGCCTCATGAAGGACTCAATAGAATATTGTTCCCTTATCTACTCATTTGGAAGTCCAGAATGATTCATAGCTTTTGTAAGTATAACAATATGATTTTTCACTCCATTTCCAATAAAATTTGGTTGTTTAGGAGGAAAATAATTTTATTTCCTAGTGCATTGATCATTAACATGCTTCCTTCGGATTTCATCCATTATATAAAACCCAAAAAGAATAGTGTGAGAGGAAAAATCATACTTGGAAAACATCATAATCAAGGGAAGTACTTTCAATCTCTAACATATTAGGTTTAATTCTAGGTTATTCATGATCGTTATCATAATTCTTGGATTGTAACCTATACTTCTAATTATCAATTTGAACATCTTTAGACAGACCATAGAAATATCTCCAGGGATCTCACTAATGTTTTCTCATCCTAGTTTCCAAAGGTTAACTAAACCTTTCCTCTGATACTAATTGTAGAGTACCTGACTTGACTTATGTGGACATTATATTACTTTTGCAGAATACTTAACACATAACAAAAACATACACCCAAGGACCGTGGTAGTTTAGTGTCTTCGGAAACTCGGAATATAATTTTCTAATCATGGTGATAGATTTTCAATATCTCCCATAAAGATCTTCCCCTTTTGTTTTTTACCTAAAACCTTTCTTTATATACTGGGGAAGTGAAAAAATATAAAGGGTGAGCTCAAATACTCAGTAAGGGTAAGCATGGAGACAATAAAACAAACCATATACATTTGAACTTGAAAAAATTAACATAACGTTTAAACATCAAAATCATGAGTTGTGAAATAAATCGTGGTAGTACGTAAGGAAAAGATCATAAAGGAACATCAATCACAATAAAATAGCATGGTAATAAAACATGTAATTGTGGAAAACCATTAATAACATGATATGATTTCCATAGTAGCCAAGGCATTGCTACCAAGACCATCATAGTGGACAAAGTCGATTACTGAACTGAGTTTATTTGCCATTCCAACCCTGTATTACTGAACTGGATTTAATTTACATTCTATTAATTTTTATATCATGAGATATAAATATTTATCCAATTAATTGGAGGGAGATAAAGGTCCCACACATCTCATAATGAAATCATTCTTAAATGTGTCACAAAATAAACACAAATTGTTCATCATAAACCAACGAATAAAATGGGATTCATAAACATCTTCCCATCATAACATAATCCATATAGAACAATGTATATCATTTCATCATATAAAAAATAAAACCATGTAAATAATAGGAACATTATACTTGAAATATAACCATATTATAGATTGTAATCTTATATGGAAAATAGTTTTAAATAAACACTTGAAATGAATTCTTGAGTAAAATATCCTTTCTTCTCCAAAATTATTTTCATTTCTCAGGATGCCATGAAATTTTAAAAGAAAATAATTTTATTGAAAATAATCATGAAATCTTGTATAGGAAGCTTCATGAAAATAAAGCGTTATGATGTCGTAAAAATCCATTCATGTTGTATAAAAAACACTCTTCTCATACTTTTTTCGGAAAAGTCAAAAACTATATCGTATGGTAAAATAAAGATTCCATCCAAACCAGGTGGTAAAATTCAAAAAAGGGTAAAAATATCTTTATACATACATAGAAGAATAGTAAACATTTTATGAAAACATATCAAGAAAACATTGACATGGATGATAAATTTATCCCCAGTAAATACTTACGAATAAACAATCTCGATTATAAATGAGATTTGAATAATTATCCTTGAACTTATGTCCAATTTCTTCCATATGTGTCTGAGACTCCTGTATAGTGGGTTTAAACCTATTATTAACTTGTAATAAAACCATAATAATATTTATGACATCATATATGATTCACTTACAACTTTATATTACCCGTTCATTTTTCAATTCCATGTTAATGAAGCGTTTTGAGTATAATTGTTTCATTTATTCTATGTGTTTTGACATGTAATTATTCATATAATTAATTAGATAATGATCAATTACTTCCAGAATATAAAACATTATTTACATATAATCTATATTCAGAATATAATATATAAATAATAGGTCGATAAATGGAATGAAATACACCGTTCATGGAGACGGTAGGCCGTACGTATGCATGAATTCTGTTTTTGATTCCTTATTAAATTTAATGGAAGTAATTAAATAACATATACATAAATCTAATTTCATTATTATTTAATATATTACATTATTATTTTCTATATATTATTTATTATCATTCTGGAATGGTTAACATGGAGAATGAATCTCATCGCGTCGTGGAGACGATAATCCGTACATACGCACGAGCGATGATATCATTCCCATAATTATTGAATGGAATTGTATTGGATGATATAATATCTCATAGTTAGTATGATGTTATAATAATTATATTTATTTATTATTTCCACCATTATAACCATCCATGTATGGTGGTGGTGGGAAAAAATATTACACCACGACGTGGAGAGGGTAAGTCGTACGTATGAACGCGCGATGATTTAATTTTTCATAGGATGGATATAGGTTTATTTCATATTTATAATAACATATAAGTATATTAGTGATAACTATGTTATTACTTTATAATTATACAACTAATTAACACTAAGTAGAAGAATAAAGAAACTTTAAATAATCGGTAGAAGATATTACCTCTTCCTCGAAATTCCTCCTTTAAACTTCCTCTTATGGCACTAGAGTTTGTCTTTTGAGAAGACCATGAACTCTATAATGTAACTAGAGATCCTTATAAGTGTATTTTTCAGGGTTAGGCTGATATTGAATTCTAAAAATGGAATTAATAAAAGTGGGAGTGGGTTCCCTTTTATAAGAGAGTAGCAGGGCCCTTTTAGAAACCTCTAATATATTAATTTATAATAAACTAAAAACCCACATAAAAACATCCAAAGTGACTGAAATTCAGATATTAGATAATTTAGGGTTGTAATGTCATCAAAAAATTAAATTTAGACATGTTTTTATTTTATTTTAATCCTTATAATTTTGATTTATACTTATTTCATCTATATAATTTTATTTGTGGAAATAATGTCATAAATTTTAAATGGTTATAAATACTTACTTATGTGTTCTTAATTGTACATAATTGAACAATTTATGACATGTTAGACCATATAAATTTTAATTTGTAATTTTTAAATATTTTTATGATTTTTAAACAATTTAATAATATGTTATTTTTATAAAATATCAATAGTGTCAATTTTGACACTATTCAATTATTTGAATTTAAATAAAATCCACATAGAAGATATATTCGAACCAAAATATTTAGTAGATTTATAAACATTATTATTAATATATAAAATTATTGTATCACATTAATTAATTCATATAATATATATTATAATAATTTTAATACCATTTATTTGATATTTATCTTAATAAAATAATTACTACTAAATTTTTGTATAATTATTTAATATACATTTCTTGGCATAAAAATTAAAAATAAAAATCTATGATAAATATAAATATAATATATTTCACAATAATACTTTTAATATAATTTATCTTCTAAAATAGTCAAATTTTAAAATGTCATGTTTATTAAATTTTGAAGGTGACAACTATGAAATCATTTAAAATAAAATAATATAAATGTCAAAATCTGTTTTTTAAAGATCCAAATGGTCCACAAGTCGAAACTTGGATGATTATGGGTTATATATAGTCTACCAATTTGGTTTGGTCATGTTTCTAGTCCTTTTTATTGTTATTTTTATTTTAATAAAAACTATATTATTGATTTTCCCTAAATAAATAATTTCTGCATCATTAATGTATAAGATATTATTATAATTATATATTTCTTAAAAATAAAAAATAAATTACCATGACGAAGAAAAACATATTATATTTAAAATGAGTATTTATAATTGAATTTATATTATGTATAACCTTATATTAAAAATACATTAATTATTAATGTTTGAGTGAGACATATTTCTCTTTCTTTAAATAAAATAAATTAAAGGTCTTAATCACATCCATGTGGGATCCAAAAGATACAATTTAGACCCTAGTTTATTTTAGGAAGAAATATAATCATCCAATTATAATAAAAAAATTGTTAGGGTAATTTTATAATATTATTTTTACCCTTAAAAAGTATCTTATTAAAATATTTTGAACCTACTGATTCCAAATATGGAATCCATTTTTTCTAAATTAAAAACAAAGAAGATGTGGTATTTAATTTTAAATTAATCCTACTGTTGTGAAAACTGGTTCTAAAAGTTAAAACATTGCAAATGATTGAAATGTTATTACCTATGAATTCAATTAAAAATTATTGATAATGACATAACTAATATTAAATGGTTAAAATATATTATATTTATTCTTTAAAACCATTCAATATTATATTTTAACCATATAAATTATCTTGATGAAACATGTTGTTTTTAATTAAATTTAAGTGTATTTTTTCTATTCACCAAAATATGAAAGTTAACAGATAAATATTAAAAAATTATCCAAATTAAAATTTTATATACTTATGAAAATGAATAATATATTTTTGAAAAATTTAACTCATAATCCAGTCAAAAACTAGATTTATAGTGGGTACGACATCAAAATGTGGCAAAACTGCATTTTTTTTAAAATACTTATTTTACCTAAAAAATTCATTTTGTACTCATACCTTGTTTTAGAATATGTGTAAGATTGATGATAATATTATAAAATTAAAAACTTGGTTAATACTATTAATAATGGATAGTTCATAAAAATATTATAACAATATATCATTGTTTAGTGAAACTTGGTATGGCGTACTACACAAGATATTGAGGAAGGTTGCTCTTGCGTGCAACACAAGCCAAGAATAGTGTTATCATATAATACAAGCTAATATGGTGTTTCATATAGGGCAAGCTAATCATGGTGTAGCGTACAACAGAAGACATCAAAGAAAAAGAATATTTCTCATAAAATCTCGGGGTTTTTCACATGGGGTGTGCTAAATTCTTGGAAATGGTATGGTGGGGTTTTAAATGGTGAAATATGTTGTTTTCTTTCCTAACATAGTTTGGATAGTTTTCTGAATTGACAACATTGTTAAAGGAGATACTTTGCATAACATGGTAATTAAATGACTTATGAAATGCTAGGTGGAATGGAATGGTTAATGGTTAAAGTGGAATGTTTAAGTGTGTAAATGGTTTTTAAGGACGTTTATTGGTTATGATGTATGGATAAATTAATGGTTTTGTAATGTAAATTATTCATAAATAAATTGAATATGATAGATTTTGGTGAATAGTAAATGTTGAAATAGATTATCATTGTTTTATTGGTGTGTTTAATGTTTAGATATATTAAACCTATGAAATTGGAAAATGATAGAATAGTTCTGGATATTGGATTTATTATTTTCATCCCTAGTTTAGGTTCTAGACTGATGTTCTAGGGATCATTATTATTATATATTGGTTATGAGGTTTAAATGGTGTTTTTCATATATTGTTTAGGTCTTGAACTAAGGATCTAAGAACCAGTGATGTTTATACATTGTTTAGGTGCTGGATTGATCCTCCACATACTAATAGCACTTAAACATGATATAGATACATTTTACAGATTCTTCCAGGTATCAATAATTAAATAAATCACAGTAGACAATTATTTTTTTTATGTACATATCACCATATTATTTTCTATTTTGATGACTGGCCTTAGCTGAAGTCAGTGTGGTTGACCAGGTTGTATCTTTAGAACTTGAGGGCTAAAAGAATTTATTAAATACTATTTATTTTTAAAAACTGTATTAATTTATTTCATTTTCTATTACACCATTTATATCTTCAAACATTATTTCTTAGATTAGTTATTTCTTTATACACTGTTGGTGGTGACCTACTAAACTGTACTCACATCCTTCTCAGGCATCTATTGGTACCCAAACATACATCATGGTTATAGTATAAGAAAAGGAAAAATTCCAGTGATATATAGTTGATTTTGAATTTAATGGGATGATTCTTGAATGAGGGTACTGGAAAATTTGTGAGGAATTATTTTTTGAATTGTCATTTATGTCTTTCTTTTAGGTTCTTTTTAGAACATGAGCCTATGATGACATGAAATGTTTATTTTATTTGATTATTTGCACTTTCCTAATATTGATAATATGACATATGATATTTTGTTATCAACTATTTATTTCTTATTATTATTTATGATGTTTTTTTCTTTTATAAAGATGGTATAATCTCCCCACGTTCCTCAATAGACCCTCATTTCTTATCAGAAACCTATGGCATATAGGAAGGCACACTTGAGGTAATGTGACAAACGAGTAAGAATACTATTTGGAGTGATCCATGTTAGGATGTCAGAAATCATTCTTCTAGATCAATGTTATTCTTGTGGTGATCAATGATGAATGATAGAAGCATTAGAGTCTTTTACTCTATTACTAGGAGGATTTATAGGATGATGTTCAGATGTTCGTGGAGCATGTGTGGGTCATAGCTAGAGGGATTCAACCTTTGAATACTATAATACAATAATGATACGACATGAAGTGGTCAAATGACTGAACAATAAAAAAAGAATATAAATTTAAGATAATTCTTTATCTACAATAATTAATTATAAATTTTATGTGATGATCCTCTCTCATGGATTTTGGGGTTCTATTCATAAAATTTTGAGAAGAAATTCAAATAAGTTGATGAATTTCCATTATTGGGAAAATTACAAATATATAAATTCCACCACCATCCAATGATACCCCTCCAAGGTTGACAATGAGGAACGTATATAATGACCATGAAATCCCACCACAAATAGGCCACAGGTTGAAGACTAGCACCAAATGTATGAAAATTTCACATATTGGAGCCATTACCCTCATATACATTTTAAGGAATTGGAGATACGATAAGAACCCACCATCCAACAACATAAATAAGTAAATAATAAATTCTAGTAAATAATTTAATATCATACAAAAATAAAAACAATTGGAATTAATAAAATGGAATCCTCAATAGTGACAAAAAATCTCCAAAAGATCTTACAAAATATATCAAGCTATTAATAACCATCTTGGTCAAAAACTATCACTTGATGACCTAAAAATGGTGTATATATATGTAGGGTGAGCATAAAATTAATACTCAGTAAGAACCCCCTTGAAACCTCTCATGAATAATGTGAAATAATTAAAGTAAAATCTAATGAGTAAAAAAAATGGAACCAAATCATCACCTAAATACGAAATACTATATTCTCATCCTCACCATGGCTCACATACCATGTAATGCATAAAATTAAACCATTCTATATCAGGATCATATATGTAAGTGAGGGTACCCTACTTCCACATCCCCATTGGGTTTTCTCTCTCAATACCCAATGTAACACATTCTGTTCTCATCCCTCTCATAAGTCATATTATATCACATGAAATCTAATCTTAGTCATTCTATATCCTATGCATACAAAAATATCATCATCATCAATATATCCCAGTAGTGACCAGTTGTGATTCTAGAATCAACTAAATAACAAGTAAACTCATTATACCTTATGTAATAATATCTCATTAATGTACACTTGTCATAAATTGTTGAAACTAAGACCAGATACATGCATGTTCGATAACCTAATTCCAATAAATCCCACACATAAATTTATACTAGAATGGGGATCCATCAAATCCTGGGCCAGAATTCTCCCTATTCCATAAGCCATTATAATTTTTGATATTCGTACACTTATCAATAGATTAATGGAGAGTGGTGTATAACAATAAATTAGTAAACTATTCCCTCGCCATAATGGATATTAGAGAAAAAAACCACCAAATTAGTTTGGTATTGGTTTCCCTACTGACTCCAATGGTAAAAAATATGAAATCAATTCATATAATATATATCTCACAAAAATGCACAAAGGGAATCTTCCTAGACATAGGATTAGATAACTCTATTTTTGTATATGAAACACATATTCCATAACTAATGACTATATTTCAATCATATATTAAAGTATTAGAGTTCACCATTAATTAATATTCTACCATTAATTAATTAATATTATTTCGTATTCATTTCCATGTTTAAAACATTAATATTATAAAATGATTTGCCTAAACATCATAATTTTCCTCCTTATATTCCCAAGTATGTCATCATAATCTATAAAAACCAAGAACTAAAATCATTATTTTATTAATTCCTTTATCATTTTATAATTTATATGGGTACTATAGGACACCCCATAGGGATCCACAAAAAAGATACACTTTTCTTGTATAAAATGAAAATGTGTCATAAAGTTGGAAACCATTAAAGGTATCATCCATCCAACTATTGATTAAACATGTGTAAATAAAGATTATAAAAAAGATAAATCCCCTCTATGAACTCATCTAGACCACCATAGTGTCATTCACATACCATTCCACAAAGCATAATACATCCCTCCCTCATCGATATTGACTATCCATACAACCACAGTCTCCCAACCCATTGATCATTAAACATTCCCAATCATATTATTTTATCAATAAATTAAAAAAATGTTTTAACATACTCTAATAAGAGTAGATAACAACAAAAATATTTTCATTATAGAGCACCCACAAGGAAACTACAACCATAGAACTTGGGTACACAAACTTTCAGAATAAGAACATGCTCGCTCAAATACAATTATGTTTAGTAAGAAACAATTTTAGTTACTATATTAAAATAGAATGATTTTTATGAATATTTTTTAGCAATAATAAAACTATAATTTATCACTTATGAACATGTATGAAAAGACAAAAACATTTCTTTATCATCACTTCCATATTTCATTAAATTACAGGATAAATAGTTAGTATTTATACATGATTTTTTATATAACTATATCATTATAATATCATATTTAAATTTTTATCATATTTTCATAAATTTTAAGCATACTAATCACAACAAAAATAATCAAAAATTGATATCAAACTATATATAATATCAATGTGCAACTAAAATTTAATGAAATGAAAAAATTCATGCGATCACAAAACCCAAAATGATAATTCATTCTTCCTTTAATTCCAATGTTATTATACTTATAAGGTTAGTACCATAGTTACCAAATATATTAAAGAATTATAATTCCACGCTTTCACTTTAAATTAATGAAAGGTTATATATCACCTACAACAACATGAAGATATCAATATTCTTTAGGAAATAACAGAACCACGAGCACCAAACTCAAATTTCCTCTTACATAGTGAACCAACGATACATAAAACATTATCCTAACAAGGAACCTCTATTATTAATTGATAGAAACCAATATAAAAATTAATAGAAAAACCCATGATATCAAGAAAATTAGATAACAGAATAGAGTTGATCAATAAAATAAAAAAAAACTAAACTCAGTTCACCAAGACATGATCTCTAAATGTCAGGGGATTAATCCTAGAAAATTATATTGGAAGGATTTTAAAAAATAGATTTGAGTTGAATGGGTTTTTGAGGATAATTAAGTATATATTAAGATGTTTGAGTGAATTCTAAAGTTATATAATATCAAAATGGGGGATAGTGATGAATGAATCCCTACACATCATAACTCTTATGTTTTTTACTAATTCTATGATGCATGATAGGTGGATACTTCCTAAGGTCCTAGGTCAAATCAGACCTCCAAAATCCATGATTTAAATCCCCATATATATATATAATTTCTAAGAAATGGTCAAATTTGATCCTAAAACCTTAGGGTGAGACCAAGATGCACCCCCCATTCCCAAATCATAGTGACCCTCAACTAGACATAAACACCCATCAAGACCTCACTGTGTCGCCTACACCCATTCCATTGTAACCCATTAAAATGATGAGAAAAAAAACCTAACCGATGAGACACTACGAAATATCCCACATCTATAAAAAAAATTCCCTATGTAAGCGGAGACACATAAACCTTACAATCCCACACCCTTTGTTGTAGTGTTCACATCCACACTACAAACCAACCCATTTAACATAGCTTAAGGTCCCATGACCTAATAATAAAATAATGAATAAATTTATCTTTACTAAACATAAAATATTTCATCATTCTCATAAAAATATCCAATCAACCTAAAAAATCAAGGGATGAGTTCAGGAGAAACTAGGCCCTTACATCAAATACAAACGAACCAATTCTCACCATCATTAATTTAAAAAAATTAGGAATGAAAGAAAATGGGGACTAAACATCCAAACCATCATATATCTCTCAAATATATAGAAACACCAAGACTCAAAATAATAAATCATAAAAAAAAGTATATTAAAATGAAACATAAAAAATAATATCATAAAACAACAAAAGTCTTACAATGATTAAGAAAAGTATCAATCAAAGCATCAAAACAACTCATGATATTGAGCTCTCTTCTGAAACTCCCACTCCAAATGGGATCTCCTCCAGACCACAGTGTCTCCATAAGACATGAACCAAGGGAATAGCATGCCCAAGAAACACCCAATCCTAATGGACATGAATATCTATAGTTTATTCCATGAAGGTCACAACCTCTTTAATATCCATATTGTCTCATTTGAAGACAACAAAAATCATCATGAATATAATATAGAATCTATGACACATGAATGAAATCATGTATCTGAATCATATATGAGGGAATTCCTAACTGATACCCCTAAACTCCAACATGAGTTGACACCGAAAAACGTCTAATGAATCGAGGAGAAAGCTTACTTACATGCACGAACCATCACTCCCCCTAAAGAGATGACACCTTAAACAAGAAATGATTTATAACATCAAAATCCAGATGAATCCTTCTAGGATTAGTATAGGACTTATGACAATACAACATAACCTTCATTCACTAATGGATCTGTTGTTCATTATCCAACATAATCTGCACCAATTCTTTTAAAAGAGTAGAAAACTCTCTAAACTCAATCTAGTACAATGGATATAATCAATTTCAGCCATAGAGTACTTAATATAAAGTAATAAAATAGTTTAATTATAATTCTTATTATATGAAAACTCCACTGAGGTTATGTGACTTACCCACGAACATCAAAAATACTAAATACACACATGCATTGTGTCCTCTAATGTCTAGATAGCCTACTCCATCTGACTGTCTATTTAAGAATGTAATGAGAAAATATGGAATGGTTGAGACAAGTAATAAATATGGAGACCTATATAAAATATATGGGTAAAAAATTCATCATGAATAGAGATAATCATATTTCAAACCCCCTGGAGCTTCACTATCTTCTCTTGGTAATGGCTCATGAAAACCTCTACTGAGCTCAACTCGTTAATTTTTAATATGTTTTTAACATCCTAAAGTGGTCCAAAATCATAAAAATATCATTATAATCACAATGAAATATCAAAAACGCAATTAAAAACCTGATCAAAATTTCCTCCCACTTTCAATGGGGAACATCAAGTTGTTGATGAAAGCCTCCATAAACATATTGCTCGACCTTCACCCTCTAGAGAACTAAAACACAAAAGATAAACACTATAATTAAGTGTTTTATAACAGACCAAAAAAAGGACCTCATGAGTCATGAAACATATTTTACACATGATTATATACCGATATGGGAGAAATTTGTACCTCATGGAGAACCACAACACAAATTAATGAGATATAAAATGGCTTTCCTGAAATAATAGTTGATGTTAACAATCATGTGACCACCACTCCATAGAATCACCACAAAAACCCAATTATGATGAACTTCTACCTCGAATCCCACAACTGGTACTCCCCCACTTACTAAAAAATGGATTAATTCAACATCATCTAATAAATACAACATCTGCATTCAATTTCTCTCATATCAAGCTACATCTCTCCTAACTCTTCTATTACTCTTTAGGAGTCTCTAGACTAACGTAAATGAACCACCATGTGAATTTCTACGTAGAGAATCTACTACAATATTTCCTTTACCACATGTAAATTGAATCTCAATATTATAATACTACACTATCAACATATATCTTCAATTCCTCAAATTTAAGTCATACAAGGAGAAGACATAATTAAAAATGTTTTGATATGTGAAGTCTATGAAATGGTCAATGATGTGGTAAAACCTATAAAATATTAAATAAAACATAAATATATAAATTTTTATATAATGGATTGTATATTTACATTCATGAGGTCATAAATACCAAGTTCCATATCAGATAACCAACCTATGCTTCTTCAACACACAACTAAATCCAATACAGGAGTCATTGTAATAAAACTCAAATAAAAAATCCCTCCTCCGAATAAAAAAGGATTTGATCAATGACCAAATTATCATTAAAATAATTTAATGTAGTCTAGAATCATCCATTCCACATGAGTTCCTAGTAATTTTTAGTGAATGATATCAAAGGAATCGCAAGTCGGGATATGTAAAGTAGGAATGTCATGTTATAGCTAGCAAAAAAAAAGAAAATAAGCACCTTTGTAACATTCTTGGGGGAAACCCAAGAAAATATTATCTCAATATTAGAATTATATACAACTAATCAATATTGATATGTTGAATGCCCCCTTAAATAGAACTCACATGCCTATAACTCATACTTTTAAAACATTCTAAATAACTAATGAATCCAAACAACTCCCAACACAGCATGTAGATGCTATGCATTATCCTCCTCCAACATCGAGAATATAAGCATTTCCTTAATAAATACCTCCAAAACTAGTCTCAAAAATCACATAACACAACATTAATCAATCCAATGAACACAGGAAGGGATGCTTTGTCTTTGAATGGAATCTCAATGAACTTATCATGACAATAATGAATTAGAAAATAGTCTTTTAATATATCCAAATATTTCACTTGTATTTGGTTATATCTAGAACATAATTTTATCACTGAGAAATTTATAACCCCCTTAAACTGATCAAAAGTGTCTCTAATCTACATAAAGGGATAACTGTTCTTCACCTTCACATAATTTAATTAACACACAACTAACTTCCACCATCTTCCTTCTTCACAAATTGAACTATACCTCCCCAAGGAGACACACTAGGATAAATGAATCCTTAATGAAGAAGATAATAAATCTAAATCTATAGTTCCCAAATCGTAAAAGGGATATCCTATATGGAAACAAAATATTGGAGAAATATATAGTTTAATATATATACCAAACTTGATCTCTGATATATTGGGTGGTGTCTCAAACTCTTTAGAGAATACATCAATATACTCTTATTCCACCCAGGTAAGAACCATTGGATGATCCTCCATATAAATATATATTTTACCAACCATAAAATATGATAGGGAATAAATGCACCTCCTACCCATTCTATGTTCTCTCTCTCTAATGATCATTGCATGGTCTCCATTGGTGTTATAGAATATGACACACTTGTCGAAGCAATCTGTGATATCCGGCATCAAATATATCCAATGCATTTTGAGGATGTTGTTTTATGGATTTATGTGTATGGATAAGAAGTATACACAAGTGTGATTATTTCCCATCATTAATTCAAAATATTTACACTCGTTAGGAAAACCATTTCAACTTCTAACTAGAATAGTAAATTCCATGTGAACTGGAACTCTTTCCATCTCAATTCCAAATGTATCAACTAGAGTGTGTTAAAAAATGAAGTGCATTTGTCCTAAATCAAACAACATCTATACACAAGTGAAAAATAGTAATATAGTATCATTGATGATATATGGATTGGCCGATGTTAGTAATGATGAATCATGTATCTGACCATAACCTACTCCATGACCTCTATGATCCTGATGTCAGTCACATCTATTGTTGTACTCTATTCATCATCCCTATGGATAAGGTATATCATGGTATTTCCCCCTAATTTAACAATCACATATATAATGGTCCAAAGCTGGAGTGCCCTGCTACTACTTCTGCATTGACTGAAATCATTACAACAACTAGACCTAAAATAGTTTTCTAGTCACACACTGAATTCTGGGGAAATTCAACCACTACATCTTCTAATTTCAATGAACTACACATAAAAAACTATGATATCCCCATTGGTAGGGGTACGAGAACTAATAATCATGGTGAAATGGGTTAAATAGGAAAAACATGCTCTACGCTGATAAAAAGATCTTATTCCAACTATGAAACCAAGAATCGGTCATGTAACCACTCCATCAAAAATTGTGTCGACTCACATATCGTTATTATCCAGTTGTATTCAACATCCTCTTAATGAGAACAACATTTTCTATAAGTTCAAGATATAGATTCAATATAAATTAGGTGACCTGACGCTTGATCTGTAGATGAATAGACTCCTTTAAATGCATCTCCCTATACTCCTCATGTTATAGAAGGCCTAACGCATAATTTAGGAGGTTCTTGTATTGGTTAATGAAATCCCATATGCACGAAATCCACTACAGATAGTTAATAATCTCCTACAAAAAACAATCCTTAAAAGAAAAAATATAAATTTTGCTTGAAACTGGCCTTATAACATCTCGCACTCAACATTCAACTCCTTGTGATCAATAAGAAACAAAATCCATCACTACTATGTTGATCCACACAACATCATCACAACAAAAGAAACCCAGTTATCATTCGTAGAATTATTTGAAATATGGGCCAACTCTACCACACCTATAAAATCCTTCTTCTATTTATCTTGAATGGTTTCTTCATGCTTCTATATAACATGATGCTAGAACTCTCAGAATTTCCTCTAATATTATTCATCATCAACCTGCACCTTGTGATAGACCACTAGAATATACTATTAAAATCCTTTAGTAGGAACCTAACTAGGAGGTCAACCTGGAGCCACATCTATAAAAAAAATCAGGAAATCCTAAACCTAATGCATAAATCAATTTAAGGTCACTTAAATAATTAAATTTAATGATATTTATATTTTCTACCAAATTCAAACACCAGATCAGATTATCATAATACATGATCCTTACTTGGGTATCTACCTCAGATAAGTATCACGTTACTTAGAATATCTAGTAAAGTTAAAGGCCTTTACCCCAGATCATAGGGGAACTAAAAAGCTATATTCTAACTAGTATTCCTTATTTATTGAATATACTAATCCCAAATAATATTGTTTCCCTTCTAACACATGCATACTTAATAGTGCCTAACTCCAAACTCCATCATATCTCCTGACCATCATCTCTGATATAATTTTTCCATGATACTCTCCCTCAAAGTATACCCACTTTGGGACAATAATGAAGAAAGAGAGATAATGACCCACAAACCCACATCCAAGAGGACATATGTTGGAAACTATCATAGAGGGTATTTAATTCAAACATATGATAGGTATTAACCTCATTTATAATTTATGGAATATTATATAAGATTATGAACTACCAAAAAACCCCGAAAATAAATAAGAAACTCTCCTTAATAAATATTTTATTGTTATAAAAAATCTGAAACATCTAAACGTTCAAAATGTGAATCATCAAGAATGACCATGAATCTCCAATAGCTCTTGAATAAATAATCAATCTAACAATGGAATGATTGATCAACAACCAGTATATATAGACCAAATAATAGATTACATATATGTAGGGTCAGTGTAACATGAATAATTAGTAGAATCCCTCGTGAAATATTTGTTGTAAAATTTTAAAGAAGCATACTAAATAATAATAAATAAACAAAGGAAACCAACATGTCACATATGGAGGTAATACAAATTTCCTATCCTTACCATATATCATTCACTAAGTAATTCATATAAGAAAACCATTCTATATCAAAAGAATATATTTAAATTATGGTACTATACTTCCACTTCCCTTCTGGTTTCTATCTCTCATGCCCAAATGCCACTCATCCTATTCTAATCACTCTTATAATTCACCCAACATCTATTGTAAGAATATCTAATCCATTATATATTATGTGTAGTCAACACATTATAATTAATAATATATACATGTATTAACCAAGTGTGAGTATGGAAGGCATTATAGACCATGTAAATGAATTTTACCTTAAGTCTTCATAGCCCATTAAACTAAACTTGTAGAAATACATAGTCAACATGATCATATATAGTTATGAGATATAACCTAATGTTATTATATCCTGAACATAAATATATATTATAACCATGATCCATCACAACCTAGTTAGGGATGAACCATATGATACAAGCCATTATGGAATGTGGAAAACATAAACCTAACAATATTTTTTGGGAGATTATGGTAGAGATAAAAGTCATCCATCCATTACCTTTACATCTATGATGTTGGAGAAAACACCCTCCCAAAAATTTTGGTGATTGTTTCACTATTAACTCAAGTGGTTAAGCATATGGAATAAAAAAATAAAAAATATATCGCACACAACCATAGTAAGCTAAAATACATAGCCTTAGATTCATATTCCACTATAGTCACACATGACACAAAAATTACACTAAAAAGGAATATATATCAATCATATTTAAAGGGTATAATATTAATATTAATTATTAATTTTCAATTAGTTAAATAACATTATTTTCTTCATTTCCCATATTAATAATTTAATTTTCTAAGACAAATTCTCCCAACAATCTAATTGATCTATTTAAACTCCCAAGTATATCATAATCATTTATAAATTACAAGAACTAATCTCATAATTTTATTAATTTTGTTATCATTTAATAATTTATATAGTTACTCTAGGACTCTCTCTAGGATACCAAAACAACGATGCACTTTCCATGATTATAATTAAACTACATCAAGTAGTTGAAAACCATAACAGGTAACATTCAGAAAACTAGAAATTAAATTATCATCAAGAAAAAGAATATTTATACTAAATCACCACTCTAAACTTATCTTGACATCCTATGTGTCGTTCCCATGTCATTGCATAGAATGTAATCCATCCCACCACCACCAGTATCGACTATCTCTGCATCCCTAGGCCCCTAGACCATTTCTCACAAAATGTTTCTAATCATATCGATTTATCAATCAATCACATCAATTCTATAAAATAATATATAAATTATAATTAATAAAAAAATAATTTTCAACATGGAACACTCCATGGGAAGATAAAATCATAAAACAAAGGCACACAAGCCTTTTATAATAAGAATGGGCTAACTTATCACCAAAACATATTTCTATCATGCAACCATTTTAATCTAAATCATTGATTAAATGGTTTATTATTCATAGCTTTTCATCAAAAAAACTCTAATTTATCAGTTTTCGACAGAACTAAAATGATATAAAATTTCCTTTATTATTATTCTCATATTTCATCAAATTAAAGGAGGAACAATTATTAAATATAGATTATTTTATATTTATCCATATCATCAGAATATATAATTTATGTTGTTTATAATATATAAATAAATTATAATAATAATAATAATGTTAAAATCTATAAAAAATAGATTACACAATATCTAGAAAATCAAGTGGAAACAAAAATATTAAAAAAAATAATGGATGTGATCACAAAAACAAAAACCACATTTCATTATTTAATTAATTAAAATACTGTTATCTTTATTAGGTTGAAAAATTTTTACCCCAAAATATTAAATCATGACAGTACCATGTATTCACTTTAATATAAATATTGTTAATAGATCCCTCACTTCATTATGAAGGTCTCAACATTCTCTGAGTAAGAATAGAACAATGAGATCCAAAATCTGGTTTCATCTTTCTTGGGAAACCAATGATATCTAAAACATCCTCTCAAAAAACCATTTATAATTAATTAAATGAAACCATAATAATAACAAAAAAGCCACCATAGCATGGTAGTAGTATAATAAAAGAAAATGAAACCATTAGAGAAGAGAAGACTAACCTCAGATAACTAAGGCTTGGTCTCTAGAGGTCATGGAATTAAGACTAAAAATGGGGTTTGGAGGATATAAATAAAATTTGAGGAAACTTGTGTTAATTCTGAATTTAAACAGGCTTTCGAAATAAAATACCATGACCTAAGAACCCTGACCAGATCACAACCCCATGTATTTATTTACTAATTTTACAGTGAAAGACAAGTAGCATTGTTATATAAACCCTAATCAAATAGTCCCTTTAGAGTCTATGATGAAAATCCCTAAATATCACTCCTTATGAAAAAATATGGTCAATCCCGATCATAAAAAACTAGGGTAACACTACAGTGCGTCCCCTAGAGTTATTTTGTAGTGACCCTCATCCCTATAGAGACACCCTTCAAGACTCTATGAAATAACCTATTCCCATTCCACAATGAATCATTAAAATACATAAAGAATAAAGCTTGTCCCCTAAGACACTATGTCATAGCCCACCTCTAAGTCACAACTACCCCTTAGAGATAAGAGACACCAAAATCCCACACTCCAATACCCTATTGCATAGGATCCAAAACCATTAATCACAACAAATCATAATGTGCGGCCGAATGTTTCACATAGTATAAAAACATTACAATTTAAATTTCATCTCAATAAAACTTCACCTTTTCCATATTCCTCCAAGACACATCCAATCACCAAAAAAACTCATCGAAAGGGATTGGGAAAATCTATCCTATCACATGATAACATCTCTAATGTTGTAGAACATTCTAGTGGTACCAATGTGTTCACATATCAATTTATAATTATTTATTTATTTTTGGTCATTTATATGTATTTTTTGTTAGTTTTAATTTCTATTTTATTAATTATTTTATATTATTGGTTCTATACAATTATTGTTTAGTTCCATTTAACCTAAAATCAATCACGAACATGTGAAGAATTATTGAAGATTCTATTATGAGGTATTTATGAATTAATATGATAGACATGATTTAATGCTATATAACTGAATATTAAATGTACTCAGGTTCACCACATTTAAACATTCCATGGTATATGTGACACTACATTAATTAAATGATATGTGGTGAGCATTAAATATACTATATGTTGTCTAGGACAGAATGACACACTATCTATTGATCTACATGAAAAGTAGTTGGTGTACATGTTGTATAGTTTACTTGTATTTGTATTGAAATTCATGGGATCCTTATAGTAAAAGGAATTTATTGTTTTTTGTTACATGATGCATGGGACTTTTTATAACAAAATATAAAGGATACATGGAATGTAAGTTGAATACTGTCTATGTAACTCATTATTTCTCTGGGAGACATATACACTGAGTCCCTTATCACATATTGGGAAAACTATTACATGGTTTGTCTCCAACTATACATGCTATGTAACTAGGCAAATTTACATGTTGTACAATGAATTCCATATGTAATTGCATTGATTAATTATATCATCCAAAATTAATTTTTAAATTAAACTTAAATACATGCCATGTGGCTGTGTACACAATCTGGGATACCATTTTTAGAATAATAAATACATCAATAATTTTTATGATAAATTAATATGGAATAATACATTTTGTAGATGGAATAAATTTAGTGTATTTATAACTCAAATTTATACTGTAAACACCTTGAATTTTAATTTGTATCAGTGTGTCTTCAATATATTAAGTTGTTACTCATGTTAAAACACTATATGCCATGTAATATGTGACCCACCTTATAATCTCTATATTCTGTTTGAATTTTGAAAACCCACATCATCACGGATTAATAAAATCAAGAGAAATTTGAATTTTTATTCCCATGTAGTTTTAATGGGGAAATGGAAGTTTATATTTTCATATTAAAACATATAATTTTTCTAACAACTTTATTGGTCATGTAATAAGTTTTTCTAAATTGGAAAGGAGTATGGTATAATTTTGAGCAATTAATATTTTAGAAAAATAGTTAAAATTGAATAAATTAAATATTAATCATTAATGCTGCAAGAACAGTGATATATTTGGAATTAATCATAATATTTAGATTCTATCTCTCTAGTTGATTATAGATTGAGTGGTTTTTCCTAGGAGATGTGTGAACCCGTACTTGGTACTGGGCATTGGTCCTTTTCCTTTTCCTTTTAATTTCCTTGTTCATTTTTATTGTTTTTTCTCTCTCCATCCCAATGTATTCATGAAAATAAAGTAGGGATACACCCCCTTTTGTTAGTTTTCAACTAAGAGTGATGGATTAGGAGAGGGAGATGATATCATTGTTGAATTCATCTAAGGAACAATATCTGGATGTGGTGGTAGTAAGGCGTAGATCCAAGAATAATGCTTTGGCATATTCCATCCCAAGGTAGGATGTGTTTTAATTTTTAATATATGATTCTAATAAAATTGATAATTTTTTAGTTTATATCATTATATAGGTTTTTTTGGAGTTCCATGATATCTTATATGCGGTGTTTTTGGCTGAATCAAGGGATTTAGGAGATTAGAGGGGGGGGGTTGTATATAGGAAAACATGATCACAAAGAGCTTGATTTAAGAACACACACAATGTGTTATTTGTTTTGAGTGATGGGTTGAATATGTGGGATACACAACATGTTTGTTTTGGACACGTTGTACATAGTGACTCAGTTTGTGATTGGTAGCATGACCAGACACCCCATATAGGGTCGTTATAATGATAGAAATTTTTTAAATTAAATTCTCTCTTTAATGACGAAATGATTCATTAGGAAATGTAGTTATCGAATAAAAATTCACTACTTTGGTTATTTTTCACCATTATAAAATATATTAAATAATATTTAAAATACTATTAAGAATCATAACAATTGATTCTATAATCATTGTATAATGATCATTATTATTAGTATATATTATGTGTCTAGATAAAGTCCAATTGATACAAATAGAAGAAGCGATGGCCTAGACCGATAGAATCATACCATATGAAGCCCATTTATGGGAGACTTTGAGGGAGATGTAATAACGAGGATTTTACCTTGACCAATACCCAGCTAAGGTCGGATAACTAAATAACACACAAAAACATTTACAAGAGAGGTTCAAGCTTATCGAGATCATAACAAAAACCATTTTCATAGAACCACCCCAAGAATGTACCATTATTTCACACCTTAACCTTAGGGAAAATGCTTGTGTAATAAAGGGTTATGTATCCAGAACCTAGTGGTATGATTTTTATATTTTATTTTTAAATAAAATAATGATTTTATTTAACCCTAATTATTTTTATTGTATAAATTATTATATTATGAGTTTGATAAATATTAGATTTTGATATAATGAAATAAAAAATTTAATTTAGGGAAATATATAATTTTCATTCAGGAAATTTTTTTGATAGATTCAATAATTATTTAAATTAATTTTATTTTATTAATATTTTCTTATTAAATAAAAAATATTTAAATATAAATTATAATGTAATTTAATTAAGTGTAATGTTATTTTTACATGGGTCAGAAAGATTTTATTGTTGTAATAACTAGTATTTTCTTGAAGATAAATATTTTTTTAAAAAGTGAAAATTATCATGTTTATATTATTTTTCCAAAATAAATATTATTTCTTAAATTTTAAAATAAAAATTATAAATTGTAAATTTTTCAAACTTTATTAAGATAATATATTTTTTGGTTAAAAATTAAATGTAGTAAAAATATATGGTCTATATTATGACATCATAATGGCACAAATGTGATGTAATAAATGATATAAAAGTAATATATGGAAAAATATAGATTTATAGATTTAAATAATTAGTTTTTATGATATTTTATTAATTTTATAATCCATTATTGTATCATCTAATACCTATATTATAATTTATGGTATTGAAATCAATTCTTTATGATAATGACACACTTCCAAATCACCAATGGTGTTATTTTAATATGTTCAGTGTTTGGCCTTATAAAATATTAACAAAAAGTATTATTTGGAAGAAACTATGGTAAAAACCATGGGAAGGTTTGACTTTATGATTACATTATTGTATCGAGTGAAAAAACTATGTTTTGAAATTAATAAAAATTCCCATATTTTCCCATAAATATACACAAAACCTCCAACTAATCTTCCAAAAACCCCATTTTGATTTAATGTAATATCCTTAACCCTCTCTAAATTCCTTCAATGGTGTTCCAAAGCTCTTAAAATTATCATTCCAATATTTTAGAATCACCCACTCAAGGTAAGGGATCCTCTCTTCCTCTTCTTTATTCATGAACTTCCTTTCTATTATGCCTTTGATTTCTAATTTTTCATTTCGAAATACATTTTTTACTTACCTTTTATTGTACATATTATCTTAATTAATGAGATACCTCCTTTTATTCCCATTAAGTAATTCTATCAATCCTTATGTACACCAATTATACTGCAAAAATTATCCTACAATTTTCCATGAAAAACATTTTGGTAGTGAATACCCATACACATTTCCATTAAAGGGTATTAACCTATATGTAACTATAAATAATTTATTTTGTAATTCCATGTATGTAACCCACACTACTTATTATTGGGATTAAAAGTTATGATTTTTAATCTTATATTATAATATTCTTGCGGCACAGAAATGTATAAACATGATATGAATGTGATGGGTGGGCCCCAAATTATCTATCTGTCCAATGCATTGGGTAATGTTTCAATCTCACTAGACATCATATATATTTCACGGGATGTTATCCAAATCACACTATACAATGATTTCTCTATGGTTATACTTGACATATATTTATAAATTTATGTTTTATGTAGTTTTCGCATTCCTATGTTACCTTAAAGTTATCATTTTATATCATGATTCGATGTTCATTTTTATGATTCTAACCCCTTTCATGTGACCTAGATATTATAATTGACTCACATATATTACTTTAATTATGTTATTCTTTCATTTTCCTCCTACTGGGATTCATAACTCACCCCATTTTTATGTACTTGTACAAGTTATCTAATGTAGTATTAAAATATCACTGGTTTTTAATGTCACGATTTAGAGTTTTGGAATAATTTTATTGTATCCATGTTTTAATTTATTATGACAAGTATCTATTTACCCAAATAATAATTTCATCTAGATCTTATGGTATTTTATTAATTGTGTTTTCATGTAATAAATTTTGATATAAAGCATATTAAAGATATAGGTTTTTATAGTTTTTATCATAGGTAAGGATAGTTATTTTTTGGAATAATAATTAGAAAACCATATTGAAAGCCTTATGTATCGAGTAAAATATTGGAAAAAATACTTAAATTTAGGTAAATTTTTAGTAACTCATTTTAGAGATACAAAATCATTAGCTAGATTCTATAAGTGGATGTGGATCATGCACGATTTTTCATAGGTGTAATAACCCCGAAATTGGAAAATTGGGATTAACTCGATCATCACCTATTGAAGGATAGACAAGAATTTTTATACACCTAGTCTGACACTCCTACATATATTATTATGTAAATTCATAATATCTTTATAGACAATTATCAATGGAATAAAATTCACACAAAATTTTATATTAGATAATAGACCATAGATAACATAAATTAAAACCTATAATTTCATAGGTTAAGGCATATATGTCATATATTATTTATCTATTCAATGAACATATATTCCCTTTTATGTGTTTTATTTTTGAAAAATTCTCATCCCAAATTTTCCATTTATTTTTAGTCAATAGATGGATATATGACCGACTAAGTCAAAAACCAATGTGATATGAAGTGTGATAGATGCCCAAATGAGATTCCCAACCCAAGGGAAGAAGAAAATCCGAACTTCATGAAAAATACATACTAAATTAACTCCTGTTATTAACCAAAACATGAATTTAGTGGAAACCCCACATCACCATAATAAAGATAAAGTTTCCACTAATACGTTTGTGCAAAAAGGCCTCCATATTTTAGTGGAACTTTCAATCCCTTAATTGAAGAACAGAGGATAAAATTCATTAAAAGAATCTTATATGACCTTCAATACTCTGAGTAAGAGGTGGTTGGGATGTATCGTTATCATATAGAGGGGAAATATGATAAATAATGGATTTTTATAAAATATACGATGCTAAATGCAGAAATCTATGTGATGTAGTTTAAAGAATTCCATAAAACCTTTATTGATAAATATTTTTCTCGCACCCTCTAACTAAAAGTGGAGAGGGATTTCCTTGTCCTCAATAAAATGTATGATTAATTCATCAGGGTGTATGAGGTTAACTTTACAATACTTTTACAGTCCACCCATATTTATTTCATTAAAATTAAAATTAATTTTGAACACTTTTTTAGTGGGATGAATATGAGTCTACGATAGGATTTCATGATTTACGACATTTAAAACTATACATAAATTATTTTATATACCCTAAAAGTAAAAATTGATATCAGTGAACCTCAAGGGTCTCATGGTTTAAGTGATAGGAAGAAGTGAATTGATTTTAATTATATATGTGTGATGGATAAATATATATGGGGAAAATAAATTTCAATATCCTAAATTTCAAATGTGTGAGTATAAGCTTCCCAAAAATTCATGAAGTGTGAAACGAAATGAGTTTTTTGCAGGTGGGAAGGGAACATAGATAGTGAATGATGATGGGAGAGACCAAAAATGCGATGGAATAAAGGAATTATCCTATCAACCATCAATCTACTATCCAATGTTTCAAATTTAAGAAATAAGGATACTATGTGAATCAAGAAACTAATCCAATGGTTATAGACAATAAGTGATGAAAAAACCTCTAAGTCCTAGATACAAAGGGAGATCTTATGCCATGAAAACTATAGAGGTGGGTCTTAAAAATGATGTGGTTAAAATTATTATAATTATTCCTTGAATGATTTAGAAATTTCTACTTTATTATAGTTCTAATCATCCATTAATACCATAAAAGTTTACTTTAATTGTTTAAACACCACCACAAAACATAGAAACAGAGCTATATATGAAAATAGAAAATGTATAAATTATTTAATATGAAGTATATAACTTCTTCCTTATTTAAATTTCTAGGATTAAATTCCTATTGAATGTTGTGATAATATATTTATTGGTATTTGATTCTATTCTAGATATGAATTTATATTACTTGTGTGGAGCCATAATAAATTTCTAGGAGAATTAAATCACCCTTAGTATCATGAATCGTCATCCGATTATATACTAGTGCATGGTGGAGGATGAATCTGTTTTGAAATCATCATCATAAGAATATATATTATTGAATGATGAGGAAGTGTATCTTGTTGAAATTATTTATACTAATGAAAAGATCATCCTTAAGGACATAAATATTGTGAGGGAATACACTGATGTGATTTGTACAGAATTTCCTAGTATTCCAACAAATTGAGAGGTTGATTTCTCAATGAAACTCATACATAATGCTTTTCCAATATAGATGACTATATAATGAATGTATACAATGAAACACAAGGTTTTGAATAAGAAAAAACAAGATAATATTGATAAAAGGTTTATACACCCATGCGCTTCACCATGGGGTGCATTGGTATTCTTTATTAAGAAGAATTATGGGTCGATGAACCTCTTTATTGATTATCATAGGCTCAATCAAATCATGAAAAATAAAACATATCTTTTTAGATGATTTGATGACTTTTTTTGATAAAATATGTGGATCCCATTAATTATCATAATGGATTTTTGGTTAGGATATTATCAAGTAATTGTGAATATGGAGGATATCCCAATTAATTATTTTCATAAAAGGTATAGGCACTATGGGTTCATAATTATTCCAATTATACCCACTAATTCTTTATCTATCTTCATAGACTTAGAAAACATTCTTTAGAGAGTACTTTGGAAAATTTGTGTTAGTCTTTATAAGAAATATTCTTATATACACAACAAGATAGGAGGTACGTGAGGATCATTTGGATATTGTAATGAACAACTTGTGAAAGGAAAATTTATATTAAAAGTACATCAAATTTCTGTTTTGTATGGGGAAAGTAACATTCCTAGAGAATGTCATCACCAAATAAAGTGATGTCTGTGAACCCTTTAAAAATCGAGGGTGTTGAAGGATGACCCAGATCAATATTTATGATGGAGATTCATGGTTTCCATGGATTAGTCGAGTGTTATCATTGATTTGTAAGAAACTTCTCACGATTTTAAATCCCACTAACCAATCTAACTCTAAAGGGAGTGATTTTTTTTGTACTAATGTTTGCAGGGAAGGAATTAAAGATTTATGGAAGAGGTAAATTACTACACCTATGATCACATTACCAACTAGTGGGGAATGATTTGTGGTCTACAGTGATAAGTCCAAAAAATCCATGTTATTTTTCTCGTGGAAAATGACTAAATGATATCCTATGCCTCTCATTGATTAATGATAATTGGGTATAACTACCCAACCCATGATCTATAATTGGACATTTTAACCTTTGCATTAAATATTTGGAGACATTATCTATATGGTAATATGTATAGCATATATACAGATAATAAAAGCCTCAAGTATATATTCAAAGGAAAGGGATCAATATGTTACAATGAAGGTTATTATTAATGATCATGTATTATGATTGTTCAATCCATTATGATCCTAGTAAGGTAAAAAAGGTGGAAGATTATTTTTATAGAAAGCATCCTCCAACCTTATCCATAATGAGGATTGAAAGTGATCCAATCTTATTATACTTGAAAAGGATTGAAAAATGAATAATAAAGGTTATTCATCCTAAATTTATCAAATAAGTACTCAACAATCCATTATTAAGAGGTTCAAGGTGGCTTAAAAATTTGATGATGTTCTATTGAAAAAGGTAGTGAATATCCTAGAGTTAAATGTTTCTAATGATTGACTTACAAGTATTGCAACCCAGATATGTATCCCATCAAAACCAAAACTGAGGATGGATGTTTTAGATGATTCTCATAGATTATCATACACTATTTATCCCAAAGTCACTAAGATGAATAATGATATTAATAAAAAAATTAGTGGGATAACATGAAGAAGGAGATTTTAGAATTTGTATCTCAGTGCTTGGTAATCCAAAATGTAAAGGATGAATTATAAAAGTCGAAGGCTATTATGAAACCATTTCCTATATGAATAAAAAAATTATAAGATGTAACCATGAATTTCATCATATAAATCCCTAAGAGATCTAAATGAAATAACAACATTTGGGTGGTATTTAGTCACCTTAAAAAGTCAGTGCATTCCATTTCTATCATGGAATATTTCTTTTTTTTACCAAATAGGTAATATATACTTAAGGGGAGAAGTAAGTCCTCATCATGTACCAATATCAATTATATCTGATTGAGAAATGTGGTTTAACATATGGTTTTGGAGAATCCTTCAGTTAGTACTCTATATAGAGTTGAGCTTTAGTACTCTTTATAACCCTTAAATGGATGGTTAGTCTAATAGAACCATTTAAACTCTAGAGGATATGCTGAGATCATATTCAGTAGATTTTCGTGGATATTGTGACTATCACCTCCCCTTAGTCTAGTTCTCATATAACTGTAGATTCCACTATAGAATTGAAATGGAAAATTATGAACCCTTTTATTGGAATATTTGTCAAACTTTGACATGCTGTAATGAAGTTGGATAATGGATGTCGATGGGACATGATCATTTCCAATAATTGACCAAGAGGGTTCAAACCATTCAATGTCATATGAAATCCATACAAAGTAGATAGGAAATATATTCATACAATATTTGATGATACCTATAGTCTGAATTCACAAACTAATTTTTATTTCAAATATCACTATTTAATAAATTGATGAGGTTTTGAAATAATGGAAATCTTAGTCCTAGATACATCGCCCCCTTTGAGATCCTTAATAACATGGGATTTTTTCCTATTGACTAGCACTCACAACTAACCTATCCCATGTACATTATGTCTTCCCTGTATCCCACTTAAGGAAGTACATACTAGATCCATCATATATACTAAATCCAAAAGTGGATCCATTAGAGAATGATCATTCTAATATGGAGCACCCGGTAAGGATATTATATCATAGAGACAAATTTCTATGAATTATGACTACTCACAAGTCATTATTTTGTGGACTAACTAAAAGTTTGAGAATGAAACTTTGAAACTAGAAGAGGTTATGAAATAGAAGCATGCTCATCTATTTTATTGTATGAAATGATATTTTAAGGGTGAAATTTTGAACTGGGTGAGAATGTAATGAACCAAACATTTATAAATGAAATTAAACTTTTAATGAATAAATGGCACATTAATTTATGTAGTTGTATAAAACACATGCATTGCTTCTATTATTTTAGAATTTTATAAAATATATCCTATTGTATTTAAAAGTCCATTATGTATCATAGTAATTGATAATATAGATGATGCATTATGACAATTTAGATTAGTATAAATTAAGTCTAGTGATAAATTCTAATTGACACAGACAACAAAAGAGTTTATCTAGACCTGAAGGATCATATCATATTAATCCCATTTATTAGAGAATCTATGGGATATGGTATCATGGTATTTTCCCTTTACCAAGCCCAATATTATATTCAACAACAAATTCATCATAGAAAATAATTATTGGATAATTTCTAGTATATTGATATCATAACCCAAACCATGTTCATCGAAACATCCATGAAAGTACTACCACCACACACCTTACCTAGAGGGAATACAGTAGTGTAATAAGGGGTTATATATATAGACCCTATTAGTATGACTTTTATTATTTCATTTTGATATATAATAATTATTATATTAATCCCTTTATATTATTATTTTATAAATGATACAATAATTAGTTTGATAAAAAAATATCTTGATAGGAAGAAATCAAAATTGTATTTTTTTTGAAATATGTATTTCCATTTGGGTAAAATTAAGGATAAATATGTTAATTTTTTTAATAAAAGTTTTTTAATAAAATATTCTAATTGAATAATTTTTAATTAAATATAAATGAAAATATAATTTAATGAATCCGAATATTAATTTATAAGGTTTAGAATGTTTTTTGTGTTGTAAAAACAGGTATATTCATGTAAATGAGAATATTGATTTAAAAGTTAATATTATCTTATTCAGAAACATATTTTACTAAATCAAATATTAATTTTGAAATAATCTTGTCAAAGTTATACATTATTTAATTTTTCATAATTTTCTAAAACAGTCAAAAGTTTGGGTAAAAATTAAATACATTACAGATATATAATTTGTATTATGAAATCATAATAGACAAAAAGTGGTGTAATAAATTTTATAAAAGATATAAAATACCAAATTTATATTTAACCATCAAAATAATGAGTTTTTCATGTTATTTTATTAATTTTAAAATTATTTAATGAATCCACCAAATTTTTTTACATTTTATGGTTTAAAAATCATTTCCTTGTGAACATGAGTCACATCCACATCACCAATAGTATTATTTTAATTTGACCATTTCATGGAATTATACAAGATTTAAAACCACTCCTATTATGTAGATACCATCTATAAAAAGCATGGAAATGTTAGTGGTTTTGAATAATTTATTATATATTTTCCAAAACATTTGTTTATAAATTAATAAATAATTACACTCTTTTTCTAAAAGTACCCACCCAACCCCCACTCCACTAAAATAAAAAACAATTAATCTTAAATGTATTCCACTATAACTTTGTAAATTACTTTCTAATGTTTCTTAATATCTTGATAAGATCCTCCCAAGATTTTAGATGCACTATCTCAACAAAAGGGATCCTCTCTTTCTTTTCTTTATTTAAGAACTTCTTTTGTATTTTGAATTTTTATTTAAAATTATTCTTGTTGGAATATATTTTTACACATAAAGTTTGTTGTACTTATGATTTAAAAATAATGAGATACCTCCTTTAACTCCTATTAAAATCTTCAATGAATCCCTAATCATGCCAGTTATGTGGCCGAAATTATCCAGTGATTTTTATAACAAGCATTTTATAGTGAATATAGATCCACATTTCCACTCAAGGGTATTTAACTAGATGAACATATCCTTAATTAATTTGTTACATCGAATTATATAAACCACAATATTTATTTGTGGGATTAAATGTGATAAAATATGTTCTTATATTAAATGATCTATATGGAACACAAAGTCATGACATGGTATGAATGTGATGGTTGGGCCGAAAATTATATAGATCTCAAATAAATTGGGTAATTTTTTTATGTCATGAGATTCCATGTATGGTTCTTGTGAGGTTATCTTATGAATGCTACGTTATTATGTTTTGTGGGTTACCCTTGACATATGTTTTTGATGTAATGTTTTATGTTGTAGAAACATTCCTTTGTTTCATTGATGTTAAAATTTTATATCATGCATTAATATTGATGTTTATGATTCTATAACCTTTTATGTAACCTTCATATTCCTCTTGACTCATATGTATTACTTCTATCAAGTTATGCTTTCATTATTCCCTTTCTAGGATTCATAGATCACCCCTTTGTTATGTGCATCCTCAGGTTAACTCATGTATTATTAAAAGATCAATGTATTTTATGTTAATGTTGTGGTGTTTGTAAATAATTTTATTGTATCCCTATTTAAAGTTATTGTGTTATGAATCCAATTACACAATTATATTATGAATCTCAATCTTTTTAGGTTTTATTTTGTGTATATCTGTGTAATAAATCCTAAAATAAAGTGTATTAAAGATACAAGTTGGCATATCACATGGATAAAACCCATGTGTAGTACATAGCACATGGCCATATAATATAGTTATATAGTCCTTTATTGGGGTGCATTTTCAATAAATCCATGGGGATTACCTAACTTTCATGGTCGGTACACATTTTTTACATGGGAAAGTACATTCTTGGAATGGTCATGGTACCTGACAAAGTAATTTTACTAGGGGTACCCATCGTGTACCAGAGGTACACACTCATTACTCCCTCCTTGGATGTGTTTCACTACTTTTTCCCTAAATCATTAATATGACATTGGAGTTTTCTATTCTGATATTTCTTTGATAAATATCATGATAAAGGAATCCATTGGGAAAAGGGAGGACGTCTGGAGGGAATTTTTAACCGGGTGAGGTTTGGTAGGATGCATCCATTTTGGTTTTTATGTTAAAATACCTTGTAGGGAAGTGAGATGGGGTTTGTGATTGTTTTACACCCTGGTATGAGGATTCCAAGGGGTTATAGTATGAGGTTCCCTAAAACGGTTCCTAGAATGAAATATTGTGTAGCATCTTGGAGGGTATTGTTATCATAGTTGACTAGGGTTTAGTTTTCTTATATTTTTTGGGCATGGGTGACAACATGGTGGGGTTAGTTAGGGTTGGGTGCCATCGAGTAGTGTTTGAGATGGGTCTAAGAGACTGAAGAGGATCCCCTTTTGGGAATGGTTATTCTTTAGTACATCCTTATAGGTGAGGTGTTCTTAAATGTGGTGTTATGTGCTAGAGAGTTCCGCTGAGGTGTATTATGATTGTATTGGATCGAGGTTCTTCTAGCATTAGAGGATCCCTTGTCAGGTTTCCTATTTCTGTTAAGGTTCTGAATAGTAGTGATGATGCCTTATTTGATTGCTAACCTTATAAGATCGAAGATATGGTTCAACATTGATGTTTATAAGTGTAGGTGTTAGATGACCTGATTTTGGTGCCTAAGGGACTGGATGTTGGAGGTAGTTCCTTATTGAGGTTTTGGAGGTGAGAGATATTTCATGGATTTTATAGATCGAGGAATTTAACCTGATTTTTTGGAATACTATCATCCATTTTTTCCTATTATAAATTTTTATGGTTATAATGAATTTGAAGCTGTCACAAAGTGGTTTAAGATTTCCTGGGTTGTTGAGGCTCCATGATTGGCCTAATTAGGAAGTAATGCCATGATGGGTAATATTATTTACCTTACTAGTTATACAAGACTATCAAGACTTTTACATGTTCCATAGTTGTTCCAACATAGATGGTCATGTCCTCGATTTATACTTTACTATTTGAGTACTTGATCCTAGTAGATTTTCATGTTTTTGTCTTAGATTTCTAGGATAAGATCCTACGATCTAGCTTCATTCCAATTGACGCATTAGTCATTTGGTATATTTTTTAACTAAGAAGACCTAGATGATGTTGTGTGAATAATTGAGATAGTAATGACCTGAGATATTACTGACTGTTTCAATTTATTAAATATTTTTCGACTATCTTATGTTAAATTCAATAACAAACTAAACTACAAACTTAGAAACTTTAATCAGCTTCTTCAAGATGAATTTTATAGCTATTAAACTAGAATAAATATATAGTAGTAAATTCATTTTGAATTCCAATATTTATAATAATTCTATAATTTTAATTTTAAAAAATTTATTTCCATTTTGGATTTATTATTTCAATGTTATCTAAAGATTAATGTTAGTTACCATGATAATGTTGAATCAATTATTTTGAACTTTTTATTTTCTTTATATGAATTTATTTTTAAAAAATAAATTTAATTTAAATCCATTAAATAATTTATATTATATGATTTAGAAAAATAAAAATCAACATATCGAGACTCATTTAATTTTTAATCAATACTAAATAAGATTATGATTCCCAAATGGTCAAAATCTCATTTTTCTACTAATTTTTTCCACACATTATCTATTTTTTATAAGTTAATTTTAATATTTATTAAAATTAAATATTATTAAATATAGTTCAAATTTATATAAAAAAACTAAATTTGGTTTTATGGTTTATTTCCTATTTTTACAAAAATATAAAATAACTTATTTTAAACTATTTAAATAGTTTAAAAGTTAAATATAAAAATTCAAAAACATAATTGTAAAAATCTTATCTATTGTTTAATATTTCATTGTTTAAAACTTTATTTGAGACATTATTGACCCAAATTCACCCCACACTCCATTATTTTTAATTTTTTTCAGTGAAAATGGAATAGTGTCGTGAAATATTTTAAGGGTAATGGGTTTCTCCAAAAGTGACCTTTTCTTCACTAATATAAGGGGATCAATTACAACCCTCTATAGATACAATATTCATTATAACATTAATCTAAAATATACCCAAAATACCTATTATAAAACAGAATTTATCACCCTTAATAACTTAGTCTCTATAACATATCTTAATGCCTTCACTTCCATGTAAATCTACAATGGATCATAAAGTCTCCAATATAAGTATTAACTTCTACATATCATATTATTCTTAATAATTTACCTTAAAATATCTTATATCCATAAAAATATAATGACATAAGTATAATTATTAAACTGATATGTAATTATATTAATGTAATAACTATTATTTACTCATATCTATCCATTAATAAAAACAAAAGCATCGTCAGGACGTTGTGCAGACTACCGCCTCCACAAAGTGATGTCGTCTGTTTTTCCTCACAACCAATCATGGATGATAAAAAGGCTATAATAAATGAATATATACTATATATTTAATTTGATTGTGATTCTTAAATTTAAAAATTATCATTTACCTTCTTTTCTTTTCTGGAAAACATTAATCGTGTGTATCTACAAACTATCACCTCCACAAACAATGTGTTCCATTTGTCATAACCAACCATAATTGTTATATTAAAATATATATTTAGCATATAAAAATTATTTTTATAATTTAATTAATATTATTAATGGTATTAAAGTTTTTTAAAACCCTTTTTACCATGTTCAACATATATTAGGAATTACAACAAAATTTACTAAAAACCTCAAGTAAATGATGTAGGAAAAAAACAATATTATAAATAAATAAAATATTATAGTTAAAGGATATAGTAATATGAAATATAATTGAATAATTTTCCTAGTTAATTATTTAATAAACTAAATTTGGTTATTTAGGTTTTTAATCACGTACACAGAATGAATCTGGAACCCGAGATCTAGGATCTTCCACAACTCCTTCGTGACTTATCAGTTACATGTTATCGTTATTTTTAAATTAATAATATAGTATTATTCTAGTGAAAAAATTATAATTTTTTGTATATAATTACTTTAAAAATATTTACAGTTAAAAATATCTTTCATTTTTTGGGATATGTATGTTTTTATCTGCCTTAAAAATTCCAACATTTAAGTAAACCCAATTTAAGGGAACTATCCTAATTCTTGTCTCATGTAGAGCACCACCCACATTAAATGTTTTTAAACCCTGAACAGATTCAAAAAACATTATTTTATGGATAAAAATCATGGTTTAATTATGGTTTTATATAATGAAATATGGTATTTCTTTCTTTAAGGTACCCTCGAGTCATTTTATAAAACCTCACCCATGTTTTCTATTTTTATTAGTTCTTCTCCATTTTCATTGTCATCAATTATATGTTTTGGAATACAATGGTCATGACTAATGGTTCCTTTTAAAATATTAACATTAAAATGATTTAATTCCTTCTTCTCTTATAATTATTATGATTTAGCCTTCATTTGTGCCCTGAATCAGAATTATGAAACTCACTTCGTTCTCATGGTTATGACCATGCTTATGATTTATATATGGTTTATTTTCATAATTTGGCACACATATGTATAATTTTATTTTTTGTGATGGGGGTACAAAAATTATATATCCCTCCAATGCATTGGTTAAATATTTTCAACACATGAGATATTATGTAAGAGTTTAGTGAGTCTACATAAACCTAGCTTGGGAATTTTTCTGCTTTATTTTGATAATCTTGAGAGTAAATATTTACTTATGTTTATGATATAAGGTTTTATATTTTATTTCAAATTTTTATGATTACATGATCTTATGGAATAATTTATTTATGTCATGTATCCATGTTTCTGATCATACCCTTTATGATATCTTGTTATGCCTCTTGACTCTCATGAAATGATTTAATTCCATTTTTATTCCCTTAATGGGATTTATAACTCACCCTTTTCCTTATGTATTTTCCATAATATATCCAATATAGTTTTAGAATATACATGGGATTTAGAATAATAATGTAAAATTTTAAATAAATATAAAAATTTTATGTTTACATTGAAGTCTTTTTTTCTAGTACTCCAAAATACACTATACCTCTTGATCCTCGATGTGAATGTTTTGGATATTAATGTCAAGAATAATCAAATAATGTGTGTTTAGGGATTGGATTATCATAGTTGGGATTGAAGTAAGTTATATTTAATTTTTTAGATTGTATGGAATATCCTTAGTGAAAAACCTAGGGATTAGACTAGGGGATAAGACTATCTATAAGTGAACATCCTAAAACTTTTTTACTGTAGAGATTGGGTTGTTTTACTTACAATTACATACCTTTATGGGTACTAGAATGTTGATGAATTATTTTAAGTAGTTGTAACTAATGGTAATCACCCCAAAGAGTAAAAGTTGTTTATTAATTCAACTATGGCCTATTGCAAGAGAAGAATCCTAACTACACACCTAGCAAGAAACTCCCATCAGATATGATTCTATTAATTCGAATTCCATTTTCTTACCATTATGAAGGATTTGACCATGAATTTTTTTGTAATAACCCATGTTTTTTTAATAATAAATTTTTTCATAAAAATGTATGCTATATTATTTTTTACACTTAAAATGATATCCCTTTAATTATGAAGTAGGTATATTTAAATGTGACCATCAGGTTTTGACCATTATTTGATCATTAGTCAATTATGAATGTTGGACCATATGACTATTGGAAACTATGTTTATTAATAGAAATAATAAATGGTTAATTAATGAAGAACAATGAGTTGATGGCCTCAACCCATAGAATCGGGACATACTATAACCATTTTTCAGATCTTGGGATGTAGGTAGCTTCACTAGGAATAAGTATTGACCAAGACAAATCCAAGTATTAACAAGCCAATCTTGAATAAAATCACCAGTGGTAGAAGTTCAAGTTAGTGAAGATTACCAATCAGGCGATGATATCCGACCCGACCCAAGAGTCTATCACCATCACACAACTTAACCATAGGTATTATGTGGCTGTTATATGGGGTTATGTATCAAGGACATAGTTTCTTATTTATTCATTACTTTTATAAATAAAAATTGTTTTTCTAGATTTCCTTTTAGAGTTTTGTTTTTCTTAAGATGTGATTAATTTGATAAATTATATTTTCATGTAAAAATTTTAATTTTCAGAAAATATAAAATTATTATAATAAAATATGGTTTTATTAATTTTTATTTTAAATAAATAGTATTACCAAAATAATCTTATTTAATTACAAATGATAAAATAATTTTATTTATTTCAAGTGTCAAAAAGTTTTCTATGCATTTTACTATACTTTTTATGTATGGTATTATATTTAATAATTAAGTAATTTTTTAGATAAATGATTATTTTATCATATATATATATATTTATTATGGTAAAATAAATTTCATTTTTTTAATTCATAATATCGATATTTGTTTAGAGTGAATTTATTAAAATTTTAGAAAATACTTTTCTCTTTGGTGAATAGTTAAAATACAGATTTGAGTTTTCAACAAGACTAATGACATCATAGCTATGTAATATTGATGTAATCATGGAGTAATAATTATAGTAGAATATTAAGGAATAAAATATTATATTATGAGTCTCAAGTGGCCAATACCATGGGCAAATACCATGGGTTGGCCCCTCGAATTGCAAATACCACTAATGAGGTGTCCTTTGAAATTAATAAATCTCCCTCTCTGTTGCTATAACTACCCGCCCATTAATTAATTTAATTTTATTGAAAAATAATTCCTCTAAAATATCTGATATTATTACCTCTTAATTAGTCCTCCCAAAGATCCCTCAAGCCCCCATGGTCTCGGTCATATTATTTTAGAAGTTATCTACAAGGTAAGGGAATTCTCAACATCTCTTTTTCCTTTTTGGTTTTATTTTATTTTCTCTGTATGTCATATTTCCATAAAATTTTCATATTTAAATTTTATTATATCCCTATAATGTATTATGAGTCATTTATTAATATTATACCATTGTTCCCTCTCTTTTTAAGGTCTTATAAAACCAAGTTTCATAGACATTGTTCTGCAGAATTTTCATCTCAAAATCACTCTCTTTTTCTCATAATTATATTATTTTATTTATATGAATACCCAAACATATTTCATTTCCTGGGGTATTAATAAATACATAAATATTATTTATTTTATTCTGTAATTTACATACATAAAATCCTTATTCCCTTTCCGTGGGTTATAAATGACACAATGATCATGTTTTTGAGCAATTTTTAAACACCATGATTTTGATATGAAAACCATTGTTTATTATCTATGGGTAATTTATGAAATGTTTGATTATGATTTATCTTGATCAATTTAAAATAATAAAATAATAAGTTTTCACCTTACTAGTTCTCCGATGCATTGGGTAAAAAAATTAATCCCTATAGATGATAAGTTTTTTGATACCTTGGTAAATAACCTTGTTAATTTTATTGACACCATGAGAATGGATCTTGGTGATATGATTATGAATGTATAAATTATATTTTGTTTCAACATTTTCAAGTTATTATTCATGTTATTATTGTTATTATATTCCTCTTTATCGTGATTTTATGATATTTCTCATGTTCCAATTGATATAACTCATGTTTCCATGTAAACTATTTCACTTATTTTCCCTCACCGGGCCTTCTGCTCACCATTTCCATTGATGTATGTCCCTAGGTCATGAGATGAAATAATTCTACATAGGATAAAACTATAATAATAGATTCATATATAATAAGAAAATTTATGTTTACATGTATTATGTACCTTTTTTTCAAGACACTAAAAATTAAAAGATCCTCTGTTTGTAAATTGTCTTATAAATTTATATAATAAAAACGTGGGATGCCATAATTGGTATGAAAGGAATGGTTTATTTTTTTGGAAATTATGTTTTTAAAACATTATGAAGAAACCTATAGTTAAATATAAATATATTAAAACATCCTAGTATTTTGGTGAAATGTTAAGTAAGTGATTTCTGAACAAACATATTCCAATCAGGATATGAACAAGTTGATATGGCTCTGAAACAGATTTACCTAGGGGTGAAGACTCCAACAAAGTTTGTCTGTATAGACTCAACATAACCTAGAACAAAGAGTGATCCCAAATGTTTGTAATCAATTAACCATGGGGATTCGTTGATGGGAAATCCTCTAGACTAAAGTAAATCTTGAGAATTTTATCTAGGCTTTGTTGAATTTATCTAGCCAGGGGTGATTATTTTCAACATTGTTGAAAGAGTACTTATAAAATCCTTTGGTATTATGAATCCCATTGTGAGAAGGTTCCCATATAAGTAAATCATTAGTATTAGTATAATGATAATTATCGACAATTTCAGTAATATTCTCAGGGAGACCGAGGTTATGCATATTGATGATTGAGTCAATTGAATCCTAAAGCCATAGAAGAGATTGGTTGCTATCTATCAAGGAGATCAGGAGAATGCCAGTCCAGTTATCATACCAAAATTTCAATTTGTATTCTCTATTAGACATCCATCTAGAGTTAGACAAGATAGAAGTGAAAGTACTTTTGATGGTGGACCATATAGAGGACTTAAGGGAGTAAGAGTGATTATTTCTAAGTTTGTCATGGAAATGAGCCCTGAGAAAATTCATGGAGGAGGAAGTATTGTGTGACGTAATTGTTTCTTTAGATTTATACTTGTGGCCTGATATGGCTTGAGTTGAGTATGAAAGCATCCTGATAGGCACATATGGATATGTATTGTTAAAAATTGTTAAGGTTAGGGATATATTTATTGCATATGAAAAAATTTTCAGTATTAACTATGAAATGAGATCCTTATTAAATATGATGAAAAAGATAATAAATGAATTGTTATGTCTGGACAATTCACTTGTTAAGACAAGTTTAAAGAGGCAATGAGATATTTTTTCTCTATTATTGTCACTTTTTGAGATTAACCTTGATGTTTATCAAGAATTATAATGATTTCATTTATCTTATAGAGAACATTTCACCTCATCATCTTTTAATTGAGCATTATGAAAGTAAAAATCATCACACTCCTAACACATATGGATCAGATCTTTATATGGATCCTAAGAATCAGAGGAATTTTTAGCTTCATGATATATTATTAAGCTTCATGTGATCCATGGAGCAGGGGACTATTTTCATCATACCTTTGATGTCTAAACAGATGAGAGAGTTTAACCTACAATATCCACATATATTCACTAGGGAAGGAGGTTCCCATAAAGGTGAGTTAGGGAATGATTCAATAAAGAAGATATTTATTCACCTCAAGGAACATTATTGTAGGAGGGTGAATCTGGATTCAAAATTTAATTTTATAACAACAAAAAATTGATGGGACATTTTATAGAAATCTAATCACAAAGAGGAGCTAACCTAGGAAGACTTCGAGGCAAAGTTCCCAAGAAACTTTTATCCAGAGATATGGATGGATGATAAGGCTTGTCATTTGATTCACATGTAACAAGACATATCCTCACTAATGGAAGATTTTGGATGTTTCAATGAACTAAATCATTTTCCTCCATCCATAAATGTTGACATGGTAGCTAGGGAGTGACATTTTTAGGATGGTATTTACTCTTAGATATGGCAGAAAGTGAATGTATTTCACTTGAGTGACATTATGGAAATTAAGAATTAGGATTTCATACTGGGGAGGATCTAAGAGAGGCCCTGAGTAGTGGATTTATTGCTTCAATAAGGCTATCTGGTAGATATTCTTCTAGTAGTAAGTGGTGTTGTTACAAAATTTACCATTAGGTCAGTAACAGGATGAGTAGTCAGGGGAGTGGAAAATCAACTTAGAATCATGGTATGTTGGATTGATTATAGTGTACTAAGAGTGAAAAAAATTAACGTTAGTTTCCTTACCCCTAGAGTGGAGTGTTGTGATTTTGGTAGTATGGGACATCTTTAGATGTTCTATAGGAGATCACAAAAGCAGAGGAGTGGAATAAGAACATGCATGTAACCTGAGTCTGGAAAAGACCCAATTACCGATCAGAAGACTAGTAGTGGGAGTTCCACAATATTTTCTGGCTTCGGTAGAGAACACGGTGATCTAGTGTGGGAGTGATAGTACCACATAGTGGGAGTAGTGAAGTTGTTTCTGACTAGAGCCTCAGACATCGGGGAAATTAAAATATATTCTATGTAGACTACTACTGCTAGTTTTGATACAGGACCTTCTACTGTCAGAGGTAGAATAATTGTATCATATACCTTTGGTTGTGTTTTTTTAATATAAGATCATCCAATTTATTTATATATATTATTTTTTAAACATATTGGCTTGGTTTTGGAAATCTTGGATGGAGTCATGGCTATCTATACACCATTGGGGGTACAGTCATATAATTTCAAGTGTTGTGAGGCTTATTCTCAAGAAAGTAGTGGGTACCATTTATTTTGGGAACAATTTCTCCATGAAATTATAGGTTACAATTTGATTGTGTGAAAAAACAATTTGGTTATATTGCATGATCAAATTGACTATTACTGGATGATGTTTACCTTTATATCTCCAAAAGGAGGTATCTATTTTAACTAAGGTGATTAGGATCTTCAATCTAGTTATGTCGGAACAATTCAATGATGTTTCGGTATTCTCATAGATCAGATAGAATTACATTCTCTAGATGATGGTGGAAGGTAGTAGGATACTTTTCCTATAATTTTTGACCATTTTAAGGGTGTTTTTTGAATATTTTTATGGATTTACACAAGGGTGGGATATTGAGTTCAGGATACAGTCAGTGCCGTGAACAGAGCTAGTTTCTATCCAACTCTACTATATTCCACCAACAGAGCCTCAAGAATAGAAGGTCCAATTAGAATATCTGTAAGCTAAGGGATTCATTCAGCCTAGTACACCACCTTGGGGTTATATTATGATTTTCACTAAGAGGGTTGATGGAACATTGTGCTTTTTTATGGATTATTGTGGATTGAAATAGATGACAATCAAGAACAAGTATCCCCTTACATGCATTGATAGTATTTTAGAACATCCAAGAGGTTCCAAAGCCTTTAATAATATTAAAATGAGATCAAGGTGATGTCAGTTGAGGTTGAGACCATCAAGCATACATCAGGATACTTTTAGAAGAATATATGGATTGTACAAGTTCGTGGTAATGTTTTTTGGTCTAACAAATGCATTTTCATTATTCAGGGACATGAGGAATTGGATCGTACATTATTTTTTAGATTAGTTTTTTGTGGTTTTTGTCAATGATATCTTAGTGTACTCTCAGTCTGTAGACGATCATGACCAAAATCTAGACATCATCCTAAGTACATTGATAGTGAAATGACGCTACACCAATCTAACCAAATGCATTATTTGGAATGATAAAGTGCATTTCTTGGGTCATTTCATTGATCATATTGTGATTCACTATTTTATTTTCACCCCTACACCACTGTTCTAAACTAGATTTTTAGTGAAAATTATAAAAATAATAAAAATTTCACATAATGTTTGATTCAATTATATTTTGTTTATTACTGTTAGAAAGGGAAATGTTACTTTTCTTGAAAATTATATTAAAGGTAGTGGTGATTTGAAGGGCCCTGGACCATGTTCAAGAAAAATGGTCAAAATTGCGTAGGATCCAATCAAACAAGTGGACCCAAATACAGACTTCTACTAAACCATGCATCCAATTGGGATGATATTTATTGGTCAAATCAAAATTTAGTTGGGATAAATGTTTCATGAAGACACTAAATCCCTATTCGGTCATCTTGATCCCCATACGAACCGATCTGTCCAGATAATTTAATTCTCAATGTCAAAAATTTTGTTCAGTATTCTGTCAATATCTCCAGCTATGATTTTCCAAATGGTGCCAATTTTTAGTGGATATATTCAGGTTGTCTAGATACAACTTTGTAATTTTTCCAAATAGGAGAAATGTATGTATGTCCATCTAAAACCATGGGCCAATTGGATTCTCTAAATCAGGTTTCCCAAAAATGCCTCCCACATTTCCTATAAAAGGCACCATGGGAACCTTATTTGGATGTTTGAACTAGGAGAAAAGATCTTCCATCTTTTAGATCCAAAGGACTCTTCTCCTAATAGAAGATGTTCTAGAGGCCCCTATCCTGATAGGGGGATCAAAGATGAAGGTGAAGTTCCATCCAGGCCTTCTCCTCCTCTCGATTGTGAGTGAAATGGTAGAAGGCTATTTCGAGGGAGCTACACATACATGGGAGAGTGTCCTGGCACGTGATACTCTAATAGTTTTTTTAATTTGTTTGTGAATAATTTTACTTCTGTTTTATTATAATATGATTCTCCTCTAAATTCATTTCATGGGTTAAATTAAGTGAAAAACGTTTCATTTCCGCACTGATTGAGTTGAAATTTCAAGTGGTAATATTTGGTTCTTCCAATTGGAAAACACAAGAATCCTATTTATCCCACATATACATAATATATTTGTATGCTTTGGAAGCATTCAATCAATATGTGAGTTCCAAACCTTGATTATAATATATTTGTGTCAAGGGATGGTTCTTAATGGATAATTTTAAGAGGTAAGAGGGGAATCAAGATCTAGACAACCCTCAACCAAAGGATTTCATTAAACCATGTGTATTTTTCAGAATAATGAACTCACCAAGATGTGTATTGACCTTAGAATGACCTCCTTCTCTCGTAATTCTTTATTCACCACCTTCCTTTGTCAACTATTAGACTCTTTGATTATGTCATTTCATTTTATCAAATGATTTAAAAAACTACCCCAAATTTTAGTAATTTTTATTAAAAATACACACTCTAAACCTATCAATTCTTCTTAAGAGATGACTTGAGGTCTATCCTATACTATAGAATCATAATTAATTTATAATAAATTTGACATTTCATGACAAAACATTTAGTCATGTCAAAGGATAGAGTGTCAGTGGACCAAGAGAAGGTTGTAACAATAGTATCATGCGAGTGACCCAGGAATTTAATCGATATTCATAATTATAATGATCTAATAGAGTATTATCATCATTTCATCTAGGACCTCTCCCATTTACTAGTACTAATAAAATGAGTGATTTTTGACTGGTTAATGTCTGGTGAGAGGGTATTTTAGTAGCTGAAGAGAAATCTGACCTCATCACTAATCCTCACCTTTCCCCTTTCTGTAATGACATAGACCATGTATTATGACACTCCCAATGTTGGAATCAATTAATTTATGATACCGAAAGATCAAGTGGATGCTTACAGATCCATATAATTGAGACCTCATGAGTGCGATTAAAAAACTCACAATCTAGAGTTAGTTGTACTGGTACACACCCAATGATACTGGATAAAATATCTTTTTTTGTGAGGTTTTTAGTGTAAATGGACCACAAGAGCCATTGGTACATCTTTTTTAGAGGAACATGAACCTTCAAAAGATGATATTGGATCAGTATCAATAGTATTTTGAATTTTAGCTGGCTTATACACCATAAAAGGGAAGCATTGTTACTGATTCATTGATCCAAAATACATAGATAAATGTAGTTTAAGAGTCTTACAATGAGGGGTGAATGTTGGAACTCATTTGAAAAATGGATATATAATTTAATGATCCCCATGTTAGAATTACAATGACCTCAATATCTATTATAGTCATGCTTTTTTACTGAATTAATTCCTATCAGTTTTCTTATGTAGGGGGATTTCATTTAAGGGACAACTTATAAGGTAGAGATCCACTGTCAGGATGGTCTCCTAATAGTGACAATTCTATTATTCTATGTGGCTGAGTATGAATTCCTATGGTCTTTTGTGAGAAGATTGTGTGATATTTTGACACTTTAAAAGGGTAGGAACATCTAGGGATTGAAAATATGTATTGTTGTCTCTGTTGATAGTTCTGGTGGATTGGAATGAAAAATGAGGTGACAAAATTCGTTGTAAGATGATCCACCTATCAATAGGTATAACCCATGTACCATATGTCAACTAGGTTGTTACATCCACTTCCCATTCTGAAATGGCATTGGGATGATGTATTTATGGACATCACAATGGGATCAACCAAGAAAATTCAAAAGAATGATGTTGTATGGGTGATGATAGATTGATTGATGAAGTTAGTCCACTTTTTCCTTATCAGGGGGACCTTCATCAAAGATGATTTGGGTAGTATTTAAATGTGGTATACAGTTTTAATGAACAACATTTTGAGTAATATCATTTTTTAGATATCCACACTTCACATATCAGATCTAGATAGGTCTTCAGAAGGATATGGGATCATAACTTATTTTGAGTTCAATCTACATTCTTTAGACTGAAATATAATTTAAATAGGTGATTTATATTTTGGAGGATATGTTATGAGCCAATGTTCAGTATTCTTTTGGTTCATGGGATTAACATATGGAACTCATAGAGTTTTTGTAAAGACCCGAAGCTTGACGTACATAGATATTAAATTACTTTTGCGGCATACTTAGTACATAACAAAAACACACACACAAGGATCGTAATAGTTTAGTGTCTTTGGAAACTCGGAATATAATCTTCTAATCGTGGTGAAAGATCTTCAACATCTCCCATAAAGATCTTTTTTTTAACCTAAAACTTTTCTTTATATCCTGGGGAAAAGAAAACATAAAAGGGTGAGCTCAAATGCTCAGTAAGGGTAAACAAAAGAAATATCAATCACATCATATTCATAAGATCATAACATTTTGGAAATCTTAACCTGCAAAAGAGATCATAATATCATAACATGGGATACATCATAGTAGTGAAATGTATTCCCAATAATCATAACTTAAAACATGAAATTTTTTGGCATACACACATAATCATAGATAATTATTTCTTATTAGTCAAGACTCATTTCCAAGACTATCTTAGTGGACAAAGTCCATTTCTGAACCGAGTTCATTTCTCGTTTCAGTCCTGTTTCACTGAATAGGTTTAACTTGTCGTTCCAGCCATGTCTATCTCAAGAGATATAAAATCTTTACCCAATTTATTGGAGGGAGATATAGGTCCCACCCATCTCATAATGATACCATTCATATGTGTGCCACAAAATCATAAATCATACATCATTGCATAACCCATGTAATTAAAATGGGATTCTTAAAAAACATGACATCATAAAACAATTCATATAAGATAAAGGAATTCATAAAAATAATTCCATCACAAAATAATCAAATCAATGTAATAATAGGGATATAAACAGAACCCTATATTATCTTAGATGGAAACTAATTTTGATAAAACACTTGAACTCCATTCTTGAGGAAAATATACTTTCTACTTCAAAAACATTTTCCTTTCTTAACATGTCATACAATTTTAAACTAAAAGAAGTTGACTAAAAATAAACATGAAAACTTTTAAAGGAAGCTTCTTGGAAATAATGGTTTAAAAATCCATTCATGTTGTATAAGATAAAAAAACATTCTTCTCGTACTTTTGTCAGAAAAGTCAAAAAGTACCTCGTACGAAAAACAACCCAAGATTCCTTTCATATCTTTTACTAAAAACTCTCTGAAGGGTAAAATTGGCTTTAAACAATTGTAGGTGGATGGAAATAATATTACATATTTAGGAAACATGGATGTGGATGATAAAATACACCCTAGTAAATTTCAAAGTATAAATAATCTCAGATAAAAATGAGATTGTGATATTTCCCTTACCTTAGGTCCAATTTTCTTCGTAAGTGTCTGAACCTCCTGTATCATGATTTAAATAACGTTATTGACTTATTCCAGAATCATACATATTTTTATTCTATCATATATGGTCATATTCTTAGATTCTTATTTCAAATATTTCATTACTACTTGTTATTCGGGTGTTTATTACTATTTGTTCTTATGCGTGTTTTGTCAAATAAATCCTTGTTCTTATCTTTAGGTTATAGATACATCATTTCCAGAATGTTATTAGTGTAATATATATCATATTCATTCATTCAATTCATTTATATAATCATTATGCAATGAAGATCATGTAGAACAAGTCGCATCACATCGGGGAGACGGTATTCCGTACGTACGCACGAGCGATGATATCATTTCCATGATTGTGGAATTGTATTGAAGTGTATATATACTATTTCAGAATCAATATCACTTTACAATAATCATATATATTCATTATTTACACCATTATACCCATCCAAGTATGGTGGTGGTGGAAAATAGATTACACCACGGCGTGGAGACGGTATTCCGTACGTACGCACGGGCGGTGATTTCGTTTTCCGTAGGATGGATAGATGGTGAAATAGGGTTGTTTCATACATATAATAACATATCAGTATATGAGTGATACTGATTTTATTACTTCATAATGAAACAACCTAATAAGAAGAAGTGGAAGAAGAAATAAAGTTGAAAGAATCGGTAACAGACATTACCTCTTCTTTAAAGCGTCTCTTTGAGTCCTCCTCTTAGGGAACTAAACATGGTATTTGAAGTAGTCCAGGACCTCTAGGATGATTCTAGGGAAGTGGAGAAGAGAATTTGGCAAGGTTTGGCCGAGAAGGAAGGCTCAATGTGGTGTGAGGAAGAGAGGGAGGAGGTGCCCTTTTATAAGGGAGGAGAGGGGCACCTTTGGAATAACAAAAAATATTATATTATTATAAAGACAAATTCGGTTTTAAATAGCTCAAAATTGATTTATTTCGAATATAAGGTGGGGATGGGTCGAAATAATCTCATAAAATAGAATTTAGACAAGTTTAGATTCCTATTTTAACTTTATCATTTAGATTTAACATTAAGTTAGATAATTTTACTTTTACCGTGTCTTCTTGTGTTCTTACACTATAAGGTTAATGAACATTCTATAACCAGCTAAACGAACCCCAAGTTGTTTATTATTAATATATATAACCTTATCTATGTCATTTTTCAAATCCATAGATTTTTAGGAATAAAATAACAATTAATAATATAATATTTTTTTTAAAAACTATTTTATGTCAATTTTGACACTATTTAGTAATTGATTTTTTTAAAAATCATAACAGAATTATTAATTCGAAAAAGGTTTATTAAATCAATACTAACATGTCATATTAACCTAGAAAATTATTGTAATTTATAAAAAGTCTCAAATTACAGTTATTTGGGTATTTATAACATTAATTATGTCAATATTTCATTAATAAGATAATTACTGCATCATCTTTGTGTCATAAATAAATTAACTTATTTAAAGTCTAAAAATTACAAATAAAATATCATTATGTATGAAATAGTTTTATCTTTCTAATGAATATTTATTTTCGAATTTATCATATGTATATCCCTATATTAAAAATGATTTTTTTATTAAATGTTGATTTTAACTATTTTAACCCTTCTTTAAATAAATTAATAATAAATGTCCTAATCTAATCTAGGTGGGCCTAAATGGTCATATTTTATTCCTATGGTTGTTTATGGTCGAATTACACATATCCAATATAATTAGTACATATGTTAGGGTAATAATAATATCATTTCTACCCTTAATTACCCTATTTACTTTTAACCGTGGTAAATAAAAGTAAAAAGTTACTATTCACCAAAAATTATTTTCATCTCATTGAACCAAATTTTACATACTGACATCAACCGTGTCTCTCGGAATTTTGAAATTCCACTCACAGAAGCGGTAAAATTATGTTTTATGAAAAATTCAGTTTTTTAACTACCACTTAGTGGTTTGACTATTCATCAAAAATTGAAAGTTTTCTGAAAAATACCAAAAATTAGGCCTAAGCTATATTTGATATTATGAACTCAAACATGATGTCTATTTTACCAAATACAAAAAATATGAGTTTCATTAATTAATTTAATAATTAATTCCCATCGTTAAAATAAATAGTGTGTTCTTAAGAGATAATAACTATCAAAAGATTGACACTTGTTTATGTCTGGTTTAAATGTGAAATTACATCCAATGACCAACATTTTATTAAATTGTAAAGATTTATTCTAAATATACTTTAAAACCACTCAAATTAATAATTTATCACTATTAATTATTTCGATTAAAAAGGTCGTTTTTAATTAAAATTTAGTAATTTTCACTATTCATCAGAAAATGAAAGTTATCCGAAAAGTACCAAAATTTCACCCTAAGCTAATTTCGATATTCCGAATCCAAAAATGAAGTACATTTTGAAAATTAAAATTTAAAAAATTTCAAAAAGTGGTTATTACTATTCATAACAGCTAGTTTTAATAATATTTTAATTGCATATCGTTGTTTAGTGAAACTCGGTGTTGCATACTACACACGCTATCGAGGAAGGTCGTGATTGCGTGTAATGCAAGGAAAGTCAAGGATGCATGTTTTACAAGATCCTTTTGGTGTAGCGCACAACACAAGACAATAATGAAATTAAAAATAATATTTTTCATAAAATCTTGGGGTATTACATTCTACCCCCCCTTAAAATGAATTTTGCCCTCGAAATTCGTCGGGGTTATAAATGGTTTACTACTCGAAAGTTTTTTCAATAGAAACGCACATCGTAAAAAGGAATACCAATACTTGGCTTTAAAAACTAATGTCTGAAATGTAACGGTTACCCAAATTAACTCATCACTGGGTTTCCACGTAAGATAACATAGGTGAAAATGTGGATATGGAAGAGAAATCTAACCATCATGTTCTGATGGAGAGTGGTAGAGAACATAGCTATGGAAACGCCAGCAATCACTAAGCCATAAATTTGTGACGATATAAGGTACCATCTGATTCATCAGATATAAGAGCACTAGGACAACATTTTTGGTTTTCAAGATCATTTCCCTAATGTTGATGAAATTGGAATTAGAAGAAATATTTCGTGATTTTGGTATAGTCTCACCGTTGGTTATTCTTTGGACAATTTTCACTTCATCTCTTAAATAAATGAAGTTGAATTTTTCATTGGTGATGTGTAAGCAGATCATGTGATAGAATGATGGCTCATTCCATCTGTCTCAAACAAAAGGTTAGAAAAGTTATCTAAAAATACATTAGTCCATCTATAGTGAGATTAATCATATATGGTTCCTAAAATGGACTTAAACTTCATATATCATACTGCTTAATATAATAAAACTAGTTTATACTAAACATGGACTTCTTGTTGGCTAGTGGTAGGCGATAAAGGCTAGTCGTACTTTGGTTGTGGGTTCGATTCCAACAGCCTTGTCCGACGCGATGGGTTGTCACCCATCCTACATGTTTTCCTTTTTCTAAAACTACATTACTATAACATCCCGTAAATAATATCGAAAAAGGTTCTATCCATAAACAATACTAACTTATGTCCAACATATTCCATTCCAATCTTTAGGATTAACCATAATATTGCAGTCCATTTCCATGTTATAGTGAAAACAATTACCATAGATTTCATATAACAAGCATGTTAATTCCATTGTTGGTCCCCATATATCATAAGACATTTCTTGTTGGTCACATTCCAAATGTTCGAAGGCCTTAATCATGTATTCTCTTGAAAAATGAATACCCATTGAACCTTAGTGAAAAAATGAGTGCTGCCAAAAGTTAACTCTTTTCACATACCAAAACCTCAAAATTCTATATACTCAAACCATGATATAACTATTTCCTTATAGCAGTCATGAGCTCATGAATACTATCAAACATTTAATATTCTCCTTATTCCTTCATTGTGTGCATATCATCTACTTTCCAAAAATATCTGAATAACCTTTCATGGTTACTGGTACCATTCATCATACACTTTCAAAACATAAGGAAAGAAAACATTGTAACAATCCTTAGATGTCTCTTTATTCCATAGTACCATGAGATTACATATACAACATTACACTTGATAAACATGTAATCATTCCACTACCTTCTTAAACCATTGATCGAGCTTCAACAATTATTTCAACTCACATATCATTTGTAGTCTCTTCATCATCATCAACATAAATACTACCCATACGACCATACTGATTCTCTTCCTGAGACTTTCTCTTTGAGAATTGGTTTGCATAATGCCCGTACATTCCACATTTATAACATTTAACCATTGTTGATGTCGTAGCAATATCATTATCCTTATCCCTGGTGTTAACTGAACCTTTTCCTTTACACCTACTGGTTTTGTGTCCTTCTTTTCCACACCCAAAGCATCTTCCAGTTCCTTTGAAACATTCTCCTTTATTCCTCTTCCCACATGATTTACATAGGGGAAATTGAACTTTCTTTCCTCTATGATCATCATGAAACTCCATATTTCTCTTATTAGTCGAGTCAGGAATATTGCCAAATTTGAGTTTATTGATCATATTATAAGATTGCTGATTCCGCATAATAATGATGTTTGGACTTCCAAATCCCATTTAATTTGGTTTCTCATGAAGAATGTCATTCCATGTTCCATCATATCCTCCATTATCATGAATCATCTTATTTTCAGCCATTTTCTAAAACCAAAAAAGAATAGTGTGAAAGGCAAAAATCATGCTAGGGAAAACAATATAATAAAGGGGGAGTACCTTCAATATCTAACATCTTGGGTTACCATAATTATAGTACTATAACCTATATTTATACTTAACCATAGGGACATCCCTAAACATACCATAGAAATATCTCCAAGGATCTCATTAAAGTTCTCACATCCTAGTTTCCAAAGTATGACTAATCCTTTCCTCTGATACCAACTGTAATGACCTGAAGCTTGACGTACATAGATATTACATTACTTTTTTGGAATACTTAGTACACAAAAAAAACACACACACAAGGACCGTAATAGTTTAGTGTCTTTGGAAACTCAGAATATAATCTTCTAATCGTGGTGAAAGATCTTCAACATCTCCCATAAAGGTCTTATTTTTTTGAACCTAAAACCATTCTTTATATCCTGGGGAAAAGAAAACATAAAAGGGTGAGCTCAAATGCTCAGTAAGGGTAAACAAAAGAAATATCAATCACATCATATTCATAAGAACATAACATTTTGGAAATCTTAACCTGCAAAAGAGATCATAATATCCTCACATGGGATAAATAATAGTAATGAGATGTAATCCCAATAATCATATCATAAAACATGAAACATTGTGGAATAGACACATAATCATAGATAATCGTTTCTTATTAGTCAAGACTCATTTCCAAGACTATCTTAGTGGACAAAGCCATTTCTGAACCGAGTTCATTTCTTGTTTCAGTCCAGTTTCACTGAACCGGTTTAACCTGTTATTCCAGCCATGTCTATCTCATGAGATATAAAATCATTACCCAATTCATTGGAGGGAGATATAGGTCCCACCCATCTCATAATTATACCATTCATATGTGTGCCACAAAATCATAAATCATACATCATTGCACAACCCATGTAATAAAAATGGGATTCTTAAACAACATGACATCATAAAACAATTCATATAAGATAAAGGAATTCATAAAAATAATTCCATCACAACATAATCAAATCAATGTAATAATAGGGATAGAAACAGAACCCTATATTATCTTAGATGGAAACTAATTTTGATAAAACACTTGAACTCCATTATTAAGGAAAATATCATTTCTACTTCAAAAACATTTTTCTTTCATAACATGTCATACAATTTTAAACTAAAAGAAGTTGATTAAAAATAAACACGAAAACTTGTAAAGGAAGCTTCTTGGAAATAATGTTTTAAAAATCCATTAATGTCGTATAATTTAAAAAAACATTCTTCTCGTACTTTTGTCGGAAAAGTCAAAAAGTACCTCGTACGAAAAACAACAAAAGATTCCATTCATATCTTTTACTAAAAACTCACCGAATGGTAAAATTGGATTTAAAAAATTGTAGGTGGATGGAAATAATATTACATATTGGGGAAACATGGATGTGGATGATAAAATACACCCCAGTAAATTTCAAAGTATAAACAATCTCGAATAAAAATGAGATTGTGATATTTCCCTTACCTTAGGTCCAATTTGCTTCGTAAGTGTCCCAACCTCCTGTATAATGATTTAAATAATGTTATTGAATTATTCCAGAATCATACTTATTTTTATGATATCATATATGGTCATATTCGTAGATTTTTATTAGAAATATTTCATTACTACTTGTTATTCGGGTATTTATTACTTTTTGTTCTTATGCGTGTTTTGTCAAATAAATCCTTATTCCTCTCTTTAGATTATATATGACTCATTTCCAGAATGGTATTAGTGTAATATATATCATATTTATTCATTCAATTCATTTATATAATCATTATGCAATGAAGATCATGTAGAACGAGTCACATAACATCATGGAGACGGTATTCCGTACGTACGCACGAGCGATGATATCGTTCCCATGATTGTGGAATTGTATTGGAGTGTATATATACTATTTCAGAATCAATATCGCTTTACAATAATCATATATAGTCATTATTTACACCATTATACCCATCCAAGTAAGGTGGTGGTGGAAAATAGATTACACCACGGCGTGAAGACGACATTCCGTACGTACGCACGCGTGGTGATTTCATTTTCCGTAGGATGGATAGATGGTGAAATACGGATGTTTCATACTTATAATAACATATCAGTATATGATTGATACTGATGTTATTAATTCATAATGAAACAACCTATGAAGAAGAATTGGAAGAAGAAATAAAGTTGAAAGAATCAGTAACGGACATTACCTCTTCTTTGAAGCGCCTCTTTGAGTCCTCCTATTAGGGAACTAAAATTGGTCTTTGAAGTAGACCAGGACCTCTAGGATGTTTCTTTGGAAGTGGATAAGAGAATTTTTCAGGTTTTGGCCGAGCTTTAAGGCTCAAAGTGGTGTGAGGAAGAGAGGGAGGAGGTGCCCTTTTATAAGGGAGGAGAGGGGCACCTTTGGAATAACAAAAAATATTATTTTATTATAAAGCCAAATTCGGTTCTAAATAGCTCCAAATTGCATTATTTAGAATATAATGTGGGGATGGGTCGAAATAATCTCATCAAATAGAATTTAGACAAGGTTAGGTTCCTATTTTAACCTTATCATTTAGATTTAACATTAAGTTAGATAATTTTACTTTTACCGTGTCTTCTTGTGTTCTTACACTATAAGGTTAATAAAATTACTATAACAAGCCAAACGAACCCCAAGTTGTTTATTATTAATATATATATCGTTATCTAAGTCATTTGGCCGAACCGTATATTTTTAGAAATAAAATAACAATTAATAATATAATATTTGTTTTAAAAACTATTTATGTCAATTTTGACACTATTTAGTAATTTATTTTTGTGAAAATCATAAAAGAATTATTAATTCTAAAAAAGATAATTAAATAGATACTAACATGTCATATTAACCTATAAAATTAGTTTAATTCATAAAAAGTCTCAAATTACATTTATTTGGGTATTTATAACATCAATTATGTCAATATTTCATTAATAAGATAATTACTGCATCATCTTTGTGTCATAAATAAAATGACTTATTTAAAGTCTAAAAATTACAAATAAAATATTATTATGTAGGATATATTATTATCTTTCTAATGAATATTTATAGTCGAATTTATATTATGTATATCCATATATTAAAAATGATTTTCTTATTAAATGTTGATTTTAACTATTTTAACCCTTCTTTAAATAAATTAATAATAAATGTCCTAATCTAATCCATGTGGGCCTAAATGGTCATATTTTATTCCTAAGGTTGTTTGTGGTCGAATTACATTTATCCAATAGAATTAGGACATGTGTTAGGGTAATAATAATATCATTTTTACCCTTAATTATCCTATTTACTTTTAACCGTGGTAAATAAAAGTAAAAAGTTACTATTCATGAAAAATTATTTTCATCTAATTGAAGCACATTTTACTTTCTATCATCAACCGTGTATCTCGGATTTTTGAAATACCACTCACAGATGTGGTAAAATCAAGATTTATGAAAAATTCAGTTTTTTAACTACCTCTTAGTGGTTTCACTATTCATCAAAAATTGAAAGTTTTCAGAAAAATACCAAAAATTAGGCCTAAGCTATATTTGATATTATGAACTCAAAAATTATGTCTATTTTACCAAATTAAAAACATATCAGTTGCATTAATTAATTTCAAAATTAATTCCCGTCGTCAAAACAAATAGCATGTTCTTAAGAGATAATAACTATCAACAGATTGACATTTGTTTATGTCTGGTTTAAATGTGAAATTACATCCAATGACCAACATTGTATTAAATTGTAAAAATTTATTCTAAATATACTTTAAAACCAATCAAATTAATAATTTATCACTATTAATTATTTTGATTAAAAAGGTTGTTTTTAATTAAAATTTAGTAATTTTCACTATTCATCAGAAAATGAAAGTTATCCGAAAAGTACCAAAATTTCACCCTAAGCTAATTTCGATATTCCGAATCCAAAAATGAAGTCCATTTTGAAAAATAAAATTTACAAAATTTCAAAAATTGGTTATTACTATTCATAACAGTTAGCTTTAATAATATTTTAAGATCATATCATTGTTTAGTGAATCTCGGTATTGCGTACTACACACGTTATCGAGGAAGGTCGCGATTGTGTGTAATGCAAGGAAAGTCAAGGATGCGTGTTGTGCAAGCTCCATTTGGTGTAGCGCACAACACAATACATTAATGAAATTAAAATTAATATTTTTCATAAAATCTCAGGGTGTTACATTCTACCCCCCTTAAAACGAATTTCGCCCTCGAAATTCGTCGGGGTTATAAATGGTTTACTAATCAAAAGTTTTTTTAATAAAAACCCACATCGTAAAAAGGAATACCAATACTTGGATTTAAAAACTAATGTCTAAAATGTAACGGTTACCCAAATAAACTCATCACTGGGTTTCCACGTAAGAGAACATAGGTGAAAATATGGATATGGAAGAGAAATCTAACCATCATGTTTTGATGGAGAGTGGTAGAGAACATCGCTATGGAAAATCCAGCAATCACAAAGCCATAAATTTGTGATGATCTAAGGTACCATCTGATTCATCAGATATAAGAGCACTAGGACAACATTTTTGGTTTTCAAGATCATTTCCCTAAAGTTGATGAAATTGGAATTAGAAGAAATACTTTCGTGATTTTGGTATAGTCTCGTCGTTGGTTGTTCTTTGGACAATTTCCACTTCATCTCTTAAATAAATGAAGTTGAATTTGTCATTCGTGATGTGTTAGCAGATCATGTGATAGAATGATGGGTCATTCCATCTGTCTCAAACAAAAGGTTAGAAAAGTTATCAAAAAATACATTAGTCCATCTATAGTGAGATTATTCATATATGGTTCCTAAAATGGACTTAAAATTCATATATCATACTTCTTAATATAATAAAACTAGTTTCTACTAAACAAGGACTTATTATAGGCTAGTGGTAGGCGATAAAGGCCAGTCGCACTTCGGTTGTGTGTTCGATTCCCACAGCCTTGTCCGACGTGATGGGTTGTCGCCCATCCTACAGGTTGTCCTTTTTCTAAAACTACAATACAATAACCTCCCATAAATAATATCGAAATAGGTTATATCTTTAAACAATAATATCTTATGTCCAACATATTCCCTTCCAATCTTTAGGATTATCGATAATATTGCAGTCCATTGTCATATTATAGTGAAAAAAATTACCAGAGATTTCATATAACAAGCATGTTAATACCATTGTTGATCCACATATATCATAAGATATTTCTTGTTGGTCACATTCCAAATGTTCGAAGGCCTTAATCATGTATTCTCTTTAAAAATGAATACCCATTGAACCTTAGTGAAAACATGAGTGCGGTCAAAAGTTAACTCTTTTCACATACCAAAACCTCAAAATTCTATATACTCAAACCATGATATAACGATTTCATTATATCAGTCATGAGCTCATGAATACTATCAAATATTTAATTTTCTCCTTATCCCTTCATTATGAGCATATCATCTACTTTCCACAAATATCTAAATAACCTTTCATGGTTACTGGTACCATTCATCATACACTTTCAAAACATAAGGAAAGACAATAGTGTAACAATCCTTAGATGTCTCTTTATTCCATAGTACCATGAGATTACTGATACAACATTACACTTATTAAACATGTAATCATTCCACTACCTTCTTAAACCATTGATCGAGCTTCAACAATTATTTCAACTCACATATCATTTTTGTCTCTTTATCATCATCAACATAAACACTACCCATATGACCATACTGATTCTCTTCATGAGACTTTCCCATAGGGAATTGGTTTTCATAATGCCCGTACATTCCACATTTAAATAATTTAACCATTGTTGATGTCGTAGCAATACCATTATCCTCATCCCTGGTGTTAACTGAACCCTTTCCTTTTCACTTACTAGATTTGTGTCCTTCTTTTCCACACCCAAAGCATCTTCCAGTTCCTTTGAAACATTATCCTTGATGCCTCATCCCACATGATTTACATAGGGGAAATTGAACTTTCTTTTCTCTATGATCATCATGAAACTCCATCTTTCTCTTATTAGCCGAGTCAGGAAACTTACCAAATTTGAGTTTGTTGATCATATTATGAGATTGCTGATTCAGCATAATAATGATGTTTGGACTTCCAAATCCCATTTCATTTGGTTGCTCATGAAGAATATCATTCCATTTTCCATCATATCCTCTATTATCATGAATCATCTTGTTTCCAGCCATTTTCTAAAACCCAAAAAGAATAGTGTGAGAGGAAAAAATCATGCTGGGGAAAACAATATAATAAAGGGGGAGTAACTTCAACATCTAACATCTTGGGTTACCGTAATTCTAGTACTATAATCTATACTTATACATAAGCTTAGGGACATCCCTAGACATATCTTAGAAATATCTCTAGGGATCTCATTAAAGTTCTCGCATCCTAGTTTCCAAAGGTTGACTAAACCTTTCCTCTGATACCAACTGTAATGACCCGAAGCTTGACGTACATAGATATTACATTACTTTTGCAGAATACTTAGTACATAACAAAAACACACGCACAAGAAACGTAATATTTTAGTGTCTTTGGAAACTCGAAATATAATCTTCTAATCGTGGTGAAAGATCTTCAACATCTCCCATAAAGATCTTTTTTTTAATCTAAAACATTTCTTTATATCCTTGGGAAAAGAAAACATAAAAGGGTGAGCTCAAATTCTCAGTAAGGGTAAACAAAAGAAATATCAATCACATCATATTCAAAAGAACATAACATTTTGGAAATCTTAACCTGCAAAAGAGATCATAATATCATAACATGGGATAAATCATAATAGTGAAATGTAATCCCAATAATCATAACTTAATACATGAAACATTGTGGCATACACACATAATCATAGATAATAATTTCTTATTAGTCAAGACTCATTTACAAGACTATCTTAGTGGACAATTTCCATTTCTGAACCGAGTTCATTTCTCGTTTCAGTCATGTTTCACTGAACCAATTTAACCTGCCGTTCCAGCCATGCCTATCTCATGAGATATAAAATCTTTACCCAATGCATTGGTGGGAGATATATGTCCCACCCATATCATAATGATACCTTTCATATGTGTGCCACAAAATCATAAATCATACATCATGGCATAACCCATGTAATAAAAATGGGATTCTTAAACAACATGACTTCATAAAACAATTCATAAAAATAATTCCATCACAACATAATCAAATAAATTTAATAATAGGGATAGAAATAGAACCCTATATTATCTTATATGGAAACTAATTTTGATAAAACACTTGAACTCCATTCTTGAGGAAAATATCCTTTCTACTTCCAAAACATTTTCCTTTCTTAAAATGTCATAAAATTTTAACCTAAAAGAAGTTGATTAAAAATAAACATGAAAACTTGTAAAGGAATCTTCTTGTAAATAATGTTTTAAAAATCCATTCATGCCGTATAAGTTAAAAAAACATTCTTCTCGTACTTTTGTCAGAAAGGTCAAAAAGTACCTCATACGAAAAACAACAAAAGATTCCTTTCATATTTTTTAATAAAAACTCACCAAAGGGTAAAATTGTATTTAAACAATTTTAGGTGGATGGAAATAATATTACATATTGAGGAAACATGGATGTGGATGATAAAATACACCCCAGTAAATTTCAAAGTATAAACAATCTCGGATCAAAATGAGATTGTGATATTTCCCTTACCTTAGGTCCAATTTGCTTCGTAAGTGTCCGAACCTCCTGTATAATGATTTAAATAATTTTATTGACTTATTCTAGAATAATAATTATATTTATGATATCATATATCGTCATATTTTTAGCTTCTTATTAGTAATATTTCATTACTACTTGTTATTCGGGTGTTTCTTACTTTTTGTTCTTATGCGTGTTTTGTCAAATAAATCCTTATTATTCTATTTAGGTTATAGATACCTTATTTACAGAATGTTATTAGTGTAATATATATTATATTCATTCATTCAATTCATTTATATAATCATTATGCAATGAAGATCATGTAGAACGAGTCACATCACATCGTGGAGACGGTATTCCGTACGTACGCACGAGCGATGATATCGTTCCCATGATTATGGAATTGTATTGGAGTGTATATATACTATTTGAGAATCAATATCACTTTATAATAATCATATATAGTCATTATTTACACCATTATACCAATCCAAGTAAGGTGGTGGTGGAAAATAGATTACACCACGGCGTGGAGACGGTATTCCGTACGTACGCATGCGCGGTGATTTCGTTTTCCGTAGGATGGATAGATGGTGAAATAGGGTTGTTTCATTCATATAATAACACATCGGTATATTAGTGATACTGATGTTATTACTTCATAATGAAACAACCTAAAAAGAAGAAGTGGAAGAAGAAATAAAGTTGAAAGAATCGGTAACGGACATTGCCTCTTCTTTGAAGCGCCTCTTTGAGTCCTCCTCTTAGGGAAATAAAATTAGTCTTTGAAGTAGACCAGGACCTCTAGTATGTTTATAGGGAAGTGGAGAAGAGAATTTGGGAGGGGTTGGCGGAGCTTGAAGGCTCAAAGTGGCGTGAAGAAGAGAGGGAGGTGGTTCTCTTTTATAAGGGAGGAGAGGGGCACCTTTGGAATAACTAAAAATATTATTTTATTATAAAGAAAAATTCGGTTTTAAATAGCTCCAAATTTATTTTTTTCGAAGCTAAGGTGTGTATGGGTCGAAATAATCTCATACAATAGAATTTAGACAAGTTTAGGTTCCTACAATAACCTTATCATTTAGATTTAACATTAAGTTAGATAATTTTACTTTACTGTGTCTTTTTGTGTTCTTACGCTATAAGGTTAATAAACATACTATAACAAGCCAAACGAACCACAAGTTGTTTATTATTAATACATATAACCCTATCTAAGTCATTTTGCTGAACCTTATATTTTTAGGAATAAAATAACAATAAATAATATAATATTTGTTTTAAAAACTATTTTATGTCAATTTTGACACTATTTAGTAATTGATTTTTTTGAAAATCATAACAGAATTATTAATTCGAAAAAAGTTAATAAAATAAATACTAACATGTCATATTAACCTTGAAAATTAGTTTAATTCATAAAAAGTCTCAAATTACATTTATATGGGTATTTATAACATCAATTATGTCAATATTTCATTAAAAAGATAATTACTGTATCATCTTTGTGTCATAAATAAATTAACTTATTTAAAATCTAAAAATTACAAATAAAATATAATTATGTAGGAAATATTTTTATCTTTCTAATGAATATTTATAGTAGAATTTATCTTATATATAACCCTATATTAAAAATGACTTTCTTACTAAACTTTGATTTTAACTATTTTAACCCTTCTTTAAATAAATTAATAATAAATGTCATAATCTAATCCAAGTGGGCCTAAATGGTCATATTTTATTACTAAGGATGTTTTTGGTCGAATTACACTTATCCAATAGAATTAGTACATGTGTTAGGGTAATAATAATATCATTTTTACCCTTAATTACCCTATTTACTTTTAACCGTGGTAAATAAAAGTAAAAAGTTATTATTCACCAAAAATTATTTTCATCTCATTGAACATAATTTTACATACTGACATCAACAGTGTCTCTCTAATTTTTGAAATTCCACTCACAGAAGTGGTAAAATTAAGTTTTATGAAAAATTCAGTTTTTTAACTACCACTTAGTGGTTTCACTATTCATAAAAATTGAAAGTTTTCATAAAAATACCAAAAATTAGGCCTAAGATATATTTGATATTATGAACTCAAAAATGATGTCTATTTTATAAAATTAAAAACATATCAGTTGCATTAATGAATTTAAAAATTAATTCCTGTCATCAAAACAAATAGCGTGTTCTTAAGAGATAATAACTATCAAAAAATTGTCACTTGTTTATGTCTGGTTTAAATGTGAAATTACATACAATGACCAATGTTGTATTAAATTGTAAAAATGTATTCTAAATATACTTTAAAACCACTCAAATTAATAATTTATCACTATTAATTATTTCGATTAAAAAGGTTTTTTTAATTAAAATTTAGTAATTTTCACTATTCATCAGAAAATGAAAGTTATCCGAGAAGTACCAAAATTTCACCCTAAGATAATTTCAATATTCCGAATCCAAAAATGAAGTCCATTTTGAAAAATAAAATTTACAAAATTTCAAAAAGTGGTTATTACTATTCATAACGGCTAGTTTTAATAATATTTTAGTAGCATATCGTTGTTTAGTGAAACTCGGTATTGCGTACTACACACGCTATCGAGGAAGGTCGCGATTGCGTGTAATGCAAGGAATGTCAAGGATGTGTGTTTTGAAAGCTCCTTTTGGTGTAGCGTACAACACAAGACATTAATGAAATTAAAAATAATATTTTTCAAAAAATCTCGGGGTGGTACAGTTTGTGAATAATAACATCATCCAGGCATCAATCTTGATGGCACATTCTAAGCAATTTTGTGGACAATAATGTAAATTACCCATTTATTGGTTAACAGGAGGTGAGTCAAAGAGAATTGGACCAAGTATCATGAAAGAGACATCAAAGCAGGTTGAGGTGAATATGAATTGGTTGGTGACCATGTAGAGAATGTATACATGTTGTGCCAACCATAAAAGATTACATCTAGAGTTCAATTTGGGTTATCATGTTTTCACCAAGGTGTCACATAGGTTGGGGAAATGCCATATTTGAAAGTAATGAAAGTTGGTGCCAAGGTTTTATGGGAAGTTTTATACAGTGAGGAGTGTTATTCTAGTGGAATACTCATTGGACATTCTACAATGATTTAGATCCATGAACGCCATGTTTCTTGGATTGTAGCTTCAGTGATGTCATCCTAGCTGTTTTCTTATGGTAGAAATTGATGATGTTGATCTTGGTATATATGCATCCTTTGAGGGGAATATGATCTAGATTATGGAACAGAGTGGGAAGTATCGCCTGGGAGTGATTAAACCTCTAGTATGAGTTTTTTTATAGATTGGGTGTGTCCAAGATGATACATGGGAGAGGGAATCTGATATGTCAGAAAAATGGCCAATCTTATTTTCCAAGACCCCATTGTGAAACATAGAGAATCTATGGGATGAGTGGTTATATGGTTGGAGGTAGTAAGATACCATCACTTCTAGGTATGACCCTCTTTTAGTTTTTAGTTAAAAAACTTTTTTTAGGTTTGCGTTATTTTACAACCTTGGTGGTTGAAACTTTTATTTCGGGATATAGATATTTTTTCAGTGAAATATACCTAAAGATCGTGGATTTATTTCTATTAGAATTAATAGAGTCCACGTATAAATGTGTTGAAATATTATGAGGTGTTTTCATTGGTTTGGAAAGATTCAGAGGTGTTTTGAATCTTTTCTATAGAATCTAGGATGTGATCTGTCAGTTGGACACATTCACATTGTGAAGGGGTTACACGATGTGAACCTATTATTTTAAAGATGATGTGAATTGGTTCAGTGCATGAAATTTTTAGATGCCAGGAAATTATTTCACAACATGATAATTTTATTCTTGGTTATTTTAACATGAGTTTACATCATTTTTGCATTTACACCACTTGGGACATTCAGTTCTTGAATTAAGAATTCACATCATGAATTCCTTAGGTGAAGAATGTTTTTATAATGTGATGCTTGAAAAGAATTATTATTCTTCCGACCTCTTCTCTCAAACCCTTATAAGAATCAATGTTATTTTTGGTTATTCCATCCCTTTACAAACTCTTGTCCTAGAATGAAATTCCTATTGATTTCCATCGCTTTGGTTTTATTTTATCTTATGTTATAGCAGTGTGATCTAATTTTTGTTGTTGAATCGGAATTCTGATATTAATGGTTATGTGTTCTAATATTCCCTTATGACTCCCTTTTAATTCATTATTTAATAGTGCTCCATTTAATGTGTTTATATGATCTCTATATTAAGGTGGGTGATCTATAACTTTACCCTATTGACTGTTACCAATTTTCTCAGTATGTAAAATAATTTTGATCGCATCGACACTCCATGCGTGTGACCCAAATAATTTATTAAATCTATGTTTTATAAAAACTAACTCCTTATACATCCAATTAGACAATACTGGGTATATTTTCATTGATATTGGGCTTGCATCCACCTCTATAGTGAGGCTTTCCTTCATGTTACAATGAATAAAAAATTATGAAATTTAGGTTTTGGATTAAAAAATTGAATCGATATTTATGAATGTTGTGGATAGATAAATTTATTGAGAGAAATAGAAAATTATCATGTTTTGATTGTATTGATTCTTCCTATCATAGAATAATATATTAATTGAGAATGTATTCTTGGTTAATGGATTGAGATAAATTGACCAACTAGGCATGTGATAAGCATATCGATAAAACATATACATGGTTTTATTCGATATATATTTATTGATTGGATTCTTAATGTATTGGATATATCTATCATGAGACATGGCACCAATATTTCATCCAGGTATTAGATAACCTAATTCTTGAACAGAGATTCACCCCTTCTGATGTGGACATGGGAAAACATAAGTCACTCTAGCAGTAGAAATTTCTTGGAGTCCAATATGAGATGGGTTGTTTCCCTTAGCATGGTATGGATCCCAGGGATGACAAAAGGAACTCCATCATGGGAATTCACATGGAGACCAATTATGCTTCCTGGCATATGGTACAAATTATCTATCATGATGCTGGACAATCATTCATGTAATAGAGACATATGACTTGGAGCCCAAGAAAGTTTGGCTATCCCTAAGTGTCTACCTCGAACTCAAGGAATGTAAGGTTTATTTTTTTCATTATATTTATTGATTAATTAATACTAATATTTAACAATTTATTTCATTCACTTATTATTAGATAGGTTTTTTTAGAAATGGATGTGTTTACCTACTAAGTTTTACTCAAACCCTACTCGGGCCACAGTTGGGTACCCAAGTAGATTTCATGGATGAATGATTTAACAAGGGAAAAGGACCTTTTTGTTTATTGTTGCTTACTGGATGGGATGGAGCTTGGAGACGATACCTATCTGGAGATCAGGATTGAGGTATTGTGGGTCTTCCTTGTGTTTTATTTTTATTTGTCTATATTAATTCTACCTTGATATTTAGATACATTTCATCACATAATTAAATTATTCTTTGTATTGTTGTATTGGATAGATTCCATCACTATTGGATTTATCTGTTGTTGATGTAATATTTCCACTATTTTCATTACTCTAATATTTATTCTACAATTATTTAAACTTTATATTAAGTTTTATAGTCTCTCCACTTTTTCTATACAACCCCAACACTAGTCAATATCCTCTAAGTTATGATGAGAGGCCATGATGTATAGAAACCAACTCTATTTGGGCATGTGAGAGAGTACGATATCAGGGGATGTATCAAAATATCCAAGGCTAAGAGATTAAGTTAATTTCTATGCTCCTACCACTAGAGATTTGGATATAGATAATTATATGGTGATAGGTATACTAGTTATTCATTCAATAATTGAGAACATACTATTTTATTCTGCCTCTACTCACTCTTTAATATCTTTCATGTTTTTTAGAACGATTCAGATACCACTGAAAAACATAGATATTAATTTGTTGGCTAAAAAACAGTGGAGTGATTATTTCATCATAAGTACATAACTATTCCCTAATTGATATTAGTGGAAAAAATATCCCATTTAACCTTTTCAAAATCTCTTTAACGGAGTTTGATGATATTCTGATAATTGGATGGTTACCTCTATATAGAGAGCACATCAACTTTTAGAGGATGGAAATCACCTTCTATATCCAAAATTCCCCTCTAATTATATTCATCTATAATGTGGAGGATGAGTCTCCATGAAATATTATTTAAATTTATTGATATTTTTTCCTTATGATCAAGTACATCTTTCTCAAATGATTGAATCAAAGGAGAGGACCTCTCTTTAGGAAATTCCCTTTATAATGAATTATAAAAATGTATTCCCAAAATAATTTCTTGGCCTTCATCCTAACTGAGAGGTTGAGTTCTTAATTGAACTTATACCTAGATCTATGTTGATATCCAATACTATATAGATTATAATCACTATTGAACTGTATGAACTGAAGGAAAAGTTACAAGAACATATGGACATGGGTTTTCTATGCCTGAGTGCTTTACTATGGGGTAAACAAATCCTCTTTATCAAGAATATATAATCTTATATGTGTCTCTATAGCAATTATCATGAACTCAAGAATATCACGATAATGAAAAATTATCCACTCTAGTGGATTGATGAATTTTTCAAAAAGTTACAAGGGGCGAAATACTTCTCTAATGTTGACTTGTAGTCAATATTTAATCAGGTAAAGGTGATGAAGAATTATATTCCCAATACTTCCTTTAATACAATGTTATGTCATTACGAGTTCATAATAATTCAATTTTGACCTAAAAATTCTCTAGTGATCTTTATAGTCTTAATGAATAGATTCTTAATCAGTTACCTCAATAAATATGTGGATGTATTTCAAGAAGGTATGCAGAAAAATTAGGGAGGAATATTAGGATAATTTGAATACTCTGCTGAAGACATTTTTTATAGATATGTTTTTTTTAAAGAATAGTGATTTTGAGTTTTCTATGGGGAAATTAGCATTATTGGGGAATTTTATCACATTTAGGGGGATATATATGGACCCTATAAAGATATAATTTATTGAGGATCGGCCTAGACCATATTCTGGGATGGAGATCCATAGCTTCTCCATGTTACTAGGGTATTATCAGTGTTTTTTAGATACTTTTCATGATTTAAAACCCACAAACCAGGATTACTCGAAACAGAGTGAAATATGTTTGGATATTTGAGTTTCAAAATTTATCTTCAAGGATACAAATAAGAGGATAACTACAACACCTTTTCTCACCATACCCACAAATAGAGACAGATTTTTCATCTACATTGATGCATAAAAAAGGGATTATGATGTGTAAACAAAGTGAATGATAATGTGTTAGACTATTTCTCAATATACATAAAGGTTTTTGACCAACATTATATAACACATGATCTTGTCTTGGCTGCACTAATATTAAAATTTAAAATTTGGAGACATCGTCTCTATGAAGTGAAGTGTAATATATATATATATATACCACAAGATCCTAAAATATATATTCACATATAAGGATCCAAACATGAACCAATGATGATGGTTAGAGCTAATCAAGGATTGTAATTTCTCAGTCCACCAAAAACAAGGAAGGTTAACAAGGAAGTAGATTCTGTATGTATAAAAGATCTTGAAACCATATCTATGATAATTATTGAGAAGGTCCCAATCATCTTGGAGTCTTAGAGCATGTTATATTTTCATTTGTTTTGTTTTGGGTGCCTGGGATGAGATCCTAGGACCCAAATTCATTCTTATTGATGTGTTATATGTTTTAGATCTCTTTTTAATCTAGAATATGCACCTAATGTTGTGTTATTTGGTGATCTAAACTCTACATATCCTTTATCATAAGTTATATACGAGGTATATTAACCTTTGGTGAAATCTAGAACCCATGTTTTACTATTTTTTAAAAGGATAGGCTGAAAGGACATTTATTGAAATGAAAAAAGTACAAGGGAGGTGAAATAGAAGCATAGAGATACAAAAAAGACAATCCAAAAAAAATATGTAGCTCAGGAGTAGGTTCTCATACAATGGTGTGAGGCACATCCACCCCATCCACATGGATGGAATCCTCTTCTTTATTTTTTGTACTATAATCAGTTACCACCTTCATTATCTGGAAGTCCATCATCAACATCACTGAAAACTGCGTTTTTTCTTAATTCTCCTAGTTTATTATTCAGTCCATCCCCCTCACTGCTTCCTGGAGCATGAATCTGAATATAAATGTTAGTATTCAACTAAGTGTTTGGACTCACCTACTATCTATGACCTTCAGTGGAGGAAATAGCTTTAGTTTTTCTTAGCGACTTATTATTGAAATGTAGACCCATATTATTAGACCTAATAGAATGAGAAGCCATAAACTGGTCCTCTTTAACCCTTTCATGAGAAACGATGGTCCCCATTTCTTCTATAGGAGAATATTTTGTAAGGGGAAGAAGCCCTTGTTTACAATATGAGAAACCTGCAGTTTTATCATTCTCAGTGACTGATGGGTATTGACCTGTTTTTATCCTATGAGTAGTTTTTTGGAAAGGTTCATCAAATTAGTATGAGAATGAGTTTTTTCATGGGGGATAATCCCTATTTTGACATATGATAGACCTTCCTATGTAGTAGATTGCATGTCATCATTGCATTTCAAATCAACCACATAATTATGTTGTGTAATAGTACATGCAGTTTTGGAACTCTCAATACCCGATGGGTTCAAAACAGATTCTATCTCTTGAGAAGTAGGTTGGATAAGTCCAAAACCAAGAGGAATCCTAGGCCACTGAGTGTTGTGGAAACTAGACAGACAGTTCAAATAGATTTATTTTTTTGCAGTATGGTTCCCTACAATAGGGAATTTGGAGATCGATTTATTAGAGATACAAATATTACATGGAATAACATTAGTAGTCTATTTCAGAATAGGAACAAAGTGAATCATTTTCTCTTGTTTTTTAAAGAGGAAGAAACTTCAGCACTATCTTTACCTTTTTGGTTTCATGATGAGATCATTCATTTCTCTTGCCACAAGTTAGTGTCCACTTGATCTTTTGCATCAGCCTACCTAATTTCCTCACTATCATATAATCCTTCACAATATTTTTCATCATGTAATCCACTATGAAAGGCATATTAAAATGAGAAACCATTGACTATTAATTGATGGTCTTTAGATATTTCAACCTATGAAGCTTTGTATTTTTTATATACATTAACTTCATAATTGTCATTGTGGTCCACTATAGGAATGTATGGACATCCACTTTTCTGAGTTCCATCAGGAAGAGGATTTTTGAATAAATTAGATAAACCCTTATCAACAGATATTTGTCCCCTAATAGAATTTGGGATCCTGGTGTCTATGTTGAGACTGGTATTAGTTTAACCATTGAGTTTATTCTGGTCTTTCTTACATTGAGTAATCTGATTAGATCCTATCTTCCTATAATATTGTCCATTATTCCCCTGAAACTGAAAAATGGGGCAGACAATGTCAGCCCTGTATATAACTTTGGAGTGTCCAATAATCTGACAGAAATTACAAAAGGGTAGAGTCTTCACATACTAAATTTGAAAATTATTATCAACAGTTGAAGTAGAACGAATAAGTCTATCAATCAATGTATAAATGAATTAAAATTCCACAAAAACATTAGAAAAATGACTAATTCTAACCTGTTCACTGGCATTATCCATTTATATCCAATCTCCAATGAAATATAAAAGATAATTTTAGGGTTCCATAAAACCAAATTTAGGTCATGAATCTTAATCCATACCTATGCACAGGTCTCCATGAACTAATTGAGATTAAATTTAATCTTCCAGTCATGAATTTGTAGCAAGCCTCATCCTAGATTGATTGGACCTATGGTCCATGTTGTTCCTTTCATATCACATGTGCATTCACATTTATATGATATTAGGTTATAGGTTTATAGATTTAGGTGGACTATTGAGATTTATTTCTCACCCACTATACATGCACTTTGGTGCATGTGTAAAACTTATGTCTACTAGAAAATGGTGTACTAGTTTCATGATGTATTTGGAAGTGGTTTGGTGTTTCATGATCTAGTGGTATTTCTCATGTAGGGTTTGAGGTATGACCTGGATAGTTCAACCATCCTTGATACCATGTATTAGGTTTGGATTAGGGTAGCATTAGAGCCTTTTAATTTTGTTTATTTTATTTATTCTTTTTGTATATGTGGTTAACCTAGTGGATGACCATGTGATGAGTATTATCCTAAACATGAGTCCACATTAAACATTTTAATTTCTTATAGAATGCTTATATTTTAGTTATTTATTTTTTTAGTCCAATGTTTATGGATGTGTATGTGTTAATTTATTTACATTGTTATTATACTTTAATTAGAGGGTATATGGATTAGGCCCAACCCTCTAGTTAGAATCCTATGTAATTCATGGTGGTGCACTGGGGGAATTGTGATTAGCCTGATCAAGTGGCGTTTCATGTCGTCTTGTGTTTGTTTCTTACATGAATTCATAGTACATGACTAGAAGGGAACTATTTTATTTGGATGGGTATATGTCATATTGGATCATGTTACACAAAATGTACAAAATTAATTTTCACTAAAATTAATATATTTAATTTATTGAAAATTGTGGTGGGTGGTTGTCTTTATGAATGTTTGGATGGAATATTAAGATAAATGAATTAATCAAATTAATAAATTATTTTATTTAGGAATTTTATATTTTAAATAAAGAAAATTTTAAATAAATTCCACCCATTTTACATTTTTGTATTCATTGTATGTGTGTATCATCCTAATTTTAGACCAACCTATGTATGCTACTTGTATATTTATTTTATTAATACAAAATAAAAATGATTTTCTAAGTTTCATCCACTCATCTATACTATGTAGGACCTATGTGTTCATGCTTTCATTTATGTAATCCCCATTAACCATTCCCCTGTCCCCTCTCACATGTGTGTTAGTAAAATAATATGTAAAGGATGGATCTCTTAATAATGTGGTGGTAGTTCAAATTTATATTTGAGGTGAGACCAAACCAGAAGATATATAGCAGTAATTGTGGAATGTTATCACTCAAAACAAGAACAGTTCTAAGAGTTATTCACTTATGGTGAAGCTTTGGTTTATTACCCACTTGATAAAGTAACCATTAAAAATGCTTATGGTTAGACCATATATTTATTTTATTTGTTTCATTTTCATGGTAAATTAATTATCGATACTTTATCATGATCAATAAATATATTTATTTACAAGAATGAAATTTATAATCAAAATAATATTGGATTACATGTCAATTTTATATTAACATGGTTAATTATATAATTAAAATACAGTTAATAATAAGAATAATATAATGAGAAAAATGGTTTAAATATGAATAACAGTAAAAATACCTATAACAAAATATTATGTTGTTATAGCCCTCCATTACCTAATTTAGAAATGGAAAACTACACCAATGTGTTTTCATGGAAATTTTCAGAACACTTCCATTTATTAGGGAGTTATTAAAAAATGTTTTATAATGACTTAACAATATTTTAATTGGTGTGATGGATTTAATTTTTCTAATACCAATTTAGGGGAATGTAATGAATAAATCCAAAACCAATAATTTAGGATTTTGGAGTCTACTATATAATGACCCATATATTACTTACATTGTTATTACATCAGAATTTAAGAATACTTATTACAACATATAACAAAACCATTATAGGACCATATAGGTATAGTGTCTTTAGAAATTGGGAAACATAAAGAAATGTTTCATAAATCATCTATATTATCTCTTGTTTATTTCATCATATCTAGAGTCCCTTTTGGAATATCCTAACTAATACCCCTATTCCTGACATGGGGAGAAGAAAACATACAAAAGGGTGAGATTAAGTGCTCAGTATGGGTAAACAAAGGAAATATCAATCATATCATATTCATAAGAACATAACATTTCAAAAATCTAAACCTGCTAGAGAGGTCATAATATCATAGCATGGGATAAATCATAGTAGTGAAATGTAATCCCAATAACCATAACATAAAACATGAAACATTGTGGAATACAAACATAATCATAGAAAATAATTTCATTTTAGTCAAGAATCATTTCCAAGACTATCATAGTGGAAAAAGTCCATTTTTAAACCGAGTTCACTCCTCATTATAGTCTTGTATCCTTGAACTAGATTAACTTGTCGTACCAGCCATGACTATCTCATGATTTTGAAATCATTACCCAATTCATTGGAGGATGATATAGGTCCCACCCATCTCATAATGAAACTTTTATTCTGTGTTCCACAAAATCATAAATCATATATCATAGCATAACCCATGTATCAAAAATGGGATTCATAAACATCATGCCATCATAAAATAATCCATATTAGATAAAAGGACTTCATAAAAATAATTCCATCATAACATAATAAAATTAATGTAAAAATAGGGGTAGAAACAGAACCCTATATTATCATAGATGGAAAATAAATTTGATAAAACTCTTGAACTCCATTCTTGAGAAAAAATTTCTTATTATGTCAAAAACATTTTTCCTTTCATAACATGTCATAAAATTTAAATATAAAATAAGTTAATTAAAAATAAACATGAAAACTTGTAAAGAAACCTTCATGGAATTAATGTTCAATGAAATCATAAAAATCCATCCATGTCGTATAAGTTTAAAAACCATTCTTCTCGTACTTTGGCCATAAAGTCAAAAGGTATCTCGTAATGAAAACGAAAAAAATTCTTTTCATATCTTTTACTAAAAATTCACCAAAATGTATAATTGGATTTAAAAATTTTTATTAGGATAGAAATAATATTACATATTGAGGAAACATGGATGTGGACGATAAATATGCCCCAGTAAATTCTGAAGTATAAACAATATGAGAAAAAATGAGATTGTGATATTTTTCCTTACCTTAGGTACTATATGATTTGTACGTATCCGAACTTCTTATATAATGATTTAAATAATGTCATTTACTTATTAATGAATCATATTCACTTTTATGATATCATATATGGTCATATTCTTATCTTCTTATTAGTAATATTTCATTGCTACTTGTTATTTCGGTGTTCATTGCCATATGTTACTATGAATGCTTTGTCAAATAAATTATTATTCCTATTTTTAGGTTATAGACACCTCATTTATAGAATGGTATTAGTGTAATATATATCATATTTATTCATTCAATTCATTAATATAATCATTATTTAATGAAGATCATGTAGAACGAGTCACATCATATCATAGAGACGGTAGGCCGTACGTACGCCTGAGTGATGATATCATTATTTTGATATTAAAATCATATATAATTGGATGGTATATAATATATAAAGAATCATAATAACGTTATATTTTTTATTTATATCATTTATACTCATTATCATACCCATCCAAATGATGAAATGTTTGAATAACAAATTACACCATGACGTGGAGATGGTAAGCTGTACGTATGCACATGTGGTGACTTTTCATTCATAGGATGGATAATATAACTAATATGGTTGTACCATTTTTATAATAACATCATAGTTTATAGAATATACTGGAGTTATTATTTTAGAATGTAAAAAACAAAGAAGGATGAAGTGGAAGAAGAAAAGAACTTGAAATAGGTGGTGAGATATTTACTTCTTCTTCGGGTTCTTCCTTTTGATTTGATCCAGAGGGATCATTAGGTTGGAATTATGACTAAATTAAGGCCACTTAGTTGAAGGGGGGAAATTTTAGAGGTCATTTGGGTATGTTTTTGCTGAACCAAATGGCTTTGGAGGAGTGAATTAAATAGATGGCGGAGTGCACTTTTATAAGAGGGGCGAGGGGTACCTTAGAAAAAACATACAATATTATTTTATAATAAATTCATATTCAGTTTATAATGGCTCCAAAGTGACTTATTTTGAAGATATGGTGGGAATGTGTCTAAATACTATCAACCAATATTTTTTAGACAAGTTTAGGTTACCATTTTAACCTTATTATTTAGATTTAACTCTATGTTAAATAATTTAACTTTTACGGTGTCTTCTTGTATTCTTACACTATATGGTTAATAAAGATAATATAACCTGAAAATAAAAACCCAATTGGTTTATTAATGTCATATATATAATTATATAAGCCTTTTGTCTGAACCTTATATTTTTACGAATAGAGTATCAATTAATAATTTAATATTTATTTTAAAAACTCTTTTTTGTCAATTTTGACACTATTTGGTATTTTTTTCTAAATTCATAACGACATTATTACCTCGAAAAAAATTCATCAAACCAACCCTAATAAGTTATATTAACATGAAAAATTATTTTAATTCATATAAAGTCACATATTAAATTTATTTCTATATTTATAATATCAATTATGTTAATATTTCATTAATTAGGTAATTACTGTATCATCTTTGTGTCATTAAGAAATTACATTATATAAGGTCTAAGAATTATAAATAAAATACCATTATGTATGAAATCATTTAATATTTCTAATTAATATTTATATTAGAATTTATCTTATGTATAAACCAATATTAAAAATTATATAGTAATTAAACCTTAATTTTAACTACTTTAACTCTTCTTTAAATAAAATAATAATAAAATTTTCTTATATAATCCAAGTGGACCTAAATGGTCATATTTTATTCATAATGTTTTTTTTTGGTTGAATTACACTTATAGAATAAAATTAATACATGTGTTAGGGTGATAATAATATCATTTTTACCTATAATTACAGTATATACTTTTTACTGTGGTAAATAAATGTAAAAAGTTACTATTCACCAAAAATCATTTTTAACTTATTGAAACACATTTTACTTACTGATATCAACTGTGTCTCTCAGATTTTTGAAATTCCACTAACAAAAGTTGTAAAATTATGTTTTATGTAAAGTTACAAATTCTCATTTGAGGTGGGTAAAAGACGGTAAAAATTTAAATAAAATTTTTATATATCTAAAATTATTATAAAATGACTCCAATGAAATGAATTGAACATATATAGGTATTATGTATCTATTTTGACATAAAATATGTTTAAATTAAATAAATAAATATTTAAATAAAAATTCAGTTTTAAACTATAACTCAGAGTTTTTCACTATTCATGAAAATTTGAATGTTTTCAGAAAAATACCAAAAATTCACCCTAATCTTATTTCAATATTCCAAATCCAAAAATGAAGTCCATTTTGAATGATAAAATATATAAAATTTCAAAAATTGGGTATTACTATTCATTATGGCTAGTTTATATAATATTTTAGTAACATATCGTTGTTTAGTGAAACTCGGTATTGTGTACAATGCAAGCTATCGAGGGAGGTTGCTCTTGCATGTAACACAAGACCAGACAGTGTTGTGTGTAATGAAAGATTCCTTTGGTGTTTCTTAAATCATAATAGAAAAAACAAAATATTTCTCATAAAATCTCATGGTGTTACATTCTACCCCCTTTAAAAAGAATTTTGCCCTCAAAATTCATCACTTTGTAACAAATAGACGAGGATACCTCTCACTCATCATATCCTCATGTTCCCATGTGGCTTCTTCTAATTGGTGGTTCCCCATTAAACATTAACCCATCGAGTGGTCTTGTTTTGTAGAACTTTTTCACTAAGATCCAGAATCTCTATTGGATGTTCATTATAAGAATGATCTTTCTCCAGCAGTATAACTTTTGAGCTTAATACATGTGAAGGATCGGGTATGTACTTTCTGAAGAGAGATACATGGAACACATCATTAACTTGAGAGAGATTCGGTGGAAGTGCCAATTGGTATGCTACCTTCCTAAAACAATCCAGTATTTCTAAAGGACCAATATACCAAGGGCTCAGCTTGCCCTTCTTTCCAAATCTCATTACTCTATTCTAAGGAGATATTCGTAAGAACACATTATCACTCACTTCAAACTCTAGGTCTTTTCTTCGATTGTCAGAATAACTTTTTTGTCAATTCTAATCTGCTCTTATGTGTTGTTGAATAGATCATACCTATTTTGCCATCTCATCAACAAGATCAGGTTCTAATTGATTTCTTTCCCCAACTTCATCCCGACATGTTGGAGTTCTTCATTTCTTTCCATAGAGAGCTCCATAAGGATCCATCTAAATACTATAGTGAAAAATATTATTATACGAAAATTCCACCAAAGTTAGGTTTTGATCCCATCCACCATTGAAATCCATAGAGAAAACTCACAACATGGCTTCTAGAGTTTTAATTATTCTCTCAGACTGAACTTCTATCTAAGGATGATAAGTATTACTGAAACTCAACTCTGTATCTAGAGAATGCTTAAGACTTAGCAAAAAAATCGAGGTAAACCTCATATCTCAATCAAATATAATGTAAAGTGGTACTCTATGCAATCTTACCACTTCCTTTACATATATCCTGGAAAGCTGATCAAGAGAGAAATCTTCTCTAATAGAAATGAAGTGTGCTGAATTCGTAAGACGATCAACTATAACCGAGACAACATAATTGCCTTTGGATGTTTTAGGAAGTCTAGTGATAAAGTCCATAGTGATGTTTTCCCATTTCCATTCTAGTATGGGTAATAGTTGTAACATCACCTTAGACTTTTGTCTCTCAGCTTTATCTTGCTAACAGACCAATCATCGAGAGACATATTCGGAAAAATATCTTTTCATGCCATCCCACCAGAAGTACTCCTTCAGGTTCATATTCATCTTCATGCTTCTAGAGGGAATAGATAATGAAGAACATTGAGCTTCATCCAATATTTACTTCATTAATTCTGGTATGGGATGAACACAAACCCGATTCCCTAACCTTTTTATTTCATCACAATCAATGTTGAATTTAGGAACATTTCTCACATACTTTTGTAACTCTACATATTATTTTTTTGCCTCTTTAATCTTCACATGTGTTGATGGTTGAACATTCATTTGAGAAAGATACAAATTTCCCCTTCCATTATAATTCCAAGATCTATCCTTTGTAAATCCATAAATATTTGATCTTTTGTGATCCTCATCATAGATTAGCTAGCTTCTTCTTGTCGACCTAATGTGTCTGCCACCTTGTATTATTTTACAGGGTTGTAATGAATTAAAAAGTCATAATCCTTATTCAGCTCCAACCATCTTCTTTGGTGTATATTCAGCTCCTTTTGTGTGAAAATATACTTTAAACTTTTATGATCTGTATAAATATCTCACCTTTCTCCATAAAGATAATGCCTCCAAATAATTAATGAAAAGATTATCACAGCTTATTCCAAATCATGAGTAGGGTAATTATTCTCATGGATTTTCAACTCTCATGAGGAATAAGATATCACCATATCATTTTTCATGAGAACACACCCCAATCCATTTTTTGATGCATCACTGTAGATCACAAACCTTTCTCCACTATAAGGCAGTGTGAGCACAGGTGAAATTGATAACCTTATTTTTAACTCCTTTAAATTCCCTTCACACTCCTCCATCCAAATGAACATAATTCATTTTCAAGTCAACCTGGTGAGTGGATTAGATAATCGCAAACAATCTTTCAAAAAATGTTGATAATATACTGCCAAACTAAGAAATCTTCGGGTCTCAGTTACTGTTGTTGTTCTTGACCATCTTTCGATAACCTCTATTTTTGTTGGATCCACAATATCCCTTCTTTTAAGATTATGTGACCCAAAAATGAAACTTTTTGAAGCCAAAATTCACACTTCCTAAATTTTGCATAATTCTTCTACTTTATTAGGGTCTTTAATACAATTCTCAAGTGATGTTCATGTTCTTCCTTGCTCTTGGAATAGATAAAAATATCATCTATAAAGACTACAAGAAACTAATCACGATATTCTCTAAAGACTATATTCATTATATCTATGAAGATAGAAAGGTCAATAGTAAGACCAAATGGCATCAATATAAATTCATAGTGTTTATAACTTGTACAAAAATATGTCTTTGGTATATCCTCCCTTTTAACCCTTAATTAATGATACCCTGAACGAAGATCAATCTTGGAAAAGTATTGAAATCTATGTACTTGGTCAAATAAGTCATCAATGAATGGGAGAGGATATTTTATCTTGATTGTGATCTTGTTAAGTTCTTGATAATCTGTGAAGAGTCTCATTTATCCATCATTCCTCTTAAAAAACAGAATAGGTGCTCCCCAAGGTGATTCACTAGGGTGTATGAATCCCTTATCAACATTCTCTTGGATTCTCTTCTTCAATTCCTGCAACTCTATTGGGGCCATTCTATAAGGTGACTTTGAAATGGGCATAGCACCTGGTATGAGTTCTATTGAAAACTCAACTTCATGATTTGGTGGAAGACCTAGAAATTCCTCTGGAAGGACATCATCAAACTCCCATATAATTGGAATATTTTTAATTGTGAGTTTCCCTCCAAAAAATTTGGATAAATAACCTTCATTAATTGGAATCAAGTCCCCTAAGATGGAAGAAATTCCCACTGGATGGTTATATTCATCCTTTCATCTATAGATGATCATAGATTAATTAGGAATATGAAACGTGACTTCCCTTCTTCCTAAATCTATATGATCTCCATATAAGGAAATCCAATCCATGCCAATAATCACATCAAATTCCACAATAGGAACTATGACAAGATTTGCAGGAAGAACTTTCCCACAAACGACAATTGGAGAAGAATTATAAACATTTGATGAAACTGTTTTTCCATTATGAGTTGTCACAGCTAACTCAAAAACTAATTGTTGAGGTAGTACATCGATACCCTTAATGAATTTATTCATAAAAAAAGAGTCGGTGGATCCAGAATCAAATAAAACATTTTATACTTTAGAGTTGATGGTATGTGTACCTTTCACCACTTCGTTATCATACTCCACATCACCGATAGAAATTGCATGTGAATTTCCTTCATCTTTTTCCTTAAGAGTCTGTTGACGTCGATCATCATCAACAACCCTTAGATTAGGGCATTGATTAGAATAATGCCCCATTTTCTTACACTTGTAACATTTAAGTGTAAGAGGTTCATTATGTGTAGCGTTTTCTTTGTTCGTATCACTAGACATATTTTTCCCATTATTGCGGCATTCAAATGCCCAATGACATTCTTTTCCACATTTGAAACATTTACCTGTCCTTTTAAGACAATTCCCTCCATATTTCTTTCTACACTTCAAGCATAAGGGAAAACTCAACTTCTTTTCAGTGTGGTCTATAGATTTCCCATTGAATTCCATTTTCCTCTTCTTATCAATCCCATATGATTGATGGGTTACTCCAATCTCCATTTCAACTTTGAGAAAAAATCAAACAATTTCCTCATAGCTATTGAAGTCCCTTAGGGCTAACACCCTTCTAAGACTTGGTTTTAAGCCACTAAAGAATCGATCGATCTTACTCTCAAGTTGGATAATAATTTTGGAAGCATACCGTGCAAGTCATGTAAAATTTTATTCATAGATACTAAAAGATTAATCATCCTTTTGCTTTAGTTCATGAAACTACTTCTCCATCCTTGTTCAAAGAATACAAGGGATGTACTTATTGAAAAATATGTTCTTGAACTTTTCCCATTCCATGGACTCAATTTCGTCTCTTTGCCTTGTATTCTTGATAAGATTCCACCATTGATTAGCTTCACCTTCCAAACGATATACTGCTAAGATGGCATTATCATGTTCATAACATTGAAGAACTGAAAATATATTTTCAGTGGTACTGATCCTTTTTCCATCCACTAATGGATCAGTAGACCCGTTGAGTAATGGTGGATGCTGCCTCATTAAGGATGCAACAGAATGATGGTCCTTCCTTTGCTTCTTTGGAGGTCCTTCCTGATTCATAACTTGAGAAAGTTGTATAAGCATGGCTACAAGATTTTTCATTATATCTCCCATATAATTTGTTTGCTTAGGGGGACAATCAGTGCACTTCCCATCACATTCAGCATTATCACGGTTCCTTCGGGTTCCAGCCATTGACTAAAACCAATAAGCATAGTGCGAGAAACACTAATCATAATAGGAAAACCAAATAATCAAGAATAAAATTTCACACAATAGTTCTTATCCTAAGTTATTCATGGACATTTCTAAAACACTAATATTGTGTTCTATGCTTATAAATATCCTTAGGGTTCTTAATAAGTCTTTCACATCCTAGTCTCCAAAGGATGACTATACCTTTCATCTAATACCAACTATAACAACCCATAATTTACATATATTGTTATTACATCAGAATTCAAGCATACATATTACAACATATAAGAAAACCATTATATGACCATATATGTATAGTGTCTTTAGAAACTAGGAAGCATAAACAACTAGTTCATAAAGCATCTATATTTTATACCTTTTATATCATCATATATAGAGTCCCTTTGGGAATATCCTACATAATAACATTCTTCTTGACATGGGGAAAAGAAAACATACAAAAGGGTGAGATTAATTTCTCAGTAAGGGTAAACAAAGGAAATATCAATCATATCATATTCATAAGAACATAAAATTTTGAATCTCCTAACCTACAAAAGAGATCATAATATCCTAACATGGGATAAATCGTAGTAGTGAAATGTAATCCCAATAATCATAACATAGAACATGAAACATTGTGGAATACAAACATAATCATAGAAAATAAGTTAATATTATTCAATACTCATTTCCTAGACTATCATAGCGGACAAATCCCATTTCTGAACCGAGTTCACTCCTCATTCCAGTCCTATATCACTGAACCAGATTAATTTGCAGTTCAATACATGTATATCTCATGAGATATAAATCTTTACCCAATGCATTGGAAGGAGATATAGGTCCCACCCATATCCTAATGGAACCATTCTAATGTGTGCCACAAAATCAAAAAACATATATCATAGAATAACCCATGTAATAAAAATGGGAGTTTTAAACATCCTTCCATCATAACATAATCCATATAATATAAAACAACATCATAAAAATAATTCCATCATATCATAATCAAATTAATGTAAAAATGGGGGTATAATCATAACCCTATATTATCTTATATGGAAAACAATTTTGATAAAACACTTGAACTCCATTCTTGAGAAAAATATCCTTTCTACTTCAAAAACATTTTTCCTTTCATAACGTGTCATACAATTTTAATCTAAAAGAAGTTAATTACAAATAAACTTGAAAACATGTAAATCATGATTCATGGAAATACTATTCTATGAAATCATAAAAATCCATTCATTCCTTATATGTTAAAAAACATTCTTCTAGTACTTTGGCTAGAAATGTCAAAAAGTATCTCATACTGAAAACGACAAAAGATTCCTTTCATATCTTATACTAAAAATTCACTAATAGGTATTATTGGATTTTAACAATTGTAGGAGTATAGAAATAATATTACATATTGAGTAAACATGGATGTGGATGATAAATATGCCCCAGTAACTTCTGAAGTATAAACAGTCTCAGTTAAAAATGAGATTGTGAGATTTTCCCTTACCTTAGGTCCGATATTCTTCATACGTATCCGAACCTCCTGTATAATGATTTAAATAATTTAATTGACTTATTATATAATCTTATTAATTGTTATGATATATTATATGGTCATATTCTTATCTTCTTATTAGTAATATATCATTGATACTTGTTATTCGGGTGTTCATTGCTTTATTTTCTTATGCATGTTTTTTTGAAAAAATTCTTATTCATCATTTTAGGTTATAGGAAACTCATTTACAGAATGGTATTAGTGTAATATATATCATATTTATTCATTCAATTCATTTATATAATCATTATTCAATTAATTTCATGTAGAACGAGTCCCATCACGTCGTGGAGATATTAGGCCGTACATATGCATGAGCGATGATATCATTCTTTTGATGTTAAAATCTTACACAATTGTATGTTATATCCTATATAAAAAATCATAATAATGTTATATTTATTATTTATATCATTCATTCTCATTATCATACCCATCCAAATGATGAAATGTTTGAATAACAAAATACACCACGATGTGCAGACGGCAAGCCGTACGTACGCACGTGTGGTGACTTTTTCATTCATAAGACGGATAAAATAAATAATATGATTGTACCATTTTTATAATAAAATAACATTATATATAATATACTGGAGTTATTATTTTAGAAAGGAAACAACAGAGAAGTACAAAGTGGAAGAAGAAAGGAACTTGAAATAGGTGGTGCGATATTTACCTCTTCCACGGGTTCTTCCTTTTGATTTGATCAAAATGGATCCTTAGGATAGCATTATGACTAAATGAAGCCATCTAGGATTAAGGGAAGATAGTTTAGATGGAATTTGGGTAGGTTTTGACTGAACCAAATGGCTTTGGAGGTGTGAATTAGTGAGAAGGGGGAGTTCCCTTTTATAAGAGGGTGAGGGGTACCTTAGAGAAAACATAAAATATTATTTTATAATAAATTTATATTAGGTTTATAATAGGTCAAAAGTAACTTATTTCATTTCTAGGGTCGGTATCGGTCAAAATCCTCTCAACCAATAGGTTTTAGAAATGTTTAGGTTACCATTTTAACATTTTCATTTAGATTTAACTCTGTTAAATAATTTAACTTTTACCGTGTCTTCTTGTATTCTTACACTATATGGTTAATAAACATACTATAACCTACCAATAAAAAACTAATTGGTTCCTTAATGTAATATATATTATTATATAAGTCTTTTTTTGACCCTTAGATTTTTAGGAATAGAATATCACTTAATAATTTAATAATTGTTTTAAAAACTCTTTTATGCCAATTTTGAAATTATTTGGTATTTTGTTTCTTATAAATTCATAACAGCAATATTAATTCAAAAAAAACTCATCTAACCAACCATAATATGTTATATTAACCTATAAAATTATTTTAATTCATAAGAAGTCTGAAATTAAATTTATTTGGGTATTTATAATATAAATTATGTTAATATTTCATTAATTATGTAATTACTACATCATCATTGTGTCATAGATAAATTAAACTATTTTATGTCTAAAAATTATAAATAAAATTCAATTATGTAGTAAATATTTTTATATTTCTAATGAATATTTACAGTCAAATTTATCTTATGTATAACCCTATATTAAAAATGTTTTAGTTATTAAGCCTTGATTTTAACTATTTTAACTCTTCTTTAAATAAAATAATAATAAATGTACTAATCTAATCCAAGTGGACCTAAATGGTCATATTTTATTCCTAATATTGTTTTTGGACGAATTACATTTATCCAATAGAATTAGGACATGTGTTAGGGTAATAATAATATCATTTTTACCCTTAATTACCCTACTTACTTTTAACCGTGGTAAATAAAAGTAAAAAGTTATTATTCACCAAAAATTATTTTTATCTTATTGAACCAAATTTTAAATAAAATATCTACCATGTCTCTGGGTTTTTTGAAATTCCACTCACGGAAGCGATAAAATTATGTTTTATGTAAATTTGCAAATTTTCCTAGGAGGTGGGTAGAGGACGGTGAAAAGATCAATAAAATTTATATATATATAAAATTATTGTAAATTTACTCCAATGAATTAAATTGAACTTATATATGTATTATGTATCTATTTTTACCTAAAATAAATTGAAATAAAATAAATAATTATTTAAAAAAAATTCGGTTTTAAACTATAACTCAGTGTATTTTACTATTCATCAAAAATTGAATGTTTTCATAAAAATACCAAAAATTCTCCCAAAGATAATTTTGAAATTATGAATCCAAAAATGAAGTCCATTTTGAAAGATAAAATTTAAAAAATTACAAAAATTGGGTTTTACTATTCACATTGGTTCTTTTATATAATATTTTAGTAAAATATCGTTGTTTAGTGAAACTCAGTATTGCATACAACTCAAGATATCGAGGAAGGTTGATCTTGCATGTAACACAAGCCCAGACAGTCTTGTGTGTAGTGAAAGATTACTTTGGTGTTGCGTATAACATAATACATAAAAACAAAATATTTTTCATAAAATCTCAAGGTGTTACATAGTCAATGTATTAGGGAGTTATGTATTAATGTAGTTAGAAAATACCTCCTTATATGAATACCATCAAAACATTATCAAGCCCTGTCTAGGTTATGATAAGTGAAAAAATACACTCGACTTTAATATCAATGTTATAGGATATTATAAAACCAATGAAGAATTATATTGAGTTTTTATAAAATAGTGGGAGATATAAAAATTAAAATTTATTATGTATTTGGGTAATCTAGGTGGAGTACTAAGATTTTATTTTATTTTTTATAGATATGGAAATCCATATGGATATGAATTTATAATTGTGATTAATATTATATTTGGATTTTCTTCTCACCAAATTTAATTTCTATGAGGGATATAAGTGCTTTTGCATTGTACAATTCCTTGAGATGTTATTATATGTGTTGGAATCCACTATTCCTAAAGCACTTATTAAAGAGTCTAATGAGGATAAAATATCTCTATATATATATATTAAATACAAAGATAAAATGATAAATGATTATAGTTTCATGTTATCATCCATATCTAGTGAAATATAGAAGAAAAATTTGGAAATAGATACAGAGAGATTTGTGTATCTCTATTATGATCCTTATCAATAAAAATAGAGATAAGAGAGATATGATATGTCCATGGTACTATCATGTGCATGATTAAAGTTTTAGTTCTAGTTGGACCTCATGTAGTAAAGATGATTGGCTACATAGAGTACTTAGACATCATGGGATTTATTATCCTATATGTGTTTCACCCAAATCTCATTTTATCCTCACTACCTTAGAGCTTCTCTAGTTTCATTATAAATGTTAATATGAGAAATCGCGAAAATATCCTTTCAAAATCCTTAACATAATTTTATTTTTAGATAATGTAACGAGGCATAAAAAACTTCTATTAATTATGGTTAATAAAAGTAACAATAAGAAAATGATCTCAAAGACTCACTCTAAATGTAGGGCTCCCAACACCACCTTCTAATAAGAGGAATACCCATAAGAAAGGTAAGTACAGAAGTTGATGTATGTTTTTCATGTGGCATGCTAGGCCACATGAAGAACTAAACCTATTTTATGAAGTATGGTGAAGCTTCAGGGTAATTTTTTATTGAGTGAAATATTTCTATACCTACTAATTGGTTATTAAATATTTCTCTTTTAACTCACATATGTATCCAAATTAAGAAGTATATTCTATAATATTTCTTGTGGAGAGGTAGATCATTGAGTTTCCAATGGAGTATGATTTGATGCATTGGATATAGGAGAATACTATATTATATTCAACATATATTATCATGGTTTTGAAGAACCGTTATTATATACCTAGTGTTATAAAAAAGGATTTATATATCCTACCAATATATAGATGGTGTTATTTTTAAAATTTTAAATAAATGAAGCATATATTTAAAAGACATCAAATGTTATGGAATGGGAAATTAAAATAATGATATTTGCCTATTAGATTATGAAAAATAAGTATATTAAATTCATAACAAATTAGGTTTATGGGACTTATTTCACACCTAGTTATATCATCCCCGACATGGTTACATAAATGAAAAGTGCTTGAAGAATCTATATCAAGATGGTTATTTAGATAACATTAACCAAAAAACATGAGAAAAATAACACATGTTTACATGTAACGATAAACAACCCACCTTTTGGAGGATAGGTTGAAAGGTCTGCAGATCTTATAGAATTGGTACACAATAATGTGTGATGATTTTTTCTTGTATAATATAGATGTGGGTACTCTAACATCATTACATGTATATATGTTTTATGTAGATATGGATGTTTTATCTTAGTAAGTTATAAGTTTGAATACATTTTGAAACTAAAATAATTAATGTGTGTGTAGGGAAATGACATGGTAAGAAGATAAAGAATCTTAGATCCAATCAGGGTAAAGAATATATTTACTGAGAGTTCAATGAATATTTATGAGAGCATGGGATTATATCTCAACTCACTACTCCTTATATAGCATAGTGAAATGGTGTATGTTAATGGGTGGAATACATATTATTGGACATGATGATATTGAAGATGATTATTGAAGATATTCCATAATCCTTTTACTGATACGTACTACTGACTACAATGAACACACTGAATTAGGTACCAACTAAGGTAGAAAATTGTATACCATACTGGTTAATGTATGAAAATAAATATATTTTGTATAGATTTCATGTATGGGTATGTGAGGTGTTTGATAGGGCCTATTTATGGAACAAACTATCACCCTAGGAAATTATGCGTATCTTTATATGACACCCTAATGAAATTGTGGGATATTACCTATAAAAACCTTCAGATAAAAGAATTATAGTGAAACGCTGTCCTTCTATTCTAGAGTGGGAAATCATCTAAAAATGGATAGTGGGATAAATATTGAATTTTATGAAGTTAAATATCAATATATGTTGTAGTTTTTATTGGAACATATTCTATAGGTCCACATGGAACAGTTGTTCTAGAGACGCAACTATTATTTAGAAGCACCATAGAGGATAGAGAACTAGAAATATATGGGTTTCTTTTCACTAATGATGGTGACTCGTTATTTCTTGATAATAAAAATACATTTTCTAACAAGGAGTAAGTAAATAACATAAAATCTTTAATTTGAAAATAATCCATGAATTCTATGACATATTCATTATATCAGAACAAGGTATGGGTACTGGTTGATCGTCTAATTGATGAAAATACTATTGGGAATAAATGTGTATTTAAAATATAACTGGACATAGAAGGTAATTTGAGTACCTATAAAGCATGGATAGTGGATAAGTGATTTAAAAAACATCATGGAATAGACTATGATGCAACATTCCTTCTATTTTTTGTGCTTAAATCTATCTAAATTATACTTTTCCTAGAATATTTTATAGATTATGGGATTTTAATGATGGATTTCAGAAAAAAAATTATTGGTATACTTTTGGAAGATTTATATATAAAAAACCATAATTTTTTTTGACACCTGGGAATTCCAATATGGTATGAAACATACATGGATCTGTTTATGTAATTAATCAGGTTTTTTGGTAATGGAACAACTAGTTTGATGAAGCTGTAAAACAATTCAGTTTCCTGAAGAATGAATTTGGTCCATGTGTCTATATAAATTTTAATTGGATTGTTGTCATTTTCCTTGTTGTATATGTCAATGAGATATTACTTATTCAACATAAGATACTTTTATTACAATATGTTAAGGATTTTTTTAACAACTCCTTCTCGATGAAGGACTTAGGGGAATCAACCTTCACCCTTAGAATCAAGATCATTAATGACCTACACAAGAGGCTTATTGGACTATGTCAAGGTACATAAATTTACTAGATACTATAAAGATTATGTGTGGAACAATATGAGAGGGTATTCGTTCAATTTTTACATGGTATACATATTTATATGAAAATTGGTCCTCAAGTACAACACGAGTGAGGATGAGTAGGATATCATACACATCTATGATCAGATGTATAATGTATTCAATGTAATGCACCATGATTAATTATTCCTATTCCTTGATCATGTTAAGTAGATATCAGGTAGATAAAGTTGATTATCATTGGACTACTATTAAGGTTATCCTTAAGTATGTGAGTGATTTCAAGGATATGTTCCTAGTGTATAGAGGATATCGACAACTATTCATTATGGGTTATATAAATACTAGTTCCCAAATAGATTAGAATGATATGGAATAACAATAAGGATATGAATTCATTATTAAGAGAGGAGTTATGAGTTGGAATAGTTATAAATGAAGTGTCGTCACTAATTATATAGTACAAACCAAGAATATTAAAACATCTAATACAACTAATGAAGTAGATTAGATACAAAACATCATTAGAGAGCTTAATATGGAAGCTAGTTTTAAAGACCCAATAAATTTTATTGAGTTAATACTATATAAATATCTCTCATTTGGAATCCATGGTCAGATTAATGGACAATGAACAAACTTTTGAACTATCACCAATTGAGGTATTCTTCTCAATGGGGTGAGGTCACGATGAGAAAATTTTCCATAGAGGAGAATGTAGTGGACCTATTGACTAAAGACTTACTTTTGGTAGAATCATAAACATCACCTGAGAGCTAGAAGACTATGAGTTAATTGTTGTTGGCTCTAATATAAGTAGTATTTTGTTAGTGTTTGTGCCCAAAAACATACAAGTTCATACTTTATGATTACCCATATTCATGATTTTGAATATTTATAATGTTCTTATCACATCTAATTTTTCTTCATCATGACATTGTGTGTGATACTATCCTAAAGATACATGTCACACTGCAAGGTCATAAAAATTACCCACTATAATAAGAACCTAGATGTTACATGATAATATTATTAAATAATTGTTATAGAGATGGACGATATCATCTAATGGGAGAAGGATGATACATACTATTAGGGGTATGGTGATCATAAGACATTTAGACTTCTTATCATGATGTACAACCATGGTAATATCTAAAATATGAGGTAATGAGAACTTAACTCTCCAATAGTAAAACCTCATTTATATTTATTATTGGATGTTTCTATCTATAGATATTTTAAATGATCCCTATAATTAATTAATTATTATTAATTCATATCATGAGTCGCCTAATTTGATGAATTTTCATAAATCACGAGGATATATATTAATGGATAAGTTGCGTATGTACGGTGTGCAATGACTGATATGACATTAAATAATATGGTGATGAAGAATTTTTCCATTCTATTCATTGATATAAGTTGATATATTTGGTATTTTGATTCAAACAGAACTTCTTAATTGTATCGGAATGTTTATTTCTGGAAATTCAGAGAATGATACATTGGCCACATAGGATGATGAAACCATTACACAACTAGATTGACTATAGATATTAAAACAAAGATATTATATTACACAATATATGTTCATATGAGGTAACTTTCCATTTTGGAAATAATAACTTCTTTTATGGGTTCCTTATCATGGTGCTATATGATAACCATAAAATTTTGATAGTTTTTTCTAATGTCACTAAAAAGGGGCTAAGAGGGTTACACACTTATTGAACATATGAACCAGAAAGATATGACTAAGAGGGGTGGGGAATTTGTGGTAAATTGTTTTTATATAAATTTATTATATTTTAATGTAACCTATGTGATTGATTGCAGTATCAATCCCATTTATTTAATTATCAGACTCACCTCACATGAAATAGTTATAAAGAGATCAAAATACAAAAGGATTTACAATGTTCAACCAAAAAGGAATACTACTTGTTGTAAATGGTTAACCCCTAGGTTATAGTTCTTCACTATATACGAGTGTTTACCACCCTAGATAGTCTCATTCCCATCATCATAGATCCTCACAATGTTAACAAATTATAATCTAACCAATGTTAACATTCTCCCCCTAAAAAAGTGATCCACACATAATCCTACTATGTTTTCACTATAGAGTCCCACAGAGTCTTCAACTTCTCTTCAAAGATTTACCCACTATACTAAAGATCACTATTGGATTCTAGTTTCATTTGAACCACCTATAGATGTAAAAATTCTACACAAACAAATCAGACCACCAAATCTCCTCATCTAAACTACTTCAAGAACATCAAAAATTAATGGTCATGTATACCAAATCTATCATACCTAAAAATCATCACATGATCTGACTCTACATAGATCACTAAATATTTGGGAATGTATGGATTCTTATTCATTTTGAAAAAAATAGAATATTCAATCTCAGTCTAAATTATTCCTCACTACCCACTCACCATGATGAAATTATAGCATGTTACACAAATATATTAATTCATTCATAACATAAATTATTTATGCACATTTTTTATATTATGTAATTCCTCTCACTGTGAATTGTATAACTAAAAAGTCCACGAGCTTTGCACTATTGTACTCTGGACTTCGTTCCATATTTCAACTCAATTTTCAATGTTCGTCACTATACATCTTATGATTTTTTCTAAAAAAAATGGATACCTACCCACTCATTCTTAATGTAATGTTTTTCCCACAAAATTCCAAAATCCTCAAGGTAACACCATAAGATTTTATAAGGAAACACTATTCTCAATATCATCCAAGATACACCACAACGAGCTTAAAAATGACAAAATATTATTATTTAAATGTGATAAATATCTAATAGTCATTTTTATAGTGGGAATGAATGATATTAACCATGTTATTAATAAGTAGTTTACTCATTAGTTTATTGGTTACCAATTAATTATAAACGAAAATAAAAACCAATTGAATATAAAGGATATGTTTTTATAAAAGAAACATATTTTAATGCCAAAAAGGATATTTTATCTTAATAAAGTAAATTAATCTATATTAATATGATATATTAATGATATTTATATTATATATATTCAATAATTTTTTTTAAATTAATAAAATAAGTTTTATAGGGTTAAGACAACAATAAATCCTATTTTAATCATAAAGAACTAAATTTTTCTAAAAGGCAATTTGGTTGCCTTTTGATAGAACACCTGTTTTAAATTTAGATATTGAAAATATTATAAATTTATTTTTCTAAAAAATCTAATTTTTGAATTATGGATACCAAAATTATCTTACGGAAATTTTTTGGTATTTTTCTAAAAACATTCATTTTTGATGAATAATGAAAAATAATAGATTTTAATTGAAAACATATTTTTTTCTCATTTATATATATTCTTAAATTATATTTTAAGTTGGTATTAAAGTATAATTATTTAAATTATAAATAAATCAAAACAATTTATGTGATTATAATCAATTTCACATTGATATTGGATACAAAACCATTTCAAAATGTTAAACTTCTCACATTAAAATCTAGCTTCTTCATTATGTCTAAATGATTTTTATAAAATCTATTTTTTAAAAATATATTAAATTAATTAGGTAAATTGGATTGAAATTTTTTAATAAATAGGTACAATTTTTTTTATTGTAAATTTCTTTTTTAGGCATAAAAAAGTTATAATGGTAAAAAAATTATTTATCACAACATAGGTAAAAAATGATATGACATAAATTTAATTAATGTAAATGCTTAAAATATGAAAAAACTAAAACGTTTCATGATAATATTAGGTGTGAATTGACCCTAAAAAGACTCTAAAATATTAAATGTAATCTGATGTCATTGAATTTAATTCCATATCAATGTGGTCGTCTTTAAATATCAAATATTCATTATGTTAATAACTTAAGGACACCACTCCTCAAGTATAAATATGAACACATTTTGAATCAAAAATACTTAAATATACTCAAATATTTACCAAAAACATACCTTATCACTATACCCTTGTCCATTTTATTCTAGTATCACTATGAGAGAAAATACAAGGTCATCAACGATTTCTCATAGAGGTGATATTCAAGAGATAATTTGTTAAAGTACCTCTCTTAATTTCTTTTCTATTTATACTTTCCCCTCACCTCTTTCACACATCAATGAATGATAACTTCATAATAATGTATATAATAAATTTTTAAGATTATAATTGAATATCTCGTATCCATTTCATTTTTCACCTCTACTTATAAAAATAAATGACAATATTGTCCAGGTTATGTCAAGTAACTGCCTCTATGAATAATGATTTTGTTCATTTTCAATTACCTCATTCATGGTAGGTCATAAAACTATTATACTGGATAAATAATATTTTAATAGGTATATTATAACTTATTTAATGTTTTGGGACAAACATATACACATAATATTAAATAAAACTAAATTATTTCATGATGTTCAGAAAAACTGCAAAAATAAACATATCATTTATCATTAACATTTTATCTAATGAATCATACTCATGTAAAAAAATAAAAATGGTATATGGGAACATTAAATATTATTTATTTTCATTAATACTATTTAATTCCACTTCTGTAGTTGTAATCCCATCTTACCTGAAAATATATAATTATACACAAATGAGCTGATCATGAAACAAATAATCAATCATAGCTGAAACAATAAAAAAAAGAAATATTATTAATGAATGTGTATTAAGATGTTATAAAATCATCACATAAGGTATTATAAGTAAGTATATAGTTCATGAATTAGTTAATAACATTATTTAAACCATTATACACCATGTTAAAGTATGCTCTACTAGAGGGAAGAGTGAGGTAAGGGAATTTCTTAACCCAATTTCCATTCATTGGGTCAAACTTCTACATCATAGTAATGTCTTGCTAATATTATGTGTGAAATGAATTTGGAATATACAATGTTTTATTACACCTATTTTATATGGATTTATAGTGGATAAACATATTCGATTTTTCTATTTAATTCCCACTCCAACAATATGATATTAATAAAGGACTTTCTTTTAAAAATTAAATTATATTTTTAAAATTGACATTCAAACTCTATTTTTATTCAATACACGTGTTTTATAAAATTATTTATAGAAAAGGTATTTAATATTATATAATTATTGTTTAATATTATTTATTTTATTGGTTTAGATTTTATAAAATGTTTATAAAATAATTTTTTTCACTTTCTAAAAGAGGTTCTTTGTGACTTTTCCAAAAAAAATTAAATGCCAGTATTTTTTTACACGTACGACATGAGAGGTTTTTTCTACCATCATGAATCATTAATGATATGATTTTTCTTTTAAAAAAATTCATTATTAGTTTAAAATGATATGGTTTCCTTATGATGAGAATAGTGTTTAGATTTTAAAAGTCATATTTAAAAAGGAAATGGTTTTTTATGATCCAAAAGTGATTTTTCTATGATTTTAAAAGTGTTTTTCAAATGATTAATGATTAAAAACATAAAAATGTTTTATTCATTATATGATACATGAGAATTAAACATATATTAGACTAGGTAGTGCTGGTAATGACTGTTATAGTTTAGCATGGGGTGGCTCTTATAGCATCGAGAAAGACCATTGTAGCTTAACATGGGGTGGCCCTGATAGCATCAGGAAAGCCGATTGTATTTTTACATGGGGTGGCTGGAAAAGCATTGGGTAATCCCGTTAAAGATTAAAATGAGGTGGCCTAGATAGCATTGTGTACACCCTTAATATCTTTTTTAAGTGTAATACATTAAATTATCTTCTAATTTACCTATATATAATTTAGATTCATGTAGATGAATTTCCATGAAAATAGTTTTATTTTCAAAAGCTAAGATATTGATATTTTTTATAAGATTATTCTTTTTCATAAAAAAAGTTATATTTTTATGAAATTTTAATTTTAATTTTCCCCAGAGTAACATTTTCCTTTGTTTATGTCCATTACTAAGTATTCTTACTAAATCCATGTTTAAAAAAATTTTTCATAGTATTTTGGGAAGAATAGAGGCAAGGATGATACAAGGGGATAATTGTGATGATTTTACATGAAGATAAAAATGGTTTATTTTTATATGGATTTCCATTAGTGGAAAAATAGTTACGGAGTATAAGATCCCACTTTTAATTTATATGTTTACTTTTTAATAGTTTTCTTAATTCTCTTATTATCTAAACCTAAACTATCATTGGGAATGAAAGAAAAAAATAATTATAGATTAGAATAACTAGAATATGTAATGTTTAAGTTCATATCCTTATAGTTGGTATCAGAGCCTGGTTTTAGATAACATTAGTTATTAGGAAGGTTTCTTATGAGTCATAAATATCATCATAGGGTTTACCAGTTTAAGGAAGATTATAATTTCAGTCTTTGACACCCATTTTGTGGTTTAAAATGTTTAATTTCTAGAAAATTAATGTTATTATTGCATATTAGACTTCAAAAGGTAATCGATTTCAGTTTAAAGGATTTGGAGCATACAATATTATTGAGTTTATATGGTTTTATAACATAAAAGGACTATATTCATTTTAACATGTAATAATTCATTCCATGTTTTAATAATATTCTTTTATATAGATTAAGGATCATTTATCAAGATTTAAGAAAATATATCTTTAAAATATTTCATATCCCTTCATGATGATTTTGTTTTCACTATTATTGCAATAGCTTTGTCAAATGATTTAGACATATTTTACAGTACTGTTTGACTTATCTAACAAGTTTTATTTTCTATAAAAATATTATAGGTCAATGTGTATTTTTAATGTTATTTCAATGTCACAAATTTATAATCTCTCTTGATAAATGAGACTTCATAATGCACGTGATGATTTAATTTCTAGAGTTGAAGAAAAAGGGGAATCAAATAAATCATGATATCTAGATTTATGTTGTGAATTATTTTCTTATTTTCTAGGAATGAAACAATTTTTTTAGTTAATACTAATGAATTAAAAGGGTATAATTTATATATTGATTTTAGCGATGAAGGATTAAGATGATGAAGCATGTTAAATAGTTTAATATGGAATTTAAATGAAGGATTTTTATGTACTATGATCTAGAATTTATGATATAGTGGTATTTCATAGAAATTATGGGAATCATAGACTACCTAAGGATTTTTTATAGAATGTTTTCTTTATTATAAATTTGAAAATAGATGATTGATAGAATCGATAGCAATAAAATGTGGTAAAATGGTGATAAATTTTAATCTACATATAACCCATAATTTTATGATATGAAAATAGTAATTTCATTAACAATGCCTATACATTTAGTGGAAATAATTTTAAAAGCATTGGCAGTATTTTGGAACTTGAGATAATTTTGGGTTCTTACTTTTGGGGATGAAAAAAATGAAACGTATGAGTTAACCTTCGAGGTTAAAATATATTTTGGATACTTTTTATTATGTTTTTGATATTTATAGAATTTTATAAGGATTATATTAATATATTTCTTGAAAAATGACAACTCGTTGGATGGGTGAAAACCCATCCCATCCAGCGTGGTAGCGATGATCGAACCCACTACTGAATGGTGACAAGATTGAATTGTCTACGACTTCCCTACATAAGGCCCTCATTAGTGTGAATTTTTCTTTTCAGTTATGTGATTTTATTTATCACTACAAATTTTTTTTATTATCATTTTATTTATCAAATCTTTCACGACCTGTCCTTGGGGCCCGTGCCGTGACTACCCCAAGCCCTCATTCCATAGGCCAGGGGCTGGCGACTAGCACCAAAGGCGTAAATCCTGATAACTGGGAAGACATTTCTTTTATAAATGTAAACAAAACACCACATAGTACAAGTGAAGGTAAAACAATAAGTACAAAAGAAAGTGCTGAAAAGTAAAAAAGGCCAGAATACAAACCCAACTAAAAAGTATAGCTACAATTGAAAGGAAGTACAATAGAAAAGACAATCAACTGGAAGAATAGAAGTAGCTCCTGGGTCGTCCACCTCGAATCCTACCTGAAGGGTAGGTACAGATAGTGCAGCTCCTGGATCGTCCACCACAGATCCTACATGAAGGGTAGGTACAGATAGCCTCCTCAACGATCTCACCCTTCAACCTCCTCCAAGTATTGTATTGTGTAGTCCACCACCGGGTATCATCCAGTCCTCGAACACTCAGCCTCCGCCAGCGCTGCCAGTCGTCTGCAACCAACACAATGAGGTTTGGGCATAACCCGTGCTGGGGTGAGTATATGATACTCCGTAGGGACCGCGCGACCCTCAAGGTCTCACTAAATCCAAAAAGGATAACGACAAAGAAGGATCTCAATAGATAACCCTTAGTTAGGTATAAGCCCATACTTATTCCTATGTTATCAAGAAACCTATCTCAATCACGAGGAAACACAATGGTTATGAAATCTACAGATAACCACTACCAAGGTATATGCCCATACATATACCTAAGTTATCAAGTGACCCATCTCAATCATGAGGTAAACACAAAGGTTATAGACTCAACTCAAACCAAGATTTTCATTATCGAAACTGTAACTGCTAAAGAGCTCCGTCTCTGGAGACTACAGTGATCCTGTCATGACTCTGAGGTACTTCTCACTTACCTAAGACTGCTGAGGTACTCTTCCTATCGAGTACCGTGGGTCTGCTACCTCACCCAGTATTGCTCCTCCGTCATGGGTCTTCCACTTCACACAGTAGTGCTCCCCATCATTGCCTACAGAGATACTATTCATGTCGAGTACCATGAGTCTGCCACCTCACAAAGTAGTGCTCCTCCACCATGGGTCTTCCACCTCTCAAAGTAGTGCTCCCCGCCGGGCTATTCAAGTTACTCCAAATCGAATCGGACAAGCAGTCATCAGGTCTCAGCCAGCTACACGGTCTCCGTACTCCGTACACTCGTCTCCAGGAGGGTCCGCTCCATGAGCTACAGTTTGATACTCCAAGTATCACAAAGTCCCAAAAAGAGGTATCTCAAAGGACCGCCTTGTCATAGGTGTCTCAACGCAATAGACGGCGCGTCAATCGGACACCCGGTCTGTGAGTTATTATCCATTTCGTCCTAGGGGTCCGGTTGGTTTCATGTACGAACCAACACGGTCGTATCTCAATTATACACCTAACTCTCATAGGGTATACTCATAGAGACCGTTCCTCAATGTGATCACCAACGCTGCTGACGGTTCATCAAACGGACGTACGGTCTGAAAGTTATCACCTTTTCCGTTCCGGGGGCCCGGTTGGATTTTTGGTACAATCCAACCCGGAAACTATCCAACTACATCCAAATCTCAGGCGAAGTATGCCAAAAGTTTTGTCTCATCAAGAGGAAATCCAACAAAGTCTACGGAACGTCAATCAGACGTCTGGAGATCAAGTTATAAGTGTTTCCACTCTGAGGGCTCGGTTGGTTTCAGGTTCGAACCAACCTGTTTGTACCCAGAGTTCCTTGAAACCTTGAGTGTAATATATAGAAACGGTTGTGTCGTTCCTAGGATCGAATAACAATTGACTGTGTGTCGATCGGAGGTCTGTAGCCAATGTTATGGGAAAAAGACCGAAAGAGGTCCGAAAGTAGGGGTTCAGACTCGGTCTGACCCGGCCCGATACCCCTGGGTCGACCCGAACCGGGTCGACCCAACCCGGGTCCGGGTCTGGCCCGGCTTGGCGCGCTTGGCCTAGCCAGCGTGGCCCGGCGGCTCGGCCGAAACAGCCGAGCGGAAGGGGGGGATCACTGCCCCCTGTTTGTGAAACCGCGGCCCCCATGTGGGGGGCCGCTCCTTCGTCCAACCCGAGGTTACGTCCCCCAGCTTCTTGGAAGTCGTCCGGCCCAGTCTGGCCGGCCGGTTGCTAGTGCCGCGGGACCACCGGGGTCCTGCCCTCCTGCTCTGGTGCCGGCAGCCGGAAGCCGACCGCCGCTTCCTGCTCCATCGCGGCCAAAGGCCGCGGCCTTTATCCGACCAGCGCGGCGCGACGGCGCCATGCCCCTCCGCCATGGCCCTGCTCCGGCAATGGCCTCTTCAAGGTTCTCCAGCGAGGCACAACAGCTCCGTGAATTTGTTCATCTTTAACGGCGTGGCACAACGCTGCAGCGCTTCTCCTCCCATTCCTTATCATATCCACACTATGCAATGGCACTGCGTTGCCTTTCTCATGCCGCAAACAATTCAAACAATCAAAGGGGGGAGGAGGGTCGGCCATGTTTGTGCAGTCCGACCTCCTCCCATTATTGTGATAACAGGCGGCTCAATTAGAGACAATGATCAGCGATAAAAGTATTCATGAACAGAACCAAAATAATCCCCTACCTCAAGCGTTTTTTGAACAATGGTTCGTCTTGAGGAAGGGACGTCGCGGAAGACGGCATCGTGGAAGGAGGATCATCGGCGTTGCGGAGAAGAGAACTGTCGGTGTTACAGAACACGGCGTCCGTCGTTGATCACCGAGGATTCGGCGTTCTTCGTCATCCTTCGTCAGAGGTCGGCGTTCTTTGTTGGTGATGTTGCGTTCTTCGCGTTCTTCAAATAGGAAGAACGTTCTTCAAGATTTAGAGCTTTCCTCTTCTAAAGCTTCTCGCACAACGAAACAACTTAATAAAATAATGCATTGCCTTATTTTATTTCTCATGCCAAACATTTTGATATTCAAAATGAATTCCTTCATTAATTACATTGAAATTAAAATAATTAATGAGTTGACTTTTCATTTAAGGGGGGTGCGTGTGTGTTAGAAAATTAATGGGGGGGGGGGGTTTGGAGGGTTAGAGAATTTGAATAGGTGGGGACTTGTGTGGGCCCAACCTCACTAATATCCTACCAAGAGTTAGAAGTTTAGTTGGTCCCACCCCAACTCCCTCACATGGAAGTTAAAGAACAACGATATAATATTAAAATTGGTTGCAAAATTTTATTTTTATTCATTACTCAACCCATTATTTAAAAAACCACACCCGAGAAAATGCAACTCCGAAAAGGGTCTTCATAAACAATTACCAGCGATGCGAGTTCATCGGTGCCCTTGGATTTTGATTCCGAGCACCGGTTCAAAAGTTTGAAAAAGCTGCTCGTTAGTTCACTGAATGTACCCGAGCTAAACTTCCGAAAATGATTCCGGGCACACCGGTCCTCAGAATCAGGTGCCGTCAGAAACTGCGTACTCGTAAAATCCCGAAGAAAAATAAGAAAAAAATTCCCTTGAAATTTTCAGGTCTTTACATTACTCCCACCTCAGGGATTTATGTCCCCATAAAGATTTAACTCAAACAAGGTATACAAATGTGGTAAAGAGCACGCATCTGAGCCTTCTGCTCCCATGTTCTCTCCTGGTGGTTCTCGTGCTGCCAATGAAAGAGCACAAGTAGAATCTACCATCCTCGTAAGATCTCCTCCTGTCGATCCTCAACCTCTATTGGAACCCCACAGAATTCACCCCATCGCCAATGTCCAGCTTCCCATGGTTGATGATATGCGTCGGGTCAAGCACGGATCTCCTCAGCTGAGATACGTGGAAGTCATCATTCACCTGGTGCAACTGAGGTGGATGAGTCAAGTGGTAATCCACCTCTCCTACCTTGCAGAGGACCTAGAAAGGTCCGATGAAGCGCAAAGATAACTTTCCGCCTCATCCGAATCTCTATAATTCCACGTCAAGGTGAGACCCGTAAGAAAACGTGGTCACCATCCTCGAACTCTAGTGGTCTTTGCCTCTTGTCATCATAAGTATTCTGTCAGCTCTGAGCTGTCCTCATCTGCTCCTGGATGACCTGGGACTTCTCTGTCATGGCCTGGACCATCTCTGGTCCCACAAGAGCTGTTAAGGTTTTTTCTTTTCCAATAAGTGAAATCTGGTCAAATCCCCTAGATGAACCACATTCTTTGCCTAATACAATCAACCCTGATATGGATGATACTAATCCATACCAATGATGACATCGTAAGGCCTCGACACTACTACCAAGAGATCCAGCCGTTACTCACGCCTCTAAGGGTTGAGTAACACAGTCAGTATCAGTGTGTGGTCACTGGGTCTCCTCCAGTAGGAATCACGAAAGTGAGGGTCAAGTCAACAGTTTAAGCTGGAACCTCTTAGTATACAAAAAGGAAGGAAGAAAATTTCACAAAGGTAAGTGTCTTTTTATTATTGCAGATCATAGTACAAAGACACAAATGTAATGACAACATGGAATTAGAAATACGAAGAACAAAAGGAAAATAGTAGTTCCGCTCCTGTACACATGCTTCTGGAGCTCCGTAGTAGTATGCCTCCGCTGCCTGAATCTGAGCTCTCCCATGTCCACATGTTCCCTAATGTCGAGGTGGACCTCCTGGTGGTGATGGTGGCAACACCTCGAAGTGTCGTTCACCTCTAACTGCACGGCCAGCTCCCCTCCCTCGGCCTTCTTCTCCTTGTCGTCCCCTCGATCGAAACTATGCCTTTTCCTGGGAGGTTCTTCATTTTTCTGCTGGTCATCTGCATGGTGGGTCGGATAGTCACGTTCCTTGTGACCAATCCCGCATCAGGAGTAACACTACATGGTAGGTCTGGCTTTATCATTCCCCCTGGTCCCTTGCACTACCGACCCTGAGTCATGTTGTAGACCATATGTAGGTCTGGTCCTCTTGGACCTCTGCGTCATCTGTCTACTGCCCGGTGCAAAAGACTCTGCCGCATGATGGCTAGTGGTGGGTCCTGCTGCTAGAGACTTCTCAGTAGGGAAACTCTCTACTAAGAGGGATCGATCCAACACCCCTGTCTACATCGGGATGCTGTGAGATACAACAGAAGCTCTAATCTCTCGCCTGATCCCCTGCTCGAAGGTTCAAGCCCTGAAGAACGGGTCTTGTACAATATATGTATAGTAGCACAAGAGGTATGTGAACCTCACTGAGTATTGAGCTACAGTCATGCTGCCCTGTTGTATATATAGCAGCTCTTGTATATGCACCACTCGAAGGGTGGCTGGTACAAACTCTGCCTAGAGCAGGCTCTCAAAGTCTGACACAGAAGTGTCACCTCGTCATGCATCTAGAGCATCAAGCTCCACCATCTGCCAGCTGCTGCCTGAAGAAGGATGGTTACAAGGATCACCATGAAGTCTGCTGGTGTCCCCACTAGCCTGAAGACTCTCACCACAGCCTCCAGCCAATCCTAAACCTCCCGCAGGTCCGTCTCTCCCCTGAACCTGGGTGGCCTCTGGCTCTGGAACTCGTGCAGTGCGCTCAAGCGACGTGCACCCTCTGCTGCTAGGGCTGGTGGCATCGGTGGCCCAACATGTGGTAGTACCACTAGTGCCTCCGCTGGTGCCTCTACTAAGATAGGGCCATGTACTGAGTCCACGTCGCTCGGCGGGTTGTCAGTACATACAACTCTCTGGGCTCTAGCTAGTCATCCACGGGGAGGCATCCTGAAAGAAACAAACGTGACATGGTCAAAAGATTTATACCTGGTGAGATGACCTGGTCTGATTTGACTATTAAATCTTTTGGAAACACACATGCAATTAGTGTTTTCGTCCACAAAGTCATAAATCAGTTGTCAGGGTCCTGGTTTATGGATTCGTCGGCCACTCGCACCATCACTGGACTCCCGGAACTGAAAACCACACTCAGTACCCTTAACATTAGTTCTTCAAAGAAATAAACCTAATAGAGTCCTAAGTTCTGCGGTAAAACTGACTCCTTTGATACCAATTTCTCACGACCTGTCCTCAGGGCCTGTGTCGTGACTACCCCAAACCCACCATCCATACGCCAGGGGTTGGAGACTAGCACCACAGGCGTAAATCCTGATAATTGGGAAGGAATTGCCTTTATAAAAGTAAACAAAACACCACAGAGTACAAGTGGAAGTAAAAAACTAAGTATAAAAGAAAGTGATATAAAGTAAAAAGGGCCAGAATACAAACCCAACTGAAAAGTATAGCTACAACAGAAATGAAGTACAACAGAAAAGATAAACAGCAGGAAGAATAGAAGCAACTCATGGGTCGTCCACCTCGGATCCTACCTGAAGGGTAGGTACAGATAGCGCAGCTCCTGGATCATCCACCATGGATCCTACCTGAAGGGTAGGTACAAATATCCTCCTTAATTCTCTCTCCCGTCAAGCTCCTCTGAGTATCGTCTCATTTATTCCACCACAGGGTACCGTCCAGTCTTCGAACACTCAGCCTCCCTCAGCGCTGCCCATCATCTACAACCAACACAATGAGGTGCGGGCATAAACCGTGTAGGGGTGATTATAAGATAATCAGTAGGGACACCAAGACCCTCATAGTCTCACTAAATCCAACAAGGATAACCACAAAGAAGGATCTCAATAGATAACCCTTACTTAGGTATAAGCCTATACTTATTCCTATGTTATCAAGTAACCCATATCAATAACGAGGAATCACAAAGGTTATGAAATCAACAGATAACCACTACCTAGGTATATGCCCATACATATACCTAAGTTATCACGTGACCCATCTCAATCATGAGGTAAACACAAAGGTTATTGACTCAGCTCAAACCAAGATTTTCATTATCGAAACCGTAACTGTTGAAGTGCTCCGTCTCTGGAGAGTACAGTGATCCTGTCATGACTCCGAGGTACTTCTCACTTACCAAAGACTGCTGAGGTACTCCTCCTGTCGAGTACCATGGGTCTGCCACCTCACACAGAATTGCTCCTCCGCCATGGGTCTGCCACCTCACACAGTAGTGCTCCCCCTCATAGCCTTCAGAGGTACTCCTCCGGTTGAGTACCGTAGGTCTGAAACCTCACAAAGTAGTGCTCCTCCACCATGGGTCTACCACCTCACAAAGTAGTGCTCCCCACTGGGCTATGCAAGTCACTCCAAATCGAATCGGACAAGAAGTCATCATGTCTCAGCCAGCTATACGGTTTTCGTACTCCATACACTCATCTCAGGGAGGGTCCGCTCCACAAGCTATAGGTTCATAGTCCAATTATAACAAAGTCCCATGAAGAAGTATCTCAAAGGAACACCTCATCATAGGGGTTTTAACGCAATAGACAGTGCATCAATCAGACGCTCGGTCTGTGAGTTATTAGCTTTTTCGTCCCAGGGCCAGGTTGGTTTTGTGTGCGAACCAACCCGGACGTATCTCAATTGTACCCCGAACTCTCATAGGGTATACTCATAGGGACCGTATCTAAATATGATCACCAACGCCGCTGGCGGTTCTTCAAATGGATGTCCGGTCTGAATTTTATCAGCTTTTCCGTTCCAGGGGCCCTATTAGATTTTGGGTACAATCCAACCCAACCACTATCCATCTGCATCCAAATATCAGGAAAGGTATGCCAAAAGTTCTGTCTAATCAAGAGTAAATCCAACAAAGTCGATGACACGTCAATCGGACGTCCGAAGCTCAAGTTATAACCGTTTTCGCTATGAGGGCCCGATTGGTTTTGGGTTCGAAGCAACCCGGACATACCCAAAGTTCTCCAAAACATTGAGTGTAATATACCGAAAAGATCGTCTTGATCCATGGATCACATCGCAACTGATGGTGCGTCGATCAGAGGTGTGTAGCCCATGTTATGGGCAAAAGACCGAAAGATGTCTGGAAGTAGGGGGTTCGGGCCCAGTCCGACCTGGCCCGATACCCCCTGGGTCGGCCCGAACTAGGTCAACCCGACCTGAGTTCAGGTCTGGCCAAATAGAGCGCAGCTCAGCCCGGAGGGTGTGGCCCGGCACTACCGGCGCAGCCCGGCCCGGCCTGGGCGCGGCCCGCCCTTAAATGCTCGGCCTGGCCTGCGTGTCCAGGTGCCTCGGCCGAAATGGCCGAGCGGAAGGGGGGGGGGGGCTCTCTGCCCCCCACTTTGTGAAACCGCGTCCCCCATGTGGGGGGCCTCTCCTTCATCCAGCTGGGGGTTACGACCCCCGGCTTCTTGGAATCCGACCGGCCTGGTCCGGCCGACCGGTTACTGCTGCCGTGGGACCAACGCGGTCCCGCCCTCCTGCTCTGGCGCCGGTGGCCGGAAGCCGGCCGCCGCTTCCTGCTCCACCGTGGCCAAAGGTCACAGACTTGGTCCGAGCGGTGCGGCGAGACAGTTCTGTGCTCCCCCGACGTGGCCTCGCTCTGGCCGCGCATTTTTTTAGGTTCTCTGGTGCGGCGCGACGGCGCTGTGGCTTTGTTCGTCTTTAACGGCGCGACATGACTATAACACCCCAGGTAAATAACGAAGATGACATTTTTATATTTATCTATATTTGTGAATAAAATATTAATATTACTTTAAAGGGTATGTTATGCTCGATGGCGTACCCAATACGCAACAACGAGTTTCTTGGGAATCTTACGTTGCACTCTAATAATAAAATTATATTATTTTAAATGGTAGTTATTGCCTAGCCATTGTAATGGAGGGAATGAACAGAACAAACTAAAAAATGATTATATATTTTTGTCAAATATTTTTACTCTTTACAATAAATGATAGAGGATTAAAAATGCGAATGAATCCAAATTTAAGTGTAGACGGTCAAATATTCTTTAAAAGGTCGATTAACCGCGTTTTGATGGAAAACCTCTTTTAAATACACTTTTTGAAAATTTTATGTGTTATATTTGACAAAATAAAATTCTTCTTTATAATCAGGACATCAGAATTTACTTTGTGTAATTTTTTGGTATTTTTCCGAAAAAGTTAAATTTTTAATGAATAGTGAAAAATGTTGTATTTTAATTCAAAACCTCTTTTTAATATAATTTATTAATATGACTAGATTATCTTTTTAATTTGTTTTAAAGTTTAAATAGAATATATTTTTAAAATTTAATCTAATGGTGGTCATTGTAATTAATATCACTTTAATATTGGACATAAACGAGTGTCAATCTTTTGAAAGATATTGTTTCATAAAAACACGCTATTTTTTTAATAGCGGGATTTAATTATAAAATTAATTAATGAAACTTCTATGTTATGAATTTTGAAAAATGGACATCATTTTTGAATTCGGAATATCAAATATAGCTTAGGGTGAATTTTTGGTATTTTTGTGAAAAACATCAATTTTTTATGAATAGTGAAACCACAAAGTGGTGGTTAAAAAATTTGATTTTTAGTTTAAATGAGACATTACCACTTCTGTGATTTGAATTTAAAAAATCAAATTTAAATGATTTTAATGTTTAAGTAAAATTTGATTCAATGGGATGAAAATAATTTTTGATGAAAAGTAACTTTTAAGTTTTATTAATCGCGATTAAAGTTAATTATTGTGATTTAAGGTAAAAATGATATTATAATAAATGAAAATATCTTTACACATGTCCTAACCCTATTGGATGAGTTATGGCCGACCAAGACAACCCATGGGTCTTTTTTGGGTACCCCATGGAGCCACTTGGTATTGATAATGACATTTATGCCTTTTATTTAAAGTTAAAATAAAAATGTCACAAACATGATTTGTTTTACTAAAAAAATTCTTACATGTGGTTATACAAGTCAGAATTTTGACTATAAATAGTCATTGGAAATCTGAAAATATTTCCTACATCATAGTATATTTTTATAATTTTTAGAAATTAAATAAATTAAATTCGTTATGACATCATGATGATGCAGTGATGACCTCATTATTTAACGATTTAAATAAAATGGAAAGATAATGCAAAATCTAGTACCTACACATGTCCAAAACCTATTGGATGGGTGGATTTAGAACCCTTATCACCTTATCCTCTAAACACATCAATGTGAGACCATTAAAATCCGAAAACCAGTTGAAAATAGAGTAACATTTTATACTTTTCCAAGAGTGCCCATCCTCTCCTCTTATAAAAGGCCCCCAGCTCTACCACCTTAACCACACCTCTCAAACCTTTGGTTCGGTGAATCTATGACCATTTTGTCTCTCCACGTCTCTATCCTCATCCTAGAAACCTTAAAATAGGCAGGAAGCTCTTCAAGAAACCCTTTTGGTTCAAACCAAAGGGAGTTACACTATTTTAAGGTAACATCTTCACTTGTGCTCTTTTGTTTTATTTTGCTTCTCCAACCCCCTAAACTCTTTTTATTGATTTATTTTGTAACAACTCCAGTATCTTCAATAAACTAGTTTTTTTATAATATGTATTCGATCTACACTTACACACACCTTCATCTAATGTTTAAAGAACATACTGTTTCTGTGAATGGCGAATTTCTGCCTCACGAAACGATGATTGTTCAACACTCATATAACACCTTCAAAGGTGTCCATTACGATGTCACTATGTTTATATATGATATACAATATTTATATGTTTTACTTAAGCTTATGTATTTTTCATTTGTGGAATACCTTTATGGCTTCCATTATGGGTATACGCGATATCTTCATTTTAGGAAGTGCTGACTACCGCCCCCTCAAAGTGATTTGATTCGTTAATGACATATGTGGGACATATAAAGGATGGATTTAAAGTTATTATATATGATGTTATACTGGAATTATAATAAACATTAATATCATTATTGTTTTATTTCAATTAAAGTATGAGATAGAAATGAAAGTAGCGTTCATGCGTACGTACGGCTTACCGTCTCTATGAATGGTGCATTTCATTTCTTATCCTCAAATGTAATGTACTATTATATGTACATATAATGGATATATGTGATGTATGATACATATAAATGATGAATATAATTATGTAATTAAAAATATACATATCTCTCATTTAGTTTTAATTCCATTAATATGACTTAGAAATGAAAGTAGCATTCATGCGTACGTACGGCTTACCGTCTCCATGAACGGTGCATTTCATTTCTTACCCTTAAATGATTATTTAATATTATAAATACATGTATATGCTGGATATATATGATATATATGATATCCAAATAATGAATATTATTATTGAGATAATGGATATTTGACTACATGAACAACTTGTAAATATTAGAAGTTTACTTTTGACTTAAGTACCAAATAACAACAAAACAACCGTTATTAACTTAAATGATTACATAGTGTTCATGACATGGTAATAAGTGATATAAAAAGAATAATGAACTAGAAAAAGGTTCTTAAGTATGTATAAATTAACTCAAGTTTATTATTCATGAGATTAAAGAACGATCGAGTCAAGTCGGACACGAGGTAAGGGATCTTACCCCTCTCTTTCTTTTTAAGTACTCTCTTTTATGACATTTATTTTAAGCTCATCTTTCTTATTTTTTTGGGATGTTACTTTATATTCCTCATACTGTACTTTTTATGTCCATATGATGAGAGACTCTATTCTCTCTCATCAATCCATTTTGTAAGTTTTATGTGGCGCTGTTAGGTTGCCGAGTTTTCATAATGGATTTTGCATCTCACTTTTATTTCCGTGACATTTATGCTACATTTTCCACAATTTCCTTTGAGTGCTGTATGTAATTCCCATTATTTTACTTATTATGTAATATACATTCATTTATGAGTATTTACATCAATGTTGTATTTTCCTTCTTTCACGGGGTGTATGTTTCGAAAGATACCCATGTCGGTAAGGGAACCTTTCGCCCTCTTCTTTTTAAAAGACTTATTTTGTTATGTCTTTTAATTCACATACTATTATGTTGGTATATGTTCTTCTATATCCTTATTGATTTAAATTTTATTTCCATGTGATGAGATACCCTTTTTATCTCTCATCAACTCATTTTCTGAATTTTGTAGTGACGCCATTAGGCTGTCAAATTTTTGCAAGGGAACTTCTTATCCCAAATTTGAGTCTTTGGGGTAAACTTATACTCCTTGAATATGTCGTTCTATGAATATGTGTGAATAACCTCTGATTATTTTACACTTAATATCCACTTATATTTGGTGTATTCGTTTGTTACACATAATTATGTAATTGATTTATCCTTAAACCAAAGATACCGTCTTTGTAAGGGACTTCGTCTCAATCTTATTTCATTGAGGCATATTTCATTTTATACACAACTTTTTTTATACGGTGTATAAACCACTTTGACTTTTACTTTTATACAAAAGGAATCTTTTTCTACAAATAGTTTTACTAAACGACAAAAAGGAATGTTTCTTTTAACGTACACGGTGAAAACGACCTTTTCTGCCGCCGCGAGTATTATTTTTTGCTTCCTCAATAAGCCGTAATGTTTTTAAAATAAAATAAATACCATATACTCTTTTATGTATTTTGGTATTGAAAATGGTTTTGATAAAGGATTATATTATATCAATATATTTAAATGATATATTGTGATTGAAATGTGGAAATTTTATCATTCTTTTATATTGGTTTTATGTGTTATAATTTTATAATGATACTTGGACATGTTACGGGTGGTTACGTGATAAACCATATGACGGGTGGTGTCGTGAATACCAGGACGGGTGTTTACGTTATAACCTCCAATGCATTGGGTATGGAAGTCGGTCGTATGACTATTCCATTAAGTATGTATGGAAGTTGGCCGTATGGCTATTACATTATGTGATATGTGTGGAATTCGACCGTATGGTTATTCCACTTAAGTATGTTTATGTACCAAGATACCTTTATATGTTATGTGATCTTTATATGGGTTTTATGGAAATATTTTGGTTACAGAAGGGTAAGTAATGAACTTTTATTCAGTGAATAGTTTTTTCTACTTCTAAAAGGGTAAAAGTATTACTTTGATAAAGTATACATGGTTTACTTGTTGTTTTGAAAAACTAACAGTTTTCATTCTTTGTGTATCCCTTACTGAGCTTTTTATGCTAATCCCACGTTTTTGAAATATTTTTCACATGACTTAACGTGGAATAGGGTCAAGGATGGGATCAAGGTAAAGTCATGCTACCTAAAACATGGAACTAGACATGTTTCATTTTAAGAGTTTTTTTTTATTTTATGGAAATTTAGTAGAAGTGACTACTTTGTAATCTTTTGAGATGTAATAGTTATGTCCTAATTCTCTAAAACTATAAACCTGAAAAGATCCTCAATGTGAATTATTCATTTAATTCAATATTAAGTAAGGTTTAAGGTTAGGGCCTTATAGTTGGTATCAGAGGTCGGTTTAGATAACTTTAGTGGTTAGGGTATTCTTTAAGCATAAGTGGCATTACTATAATGGTTAGGATTTCAGAAAGAGTCCTAGTTTTAGATATAGTGAATGAGTAAGTATATCTTAGTGTTTATCTTCCTCAATAGTACATGAAGGTTTTGTTGATATACTCACACTGACCTTTTTGGTTTTATTAAATGGCTGGATCTAGCAGGAACCAAAGTAACAGTGGATGTGAAGGAAACTGTTACAGTTTTCTGAGTGAGAAACTGAATGATATGGGAGCTGCAATGAGAAATCTTGTGTATATCCTCAACCAACTATCTGGATTCATGATTGACCACCTAAACCTTGGTAATTTCTATAAGGCATCATATATGCGAGAAACAAATCCTTATGGAACTGCAGGTAATAATCATAAAGGTAAGTGTGTTCAAAAACCTATGTGTCAAAGATGTGGAAAGAAACACCTAGGAAAATGTTTCAAAGGGACAGAAATATGCTATATATGTGGAAATGAAGTTCATAAAGCAAGAACCTGCCATGGAAAAAGGAAGCATCCAGTTGACTCGAGGAAAGGGAAAGAAGTTCTTTCTGGTGTGCATGGTCATTATGAAAACACATGTACTATGAAGATGTTTTGGGAATGGGATCACCAAGATCGTACAAATATTCGTTTACCAATACCTAATTCCATTCCGATTGAGGATCATGAAACTGAAAATGACCAATCAAAGGTATGAATTATTTCTTAACTTTTGATTTCTTATTTTGGAATCTTAGGATATGATTCATGATTTTGTTTGTAGGAAAGAAGTATTCCAGAATAAGTTGGAATGGAATGGTTAATAGATCATGAAGAATATTGAATGAGTAAGAAGTCAACATATAAGGGCATCAAGAGTTATGGTGAAATTCTTAAGAGTATTAAGTATCTTTTGATGATGGGGTACATTAGAAGACTTTTTATAGTATGTGTAACAATGATGTTTGATATATGAAAATTTTATTCAAAGAATAGTAATCTGTTCTTTTGTGGACATAGTTATAAAGAACCATTTGGGTTTATATGATCCTTACTTTTGAGGTAATTATGGGTTACTATATGTAATAATGGAAAGTGAAATTCGTGAGATAAAATTGAGGTTAAATTACATTATGGTTATTTTTGAAGATTTTATCTCATTATTGGGGAATGTTTTAAGAATTATGTAGTTTTGGAAAAAGGACAGCACACAGACCGTGTGACAACCCGTCGCGTCGGACAAAGCTGCGGGAATCGAACCCACAACCAAAGTTAATGGGTATTTATCACCTACCACTGGACTACGTGAATTCCCTGGTTAGTATGACTTATTCTTTTTAGTTAGGTGACTGTATAAATTAAGAGTAAGTTGATTTTCGGTTTTTATGAAAATGATTAACTTATCATGGAGGATATGTGATTAGGTTAATTACTTTTCAATGCGAGACTTTAGGAGAAACTGATGTTTTTTTTGAGATAAATGTTACAACATAACTTGGAAGACTATGTGACTAAATCCTTCAAATATTTGGTATTTAATATTAGTTTTGGTTTAATTTGAAGAATTTTATGGAAAATTTGTTTATTGAATGGTCCTCATTGAACATTGGGTTTTGTTGGGCACATTTTGGAGATTAAGAATAGATTTTCTTTTTATAAAGGGTTATCCTTTTCTGGATTATCTGATCTTGTACTAACATTTTTGGTTTTTGTTTTCATTAGAGTCTAATGACATGGGAAGTATATAGTTATCTTTTGTGGATTAGTTTATTCTCTAGAAATTTATTATAGTACTCTTAATGCAAACAAGTCTTCCTAAATACCCCTCTTTTGGAGAAAATATGAGTTTGATTAAGGAATCTAGTAAAAGTTAAAAGTCTACATGACAAGTAAGTATGTTTCATTATGATTTAGTTAAGCTCAAAAATAAATTCCTCAATAAGAAGTAACTTAAAACAAAAATGTTGTCTATTAACTTTTCCTACTGGGGAATCGAATGTCATTTAACCCATCACAAGTTTCTGATTTTATTGTGGTTAACTTTCTCCTAAAAAAGTTTTCTATCACTCTCCATCAGAACATGACCCTATGTTTTCTCCTCCATGTCCATGTTTTCCTACATGGAATCCTAGTATGGGTTAACTCGGGTGACCTCTGTACTTATCTTCCTTTATTTTAAAGTGTTTGTTTTACCGACTCTTGTTCTGATTGAGACTTTCAAGGATGTTTCCAAGCTCAATTTTAAAATTGCGAGGACGCAATTCCCAAAATGGGGGAAGGATGTAACACCCTAGGTAAATAAAGAATATGACATTTTTATAGTTATCCATATATTTTGAATAAAATATTAATATTACTTTAAAGGGGATGTTATGCTCGATGGCGTACCCAATACGCAACAACGAGTTTCTTGGGAATCTTACGTTGCACTCTAATAATAAAATAATATTATTTTAAATGGTAGTTAATGCCTAGCCGTTGTAATGGCTGGAATGAACAGAACTAACTACAAAATGATTATATATGTTTGTCAAATATTTTTACTCTTTACAATAAATGATAGAGGATTAAAAATGCGAATGAATCCAATTTTAAGCGCAGACAGTCTAATATTCTTTAAAAGGTCGATTAACCGCCTTTTGATGGATAAACTCTTTTAAATCCACTTTTTGAAAATTATATGTGTTATATTTGACAAAATAAAATTCTTCTTTATAATCGGGACATCAAAATTTACTTTGTGTAAATTTTTGGTATTTTTCTGAAAAAGTTCAATTTTTAATGAATAGTGACAAATGTTGTATTTTAATTCAAAACCTCTTTTTAATATATTTTATATATATGATTAGATTATATTTTTAATTGGGTTTAAAGTGTAAATAGAATATATTTTTACCATTTAATCCAATGGTGGTCATTGTAATTAATATCACATTAAGATTGGACATAAACGAGTGTCAATCTTTTGAAAGATATTATTTCATAAAAACACGCTTTTTGTTTTAACAGCGGGATTTAATTATAAAAAATAATTAATGCAACTTCTATGTTATGAATTTGGTAAAATGGACATCATTTTTGAATTCGGAATATCAAATATAGCTCCGGGTGAATTTTTGGTATTTTTCTGAAAAACTTCAATTTTTGATGAATAGTGAAACCACAAAGTGGTGGTTAAAAAATTTGATTTTTCGTTTAAATGGGAATTTACCACTTCTGTTATTTGAATTAAGAAATCCAATTTAAATGATTTTAATGTTTAATTAAAATGTGGTTCAATGGGATGAAAATAATTTTTGATGAAAAGTAACTTTTAAGTTTTATTAATCGCGATTAAAGGTAATTAGTGTGATTTATGTTAAAAATGATATTATAATAAAATGAAAATATCATGAAACATGTCCTAACCCTATTGGATGAGTTATGGCCGACCAAGAAAACCCATGGGTATATTTTTGGTACCTCATGGAGCCAGTTGGGTTTGATAATGACATTTATGGCTTTTATTTAAAGTTAAAATAAAAATGTCACAAACATGATTTGTTTTACTAAAACAATTTTTACATGTGTTTATACAAGTCATAATTTTGACTATAAATAGTCATTGGAAATATAAAAATATTTCCTACATCATAGTATTTTTTTATAATTTTTAGACATTAAATAAATTAAATTCATTATGACATCATGATGATGCAGCGATGACCTCATTATTTAACGATTTAAATAAAATGAAAAGATAATGAAAAATCTAGGACCTAATCATGTAAAAAACCAATTGGATGGGTGGATTTCTAATCCTTATCACCTTATCCTGTAAACACATCAATTTGGGACCATTAAAATCCAAAAACCATTTGAAAATAAAGTAACATTTTATACTTTTCCAAGAGTTCCCCTCCTCTCCTCTTATAAAAGGCCCCCACCTCTACCACCTTACCCACACCTCTCAAACCTTTGGTTCGGCCAATCTATGATCATTTTCTCTCTCCACATCCCTATCCTAATCCTAGAAGCCTTAACTTAGGCAGGAAGATCTTCAAGAAACCCTTTTGGTTCAAACCAAAAGTGAGTTACCCTATTTTAAGGTAACGTCTTCACTTGTGCTCTTTTGTTTTATTTTGCTTCTCCAACTCATAAACTCTTTTTATTCATTTCTTTTGTCACAACTCCAGTATATTAAATATACTAGGATGTTGTTATAATAAGTATTCGAGCTACACTTACACACACCTTCATCTAATGGTTAAAGAACATACTGTTTCTGTGGATGGAGAATTTCCGCCTCACAAAACGATGATTGTTCAACACTCATATAACGACTTCAAAGGTGTCCATTAAGACATCACTATGTTTATATATGATATATAAAATTTTATTATGTTTTACTTAAGCTTATGTATTTTTCATTTTTGTCATACCTTTATGGCTTCCATTATGGGTATACGCGATATCTTCATTTTAGGAAGTGCGGACTACCACCCCCTCAAAGTGATTTGATTCGTTAATGCCATACGTGGGACGTATAAAGGACAGATTTAAAGTTATTATATATGATTTTATAATGGAATTATAATATACCTTTATATAATTATTGTTTTCTTTCCATTAAAGTATTAGATAGAATTGAAAGTAGCGTTCATGCGTACGTACGGCTTACAGTCTCCATGAACTGTGCATTTCATTTCTTATCCTCAAATGTAATGTACTATTTTAAGTACATTTAATGGATATATATGATGTATGATACTTATAAATGATGAATATAATTCATGAATTTGAAATATACATATCTCCCATTTAGTTTTAATTCCATTAATATGACATAGAAATGAAAGTAGCATTCATGCGTACGTACAGCTTACCGTCTCCATGAACGGTGCATTTCATTTCTTACCCTTAAATGATTATGTAATATTATAAATACATGTATATGCTGGATATATATGATATATATGATTTCCAAATCATGAATATCATTATTTAGATAATGGATATTTGACTACGTGAACAACTTGTAAATATAAGAAGTTCACTTTTGACTTAAGTACCAAATAACGACAAAACAACCTTTATTAACTTAAATGATTACATAATGTTCATTATATGGTAATAAGTGATATAAAAGGAATACTGAACTATAAAAAGGTTCTTAAGGGAGTATAAATTAACTCAAGTTTATTATTCAGGAGATTAAAGAACGATCGAGTCAAGTCGGACCCGAGGTAAGGGATCCTTCCCCTCTCTTTCTTTTTAAGTACTCTCTTTTATGACATTTCTTTTAAGCTCATATTTCTTATTTTTTTGGGATGTTCTTTTATATTCCTCATACTAAGATTTTTATGTCCATATGATTTGAGAACCTATTCTCTCTCATCAATCCATTTTGTATGTTTTATGTGGCATCGTTAGGCTGCCGAGTTTTCGTAAGGGATTTTTCATCTCACTTTTATTTCTGTGAGATTTATGCTACATTTGCCACAATTTCCTTTGAGTGGTGTATGTACTGCCCATTATTTTACTCATTGTGTAATATACTTTCATTTATGAGTATTTACATCAATGTTGTATTGTCCTTCTTTCACGGTGTGTATGTTTCGAAAGATACCCATGTCGGTAAGGGAACCTTTCACCCTCCTCTTTTTTAAACACTTCTTTTGTTATGTCTTTTAATTCACATAATATTTTGTTGGGATATGTTCTTATATATCCTTATTGATTTAAATTTTATTTCCATGTGATGAGATACCATTTTTTATCTCTCATCAACTCATTTTCTGAATTTTGTAGTGACGGCATTAGGCTGTCAAATTTTTTCATCGGAACTTCTTAACCCAAATTTGATTCTTTGGGATAAACTTATACTCCTTGAATATGTCATTCTATGAATATGTTTGAATAACCTCTGATATTTTTACACTTAATACCCACTTATATTTGGTGTATTCGTTTGTCACACATAATTATGTAATTGATTTATCCTTAAACCAAGGATACCAACTTTGTAAGGGACTTCGTCTCAATCTCCTTTCATTGAGGCATATTTCGTTTTATACACAACATTCATTTATACGGTGTATAAACCCCTTTGACATTTACTTTTATACAAAATGAATCTTTTTCTACAAATCGTTTTACTAAACATCAAAAAGGAATGTTTCTTTTAACGTACGCGGTGACAACGACCTTTTCCACCACCGTGAGTATTATTTTTTGCTTCCTCCACAAGCCGTAATGTTTTTAAAATAAAATAAATACCATATACTCATTTATGTATTTTGGTATTGAAAATGGTTTTGATAAATGATTCTATTATGTCAATATATTTAAATGATATATTGTGATTGAAATGTGGAAATGTTATCATTCCTTTATATTGGTTTTATGTGTTATAATTTTATAATGGTACTTGGACATGTTACGGGTGGTTATGTGATAAACCATATAACGGGTGGTGCCGTGAATACTAGGACGGGTGGTTACATTATAACCTCCTATGCATTGTGTATGGAAGTTGGCCGTATGTCTATTCCATTAAGTATGTATGGAATTTGGCCGTATGGCTATTCCATTAAGTGATATGTGTGGAAGTCGACCGTATGGTTGTTCCACTTAAGTATGTTTATGTCCCAAGTTACCTTTATATGTTATGTGATATTTATATGGGTTTTATGGTAATGTTTTGGTTATATAAGGGTATGTAATGAAATTTTATTCAGTGAAGAGTATTTACTAATTTGAAAAGGTGGAAAGTATTACTTTGATAAAGTATACATGGTTTACTTGTTGTTTTGAAAAACTAACAGTTTCCATTCTTTGTGTATCACTTACTGAGATTTTTATGCTCATCCCAAGTTTTTGAAATGTTTTCATAGGACTTAACATGGAATAGGGTCAAGGATGGGATCAAGGTAAAGTCATACTACCTAAAACATGGAACCAGACATGTTTCTTTTGAAGAATTTTTATTATTTTATAGACATTTAGTAGAAGTGACTACTTTGTAATATTTTGAGATGTAATAGTTATGTCCTAATTCTCTAAAACTCTAAACCTGAAAGGATCCTCAATGTGAATTATTCATTTAATTCAATATTAAGTAAGGTTTAAGGTTGGGGCCTTATAATGACGGCACCACGCTTCTCCGCCCATTCCTTATTATTTCCACGCATTGCAACGGCACCGCGCTGCCTTGCTCGTGCCGCAAACAATTTAAACAATCATGGGGGGAGGAGGGTCGGCCGTGTTCGTGCTGTCCGACCTCCTCCCGTTATTGCAATAAAAGGTGGATCAATTAGAGACGATTATCGGTGATGAAATTATTCATGAACAGAGACAAAATAATCCCCTACCTGAAGCGTTTGTTGAACGAAGGTTCGTCGTGGGGAAGGGACGTCGTGGAAGACGGCATCGTGGAAGGAGGATAGTCGGCGTCACGGAGAAGAGAACCATAGGTGTTGTGGAACACGATGTTGTGTCATAGATCTCCGAGGATTCAGCATTCTTCATCGTCCTTCGTCTGAGGTTGGCGTTCTTCGTTGGTGACGGTGCCTTCTTCACGTATTCCAAATAGGAATAACGTTCTTTAAGACTTAGAGCTTTACTCTTGAAAATATTCTCGCACAATGAAACTACTTAATAAAATAAGGCTTTGCCTTATTTTATTTCTCATGCCAAACCTTTTAAAATTCAAAATGAATTCCCTCATTAATTAGATTGAAAGTTAAATAATTAATGAGTCAACTTTTCATTTAAGGGGGGTGCGGGTTTGTTACAAAATTAATGGGGGGTTTGGAGGGTTAGAGAATTTGAATAGGTGGGGACTCGTGTGGGACTCACCACACTAATATCCTACCGAGAGTTAGGATTTTAGTGGGTCCCATCCCAACTCCCTCACTTGGAAGTTAAACCACAAAGATATAAAAATAAAATTGGTTGCACAATTTTATTTTTATTCATTTCTTAGCCCATTATTTTAAAAACCACACCTGAGCAAACGAAAATACAGAAAGGGTCTTCTAGGCAATTACCGGCACTGCAAGTTCATTGGTGCACTCGGATTTTGATTCTGGGCACCGGTTCAAATGTTATAAAAACTTGCTTGTTCGTTCATTGAACGTACCCGAGCTAAATTTCATAAAATGATTCCGGGCACACCAGGCCTCGGAATCAGGCACCGTTAGTAACTGCATACTCGAAAAATCCAAAAGAAAAATAAGGCAAAAATTTTCCTTGAAATTTCCATGTCTTTACAAAATCGATGACCATGGTATTGAAAAATTATTTTTGATTTATTGAATAATGTTATTTCAGAAGAATATCATAATTATGGGAACTTTATAAGATCCAGATAAACTAAATACTATGTTATTTTATTTAAGGAATAATGGTTTAATTATATTTTAAAAGAAAATATGATTTTATTGTTGTATTATGGTGACTCAATAAATGGTAAGCTCACTTGGAGATTATTTGATTTAGGAAAATTCATTTTTAGAATGAGACATTATGAGTGATTCATTTTATTTTGGGAGAAAATGTTAAATTTATATTTAATGTATATGTGATCAAATCATTATAAATTTGGTGTTTCAATCTTAGTATGGACAAATTTGATGAATATTAAGGGAATATATTCATCAGATGATCATTGTTGAACTTTGCGTATTAATATTGAATTTTGGGGATTAGAGTATTTTTCTTCGTATAATGGTTTATTTCATTGGAGAATTAAATTATATGTTAATTTTTTTTTTGGATTTAGTTAATTCCTAATGACATTAGGAATAGATAGTTATACTTTTGTGGATTTAGTGATCCATAGGAGTTGATTCTAATGCTTCAGGTATTCAAATTCATCTTGAATACACATCATTTGGAGAAAACATGAAATAGTGGTGGAAATTGATTAAATATGATATTATACTTTTCAAGTAATTATATTTCCTTATGTTCATATTTTAGTTAGAAAACAATTCCTCAACTCTAAGAAGAAAGGATTTTGAAATAAAAATATTATCCAGTTTCTTTTCCGAATGGGAAATCAATGGTATTTTCATCTATCAAATATATATTTTCTTTTCTTCTAAATGAAATTCCCTTTTGTTTCCTTTTCAAATACTCCACAAAAGGATACCCACTACACATGAAGAGGTCACTCTAGAGAGATACCTAGTAGGGAAGGAGCTGTTGCCATCTGAGATGGCAGAGCGTCCTAAAGGGTGAAAACCTGGACAATGATGGTTCATCATGAAATCTATTAGCACATGTTGGTTGCGCCTCATTTTTCCCATCAAGCCAAAAACCGGGTGACTTAACAAGGTGATTGGATCTCAGGGGAGAGGTTCTCCTCGAAATCAGACCCTCAGGATTCTAGCTTCGTACCTCAAAAAGAACAGTGATGTTGTACCCCTCTTCTTCATCGCTACGCCACCGTCGAAGCTGCCTATCTATCAAATATTTATGGTTTTATGATTGGTAAATTTATAAAGACCAAATTATCTATCACTCTATATTAGAAAATGATAGTTAGAATTCTATTGCATGTTAATTTTTTCTTACATGGAAGCCTAGTATGTGTTATCTCAAGTAACCTTCATAATTTCCTTTCTCACTTTTCCAATGGGAAGCTTTATTAACTCATTTTTCGATGTAATATTTCAACACAGGTACATTGAATTTTTAAACCCTAGATACTACGAAAAAGTTAAAATTGTGAGAACTCAATTTATAAATGGTAATAATTTAACACCCTGAGATTTTAAAAGAAATCATTATGCTCAATATCATACAAGATATGCCACATCAAGCTTAAACAAATAACTAAATATTAGTATTTAAATGTTATAGTTTTCCCCTAGACATTGTAATGGAAGGAATAAATGATATTGAATAAATTCTGTGAATAAAATTTAATCATGAATTCATTGGATACCATGTAATTATAAATGAAAATAAAAAACAATTGAATATAAAGGAAGTGTTTTTATAAAAAGACTTATTTTTTATCCCATATTGACATTTTATCTTAATAAATTAAATTAATAGTTATTATCAAAAGATATTAATTATATTTTTATTTTATATATTTAATATATTTTTTTTGAATTAATGTAACAAGTTTTATAGCCTTAAGATAATATCAAATCTTATTTTAAGCATAAAAGCTATATTTTTCTTAAATGCAATTTTCCACCTTTTAATGGCACACCGATTTTAAACCAAAATTTGGATAGTTTTATAAAAATATTTTGATAAAATAAAAATAATTTTTGAAATTGGTATATAAATATTTTCTTATGGTGTATTGTTTGTATATTTCTGACACGTTCTATTTTTCGATGAATAGTGAAAAATAATGCATTTTAATTAAAAACTACATATTATTATAATTTATTTAAACAGTTAAATTTTATTTTAAATTAGTTTTAAATTATAATTACAAAAATTATATATCAATAAAACCAATATATATAATTATAATCAATTTTACATTGAAATTGGATGTAAAAAAATTTCAAACTTTTGAACTTTTCACTTTAAAAGCCCACTTTTTCATTGTGTCTAATGGATTAATTTTATGTCTATTTTTTCCAATTATGAATATTGAATTAGGAACATGGATTTTATATTTTTAATAATAAGTTCCATATTAGTATTTATGTTAAATTTCATTTTTATGCTTAAAAAATTACCAGGGTAAAAAAATATTTACAGTGGTATAGGTAAAAATTGAAACGAGTTAATGTTAAAAAAGTTATGGGATTAAAATACCAAAAACTGAAAATTAAATGTTTGTATGTGGAATTTAATGACACTAAAATGCATCTAAATTTTAATTTATAGAAAAATAAATTGAATTTACTTCCACTGAAAATGATTGGATTTAAATGTTAAATATTCCTTATTTTAATAACTCAAACCCACATCTCCTCATGTATAAATACCACCCCACACCACCAAATTTCGACTAAAAAGCCTTGAATATCCTCATGTATAAGAAGAAACATCTCATCCTCACTCTCAGCTGGTCCAAGTGTTTCTAGTCTCATGAAAACACCAAATCCAAGGCCCTTAAGGGTTTATAAAGGAGGTGATATTCAAGATATAATTTTCTCAAAGTACATCTCTTAATTATTTTTATTTTCCTACTTTATCCTCACCTCCTTGACCCATAAATGAATTATAAATCCAGAATCATGTATATAATTTTTTTTATGTATATAATGAATTATATATTATCAATTTAATTTATTATCTCTTCTTATATAAAGAAAAGAAACTATTTTCCATGTTAAATCTGTTAATCATCACTATGAAAAATAATTTTGTTTTTTCTTTTATCACCTTCATTGTTGAAAATAAAACTAATATTATGGTTAAAAAATCTTATAATAGGTATATTGTAACCTATATAATGTTTTCAAACTAATATATAAATATAATTTTAAATAAAATGAAATTAGTTTGTGATGTTTGTAAAATCCACCAAAATAAATCAAACATTTACCATTGACGTTTTATCTAATGAATCATCCACATGTAAGAAATATAAATGATATATTGGATCATTAAAAATTCTGGAATTCAATTAATACTATTTTATTAAACTTCTATAGTTGTAATCCCATTTTACAATAAAATCCATAATTATATAAAAATGAACTGATATGGAAACCATGAAACAAACACACACAAAACAATGAAAATAATTAAACATTGTTATTGACTGTGACATAAGATCTTATAAAATCATCACATCAGGTATTAAAAATATGAAAATTGTTATGTAATGATTTTATAACATTATTTGAACCATTATACATGAGGTCAAATTAGGCACCACCAAATGGAATCATGCGATAAGAGAACTTATAAACCAAATTTCCATTATTTGGGTCAAACATCTACCTCATAATTATTTCTTGCTTAGATTATGTGTGAATTGGTTTTTGAATATATTATGTTTTATTTTCAATTTTTTTATATTTGTTTATGTTGATACACATATTTAATTCATTTGATTAATTCCAACTTCAATGATATGATATTTAGAAGGGAATTTCTTTTAAAAATTATCTTTCTAATGTTACCCTTGAAACAATATTTTTCTTCCATGTCCATGTTTTCTAAAATTATTTATAATAAGGTTTTTAATGTTATCCAATTGTTGTTTCAAATAATTTAGACTTTTTTTAACATTATACAAATAAAATTTGAGTATTTTTTTGTCACTTTTAAAAAGAAAATCAATGCCACCTTTCTGACAAAAATATGAAAGCAATGCTTTTATACAATTATACGACATGATCATAATTTCTCATCATCATGGAGCTTTAATGATTTTATGTTTATTTTATAAATTTCATGTTTATTTTAAAATTAAATTGTCTCTTTATTATGTGGACATTGTTTCAATTTTCTAATGTCTTCTTTAAAAAGCTTATGGTATTTTGTTATCCAAAAGGGAATTTCATATGAGTTGGAAAGGGGGTTTGAAAGGATTTATGATGAAAAGAATAAAAATATTTTATTAATTATATGGTAATTGATAATTAAACTTGGGGTGAACCAGATAACATCTAGAAATTCCATTATATCATAGAATGGGGTGGCCCAGATAGTGTTGAAAAACCCCATAATAGTCTAATAAGGTGTGGCCCGGATAACATCAGGTAATCCCGTTACATCATAACAGGGTGTATCCAAAATAGCACTGAGTAAGCCCATAATAGATTTTTTAATTGTGATATATGAAATAATGTTCCAAGATTCTTACTTATATTTTAGGTACATGCTAATGAGTTTTCCTAAAAAACGATTGGTTTTTAATATGATAATATATTGATCTTTTTGAAAAAAATATTACTTTTATGATAAAAACGATTGTTTTTAAGAATTTTTTTTATGGATTTTTTCTAGACTACCATTTTTCGTTCGTTTATGTTTCTTACAGATCTTTTTTTTCTCATCTCATGTTTTGAAATTTTTCCTCATGATTTATGGAATAATTGATACACGGATGAAAATAAGGGGAAAACTATAATGATTTAACATGAAGAGAAAACATGTTTAGTTTTTAAAAGGTTCAAATTCAATGGGAATAAATGGATACATAGTATTATATTCCACTTGTAATTTATGGGTTTACATTGTAAATGTTTTTCTAATTCACAAAAAATCTAATCCTAAAAGATCATTGGGCATGAATGAAAATTAATTTTAGTTCAAAATCACTAGAATATGTATTGTTTAAAGTCGAATCCTTGTACTCAAGCTCACCTCATTTTTTATGCATTCATATTTCATTTATCATGAAAAACACCTTCCTAATACTTTTAAAATATTTAAATAATACTCTTTCTTCCAATATTTTCGAAAGACGCATAACACATTGAATTGGTAAAAGAAAATTAATATTTCATAGAACTCATCATCTTTCAGGTAGACGTCACAAATGTTTTGTCATGAAAAACATGATCATCAAATATACCACCATGTTCCATGTGTATTAGCCCTGATTTTAAAAATTTCCATGTCTTGAACCCCCAGAACGCTTCTGAGACGTTCCCTACTCTCAAGAAATCATTCTATAACATTTGAAAATATAGTTCAACTATAATTTAAAATAATAATGTAACTATAAATGGTTATGAATGTTACATTATTCTTATTATATCTAGAGTTGAGAGTTTGGAGAAGGAAACTAACTCTCTAATCTTGAGAGTGTTTTAGATGAAAATATATCTAGGGCTTGAGAGTTTTCTCCCTAGAATTCATTGTCCGCAACATTGGCATAAACTAGGAAATGATATTATGGGTATTTACAAAGAGGTTTTAGGCTTGGTAATTTCATATGATCCCTTGTCTAATAACCTAATCACAAGTGATTATCTTGTCTGAATAGTAATAATATATTAATAATATTTACTTGATATGCACTAAACTCTCGAGAAAATAAGTATCCTAACATAATATATATTATATTATTCCTTTACAGACACTAAATTTACCCTGTCAACCATCCTTAGTATCTATCAAACATATAATAATAACTATTTATTTAAATAAATAAATATCACTGCACTATTTGAACATAAATTCATATATATATAAATATTTATTTACTAAAATATTAAATACATTATTTATAAAATTTTCAACACACATATTTTATCTCAAATAATTGGTGACTGAAAATTTATGATAAATCAAGAATGAATAATTATTAAACCATGTTTGAAAATAATATTTATTAAACTAATTAAATTCATGTAGAATTTTACTAAGGTTCATGATACATTTAGTGTGTTACCATTTAGTCCCATTTCATTGTGGCATTTGGTTCTCATAATAGTAGTAAAAAACTAAGACATTTTAGCAAGACATGTTTTCTTATGAAATTATCACATACTATATCACATGGTGGAACAATCGTAATATGATAAGAAATTTATTAATACTAAAAATTGTGTATATTATTAATAATAAAGTATATAGTAGTCAATTATAAGACACTAACACCAACAATTTATTCAACAAAGGAGACCCAACATGCATTGGTAAATGCTATCCTAAACATGTTATATATTCACCTTTATTAGAACTAAACCAAAAAATTTTATCATATATCATATATATTATAATATACAACACAATATTTCTACTTATAATATAAAAAAACATCTTATATATTTTAATAATTTTGTATGGATCCAAATATTCTTTTTATAAACATGTTGTACCATTGAGTGTTGAATAAATTTAGTTATACTTGACACATAAGAAATTTACGTGAAATTAAGAATCATTAATTTTATAAATTGATCGCAAAATGTCTTATTTTTTCAAATAATATTTAACATTTAAATTAATAGTAAAATATTTTCACCCATGATACCAATTCTATTGTAAATAATTAACTTATTTTTTCAAAACGCATTGAATTCATTTTGTTAACTCAATTCTTAAATAAGTGTTATCTTTTTATGATCACTAGAAACGTATTAATTATAAAAATTTTTGATAGAATTTAGAATATTATAGTTGGTGATGGAAATGTGTTTTTAATAATTTGGTATCTAGAGATATCTCTCTTCATAAATTCATGTTTGGGCAACATCGAATTGGTTTTGGGTAGGGCATGGGTGTGAAATATCAAACCTGATTATTAATCTTACAGACCTAAAACCCAAATAATTTTATAATTATCATTATCATTAATTTTAATATTATAAAATATTTTATATAAAAAATTAAATCTTACTGATTTGTGGTGCGACATGCACATCAAATCATAGTATAGAAAAGAAATTAAGTTACTTCAACATTTATATTGAGATAATTATCCTTCAAAATGGGGATTTTTATTTGTAAGTCTATGAAGATGACTAGTCTCATGCTCCTCAATTATTCCATCTCCACTCTCCCCAATGGGTTTATAATTTTTCAGAATGGTCTTTTAAATTTTGAAATCATTTATATATATTAATGAAAACATGTTTATAATATGATTTACTTTTAAAAAACCAGTGTACAAGTTAAATATTTAAAAATTTAAATGTGTCTAAGTTTCAAATGAGTAATAAATTTCAAGTTTGAGATCTGGTTTGAGGAATTATAAATGGTTATTAATTGTTTTTTCCTATTATATTTATTAACCGGGTTCAAGTTTATGTATGTGTACCTGCATTTTTCATTGGTACCTGAGCCATTTCCATAAACTAAACATTTTATGTCCAAATTGTAAACAAAAAAATATCAATAATGTTTTAGGATTTATTTTTAGTTTTATTTGATCATTTTATCATATTTAATATTATATATTTCGTAAATATAATGCAAAACTCTTTTTGTGTCTTAATTAGTTAAATAATAAGGACTATTACATAAATTCAAAAAATATGTTAGATTAGAATATTTATTTTTATTCCATTTTATGTTTATTTTTTTGGGGGATGAGTTTTGGAAAAATTCCTAGAACCCTGCAATTTATTCAAATAAAAGGATCATACAAGTTACATGAGTTGAAAAGAGGGCATTTTTCTAGAATCTCTAAAAAAAGGAGTCAAATCCGGAGGGAGATCATTCCTCCAAGTGATCTCATGAGAGACTCCCATGTTGGAGAGACTGTCAGTGATCTTGTTTGCTTCACGGAAGGTGTGTGTAACAATGAAGATGAGACTGTTGAGCGAGTTAAGGAAGTTAATCCATCGAGGGTGAGATTCCATGCAAGTGGAGTATCACCCTTCCAGATAGCTTGCACAATGGTAGAAGAGTCTCTCTCATTTTAGATGTTTCTCTAGTTGAATAGTTTTACAAAATTGATAGCATGAATGATGCCCAACATTTTGGCCTCCAGAGTAGAAGCAACATCGCAGCTTCTATAGAAACATCCGAGAATCTAATCAAGATGGTCTATGAAAACACCTCTGCATCCCGAAGGTACAGGAAATCCTTTCGAGGCTCTGTCAACTTTGACTTTAATCCAGAAAGGAGGAAGAGACTACTAGAAGACTTCATTAGTTTATTTCGGGTTTGGATATATTCCACTTACTCCAATCTGACGAATGGTTTCATGATCAATGAAAAAATTGAAAAAATGGTCTTTTTGGATCTTGGCAGCCACTTTTATAGCAAGAAGTATCCTCATTTTACGTGCATTTAGACTAAAAGGGATATTGTAGAAATTTAAATCATTTCTACCATAAAAGAGGACATGTAGATGCTCTTCAACGATAGTGAGAAATGGTTTCTAATTTGCGGTGACCTCGGAAGCTCAATCGTCCTTTTCAGTGGCAAGAAAATAAAGTTATACAAAATCCTTCTACACTCAAAGAGGTCAAAAATGTAATTCCAAAGAGTAGTATCAGTCTCACAAGATATAAAAATGCGGTTTATGTCCTCCAGATTTTGGTTCCACAATCTATATTTATAGAAACGATTCAAACCATAATGCTCAAGATAACCATCGGTAGGAACTTTTTGGTGATCAATTAGTCAAATGAGGGTAGGATGAGAAGGATATATCCATGCCTTATTGAAGCTGGCGATCCAGTTGATATTATCATAAACATTGGAGAAGTAATTCTTATAATATTTTTTGGAGTCCAAGAAGCCTTTTTTAGCTGGTTCCAAAACTAGAAAGCATCATTGGATGTGAAGTAATAATTCTTGACAGTCTCCTTAAAGGAATTCGAAAGATGTGAACCAAAATAATTGATTACGTCCCTGATGGAGTAGTTATTGGGATAATGAGAAAAGGAAGTACACATATTAGATATAAGAGGGGAACCAATCCAGTTATCAAACCAAAAATTTAAAGTGGATTATTTACTTACAATCCATCTAGAATTTTCCAAGATAGATTAATAAGAAGATTTAATCGAGGGCCAGAAAGAGGAAGACATGTAGTGAAAATAACCATGTTTAAGATTGTCAAGAAAATGAGATCTGAGAAATTTCAAGGAATTAGTGGTATTATTAATGAGGGACCATGTATGTTTAGCATGTAGAGCCTCATTTAAGGTTTTATTATTTTTAATTCCTATGCCACCTTCTTCAATAGTCTTACAACAAGAGTTCCAAGAAACCGTGACCAATTTTCTCTCTAGAGTTCTTCGACTCTAGATGAAGTTCCTTATAGTATAATTTAATTGTTTAATAAGACCTTTTAGCCACTTTTAGACCATCACAGAGTAAAACAATTTAGAAACAATGGTGAATTTTTTAATTCCAACCATTCCAGCCATTGAATGATATTTTCTTTTCTAGGATGAAAGTTGTTTATGAATTTGATCCAATCTGTACTGTAAATAAGATGATTTGGGTCGACCCCAAAAGATGGGGATGCCAAGGTAAGTGAAGTGCAGGGAACCTTCCTTATCCCCTAAAACATCAGTTGAATTAGTGTTCTTGATAAGGGGGAAATTTATAAAATAATAGACAAAGGATATATGCCAGTTAACACACTGAACAGACACCTCTTCATAGTGAGAGATGATGGTTTTGTGGTTGTTATATTTCTTTTGTCTCCTTGGAGGAATAAAATGATATCATCAGCATAAAGAATATGGGAAGGGGCATGTAACTTCTTAGAGGCAAGAATCGGTTTGATTTTTCCTTGTTCAACATTGAAGGTGATAAATCTTCCTCGATAATCTTTCATTATAGAAAAAATTATAGCTGAGAGAGGGTCTCCTTGTCTGATACCCATGGTGTATTTAAAGTAACCTCTAGGAGAGCCATTTATTAGAATAGAAATATGGGCTGAATTGAAAATGGTTTTGATTATATTGACAAAAAGTTTCATTGATACCGAAACTAGAAATAACATTAAAAATAATGTCCCAGTCAATCATGTTAAAGGCTTTAGTAATATCTAGATTAAGGGAAGCATTTCCACCTCTAGTGTTTCTATTCAATAAATTAGTGGATTCAGAGGCAAGGCAAATGCAATCTTGTATAGACCGACCTTTAATGAAGCCGAACTAGTTCCATGAAACAATTATGTTGCTAATAGAAGAGTTTCTATTGGGAATGATCTTAGTAATAATTTTAAAAAGTGAGTTTAAGAGGGAGATGGGTCAGAAAAGGTGAATTTCCTTGGAATTTTCAATTTTTGGAATAAGAGTGAGAAATTGAGAATTTAGACCATGAGGAATAACCCCTTTTTCAAAGAAGGTTCTGACTAATTTACAAACATCATTTTGAATTAAATCCCTATGTTTTAGGTAAAAACCATTATTGAAGCCATCAGGAGGGATGCCTATCTGGATTAAGGCCAAAAGGAGTGTCTTTAATTTCATAATCAAGAGGGATGCCGTTAAGTAAACAATTATCCTCAAAAGTAACCTTGTTCAGAAAAATATTAAGTAAGATTTACTTGTTGGTACTGAGGCCATTGAAAATGTCAGTGAAGTAGGAGACAACATGGTTGGTAATCCCTTCTTCCATATTAATGAGGTTACCCTCAACCCTTATATAAAAGAGAGGCCGACTAGGTTTACTAGATCTTTGAAGGGATTTTAAAATTTTGGTGTTCCTATCACCATCATTGAGCCATTTATCTTTGAAATTTTTTTTCATTAATTTATCGTTAATTTTGAGCAATGAGATTAATTTAGAAGAAATATTGATTTCATTTTGGGGGTTAGTTTTAAATCTAGATATGTTGTTATTATTTTTAATAAGAGTTAAATCTTTCTCCAAGTTCTGAATTTCTTTATCTATTATGTCATATTTGTTATTGCACCACTTTTTGAGAATAAGTTTGAGATTTTTAAACATAGTGGTTCAAGAAAAAGAGTCATTGGAGTTAACCATGTTATCCCAGGAAGAGTTGATTAAAGTGACATATTCTGGGTCCATGGACCAGGCCAAAATAAAAATTAAAAGTAAAGATGGTTTCTGAAGATTTTGAGACATACTGACTAATATTGAGTGATGATCTAAGGAAAGTTTGGTCAAAGTAACACTGGAGATCTGGTTCCATTTATCAAGGGTTGGCACATTAATGAACGCTCTATCGAGCTTACTTGCAATGACTCGATTATAATGTTGTCTATACCGAGTAAATTGGGAAACCACTAGGTTAACCTCAATAAGATTATTTTACACTATATAGGAATTTAATTCTCTAGAAGAAATAGAAGAGAATGATTGGACATGTTTTTCAGTAGGTGAGAGAATAGAATTGAAATCCCCAACTAAGACCCAGGGGTCTTGAATTTTGGCATTGATAGTGGAAAGCTCATTACAAAGAGGTATTCTATACTGGTAATTATTTTTGGCATAAAAAAACTAATTAAAAGATGTGTACTATCCATGTAGTAATCACATGTGAAAGTGTGCATAGAAATACTGAAAATATGAACATTCTAAAGAGAAAAGTGATAAAAGATCCAAAGTGGGTCTGCAACACAACCATTGTTACAGGAACCTCAGAAGGAAAAAGCCATAATTGCAAAGATGCATGTATTTAGGGGAAAAATAACCTTATGTTCAAAAATAGAAAGAAACATAGGGTGATGAATGTTAATAAATATTATTAAAACATTAAGGGTGTCAGCGTTATCAATACCCTGACAGTTCTAATTGAGTAAATGCATTAATTATTTTTCCTGGAGTTTTCCCCCCTTTATTTTTTATTTCCATCATCTTATCCTCTAGTTTTCATAGGTGATATGTTCTTACAAAGAGTGTAGGTTTTCTCAATTTTTGCCTACGAGATAAGAAGATTTTTGAACTCCTGCCTTGTTACTAACAGTCAAATTGAAAAAAGAGATAGGGCCAGGAAAAAATTGTTACCATTAAATTGTAACAGTTTCAGAGGGACCCAAGACAAGGGGGTCTTTAGGGTTTTTGTCTTCCTTAACAAGGCTGGAAGGCACCTCTATGATAATTTCAGTTTCAGAGGGTCCTCAGGATGAAACATCTTGGGTAATGTCTCCAACCTTAGCCGGGGTGAGAACCTGTAGGATTTCAGAGTCCCAGACGATCAGCATAGACTATAACCTGCTTTCTAGTTGAGGAAGGATAGTTGAGAGAAGAAGATATTTTATCAGTGCCCATAAGAATAGTGGGGACAATGCTGTGACTAAGACTAACTTCTTTCCGATTCAAATCCACATTATCTAAAATGGGAACCTCTTGTAATTCAGTAGGGGAGCGGGTTGGTACATGAATAGGGGTGAGGATGAGGGTTGGTTCCCTGAAGAAGAACTAGGATAACTTATTTTCCTAGGGGTCTATCCCTTGAATATTTTTGGCTATAAAGATGAAACTAGAGGTGATATTTTATGTTTTTATTATTATTAAATGAAGGAAAATAACAGGACATTTATTCCCATTTTTTAAGCATTATTTTTCTTCCTAAATGTATTGTATTTTATTTTCAACAAAAACACAAAACACATAATAAGTCATTATAATATTTTTTCATGGTTCAACATATTTGAATTTTAACACCCCAAGAAAATAATTATACTTTATTTCAGAATATATTATTCACCATGGTATATCATACTCAACGCCTTTAAACAAAATTTCCATAATTAAACCATTTCATCATTTATCTGTACAAAATAAACATTAAATTTACTTTACAACAGTTTAACCACTCAGAATTTATAGATTAACCATTAACCATTCAAGTCCTCTTACCATGTCATAAAATATTTAAATCCCATGTTATTCCATGTAGCTCTTTTCACCATACTGTCAGGACAACTAACAACCCTAACCAATTTAAGCCTGGAAATAACCTATTTTATAATATAAAACCCCAGTTATCTATTTCTAAGAATTTGGAATACCCCATGGGTAGAAAATGGTTCAACCTCATAATCCCCAACAGACCTGGTAAGAACCTTAGAAGGTATAAGAAATCGATTTATGGCCCAAAATATTTTCTTATTTAAGGAATAAAACACACAATATATTGGTTATATCACACATACTATATACACATGAAAAATAACTACCAGAAATATCTCTTAAAATGACTAAATTATGTTTATAGATATCCACTCATCAAACCATGGCCTTTAATGAGAGGTAAAATTTCCATAGCCACAAAATCATAAAATAACCATCAAAATTTTTCATATGATGTATAAATGATGAGGGACAACCAAATAGTGAAACATCAAAAATAATGGAAGGAAATAAACTCATAGAATTACCCCTAGCATCAAATTTCATGAAACCACACTCCAAATAGCCTATAATTGAATGAGATCCACTGTTGGAAGAGGTGGAAAATATTTTGGCGCAACTATGTCCATTGGGAGTGAAATAGAGGAGAAAATTGGGTGAGATCATAATAATCTATGAAGAGAAAGTGGTAAATTTACAATATTTGACTGATTCCAATGATTTAGATATATGGTTTGTAAAACCATGCACCATCTGTATGAGTCCTACTATATTAGAAAGACACTTTTCACACAGTTTTCAGGGTCACCCGCATAGTTTGTTAAACCATGGGGAATCTATGTGAATCATCTCTACTATTATGTTACCCAATTAGCACGGTTACCTAAGCTTCATCAAAAGGTTTTTAAAATCATGTTTCCCTTTAACTGAGTTATATAGTTATGGGGAAAGGTTATTACTAACTATGAACTAATCGTACACCACTTGATGTGAGCACCATTTTCCCAATTTCCATGTGTAAATCCCTCATAATATTGCTGAGACCTTCTCTATTGTATGGAAATAATTCTGTAACATTTTAAAATATATATTAAACAAAATTAAAAAAACATACCTCTATAAGGATCAAGATCTTATAATATCCCCACTATATAATAGATCTTACATGAGATGTGCTCCTTAATATCACAAATCCTCCAAAAAAACTCACATGCCACTAGGTCTGTATATTAGTTTCCCTCTCCCATGTTTTCTGCTCAACATGTCCATGCATCTGCAACACTCAAACTAATGGAGTGGTATTAAATCGATTATATTTCTCACTATGATCAACATTATGAATTAGATTCTGCTCAAAAGATGCATCAACCTCATGTTCAACATCATAAACATCAATAACATGAGAATTGTCAAGGTTATACCACTAAATACATGATAAATGAAACATGTTTTTTAATAAACTATAGAATTTTCGGAGATAAAATTAATATTCTACTAGACTGATCCTCTCAACAATCTTGAATGACCACATATACTTAGATTCCAACTTACCCTTCTTCTAAATCCAAAGTGACCCAGTATTAGTGATATAAAAAATATTACATGGTCACTCGTTGTAAACTAGATATGCTATGATGTTTCTTACACAACACTCAGTCCCAATAATTCTTATTCTCCTTCTTTCATCCAGCTTAGAGGTGATATGTAAGATGAAACATATAGAGCCTCGTATGTTACCATATGAATAGTTTCTCGATAACTATTGTTATATTTTAACTCAACAAACCCTTGGATAACCTCCTAGGTTATACTGAAATCTAGGAAAAATTCTCTTAGAATGTCCTCTAACACCTAGATATTTTACTCAGATTGCCCATCCATCTTCAGGTGGTATGCAGTGCTCAAAAACACCTGATTATCGAGTTCCTTCTATAATACTTTCTAAAATAATTAAGTAAAACATGGATGTCAATATGAAATTATAATCCAAGGAACTAATTCCAAATGTAATATCTACCAAACATGTAGGTTTACCAACTCATCGATTATTAAATTCCACCAATTCAATAAGAACTGGGATGCATTTTCCAATCGGTCCAAAATGACACATATTGTGTCACTCATCTAGGTAGTACTCGCTAAAAATACCATGAAATCCATGGTACCATCATCCCGCATATATTTTGGAATGGGAAGGTTATATAATAGACCATTAGACTACTAATTCCCCGCCTTTACCTGCTGATAGGTGTAGCTTTTCATCAGAAAAAATGTGATCTCCTTCTTCATTCCTGGCCACCAATACTGTTTAACCAGGGTTGTCAAACCAGAGTGAAACACCCATTTCAAAGCATGAAACTCACAAATCATATCCTCCTGGATACCCATGTGAATTTATATGTGACTACAAACATGGATAAGCTCATCATCATCGACGGACCGGTTAAGAGGTAGCTTCCCTTAACACAGGGTACTTTGGATTAGAATACTACCTCCCCTTGAGATAGTCTATAAGAGAAGGAATAAGAGGAAAGTACATATGAGTCATCAATTCTCACTCCACATGAACTAATATATACATCTTAGTTAATATGTCTATCAACTTCCACTCAGAACTGGACTCTTGAACCACTTTGGACTTGTGTCTTATAACTCATTCCATCAACAAAAATGTTTCTATTCCCCAACATATATGCTCGCTCAACATATAAATATACCATGTATTAAACCCTTATAAACTCTCAAATATTTATATCACACTATGGAAATATGTATTTATGGAAGCTATGATTAGTATAAATAAAAAACCTTTCACCTACAAGGCAATGTTTCCAACATTTTATGTCATAAACCACTGCAGCCAACTCGAGATCATGCATAGTATAGTTCTGTTCATGTAGCCTCAAATTCAATTATCTATATTCCACAAATAAATCTCCTTACATTAATAATTTCTAAATACTAATCATATTTTAATCACAATATACAATACATTCTTTACACGATTCATGTATGATTAGAATTAGTGTTGTGGTCAAATACCTCTTCAACTCTTTTAAGGGATTTTAAAATACTAAAAAACACTCAAAATTTGTGTCTTTTTTTCATCCCTGGTTGTGGGGTTCCTAGGTGAGAAAATCCCCGAATAAAGATTTTATAACAACCTTATAAAACCAAAAGGATTCGGATTTCAAACACATTCAGGCTGCTTGCAAGAAAAAAACCTCTCTGACGTTCTCTAGGTCCCTTGATACACCTTCTTCAACATTGATGTGATACATACAATACGATTTTTTCAATCTTGAAAATTCATTTAAATAGATTTTCAGATAGTTGATTATCTATCATCATACATTGAATGATGTAAATATATTGGGAATAATGATATCTAGATTGGGATTATACTAAGATGATGTTAATGAATACCACCACAAATTGATCAAATTACAGATTGATGATATAATTCATCAAGGTCATGAACACATAAAGGGTGTTCACCAACCCAAATGGCATAAAAACTAACTCATACAAGCCATATCCACTTTTAAAATCAGTCCATGGTATATCGGTCAATATCGCCCTCAATCAATGGTTTCCTATTCTTAAATCAATCTTGGAGAATATAGAGGAACCCCTCAGCTAGTCAAAGATATCATCAATACGTGGAATATGATATTAGTTCTTAATTTTCATTTACATCATCTTTCTCTAATTTTCAAAAAAGCGTAATGTTTAATCCACCATCTTAGTAAATATAAATAGAAAACCCCAATGCATCTTATCCGATGGAACTAACCATTTTTCCTAAAATTCCTTCAACGGATTCTTAATCTATTGAATCTCTTCTTGTTACATTCTATAAGGAGAAATGGAAATTATCATTTCCCTGAGCACTATATCAATGGTAAATCCAATCTATATATTAGGTGGAAACCTTTTAAATAACAAAGGAAACACATTCTAAAATTTATCTATTATAGGAGAGAAAACATCTCAATCCACCATCCCATCATCTAGAATAAGAATTGAACCCTTCATTATGATTTAACCCAGTTTTTTATTAGTGTTCCCCACATGTCCTACTTAGAAATACCATTCCCCATGATAAACATAGTTATTACCCTAAGGAGACACGAAAATTACCCTCCAATAGTAATAATCAATGTGAGTCTGGTATGAAATTAACTAGTATATTCCTAGAATAAATTCAAATCCTAACATCTCATGTATAAAAAATCACAAATAAAATGTTATAGACCCCCCAATATTTAGGAAAAACTCCATAAAAAGATGGATACCCTCTGATATTACCCCCTTACAGTGTGTTGATTGACCTTACCACTAATATGATTTCCACCACCATGCCAAAACCAGTCACAACCCAGGAAGATATAAATGAATGTGAATCTCTCGTATCGAATAAATCAATAGACTTTGTAAAAGGTATAAGAATAATACCTTGGACGTTCATCAAAAAATCCACATTATTGATGGGAGTGGGATGAACTATATGCAGTTTTCATGACCCTCTACCCTAAGCTCCAACTAGAGTCTCGTGAATTGAACTACTCCACCGATACTATCTCCCTTATAATGGAGGAACCCATACTCCAACCCTTTTAGTATGGCTAGTATAACTACAACTTCCCAAATGATATAAGGTACTACTTCCCATCCTGATGTAGTATGACTGCCTAGGTCCACCATCACATTCCATCTCTTAAGCATTCCTTAAGAACCTTTGTATATGCCTCATCCTACCTAGAGCTCAACACTCCACTATTGATCGATGACAAAAAATCAGATGTGGAAATTCCTACCATAGTAGTAGTAGAACACTAGATTAATTCCCTGATAAGTTGATCAACTCCACTATTTTCTCTTCCCACCACTTCCTTAGTAGAGGTTCTCATAATGTTGTTTCCTACTTCATAGAGTTTACTACCAGATATCCAAGAAAAAACTATCCACCTACAACTAGAGTACTCTTTTTGGATCCCCTAAATAATGAAAGCCTAATTTACCACCTCAAAGAAATTCTATGAGTGGAAATATTTACCTATGACTTGGTGTCGCATTTGGGTCTGTCTTGAAATTTTTTCTCTCTAACTACCCCATCTCTTACCAAAAGTGGATCAAAATGATACAGTTCAGTAAAGAATGTAGAATAATCCATCACCAACATATTTTACTTTGCAAAAATTGTAAACGTATAGGCTCTATACAGTCTTAGGGTATCTGGGTAGAAATGTTACAATAACATCTTATGAATGTACTCCCATTCCATCCCTCACGCTTCACATCCTTGACCTATATATACCACCATAGATTCACTAGAACTGTAACTCCCTAGTCAGATAAAACATCATCGATGCACACTTCATTGGATACATATTCTTAAAATGCACAAATTAAGTGAAATTATAATTGAACTATGGTTCCTACCTATCACCGAAATCAAATGGGGTATCTGGTTCTACTACCATATGTGTATTGTTAGTAATGTCCTCTTATTTCCCTACCAATCAAATTCTTTGTGAAGGCATCCATATACAATTCCAAAAACATGTTCTAGGGAACATAGCATGTAATATACACAGTTTCACATCAGAGGGGTCAAAACTACCCATAATAAATCCACTCTATATACACTATTTCAACGGTTATGACTATAACAATATCATTACACCCAACCATCCCAATCCAGGGCCACTGGCTAACTCAGGGTAGAAGTAATTTTTCTAACTTATAATATTTGTGTTTAACACTAATGTAAACAAATTTTACATCTTATAATTTAAAACATTTCTAACCTCATTATAAGGAACTATTCATTTTAAAATAAATAATAATAATAAAAGAATTTTACTTCCTACAAAACAATGTTTTCATATATAAAAACTAATTGGTTATAACATGTTTTTCCTTGTGTTCCTAATACGATGTGTGTCACATAAACCCCTGTATTAATGAAAAGATGCATGAAAACAAAATCTCATGTCATACTATCCCATGAGAAAAACATTAAAAATAAATAACATCACAATACAATTTTATCACTCAATGTGAAATAACATTTCAATTATAAAAAGTGAACCTCAAGAACAATAATCCCATCCATAGAAACTTAGATTTTTTCCTACACATTGGTCAGATACTCCCACGCATGAGATCTTTTCCAAGCCCTAAAACATATTGTCCTTTTATATAGCTTTCTCAAATAGTAATGAAAAATAAAATAACTCCTTTTATACCATATGGAAACATCCTAGACTGGCTCACTCCAAATTTTAGCCGAACTGCTATTCCATATAACCTCAAGTGTGTGTCCCCATATGATAGAGTTTAGCAACCATTAGTGAGGTTCTATGGAATAACATGGTGAAACTATACCCTCATTTACAATTTGAAACATCTGTGGATATAATCTGATGTAATAACCAATATATAAGGACATAGAAAATTCCAAATTCTTGAAACTGGGTAACGGCCAATAGAAAAATAAAATGAACATGTCATTTCATGATATTCTCATGTTCTAAAAGGAACTAAAAATAAACAGATAAACTATAAATCCCTCCAACGGGTCCTAAAAATTATCCTAGTACCCTCATCCAATATCCATACTATAATGTTTGAAATTATCCATTTATCACCTATCCTTTTTCCCTTGTCATGGCTTGCAACCATGATGTTTTCTCAGGTATTAACTATAGCCTAAGCAGGGTGTGAGTATAAACCAGAAGGCTATCACTAATAATGTCTAAAGGAATAACTAGTGTAGAAAAAATTCTATGCATATGTACAATGGGATAATAGATATGGAAATAAAGTAAGAAATGTTTTAAAGATTAATAATTATTAAATAACCCTTTTGGCGCTCAGGTTCTAAAGTGAGACCAAGGCCAACCAAGATTTCATGGGACAAGGCCGATCATCTAAGACAAAAGTAATATGGTGATACATAATTAAAATTAAATAAATGGTTATAATTTATTATTTAATTATGGTTACCTGGAAGCATTAGTCCAAGTTACCAATACCATGTATTGGTACTATTAGTTCCAAGAGAATCGATTAATCACATAAACCATGTATAATAATCATTGGTTCCTAGAGCATTAGCCCGATACATAAAACCTGGATATATTTCATAAGTACAACATTCCAAAGCATATTGAATACTAGTAGTTTATATAGTATCTGTATAAAACCTAATCCATGTTTAAATATCATTTCTTCCTTGAGAATCAGTCTGACACCTAAACCACGGATGCCGAGTATAAATCTAACATCTTAAACTATTCCATAATTTTCCAATTTCCATGGTTCAATATATTTGAAATTTTAACACACTAAGAAATAAATGATAATCCATTTCAAAATTTATTACTCATCAAGGTCTATCATACTCAAATCATTGAAACAAAAATTACACAATTTAACCATTTAATCATTTATCCATACAGTATAAAAGTTAAATGTCCTTCAAAAAAATCTATCCACTTTAATTTTTGACCATAACCATTAACCATTCCATTCCTATTAACATGTAATAAAACATTTAATTACCATATTATGAAAATTATCCCCTTTAACCATGTTTTCATGAAACCAAAAATCATAACTGGGTTAATCTTGCAAACCACTTATTTCACCATTTTAATCCCCACCTTATTATTAACAATAATTTTGTCCACCCCATGGGTTTTTATAATTATTGTCTTATAATCCTAAATAGACTTGATAAGATCCATAGAAGATCTATGACATCAATTTAAGGGAAAAATTATTTTCTTATTTAAGGAATCAAACATGAAACACGGTAACACTATCATGTACACTACATTCACCTGAAAGATTACAAAACTATAGGAAAGAGTTATTTTTCCAACTACCTTATGTTCAATGATATATACACGACAAACCATTGGCATTGATTTTATCTAAAATGGAAACAAACACAAAATAAAACATTAGACTTAGAATTAGGGAACATGATATATAAATGATTAGGGATAACCAAATAGTGAAATAACCTATGAATGGAATGAAACAGACTCGTAGACTTACCTGGGGATTCAAACCATAAAAATGGCACTCAAAACAACCAATAATATATTTGGATACACCCTTGAAAGAGAAGGAAAAGCCTATAACACACCTATGACTATGGTGAGTGAAATATGGTAAAAAAATTCGGTGAGTTCATAATAATGACATATGGGAAGAGTGGTAAATTTTCCAATTTTAATGATGCTCACGGTTTGGCCGTAAGGTTTTTTAAATCATGCACCAACCATGAAATCCCCATTTTCCAAGGTAAACCATTTTTTAGGGTTTCCTGGGACACCAACATGGTTTGATAAACCATGTGGATGTTGTGCGATACAACACCAGATTTGGGTTCCCCAATTTCCATGGTCACTTGGGAAATATTGCATGGTTTCCAAAATGGTTCTCCCCCAAATCAAGTCATACATTTATGGTACACTATTACAACTAACGATGTGCTAACCATGTTCCATGTTTTATAATCTTTGTTTTCCAAATTCACATATCCTAAATCCCAATAGTCCTCCCAATACCTTCCCTAATCATAAGAAAGCATTATGTAACATTTGAAAATAGTTATTAACCAAAATATAAAATAAAAAAGTACATCTGCAAGGGTTAGGACTATTTATTCTTCTTCTTCTATATAGATTTGAGAGGATGTAAGAGTAAAATCACTCTTTGTTCATGAGAGTGTTTTAGAGGAAGATATCTCTATGGCTTGAATGAATTATCCCTAGAATTAACTATGCATAACATTCAATTAACATAGGAAATGATAAAATGAGTATTTATAGATCTAATTTGTGATTGGTAATTTCACATAGGAACATGAACAATATCATAATCACTAATTCATCCTGTATCTAAGTAATAATAATATAATAATAATATTTACTTAACAATCACTAACCTTGTGGATAAATAAATATGATAAAATGACATTTAATATATCATTTATATCTGAACCCTTGATTTGACCTATCATTCTTAATTAGTTTTTATGAAAACTTGATTAATTAATTGTAATTTAAATAAATAAATATTATTTCATTATTTGACAACAAATGCATAAATATTATTTTTACTAAAATAGAGAATAATTATTTTTATTAAATATTCAACTCACATATATTCTCTCATATAATTGATTAATGAATATTTTCAATCAATTAAATGTGTATAATTAGTAAAAAATTTAAAAGAATGAAATGTATTTAATATGTTAAATTCATATAGAATTCAATTGAGGTCCTGGATATACTTAGTATGTATCCATCTAAGTCTTTTTCTTGTTTGCATTAGAAAAAAAATGTTAATGGTCAATGTTAACATCATGAATTACGCCAACCCACCTAGCGAGAAAGGAATTATTATCATAATAGATAAAACGTCATATGAAATTATATTATGTAATATAATCTATTTTTTTGATTCCTCTATTAAAATAGGTTTCATAGAGGTTCCATCAACCTATTTGGATGATGTGTATTTCTTTTCCTTTCTAGCAATGAAAATTCCAAAAAAACGTCATTGTCATTGATTTGATCTCACAGTTTCATTTCCATTAGAGGTCCTAGGATATCAACATCTTCTAAAGAAAGAAATGAAAAAAAATACTTCCTTAGCCTAATCATTAATGTCGTATAAATAATGGAACACCTAACGTACCCCACATCTCTAACAACATGTTTCATCATGATTTAAAAAAATACATCAATGTACGTGACTTGCAATATTTGTTAATGTTAATCATAAAGACATTAGATGATTACACATACCGATGGATAGGAATATTAAATTACACATATAAAATGTGGATTTCCTACTAACAGGTCAGGATCTCATAACATTTTATCTTGGGGATTACTAAGGGAGAATTTCATAAGATGCTTTTCGGTTTTGAGCGCTACCGAAGCATGCATTCGGTGGTGACTAACTTTTTTTCCTTAATTATTGATCAACCCGAGATCTATGTGATGATTAACATCATGATACAAGGAGTTGACTCAAATAAATAGACAAGGGATAGAACACCCAAACCGAGAGAGAGGATATCAACAGATATTGTTTAAAATTAATATAATTTGATAAAGTATTATATATAAGGAATTATTTCTTCATTTATGAATCTGGCAATAGATCTATAGTGCACCATTATTTAATTTTAGAAACCAAGTATAGATTCCCTCATGTGGTGATCCACACATGTTCCAAGAATCCCCTGATGTCACCAATGGAGTCTATTGGTGGTAGCATGGAATATCTTTCTACTTGCGTCATCCGCCTTCATCTCCTCAAGAATCACTTCTAAAGCGTTCTCCTTGATCCGGTGGAGGATGATTTCTCTCCGTTATTGGGAGCGTTCTTGGAGAAGGGAGGTCTATAGTATTGAGAGGATTCTCTATGATTTTTGTGGATAACTGATTTCGCTCTCGAGAAAAACAACATAATTGGGTATTTATATTTCTAGGTTTAAAATTAAAAAATTGCACAAGTGCTCGGATTATTTAATTAATACTAGAAAAATCCCATGTCAAATAATAAGAAAAAATTTATTATTTCTCGACAAGAGATTATCTTGAGAATTATAATTATATTTTTTTTAATTTAATAATCTTCAATATTTATTATTTTTCACAGAACCATTAACTCGGTCCTCCATTTCACCATAAGATTTATCAGACATTGAATAATGTCTTTTTATTTATTAAATAAATATCACTACATTATTCACCATTAAATAAATAAATATTATATTCAATAAATATATAATAAAAAATTATTACATATTATTCTCATAATTAATTCTCTCGAATAACTAGGGATGGAATAAATATGATCATGAATTAATGAAAAATTATTCAACCACGTGTTGGAATAATATTTATCAACTTGTTAAATAATAAATAATAATATATTATTTAACTGAGATTTCAGATACACTTATTGTGTGACCCTATTGGCCTATTTTGCATTGGCATATGGCGAACCAGCCTAAAGCCCAACATTATTTCCTATCAACAAGCCATGCCACCCATAGAGAATGAAGTAAATACTGCCATGGCATTTTACCTCATACGGACATTTACTATGTAATATAATCTCTTTATCACAATATCTCTAATCGAGCAGGTGGAATGCTAGTGTCACCAACCCATGTGCTCCATATCATTTTCTATGACATTCTTAAAATTGAACTTTTTAATAGAACACAATAGCCAGGTATTTATTTAAGCATTATCATTTCCATCAAAGGGACTGAGATATTAACATCTGTTAATGAAAAGAATGGACAAATCCTTTCTCGCATTATTTATTAATGTAATATGACTCGTGATGTACCCAACATATCCTACCTCTCCATGAACATCTTTCATCATAGTTTTCTTCAAAACATCAAAGTACATGACTCCGAATATTCATAAGTAATAATATTAATGTCTAAGGACCAATACACACGTCTACCGATAGGAATGTACAATGACACGTATAAATGGGGATTTCCTACTAGATGGTCGCATTATCATAATATTCTACTAGATATTACCACGGGCGTACACCCTGAGAAGGTGCCTCAGAGTCCTATGAGTCTCCACCCCTTATAGCCTATATCATTTTCATTCCTCAAACACTACCAAAGATCCAGGAAAGGGATGCGCTGGGTTTTATCAGCGCTATGGTGAAAGTGCTGATAAAAGGGTGGAATTTATTAGTGTTAGCTAAATGTGCTAATAAATCTATCCTTTGTTGGCCCTTAAAAACTGGCTGATAATGTTTTACATTTTATCAGTGCAAAAAATAGTGCTGATAAAGGTTTTCAATAAAAGAAATATCATTAATTTATATAAATTTTTTATATTTATATTAAAAAATAATGTCTATTTGTATAAATTAAATAAGAAATTAATGTTTATAATTAATATATATTTTCTAAAAATCACACACATATATATACTGTTTAAAAAAAGTATTTCTAAGATTTTAATTAAATAAATAAATAAATTTAAATAATTATAAGAGTATATTAAATTTCATTAAATAATAAATATATTTTCCAGATTTGTAAATTGATTATATTTATTAATATTTATTATATTTATAATTATTTATAAATAAATTATAAATATATAATTTTATAATTATAACTATAAATAAATATATATGTTTCCAATGAATTTGGTTAATAAATATATTGATGCATCAGTATAATTGAGGTTCATATATGTTATGTATCCACATTGAATGTTCATTTATACATTACACCCTTTCATGTTGTCCAAATGTGATGACTCATTTTTTATTATCTATACTTTACTCGGTATATGGTTTATTCATATTATACACATGACTCTATTATGTGCTAAAAAATTCTTTTAAAATTACAATATATATATTTAAATAATAAATATATTTATTATATTTTTAACTATACAATTTTTATTATATATCAGTACATTTTTAATATATTTATTTGTTTATATAATTATAACTATATATATATTTAAATTATTATAAAATTATAATGATACATCGATTATAATTTTATAAAAATATTTACTATTATATAAAATTATTTTTAAAAATATTTATTTATAATTATAAATATAATTATAAATAAATATATTTATTTAAATATCTATAAAATTTTAATAAAATTTTAATTATACTTATAAATTGATAAATATATATAATTAAATAAATATATTTTAAAATATTTTCAAATATATAAATAAATACAAATAGTTGTAATTATAATTCTAAAAAAATATTGATATATATAAATAGTTATAAAATTTTAATAAATATATTAATCATATATAAATATATAAAAATATTTATAAATAAACACGAGCAGTTATTATTATAATTATTAAAATTTTTATTTATTTATCAATATTGGTGTATAATTATAAATATATTTATTTAATTATATATAAAATTATATAAGAATAACAAATATATTATATACAATTTAATAATTATTTAAATAAATATGTTTATATTTATAATTATGACTATAATTAAATAAATATTTATTTATAGTTTTATATATAAATATATATATATATTTCTTTAAATAATTATTAATTTATAAAAAATATATTTCATATTCTTAAATAATGTCATATATAATTAAATAAATATATTTATCAATATATAGAAATATTTATTAATGAATACAAATATTTATAATTATAATTATAAATAGATTTAGATATATTTAAATAATTATAAAATTATAATAAATATATTAATTATATATATTAATAAAATTCTTAATTTAGTAAATATATTTGTTAAAATTTTCTAAATATTTAAGTAAATAAATAAATAAATTTATTTATAGTTATAATTATAAATAAATATATATTCTTTTAAATAATTATAAAAATATAATATATATATATATATATGTATATAATATTATAAATATATATAAATAATATATTTATTATATATAATTATAATCATAGAAATATATATTATAAATATATTAATTATACATATTTATAAGATTATAGATATAAAAAATATTTTTTTATAAATTTATAATTATTTACTGGGAAAAATATATATATTTATGATTTTTACTATTTATATATAATTATAAAATTATGACAAATAAATTTATTGCATTTATAATTTTATTAATATATATAATTAATATATAATTATATTACTATAAATAAGAATATATTTATTTATAGTTATTTTTATTTGTAAATAAATATATATATTTTATACACACATTTTTATAAATATAGATAAAAATATAAAAATTTATTACTATTATATCATTATTATAGTTTTTTAGCACTAAAAAATATAGGCATTTATGAGTTTTAAAAAAAATGATAAAGTGTGTCTTTATCAGCGCTACAATTTTAGCGCTGATAAAGATACCTTTTATGAGGTTTTTTTGGGATGATAAAGGACTATATTTTTTTGCACAGATAAATGCATGTTTTATCAGTGCATTCTATTTTAGTTCAGATAAAACATACATCTATGAGCTCTTTTTAACTATTGATGCTAAAAGGTTCGCCCTCTCTTATAAATAAACCATAACAGTCACCTCCTCTCACACACCTCAAGCTCTCACCGATGTTGACCTCTACACCACCGACCTCTCTTTTGCCACCAACCACACCTCTACCACCACCGACCCCTCCTATACCGTCATGAAACCCTCCTCTAAACCCCTCCTCCACCGCGAACCCACCTCTTCCACGGACCCCCATCCATCATGAAACCTAATATGATTCTCTTCAGTCATGAACCCACCTCCACCCCGAACATTCATCCTCTAATCCTCCACTACAAACCCACCTACGCCGCGAACCCACCTCGATCGGGAACCCACCTTCGTTGTGAACCCCTCTGTTTCCACTTCTACTACTGCCTACCCTAACTCAACCACCATCAGACCCTACTACTACTTCTAGAGGGGTCTGCCATTTTTTCACATTATTATGAATTCCAAACATATAGATAGATTTTGTCTTAGTTTTGGTCTACTCTTACATTAAATTTAATATGCAAGAAATTCCAAATGGTGTTCCTTCAAGTTGTGGTGAAGCCCCCCTTCATTTTTCTCATCATTTAATTTGTTGTGTTATGATTATTTTAGGCTCGTAGTTTGAATGACATATGGCGATGTTGAGTACTTTTTTTAATGTGTGAATTTAAAAATTGTTTTAGGTAAATATGAAATACCTTGCATATAACATGCATGGTTTTAATACATAACATGATAATTTAAATATAACCATTATAATGGAAAAATAAATGTATTTATTTGATAATGTAACAACTTTTGTGCCTTGAGTTTCATTAAAAAACAAATGGTTTCCTTATTATTAAAAATACAAATTTTCGGAATAATGTTTTATATAGATGAACATAATTTTAATTATTATTAATAAAAAAACAATATTTTCTTAGGTATCTAAATATGTTGATTGACATTGTTTCCTTAGGATTTGTGGCATGGAGTGGGTATTGCTTGTTGGGTTATCATCATCTCTTTTCCCAGAAACTCCAAATTTTTGACCCATTTGAAGCTAGGTACATAACTACTTTCCAAATGTCTGCGGTCATTTGGCTTTCCTAGCCTAGAGACTCTTGGGGACTTGCATTGGTCGAGAGATGGGAGGTCAAGTCATCACCCCCTTTATGGGGGGAATTGTTTCTTACTCTGGTGTAATGACCCAAAGTTTTATCAATGGAAATTCCCTTCTTATAGTTACGTCTTATAGTACAATCACAGAAGATTACATTTAGAACCCAACACAAACATTCTAAATGAAGAATTATTGAAATAAAAAGTATCTTTATAAGTTAAGGAACATATATCAACAATAACATGGCCTTGGGAATAGTATTGTGACCCTTATGAATAGTAAACCATCCAATGTAATAGTAACCTCTCCAAAAAAAGTATAAATAAAATTTATCGTTTTATAAGTGAGAATATGTTATAATTATATCATAGTATAAGTAAATAAATGTTTTAAAATTTATTAATAAGATGTTGGTATTTTTATAAGTTTTTAATATTTAATTACAATTTTATGATTAATTTAATAATATAAATGAAACTTTAGAATCATGAATGTATCTATAAATTAACATTTTGATAATAAGAAATTTTTATTATATATAAAATTATATAAGAATAAGAAATATATTATTTTTAAATTAATAATTATTTAAATAAATATTTTAATATTTATAATTATGACAATAAATAAATTAATATTTATTTAATGTTTTAAATAAATATATATTTATTTAAATAATTATAAATTTATCAAAAAAATATTTCTTATTATTATATACTATTATATATAACTAAAGAAATATATTTATCAATATAGACAAATATTGATTAATGAATACAAATATATATAATTGTAATTACAAATAAATTTAGATATATTTAAATAATTATAAAATTATACTAAATATATTAATTATATATACTAATAAAATTATAAATATAATAAATATATTTGTTATAATTTTATAATTATTTAAATATATATATATAGTTAAAATTATAAATAAATATATATTCATTTAAATAATTATAAAATTAGAATATATATATATATGTATATAATCTTATAAATATATATAATATATATATTTATTATATATATTTATAATCATAGAAATATATATAATAAATATATTAATTATATATATTTATAATATTATAGATATAATTAATATATTTCTTATAAATTTATAATTATTTAAATGAAAATATATATTTTTTTTATTATAACTATATATATATATATAATTATAAAATTATAAAAGATATAATTATTTCATTTATAATCTAATTAATATCTATATTTAATATATAATTTCATAACTATAAATAAGAATATATTTATTTCTAGTTATTATTACAAATAAAAAAATATATATTTATTATACATATAATTTTATAAATATAGATAAAAATATAAATAATTTATTACAAGTATATCTTTATTATAGTTTTTAACCACTCATAAATATAAGCCTTTATGAGTGCTAAAAAAGAACTGATAAAATGTGTCATTATCAACACAATAATTAAATTGCTGATAAAGACACATTTTATAATGTTTTTTTGCGATGATAAAGGCCTGTCTTTTCTGCAATGATAAAGGAATGTTTTATCAGCGCTTTCTATTTTAGTGCAGATAAAACATATGTTTATGAGATCTTTTTAACTAGCACTGATAAAAGGTTCACCTTCTTTTATAAATAAACCATAATATTCTCCTCCACTCCCACACCTTAAGCTATCGCAGATGTCGACCCCTACACCACCGACCTCTCTCTCACCACCAACCACACTTCTACGGCCACCGACCCCTCCTCCACCAACCCTCTTATGCCATCATGAAACCCTCCTCCAAACCCTCCTCCACCCCGAACCCACCTCTTCGATGAACACCCATCCATCATGAACCCTAATCTGATACTCATTCATCATGAACCCACCTCCACCCCCGAACCGTCATCCTCTACTCCTCAACCATGAACTCACCTCTACCACGAACCGACCTCTGTCGGGATCCCACCTCCATTGTAAACCCCTCCTCTGCCACTGCTGCTACTTCCTACCCTAACTAAACCACTGCCGGACCCTACTACTGCTTCTAGAGGTGTATGCATTTTTTTCAATTTATTTTGAATTCCTAACATATAGATATATTTTTTCTTTTTTTGTCTACTCTTAAAATACATTTAATATGCAATAAATTCATAATGGTGTTCCTTCAAGTTGTGACGAAGACCCCTTTCATGATTTTCGTCATATATTGTTTTGTGTTATGATTATTTTATGGTTGTAGACTAAATGATATATGTTCATGTTGAGTAGTTTTTTTAATGTGTTGATCTTAAAAAATTATCATGTAATTTTGAAATACCTTTCAAATAACATGCATAATTTTAATATTTTCTGTGATAATTTAAATATTCCCCTTGTAATGTAAAATAAATGTATTTATTTGATAAATTAAATGTTTTTTTGCCTTGAGTTTCATAAAAAACAAATGGTTTTTTTATTCATGGACATACTATTTTCCTGAATTAATATTTATATAGATGAACATAATTTTAATTATTAATAATAAAAAACAACATTTTCATGAGTATTTAAATATTTTGTTTAACATTGTTGCATCGAGATTCGTGGCATGGAGTGGGTTTTTCTTATTGGGCTATTATCATCTCTATTCCCAGACACTACCAATTGTTCCCCCATCTGTAGCTAGGTACATATCTACTTTAGAAATGTGTGCGACCATTTGGCTTTTCAGGCCTAGATACTCTTGGGGACTCTCATTGGTTGAGAGAGAGGGAACACAAGCTCATCAATCCCTTTATAAGGGGAATTGATCCCTATTATGGTGTAAAGACTCAAAGTGTTATCAATGGAAATTAACTTCTTCTACTTATGACTTATATTATAATCACATAAGATTATGTTTATAACACAATACAAACATTATAAATGATGAATTAGTGAAATAAAAAGTATCATTAAATGTTAAGGAACATATATCAATAGTAAATTGGCCTTGGGAATAGTAATGTGACACTTATGAATAGTAAATCATCCAATGTAATAGTAACCACTCCAATTAAAGTATAAATAAAATTTATCTTTTTATTAGTGAGAATATGGTATAATTATATCATAGTATAAGTATATAAATATTTTAAAAAATATTAATAAGGTGTTGGTATTTTTATAAGTCATGAAATTTTAATTATAATTTAATTATTAATTTAATAATTTAAATGAAAATTTTGTGACATGAATGTATTTATAAATTAATATTTTGATAAAAATATAATTTTATGAGAGTTTATGTAATTTTTCAATGTGTTAGAAAAGCAATTTTAAATTTAAAACATGTATTTTTCCAGTATATTGTGATTTTAATTAAATATTAAATTAATCAGATTTAGAAAATTATTTCTCAAAAATGGAGTTCATATTTGGAATCTACGCATCAAAAATATGTTAGGGTGATTTTTTTTGTAATTTTCTAAAATACTTTAATTTCCGGTTGAATAGTAAAAATAAATTTCTTCACATAACATGTATATGTTGAATTGCATAATTCATGATGTAATGATTAAATTAACATCCAGAACAATAGATTCAAGAATTTTCTATTCAATTTCAAAAATTTTCCTTAAAATATAATAAATAGAATTTCCAAAACTAAAAAAACGTTCCGAAACCTAAATTCAAAAAGTGATTCCTTAAAATATCATTTTCTCTTTCTTTTCACTTTCCTTTTAATATGTTAATGAATTAAATTATAGAGATGATATAAAGAATAAATTGAATTATATTATATTAATATAACATTTATTTTGTAATAAAATTAATACTTGAAGTCTAATATTTGATATATTAATTTATTTAATATTTTATTCTAAAACTCCCCCTCATCAAGTATAAATAACCCCTCTCCCTCATTTTAAAAAATCATTATTCTCATCCATTAAAAATACTAATATCTGCACAAATTCTCCTTTTCAAGACTATTAAAATTCATCAGGACGTTTCTGGAGCCCTCCCACTCCAATCACCAAGCGAGTTACAGTTTCGTGCAAGAGAAGCTACACCAATGAGAGAGTAAGACTCTATTAAATCTTCTCTCTTTTATTCGTATTTTTATCTTTTACCATATCCCTTTCAAAAACATATGCTAAAAAATTTATTATACATTAATTTAACATTATATTAATGATTTTAGCCTAATGTAATTATCATATTAATGAAAAATATAAATTTCATACTTCCCTTTCTGGCACTGCTAACAACGTCCCGTTAAATGTTGGTTAACCATCTACGACGACGTTTCCAAGAAAATTATTATAAACACCTTCATGTATGGAAAATATAAATTATATATAATATATTAGTATCCAATTACATGTATTATATGATTATTAATCTAATTATACAAATTTATAAATTACATTTAATAAAAAGTGAAATTGTCACAAGACGGGAAATTTTTATGTAAAATATTTTATCAAAATGCTTCAATTTCATCAACAATATTTATGAAAAAAACCAATGAATATAATTGATATGACTTTTTATAAAATGAATATAATTAAATTTTAGATAATTTTTTTAATGAACATAAATTTATTATTCAGGAGGCGCATAAGAGATGAAATTAAGAGGAAATTAAGGAAAGAGTTCCTCTCCATTATACTTTTATTCATGATTGTCCTCTCTGTTAAGCCATTTTAAGAGTAATTCCTAGTGATGGGGTATGATTAAAACACTCACCAATAATATCCTCATGTTTTATGAATGATTATAAATCCATTTCTCTTTCATTAAGACCTCTTAAGTAAACATGATACCATGTCTATATTTCGTAAGGGATTCCACCCGAACTACCTTTATTCCTTCGGGATTCCCTATCATTATTTTTACCCCAAATAATGTTATCTTTTCATCTCTTTAAAACTTATAAATACTTATTATATGTTCCACACTCATGATTCAAGTTCCATCCCTCGTTCTATTCCAGGGTTATACATGTTATTATGTGATTCCCTCCGCAATACTACCCAATAAGAAAACATATTTTGAGGGAACTTCCCAAATTCTTACCTGATATAAAGTTCACTCTATCTTATATTTTATGAAAAAAAATTATTTATAAAATGAGTATTTTTATTTTTAATCTTTTTTGGTTCTCTTATGGTTTTGTATAAAGAATTGTTCTCTTGTATTTTTTAAAGGCTCTATAATATTTTCTATAAAACCGATCAAATATGTTTTTATGCAAACAATTCATGAATACTTTTCAAACACATTGTCACTTATACTTAACATAACTCACCATGATACATATATATTTTCCCTTATGAATGGCCACGTATAATTTAGTTCCCTTATTTTAGGGACACTTTTGTTTTACACCCATCTATTATACATTATGTCATGATTATGGTACCCAATTATTTCCATGGGTAATCCTTTTGTAAATGTAGAATTGATTATGTATGATTCTTTATGTGGCTAAAAAAGTAATGAAATTTTAATATGGGTGTGGACAGAGAGCGCTCCAATTCATTGGTTAAAGTTATGTGTCATGAAATGTTATGTGAGATGTTTTTGGAGGTTAGCCTTGGCTTGTGCTAATATGTGAAATGATCGTGGTGGTTAGCCTTAACTCGTACTAATGTTTTGTTTTATATTTCTTCCAAATTTCCATGAATCCATTATTTATATGATCCCATGTTTATATTTTATGATTCCATATGTTCAATCCTTTTTTATCTTTATGTAAATCTTTCTAACCCAAGTTTATATGATTTCATGAATGATGATGCAGATTGTACTGAGGAAATGAACAGGATAGTTGAAGATGAAATTTGTGATTTCCCAAGATTTTTTGAGAAGTTAATGATTTTTAAAATATTCCATTGTATAATGGTTTCACTAAATATACATCATTGTTAGTCATAAAAAAATTTTATAATTTGAAAACATGCAATGGAAGGAGTGAGACCATTTTTATAGAACAACATTCTCTATTGGATGACATGAACCCAGAAGATAATGAGCTCTTTAGACAAACATAAGACATGAAATGATTTCTACACTCAATGGGTATGATATTTGAATGAATACACGCTTTCCCTGTTAATTTTATAATGTTTTTTAAGGATCAAAATTCAGTTACAGAATACCAAAATATGGTGCTTCTCGATACGATAAAAATTAATCCTACCCTAAGTACGTTTTGTGGAAATTTACAATCATTCCAAGGTTTAAGAACCAATATAGATGTGATAAGAATGCAAGAAAATTGATGTGGTACATATATACAAGAAATAAAGATTGGAAAATACATCACCCAAAAGACTCTCCTCAATGGATGGTAATTGATCACAAGTATCTTGAATTTTGAAATGAGCTGAGAAATCATCACCCTATATTATCTACAAATAGAGTTAATTACTTTGATTTTCAAATTATCTCTCATAGTACATGGCTGGTTATGTTGGTAAATTATAGCCCAACACCATGGTTATGTAGGAAATGAAAATAGAACATGTTATCTATGCTTATGTTAGGACAAAAATAACTGGGAAATGATATTTATTTTTATTTGTTTCCATTGATGGAGTATTTGAAATTATTGCAGGATTCTAGTGTTTCATTGTATGATTCTCAATGAAATTTATATTTAAAATTGAGATACATGTTGTTTGGGATCATAAAGGACCTTCCTTCTTATGGAAAATTATTAGGATATATTATTAAAGGATGTCAAGGGTGTCCCGTCTGCGAACAAGGTAGATAGTATGTTAGGTTGAAACAATCCTAAAAAACCCTATTTCAAGGAAATCATATATTTATATCCCGATGGAATAAGTACCGATCTTGGACAACATCATTAGATGGAATTTCAGAATAATAAACAAAACCACCTCCACTAACAGTTGATCAACTATTTGGGAAAGTAAAAGATGTTGACACTGCTTTTGGTAAACCATTTTTAAAAAACCATACAAAAACATGTTGATAAAGAAATCAGTTTTTTAAATTATCATACTAGAATTATCTATATATCATACATGTTCATGATTTAATGCATGTTGAAAAAAATTTCTATGATATTTTCATCAACACGTTGCTAAATGAATCCAGAAAAACACAAGATGGAATTAAGGATAGATTTGACATGGATGACATGGGAATATGAGAAGATATGTCTCCAGTTATGGGAAAAATGAACTTTTATTCACATAGATACTTACACTCATTCTAAGAGGTATAGATTTCAGTTTTCGATTTCATTAATGACATAATGTTTCCATAGGGGTATTCATTTCATATCAAGAACATCACGTTAATGATTGATTTAATGTTAAAGATTCTGAAATCCTATGAATTCCATGTTTTGATGAAATATCTAATACCTGTAGCCTTAGAATCAATTTTGGCCAAGAATGTCCATCATACATTAACAAATATCTGTTTCTTTTTCATAGCTATATAAAACAATGTTATAGACCTGGTGAAATTCCCAACTATGGAAAGAGAAATTGTCGTCATACTATGTGAATTAGAAATGTTCTTCCTATCAACATTATTTGATATAATGGCTCATTTGATGGGTCACATGGTGAGATAGATTCGACTCTGTTGTCCTATACAATATAGATGCGTGTACCCCATTGAACAATATATAAAGATTTTTAAGTGGTATGTCAAAAATTAAGCCGGCCATAGGATTGTACTGTGGAGAGATATATTGTAGAAGATGCTATTTAATTCTTTACCGAATACTAGTCTTGTGTGGGAAGCATTGGTCTATTAAAATATCATCACACTGGTTGGCTTTATGGTGAAGGAATTTCTAGTAGAGGTATTATCACAATCAATATAATAGATCGGGAGTAGGACCATATTTACATTTTTTATAATAGTTTGGAGGTTTCGCCATATGTTGAAACCCACAATGACATTTTTAGGCATTTGTGCCCTTTAAAAGCTGAAATGTGGATATCAAATACACATAGTCAACAGTTCATATGATTGTTTGGGGGCCATATTTTGAAATTGTGAGATGAAAATACATATTCAATTTTAGAGAAACATCGATGGCTAGTTGGAGGACTGATATTGTATGTATTATCATACCATTTTTATGTAATTAATTCTTATGAATTATATAAAAATGAACATGATGAAGTATGTACCATGAAAAATAGTGGGGCTAAACATGTGATTGATGTGATGCATGTTTCTGATATTAAGTATAGAATTCCTATTTACAAGAATATGTAATAAGTTTGCATCATCAACAATATAAAGGAGTTGGATTATACATCATTCTATATTCATATTTTTCAATACAAGTTGGTTGATAACATGAGTGATTTTAAAATTGATGAATTGTTATTTATGAAAATTTGTTTTAGTTAGGAAGGGTACAATGGAAAACCCTTTATAAGGGCATCACAGGTAGTTGATGTATTTTTTGTTCGGGGTCCCAAAAACCAAAAGTGGTCAATTGTTCTATTATCGACCAAAACCACTGAAGGGTCAGATGAAAATTCTAATAGGAATGGCCCATTTATTGGGATATAAAAATTATTTAACAGTAGTACTAATTTAGATGGAATTTTTTATGTTACAAGAAACCACAATGAAAGGATTTTCATAGTCGATATAAGGTTCAAATCCCATAAGCCTTTAATCAAATAGAGTTCAATAATCATGTTGATTATTTTTTGTAATATACATTGCAATTCCTCATGTTGTTATCACAACAACATTTATATACTCTATATTAGTTGTTAAACCACTTTTATAGATAATGAATTCTGCACGTGCTGATGTTCCTAATCCTGAGGCACAATAGCGCTCTCAACCTACTGCTACTCACAATGTAGAGGTTCAATGTGCTGGTGCTCCCATTCTGGAGGAACAATAGGTTTCTCAACCTATTGCTTCTCCCAGAATAGGGGTACAATTACCATTTCCACATTTCGATGCTAACTCTCCATATGAACAACATATTTATGATGTTGAATCTAAAGAAATGGTAGGCGACAAAAAACCTACGATGTAAAAAAAGGAGTGCCATAGTTTGATGGTGTTATAAAAAATCATTAATTTGAAAATCAAAGACATCAAATATGAGGTCAAATGGAATCTGTGGGGACAACATGTTAACCCCAAAAAATAAATGTTTAGTAGTTATGTTGGAATCATCACTCAAAAATGCGTTCTAATCGATGTATATTCATGGAAGAATTTTTTGACTTCATTCAAGACACACATGTGGTATGAGAGTAATGTAACATTATGAAATAATTTCTTGATTTTACAAAAAAATAAAATAATTAAACATTGAGTTACTCTTCATCATCCATTATATGGTGAATTTATAGTAGATAACTCTTTCAAGAAAAGGTATTAATGTTTTCTGGTAGAATTTAAAGAGGATTTCAAACAATTATAACTAGGAACCACCGTAAAAATGATTAAGGAAAAATAAACCTACACCCACCACTTATCTATACACACATAATAACCTAGGAAGCATGAGATGTGTTTATTGGCATTCATGCACTTGCGTCATCTCTTGTAAATTTTGGATAATAGTACCTTGTTTCATAATGCATGTATTCATCATTTTGATTGATAATTTTTTATTTATGAAATAATAAATGAGTTCAGGAAATAAGGAATGGGAAGAAAAACCAGCGTACTCCTATCGTAGATTAAAGATGAGGTCCCTTCACTTGAACAAAATTGGAATATATTTTAAATATACCATAATACTTTTATGTGACATGAAACAACACCATAATTATGTTTTTATATTTATATACAAATTGATGAATCCAAATCCCAAGTAACTTCCATCCCATGCCATGTTCTATGGAAGAAGGATCATGTAAATAAATACAGAATTCTAATAGATGAAAATACACATAAATTGTGGAAAAAATGTGTAAGTATCACAAAATTAAAATTTATTTTTATTTAAACAACTATTACATAACATTGATAGGTTATTTTCCTATATTTTCTATCTGACGTAGTTATAATAATCAACAACACCTATACCGAATGAACACGTAATGTTTGATCCCTTATAGTGAACAGAATAGTACGACCAGATTATAGGTGAGGGTTTTGGGGTGACACGACGAACATATTTTTAGAAAAAAAGAGAAGGATCAAAGTGAAGAAATTAAATAGATGAGAGAAATAATATATACCCTCGAAGAAAAATTCCAATGGTAAAGAGAGATGCTATAAACTGTTATGGGGGGGGGAAAGAGAAGATACAACTCATGAAAAACCACCACATGGATATCCCACCCCACTCGCAACTAGCTATGAGGTGATCCATTCCCCTAAAAGAGATTCCATAGATGGGGTGATAAATGTTATAAGAAAATGATTCAATAAAATGTGAATCAAATATACACTAATACCATTCTTGTATTTATTATATATAGGGTATAATGATTGTGATTTATATCTACCAACACCCAATCATAACTTTATAGCGATGGTTATGGTTTTCAATAACCAAAATGACATGCTACCCAGTATACCACTTTTAATAGGTCATGTGAGAGTTTCGATTAGCGTATTACATGAGGCGAGGGTTGAGGCACCTATTCAAATTGACGAGGAAGATATTCATTCGGACTAAAAATATTTCGAACAATCATCATTTGTTTGTCAAATATTGTAAAAAACCTGTCGATAAAGAGGTATTCATTTCCAATTTATTTCTCAAGATAAACCATTAATAATTAGTGAAAAAGGTTTGAACTGATGAATGTTATTATAGTCAGAAAAATGTAAGGGGATGAAATTAATGACCGAATCAAAACCATGTAAAGGATTGAAGAACTGATTGAAAATATACAACTAAAGAACCATCACCACATCCATTCTATATCAGTATATTCTATCATTGAAGGCTCGTGTGGATAAAAAGTTAAAAAATGGTTGTAATCACATAGTTGATTTGGAAGAAAATATGTATGGAGAGAATGATCATGACATAATTCGAGTTGAGAGTGTAAGTGAAAACCTCAACTATGATTGGATAGACAGCATAGTTATAAATGTATACATGAGGTATGTTTTCAGGATTTGGTTTTTCAATATGTTATATATAGTGCTAATTGTGGAAAAATATATTTCATATTTTTGTAAAGTGTATATATGAAAACATTTGAAGAGATTATCCCATGAAATAAAATTTGGACAATTTATTATTTACATCACCTCTATAGATCAATAAAAAAATAGTTACAAAAAATAATGAAATAGTTGATGGTTTTGTAAACTAATCTGAATGAAAATATTTAGATGATATAATATATTTAATACAAATGATGTTGGGGTAAAAATATATTACTTTATCATATCAAATATATTTTCCTTTTATTCATTACTTATTCTTTTTATGTTTTAATATAGTATTGGATGCTCATTGAGGTAAATTTTAATTTTCAAAATATTTATTTCCTATATTCAATGCATGGATATCTATTAAACCATCTACACATTATATATGTCTTAAATTTTTCTTACACCAGACCTATGTTTGAGAACTAAAAATCATGTTATATCATTTATATTATCTTTTAATGGGGATTATATTATGATAGGGTGGGGCATGAATATTGTAAAAAATAAGGAATAAGGCCTGGGGATAATCATGGGGATGAAGACAAGTTCTATGACTAGACAAGTATTAGGGTATATATAATATTATTTTACTATCAAAACACATATAAAAAACTATATATTCTACTCCATATTTATGTAGTGTTCAAAACAAACCAATAGAAATGATTATGGTTACTATGTATTTAAATTTATGAGAGAGATCATATTCCATAAACAAACTAGAATCCCTAAAAAGGTATTTTTGAAGATAATTACTATTTGATTTAAAATATTTACAAAAACGTTGTGATTTATTATTTTTCAGTACTAGTGCAACTATTGAAAAGACTCATATTCACATGAAGATATAGATATGATGTGAAACGAATGGGAAACAAACCTGATGTATGAATTTTCCTAAAAAATATAAAAATGTGACTTCCATAAAAGTAATGGATTGTTACATATTTATGTTTAATGTAATTATTTTTATGATTACTCAAATAAGAATTGTTTTCTTATAGTGGTGGATTTTTTTGTTCGAGTCAGTACAGTTTTTTTGAAACTGATCATGCTCATGAGAGTTCGGACATTGTGGCTACAAATCCGAATTCAATGAGATGATAATTTTTTTAATATATAATATTTATACTCATTACAATATTTTTTTCAATACTTCATTAAAATAAATTAGAACTCTATTTTAAAAATGGATGATCTATTAAAGGATTTTTTTTGATATATCAATGGGTTAATTCTTTTTAGTATTACTCACATAATAGTTGTTTTCTTATATAGGTGCATTCCACTATTCATGTTGGGGTGGTTTGTTCAAATCTTCTAAATCTCAAAAGAGATTGGACATCGAGGCTTTAATTGAGATAATGAAAATAAGGAAATGGGTCAAAAATTCATACAACCATCATAAAAAGGTGAATTTATTCTACGTATTTCATTAATTTTTTCATCATTTTATCTACTATTTATATGTTATTTTCCCTATGATTTTTATCTAAAAATTATTTATTTGTTTTCATAGATCATTATTATTTCCATTTCACATCTTTATTGAGATTCCAAAAATTTATAGAGTCGATTTTATTTTTCATAAAAACCTATATTGTGGGAAACCAAAAGAGTGGATCACACAAATGTTCTCATCCACTCTCTCGGATTTCAACAACGAGAAAGGGTTTTCCTAGAAGGACATTGAGTCAATATGAAGTGTTGATAGTTTGAAAATCAAAAGAAATAAAAAATCATGATAACATTGAAAATAGAGGATTTTCTAAAACTTTGGGATGTGTATAAATCTTTTATACCTCAATCCGCCACACAGTGTGACATGTATGACTCAAAGTCCTTCTTTTTATTTAAAATTTGAAAACATTTTAGTAAAAAATAAAATTGTCATACAAAAAATAGAGAAACATGGTTCCTTTTGTTTTTATACATTATGACAACAATCCATAAGTCATTTATAATGAGTACGAATCAACCTCACCTCAATTCAATGCAAAGTGAGACAACTATAACTCTAACTGTGTCTTTTTATTTAATATTGAAATTTATTTTAGTAAAAAGAACAAGTGACATAATGAAAACTAATAAAAAACATTTGTATTGTTTTGATACTTTAGTAAAATGATCCATGAGTCATTCTTGACATGTATGAATTAGTTTCTATTCAATATGATCCACAATATGGCTAGTATAACTCAAAGTGTGTCTTTTTATTTAAAAATGAAATTTATTTCAGTAAAAAGAACATGTGACACATTGAAAAATGAAAAAACTAATTCAGATTGTTTTGATAGTTTAGGAAAAAAATATCTTTAATTTTTTGAAGATTAGGAATCAACATTACCTCAATATGATTCATGGTGTGGTCGGTATAAATCAAAGTGTCTTTTTTATTTAAAATTGACATTAATTTTAGTAAAAAGAACATGTGACATACTGAAAAACAAGAAAACACAGTTGGATTGATTTGATACTTTATATATATGATCCATGAGTCATTTTTGACATGTTGGAGTCAACCAAACATCAATATGATGCTCGGTGTGATAGCTATGACACGTAGTTTATATATTTTTTATTTAAAATTTAGATTAATTTAAATAAAAGGAACATGAAAAATATTGAAAATCAAGAAAAGGAATTTTGGTTTTTTTTGGAAAATTTAGGAAAAAATCCATGAGTCATTTTTGGAATGCAAGTATCAAGAACACCTCAATCTAATTCATGGTGTGACAAAGGTGACTAAAATATCCCCTTATCAGTTTAAAATTTTAATTTATGTTCAAAATGTGTCACTTGTTGAAAAATAAGAAAACATGATCTGATTGTATTGATAATTTAAGAAAGAAATTAATAAGTCATTTTTTATGTTTATTAATTAATCTCTCATCAAACTAATACATGATGAGACTGGTATGACTCAAAAAATTTGTTTGCAGTTGGAAATGACATTTTAGTAAAAATCACAACTAACATGCTGAGAACTGAGAAAATGATTTCAGAATGTTCTGATGCATTAGATAAATGATCCATGAGTAATTGTTTCCATGTAGGAGTCAACCACACCTCTATATGATGAAATGTGTTACCAGTATGACTCTAAGTGTGTCTATTTATTAAAAAATGACATTAATTTAAGTAAAAAAAACTAACATACAAAAAACATAGAAAACACGTTCATATTTTATTTATATTTTAGAAAAATTATCTATGAGTCATATGTGATGTTTATGAGTAAACGTCACGTCAATACGATGCATGGTGTGACCAGAATGAATAAAAAAGTTTTATCATCAGTTTAATTTGATATTATAGTTTCAAACATTTCACTCACTGACATCTAAGAAAACACACTACGATCTTCATGATAATTTAGGATTGTAATCAAAAAATTATTTTTCATTTGTATGAAGCAGTCTCACATCAAAATGATACATTATTCAACCATTATAAATCATAATGCATGTTTCCAATTTGAAATGGAATTTTAGTACAAAAAAGACAACTGACAAACTAAAAACTAAGAAAACAACCACAGATTTTTCTCATACATTAATAAAATGATATATAGGAAATTTTTTACATATATGACTCAACTACACCTCAATAATATTCACGTTGTGATCAAGATAAATACAAGTGCCTTTCTAATTTAAAATTGACATTAATTTAAGTAAAAAAACAAGTGACATGCTAAAAAATTATAAAATGCATTTGTATTTTTATAATATTTTTGAAAAATGAAATATAAGTCATTTTTTATGTGTAGGAATCAACCACATGTCAATTAGACATATTTTGTGGCTGATATAACTCAAAGTTATTCTTTTTATTTAAAATTGATATTAATTCAAATAGAAACAAAAAATTTCATACTAATAACTGATAATACAATTTCAGATTGTTCTGATACATTAAGAAAATGGTCCATGAGCCATTTTTGATTTGTATGAATAAACCCCACCTCAATATGACGCATGGTGTGATAGTTATGACTAAAAGTTTCTATTATCAATTTAAAATAGAAATTTTAGTTCGAAATGTTTCACTCACTAAATACCATGAAAGAACACTCCAATTATATTTGTAATTTATGAAACCATTTAATATGTCATTTTTGGTGTGTATGAAGCTGTATCTCATCAATATGAGTCATGATGCGACAAATATGACTCAAAATGTTTGTTTTCTGTTTGAAATGACATTTTAGTACAAATAACAACTAACATTCTAAAAATTGATAAAACCAATTTGTATTGTTTTGAAAATTTAGGGAAAAAATCCATCAATCATTTGTGACATGAGGAATAATCCTCACCTTAATAGCATACACAATGTGACCAGTATCACTCCAAATGTGCCCTTTTTATTAAATATTGGTATTTTATAAATGTATTCATTCATATTTATTTTTAATTTATTTCATTATATTATTACCAACATAATATGTATTTTTCTTATATAGGTGGAATATTTTTCTTGATTTTTTATGATTTGTTCGGAAACTGACAGATTGGGTGGAAATTTTTGAGAGGGAATCATGAGAATCAAAATATGAAACATTAATGTTTTTAACTATTTTTTGTATAAATATAATTGTAATTATAAAAAATATTATTTGAAATATATATAGAAATGATTTTTATATACCATGGGTGGATTTTTTTTGAATTCATGATAACAATTAAATATACATAGCATTTTTTACTGGGTGTTTTGTATATACCAACATGTTTTTGTCGGATGGGTGTTTCATTATATTAACAAAAAATCAAAGCCTGCTAGGACTTTATAAGTGCGATTTTGAGCACTAATAAAGGCCACACTTTAGGGTATCTCTTTAAAGGACTAATAAAGGGAATCCTTTATCATGGGGTTTTTAGTGTGGATAAAGGACCCCCTTTATCAGCACTGTGATTAACAACACTTTTTATGCACTCTTAAAATACATTCATCGTTTTGTTAATGTGAATATGTGTAGTAGTAAAATTTTATCATCCAGCATTGAACATATATTCAATAATAGTTTAAAATAACATTCAGGTTCACATCTAAGTGGGGAACTACGATGACCTTTTAGTGCTACAACTACTCTTAAGACATTATCACATACTATGACCTGTAGAATAACAATGTTAATTTCATAATTAGTTTAATAAATAAAAATCAATCAATACATGTTTATCAGAAACTAAATAGATGTTGGCTCAAGAGCACCAACTTCGACCCACCCCATTTGACCCGAACCAATGATTGATCAGTCCCAACTGAGTGTGGACCTGGGGGTGGTTTGACTAGGCTCATTCCTTTTTTATTTTAGGTAAATCCTGACACAAAATCCTGACTCACTAGGTGAGTCCTACACATCCTACCCAAAAAAACATAAAAAACATGAAAAAAACATGGAGAACATGCGTTAGGGGAGACTCGAACGCTTCACCATTAGGAACCAAGACTATGTCAGGACTAATAGATCCATGAATTATCCAAGTTATAATTAAATTATATCAATAAATATGTTTTTATTTCATAAAAATTTATATTTATTATTTTAAATTTAATTTTAATTAATGGAAACTAAGTCTATATGGGGTGGGGTTTGGGATGAGTCAGGGCATTATGTGGGCCATCCTAACCAGACCCGGTCAATCTCATGTTAGAGTGCTTTCATAACCCTATGAGACCATAACCCTAATAGCTTTTATCATATGTGTCTCATCATACAATATCATCTATCCATGGATCATGTATTTAAGAATAGTTTCATGTCACTTCTTGGTTTTCATCATATCATAGAGATATTGTTTCATTTCAATGCAACATGTTTCATTATAAAAGTATCACATAAAATTTCATGTAGAAGAGAAGTTACCCAAAAATGCAAGAGATAGGAAAGACCTGATCCTAGGAGAATATATTAAATAAAATCAAAAGATACAGCAAAAAACAGACACAGAACATTTCAACAATGGTGAGAGTAGACCTCACCACAAAGGTCAGCCTGAACATGAGCATTACAAAAGTCAGGCAGGACACAGGACCAACTAGAAATGACAACCAAAATTTCTATCTTACAAAGAAAATCTGCATCCCGATTAGCCTCATGATAAACATGAATAAGATCAGGGTAAATTATCTCCATCAGCCTTAGACATTAAATCCAAGATGATAGAATCTTCCATGGTACATTTTGGGAATGATCTCTATGAATTTGAACAAAAGTAGACTAGTCAGATTCAAACCATAATTGATGCCAGGGAAAAAATATACCATATATGATTTCTTTGATCATGTCCTAGAGATCAGCTTCAATGGAAAGGAAATTTCTAATAAAATGAAAAAATAACCCTTTCACAAACCTCGGGATGTTCGAAACACACCACCACAGCCAGTAGGGCCTAGAGCACCTAAGGTTGCTCCATCAATGTTGACTTTGAACCCTTCAGATATGGGTGGTATCCAGCGGACATACTTCACCATTAGCATCTTTATGGACTTGCCATTCACACCAAGTGATCTCAAAAGAACAAGGTCATAAAAATTATTATCCATATATCCTTTTTGTAAAAGAGAGGCAGTCTGAATGGCGTGGTGTATGAACAGAACACCATAGCAGAAAATGGTTTTATGTTGTTGAAGTCGAAGTCATTCTGTGTCTTCAAAATGAAAGAAAAGACACTCACATAAGCATCCAATTGAAGGGAGTGAATTTTTTCACTTCGATCCCTTTTGCAAAAGGACTGTAAAATAACCTCCACATTCTGCAAGTTGAAGCAGCAAACAAAAATGTCCGGTTGATAATTCTATATCCTGCATGTGAATATACAAGAAATAAAAAGATGCTAATGACTCTCATTCGCTTCCAAGAAAAGGGGACAAGCAGGGGCAGCTGAAGTCCAGCATGGTACAGCATATTTTGAAGAGGTAGACGCTTCATCCAAATTCTCCATAAAATATTGGATGAAGCAGGTGGGCTAAAACCATTCTGGACACCCTTAATCCATGAGGGTGGGTTCAAGGAGGGTCCACAAAGCAGTCAGTAGCAGTATTTAGTATAAATAACCCCATTCAAACTAGGCATCCAAATCAGAGTATCAAAATCAATATATATGTATCTAGAGATTTGCAGAAAAAGATGAGCTGGTAATAAATCACTCATCGCCACATGAGCATGAATATCAGCAATAGCATAGTTAATCAGAGATGGTGGGACAACAATGTCTTCAAAAATGGACCAGGACAACCAAGGAGTTTTCCGAAAATTCAGCTATGATTGATCACAAGACACCAATTTTGAGTTCTCTATAAGACCAGTATAGGCCCACTTGACGGAAGGCCAAACAGAGGAAGACATGTAGTAACCATAACCATGTTTAAGCTTATTCACAAACCTAGAGTATAGGAACTCTGTAGAAGAATCAGATCTGGATAGCAGGTTCCACACAAATTTTTTGAGTAATATATCATTAAATAACATTGGATCATTCATACCCATTCCGCCCATTTGGATCGGTTTAATACAGTCATTCTATGCCACTGTGATGAACATTCTCTCATTATTTGATCCAGTCCAAATAAAATTTCTAATCATACCAGTCAATTCCATTAAGAGGGCTATTGGCCATCTATAAAGAGAGAACTAATATAAAAACATTGAGGTGCTCACTGAATTAACCAAGAAGATTCTTCCATCCTAATTCATATTCTTACCTTTCTACTTATCCAATTGATTGAAAATTTTTAGAGCAATATTCTCAAGATAAAAATGCTTTATTCATCCCCAAAATAGAGGCACCCCTAGATAAGTAAATGGTAGAGATCCCCTCTTCATGCCAAGTTTGAGATAGTAGTTACATCCCCAAACATAACCGATGACTTATTCCAGATAATAAACTGACCTGAATCCTCCTCATAATGTGAAAATATGTGCTTTATACAATAGATAGTTCCTTTATCATCTTTTCCAAACAATAAGATATCATAATCATAGAACAAGTAAGAGGGAGCAAGAAGATTCCTCCAAATTTTCATCTTTTGAAACCAACCAATATTATCATGGTCATTAAGACACAAACTCAAGTATTCTTCTGTAATAGAAAAAAGAAGACTAGATAAAGGATCTCCCTTTCTTACTCATCTTGAGAAATGAATGAATCCTCTGGGAGATCCATTAATAAGAATAGAGAGCCTCACACTTCCCAAGATGGAGTCAACAAGTCCAATAAATTTCTACGAGAACCCATGCATTTGATGAATCATGAAAAGAAAACACCATAGGATAGTGTCAAAAGCTTTATAAATATTAGTCATCAAATCCACGTCACAACCTTTTTTCTTCTTCTTCATGGAATTAACACATTCAGAAGCAGTGAAAAGGAAATTTTGAAAGTTCCATCCTAGTAAAAACCCAAACTGATTATTGGAAACAAACCCCTTAGCAATTTCACCCAACCTCTGAGTCATAATTTTACTGATAATCTTGGTTATTGTGTTCCCAATAGCCACTGGTCGAAAGTATTTAATGTCAAGAGCGCAATCTTTCTTATGAATTAGAACAATAAAATCATATTTCATTCCAAATGAAATAAAGTAGGACCTTTAAAAATCCCTCACCACATTTGTAATATCGAGGTTGACAATATCCCAGTCGAACATAAATAAATTATTTGTAAAGCCATCAGGACCAGCCACACTATCAATATTTAAAGATAAAAGAGCATCATAGATCTCCTTAATAGTAGGAATATTAGTGAGCTTAGTGTCGTGGAAATTAGTGATAGAGGGCTCAAATAAATTGATAATATTTTCAAGTTATCAACTCCAGTGTCTGAATAGAGCATCTCAATGTATTTAGTAGCAGGTTGGACGATCTCACATTCTGTGGAGAATAAACTCCCATCAATGCTAATGGAAATGAGGATCCTCATATCTATCTTTTCCATGTGTATGCAATGAAACAACTTGAATTTCCTATATCTCTCCTTTAACCATCTCATATTAAACTAATTATGATCTAATATTTCATTAAGTGTCAAGAGATTATCCAAATTTGAAGCAGATTTTATCTCCTACAGGGATCGAGAATCATGGAAAATATTATTTCTCTGGTGATTGAGCAAGAAAATTTCAGCTTATTTGATGTCATTACTAAGAGAGTAAAAAGAAGATTTACTCCATTTCCATAATCTCCTCTTGACATCTTTTATCTTACAACAAACGATATGAGAAGGACCTCCCATGAATTCAGAATTCAAAAAATCTAAAACAATATCCCTCCAACCCGGAATGACCAGCCATACATTACTAAATTTGAAGGTAATCAGGGTTGACCTCACTCTGATGTCACAGACCTCATCCAGAATAGGATTATGATCAGAAGGAATCCTTGGTAAGGTGACTCCTGAATCATCAATTTCACTATTGACATTATCCACTTACAAAAAGCATTTATCCAACTTGCTTGCCTGTCATCCATTGATGGTGTACCTACTCCAAATAAAATCAGATCCAGACACAAGACTTCAATCAGACCACATTTATCAATACAGGAGAAAAATTCAGAAGCTAAAGTGTGGCAGAAGTTCTCTCCAGTTTTTTCCTCAGGTATCCAAACAACATTTAAATCAGCTATTAAGATCCAAAAATTATTCAAGCCCTTAGAGAGATCGACAAGATTCCTCCACAGAGCTCGCCTCTTAATATATAGGTTTAAAGCATAAAAAAAAGTAACTGAGAGAGTGAGATAATTTAGACTGCATGATAAATTCACATATTGCATATGATTCACAAAAGAGTAAATTTAAACACTGTTATGTTTCAGAACCCATAATGATTCAGCCCTATCCCCCACATTATTATTGGAAACAAAGAGGTAACCCAAAGGGGAGAACCTAAAAGTGACCCAATTCTCATATTTGATTTGTGTCTCTACAATAATAATTAATAAATTCTTATTGGTTAAAATGAGATACCTAAGGGACTTGACCATGGGAGAATTCCCAATCCCTTAGAAGTTCCAAAATAGAATCTTCATATCATTGATCAGAGCCTAGTGCAAGGCACATCATCACCTTGTTTCATATACTTGAAAGATTTATTAGTACACAATTTAACAGGGGGGAACCTCTGAATCATGATTCAGAGCAGAGAAATCATCACCATCCTCACATGAGATCTCAGGACGGAGAAACGAAAACCTGTTCAAGGAACCAATAGGGTCATGCAGACTAGCAGGGAGTCTTCTCCTCGTAACCTTATTCGGATGAACCTGAAGGAAGTCTCCAAAATGAAATCCAGAAATCTGCTCAATATCAGTATGAACAGGGGAATCACCACTATAATGGAGAGAGACATCCACTGAGTCATTATAAGGATTATCAGAATTATCATCATTCACAGCTACATCTCTAGATGCAGGCTGTAATGAAGAAGATTCATTCTGGTAAGATTGACTTGCAATCCTAGCCAAAGGAGAAGAAGATATTTCACAGGGATCTTTACCACAAACCGGATCCTCATTAGTGAACTTCACAAAAGTCTGCTCAGAATTGAACATTCCTTCTCGAGGAGAAGATTTTTGTAGTGGGTCCAAGTCATGTACAACCGTAGGATCTTTGGTAGAAACCCCCACAATGTCCTGAATTGAGTCCCCCAGATTAGATTTTACACACTGTTTATCTGAGTCTCCTTTGACATGGGGTCAGATCTAGTATTTTTTCCTTTATTTCTCCTGCAAGTTAGTCCTCATGCCCTCTGATTTTACAGAAGCTATAAATTTTATGTCTGTTACAATACAATTCCACATGTCCAAAAAAATGACAAATCAATCAAAAATTGGGCTTCCTATCATAAATAATTCCAAGAGTAATAATATCATCCTTAATGGTCAGCACCACTTCCTCCACAATACTGACAGACATATGAACCTCAACCAAAATTCTTGCAAAATTACCAAAAGAGGGATTATCAGTTTTCTTATCCAACCTAATTGGATTACCAATAGACGAAGAAATATCCCATTAAATATGAGGGTGCCAATATAACCAATTCATATTTCAAATCCATATCTATAATTGATCATATCTATTTTTGATAGAATTCGGGTCAAAATTCCTAACTCATTTATGAATTCGAAAGAATCCGAGATTTAGAGAGACGAAGCCAAGAATCCAAGCACGCCTCTTTAGATCATCAGAAGGAAAACCAATATGGTATAATACATGACCGATCTCCATCATTTTCCAATCAGAAAAGCCCCAAATTGAAGCATTACTTTTAGTAAGATCATTTAATTTCTTAGGCTTCACCCTTTTCGGGATCAAAACTTGAGCGATTATAGATCACCTACACAAATTCACCCTTTCTTCAACAACATTTTGATTCACAGTAACATGTGCCATATGCCCTTTTCTAATGATACTTCTTGGAGGATCCAATTCAAAATCCATAAATGAGGTGTTTCCCTTATTCTTCACCACATCCACGAAGCATTTATTTTGGGCATCTCCATCCCGAGTACCAACAAATTTGTTGAAACCTTTGGCACAAAAAAACAATTCTTTATTCCTAAGACAATATTCCATCATCGTTCTATTACCCTAGAAGATAAATTATAATGTGATAAGAACTTTATTAATATTTAATATCATTTACATCATAAATCATAAAGAGAATACTTGTTTGTTATGGGGAACTATATCCTACAATTTCTTAAACAAAGGAGAACCCAACATTCAATGCAGATTGATAACCCAAACATGTTGTACATTCAACCTTATTAAAAATGAACCAAAAAAATTGATCACCTTTGAATCTTATGGGTAATATAATATAAAAAACCATATTTTTTCTCTTTCTTTAAAAAAATTGAAAACATTCTAAAAAATAGTATATCATGCCTTTACTAAGAGAATTTTAAACACATATATTTTACCAATTGCATTCTTAATGGATGAGAAGAAGACACAAATTTAACACCACTATCTTATAACCAATGATATTATTAAATTTTAACACTACAAACATAAATAATTTTTTTTATAGATTCCATTTTCTAGTAGGTTTATTACTTGGTAAACACTCATCCAGAAAACAGTTAGTCTAAAACTTCCTTTACTGTCATGAAATTTGTTCATTGAAAACATTATGATTTAATACCAAGTGTAAGTGATGCAATGTGATGAATAAGTTTCCATCAGGATTATATTAAAGGTAATTATTAAACCTACCCATATATCTCTAAAACTAATCCCACTGACAGATTTTATAACACACAATATATCACAAGAACACTAATGAATTTTGTTATGTGCCACCATTTTTTCCAAAAAAAAATTCATAAAACAAGTGTGAATATGATTAACAAGATAATAATGAAATTTAAATAAAGACATAACATATGAAGGAATTTATTGTGAATCAAAATTAACCAAAACCACTATCTCTACCATTGAAATATTATTACCACCTAATCCATGTATCTTAATCTTAACTCAACTAATAACAGGCTCAAAAATCACCTTAAATCTTCATTAATTATTTTATGATCCAAATACTTATTATGTTTATAAAAAAGGTGGAGCATTGAATTTATAATAATGTTATATCCAGTTGATACATAATAATTTTATTTGAAATTAAGAATCATTAATATTAAAAATAATGATCCCCAAATGTCTTTTTCTCAACTAATTTTATCATTTTTAATAATGATAAAAATTATTCAACCATGATTTTGATTCTATTATAAATAATTAACTTATTTCCTTAAAATACACTGAATTCATTATATTAAATGAATTATTAAATATGTTTTTGTATGTATGATCATTAGTAGGATATTGATTTCAATATATTTATGATATCATTTAGTATATAATAGTGAGTGGTGGAAATGGGTACCTGATAATTAGGTATACAGATATACCTGTCCCAATAACTTCGAGTTTGGGTACCTTTATACCGGTATGATATAGGGCATAGGTTTTAAAATTAAAACATGATTATTAATTGATTAGGGTTCTTGTACATATGATATAGTACCTAAAACACAAATAATTTTATAATTATTGTCATCATTAATTTTTTTGTCATAAAAGATTACATGTCAAACAAAAACAGTAAAATATTATCGGTCTGTCGTGCCACATGCATGAAGAATCACAGGATATGAAAAAAGAAAGTAACTTAAATTCAATGTTGATATTTTTAGCATTAAAAATTTAGAATTTTTGATTTGAAAATCTATGAGGACGATCGGTCTCATGTTCCTCAATTATTCATCCTCCACTCTCCATAATGGATTTGTAATTTTTCAAAATGGATATATATATATATATGATATCATTTATATATATTAATGGTAACGTGGTTAAGATATTCTTTATTTAAACAATCATTAAAATTTTAAATATTTTAAAAATGTAATCATGTTCGGGTTCCAAGAGAATAATAAAATTCAGGTTCGGGTTTGGGTTCTGGTTTTAGTAATTACAAACATGTATTAATTGGATTTAGATATTTTATTTATTAATTAGGTTTAGGGTTGGATTTAGTTTCCTACATTTTTTCGGGTACTCACTTATGGGTATCTCTAATTTCAATTAATCATTTTTTTAATTAAACCTATTTTACTTTCAAATTTCTAACAAAACCAATGTCCATAATGTTTAAGAATTTATTTTTCATTATATTTGATCATTTTATAATACTAAAAAATATTTATTTAGTAAAAATATGGGATAACTAGTTTTTTTCTTTTATTAATTTAATTATAAGGACTATTGTATAAATTCAAAAAATCGACAGATTAATATCTTGAGTTTTATTGTATTTTTATGTTGAAAAGACTATTATCATCTATAAAATCAAATGACATTCATTCCTATGTTTTTTAAACATTATTTTATTTTTGTTGTTGTTTTTTATTTTTCCAACAAGAACACACAACATATAATAATCAATTATTAAAATTTTCATTTTAAAGTTTTTTTATTAAAAATGATTTTAATATTTTTATAATTTTTTATAAAATTAACTGCAATAAATATTATTTATTGATTTTTTTATAGAACATCATATTTATTTTCGTTGTGGTGTGCGGTGGATGGATTGGAAAAACAAATAAATAATTATTGCATTTAATGAGATGAGATTTTTTTGGAGGAAAGGCTGAATGGTGGGGCTCGTTCAATGGGAACATGGGTAGAATTGACAGTCACATATTGTGTGCAATGTCAAATTTGACATTGTATGATTTTCACCAATTGTAATTTTTTAAAATTATATTTAATTTTTTGTCAATGTGTTAAATTTAATTATAATTAATATAAATAATGTTATGCATAATTTTATTCACAATGATTCAAAATTTATTTTGGTTTTATTTAAGCATTTTATCCTATTAACTATCATATATTTACTAAATATATGGTATAACACATTTTATGTTTTATCTATTTAGAGAACATGGAAAATAAAATATTTGAATCTAGAGGTTATAATTTTTTATCATACTGTGATTTTTATAAGATAGAAGATCACATAAATGTGTTTTATAATTTCTTTAATAATATGTTTTGTTACTGTATGTCTTTAAATTTAAATATGTTGTTGTTTTTAATCATTATTTTATGATAAGTTGTATTTTATTTTTTTATATGTTATCTCTTTTTATTATTTCATTAAATAAAAACATACAACATATATATGGTGATTATTTGTTATTAAAAAATTTTAATTTTTTTTATTACAATACATGCAATGAAATAAACCAGACTAAGGACTCTACCCCGCAACCGCCATCTCAGACCTCTAACCCACCTTCCACCATAGGTGCCTATGTGGGGTATTTAAAACATTATTTCTTTTGTATTACTATCTTGATAAAAATTTAACAATACAATATATATTTTGTGTTATTTTATTAATTTTTATAATGAAACATGTGTTATTTCATTATAGTAAAGAATAAAATGTATATTTCATGTTATTTATTGACTTTTAAAAATAAAAAATATGTTCTATCATTAATATACCCATTTTTATGATAATAAAAAAATATGTTTAGATGTAAATTTTAATCATTTTTTTCTAAGAAATATTTCTTCATACGTTTTTCAAAAAATAATGAAAAAAGTATATTTAAAAATTAAATTTTAACTTTTTCACAGAGTATAAATACTTTTTATTGAAAACTCATGAATTATTATAAAATTTTCTAAATGTTTTTAATTTAATTTTTTTGAAAACTATTCATTTAAATACTTTTAATATGAAATTAATATCTCCTAAATTTTAATTGTTGAATGTAAAATGAAATATAAAATTTGAATTTTGGAAAAAATAATGCTGATATATTTCATTGGGATAAATGATTTTGACGGAATAGTAATTAAACTCGATTTACTATACCAATCTCTCACCACTGATTTTATTAGTTATATCATTAATCTTACACCCAACACACTACTACAGATCAGGGATTTAAATTCACTATAAAATTTTATTTATCAACCTTAAAAAAACACTAATACAATGTTCAATGATAAAGGTCATTGACTTTTATCAACTCTATGTTAGTGCTGATAAAACACTACTGAAAAAATGATCACTTTAGGCACTCACAATCAACATTTTCAACAATAAAAAATAATTGATGAGCTATGGGATAAAAAATCAAGAACATTTTATCAGAGATAATAAACTTTGATAGAAGTCTCATCTATCAATGCTCAAAAAGAATTGATAAAGTGTCACATGATAACTAGGGCATTTAGCATCATTTTGTATGCTGATAAAGAGTGACATTATCACCATTAAAAATTATGATTATAAAACCTTAGTAGTTTCTGTATAGTTTCTACAAGATACATAATCAACCCTAAAACATAACAAAAAACAATTACATTTCATCATCATTAAACATAAATATTCAATTAAATTTTAATATTATTAAATTTACATTTTACTATCTTTTCTATTCCAATATTGAATTAAATAATTTTATAACAATCAAATTATATTTATGTTAAATTTAATTATAATCAATAATAATTAAAACTAATACAAAAACAAAACCCTATGAGGTTTTCTCTAACAATCAACCGAACCTCATACAAAAGTATATTCCTAGAATAAAACAATTATTTTTTGAAAAACAAATATAAAGAATAATTACATCTTTAAAATTTAAATTCTATATAATCCATGATAAATTTTTAGCCTCACTTCTGATTAATCAACACTTTTTTGATTTGGACCCCTTTTAGGTGATTTGTTACTTTAATAACAATGTGAAGATGAAACAACACATTCAATAATTTTGATCAATTCGGGTACCAGATTGATGTGCGGTTGATTCTCACAAAATATTATTGAATGAAAGATTGTTCTATTAAGTTTTCACACCAATCATAGATTTTTTACTCAATTATTCCCCCCTATACAATTGATTTAACATTTATTAATAATTGTTAATAATATGAAATCATACATTCTACCGTATTAGTAAATCTAATAGTCAATGTAAAGTATGGTTGATTACAATAGAACAAAAATGATCTAGGGATCATTTTTCCAAGTTATCACATCAATCTAAACTTGTCTTCTCGGTTTCAACCCCTTGATGAGTGATATGTAATTTTATTAAAAATATCTAGGTGAAATGCTACTTTGGATCATATTGTGAAATCTAAGAATTGGATAGGTGTCTGGTTAGTTATTATTTTTTAAAAATTATTTTATGATTATACTTTTAGGTTTTCATTATTATGAAAACTCGTTTTCTTGGTTTTAAACCCTTTTAGGTGACATGGCACCTTTATTCCAATAAAATGGTCAAACAGCACATACAAACATATCAAGATATCTAGGTATTTGATTGATGTGTGTTTAATTTCTATAGATCAAAAATGAAATTAAGATTTTTCCCTTAGTTTTTTACACCAATCCAAACCTATTTACTCAGTTTAGACCCCTAAACATGTGTTTTATAATTTATTAATAAGTGTTACCAATTTGAAATCATATTTTCGTTCACATAAAGACCCCCAGACATAAAATTGAATCTTGGTGGAGTAGTCTATATTATAAATGACTCATGGATCTTTGTATTAAATTTCTATTCTAATATAATCCTTACTTCTTTGTTATGACCATTTGGTAGGTGATATGTCATTTTAATAAAAATACAATAGTGAAATTATACTCTCGATCATACCAAGAAATACAAGCATTATATTGATGATCAATTGATTCATATAGATCTCAAATGACCAAGGATCATTTTCTTGAGTTTTCATGTCAATTAGAAGTATTTTTTTCAGTTTTGAACCCTTAATGGATGATATATCATTTTAAACAAAAAACCAAGAGAAATTTTTCTTTGGATCATACCTTGTAATTGATGCATCAAATGATGGTAAATTGATTCTTATAGATCAAAAATGGACCAAGTATTATTTTTCTATGTTTTCATGTCAATGTCGGTTAGTTTTTCAAATTTTGAACCTTTAATTGTTGAATGGAGATTTTCATAAAAAATAATGGTTAAATGGTACTCTGGATCATATTGAGCAGATCAGGCTTCAATTTAACATACATTCAATTCCTACAAGTAAAAAACGTCCAAAGAATCATTTACCTAAGTTTACATATCAATAAGAAGTTATTTTCTGAATTTTAACTCATTTAGGTGATTTGTTACTTTAATAACAATTTGAAGGTAAAAAAACATATTCAATCATGATTATCAACTCATAAAAATCCCTATAATTAAACAAAATTACAAACATAATAGGAAATAACCTCCTCATGTACTTTGACAATAGTTTGATATGATGTACTCTTCTCACACATTTCGAAACAAATATAATTCATATTTTGAATACGTAGACTGTCAAAAATCTTGATTGTACTAGAAAAATACAGTAAAAAAATTAATAAATATTTTAAATGAATGTGTAGTTACCTTAAAAATTAACTCTTTGGGGATGATAGTTTTTTTATGGAATATAATATATTTTATAAATTGAGAAATGTAATATTTAATTTTTTTTGCATTATTTTGTTTTAAATACTACATAAACATAATAAAAATAAGTAATTTTTACTGATATGTGTTTTGGTAGTGAAATATTATTATATATACCATAATGTGTATCCATTTGTATAAATACATAGGCTTATTGTTCTCATTCACCATCCTCAGACCATGATTTTGTAGCGATTTAAAGATCTCCCTATCATATTATGATTCCAATAAGAACATATCATAAAAAATTTAATTCAAATTTTATCAGTAAAATGTTTACTATAATTTATTAAAAACTCACAATGGACATATTATGTGGTCTATTTGTTGGAAATGAATTAACTGGATCTAGAAAATAAAACATTGGAGTATCCAAATGACTATGATGAGAATCGAGTTCTTTTTAAAAAATAATATGTAATTAATGAAATAAAGAAAAATTATATGATTATATTTTAGATTTCCTTCCTATATTTTAGGAATCAAGAAAAGTGAAGTTTAAAAGGATATAATAAAAAATTAGAAGGGGTGTGGGGGGTGTGGAATTACTTGCATAATTTTTATAAGTTTCAGAACATTTATGATCTTAACCCCTACAACCTATTAAATTTAATTACCTTATCTCCTTTTAGTAAATACTAATGCCTAAAAAAGTATGAATGAATGTAAAGCACCAAATATTTTCAAGGTTTGGACATTGTGTGAGAACATACATCCTTTCCATAGCCACTTCCATGGGTCTATGGAAATTAACAATTATGAAGAATTGAATAAAGCTTATACCAACTCTTGATAGACTCCTACTATCTCCAAATAGGAATGATTATACTAAATCCCATTATTTACTAATTTTTTCGTAAAAAATTATTTAAAAAAAGAATAAATACTTTTTTTAATATATTACATTAATGATATACGAGGAAAACATTTTAATATCATCTTGACGACATGTTGAAAATATTTTGAAAATTGCATCACAACATTTCTCTTCTTCATCTATTGTTCACAATTTCCTTATTCTGCATCTAATAAGCTATTGATTTCATTCTTTTTCTATTGGATCAGTCTCTACCTCACTCCGATAAACCGATATCAATGATAGTTTGAGGAATCATCATTACTTCTTGTCCGATGATTCTTGTCCCACTCGAGAAACCAATAATACTTTTGTTATTTTTCTCTTGACCGAACTATTCCAGATCAGAGGGTGACTTCACTCAGCAGCTCTAAAAGACTTCAATCTTTTTTATTCTTCCACTTTCTCATCATGATGATATTTTTCATTATTATTCACTAATTATTATGATGTATTATCAGTTTATTGACTCATTTTCAATCTTCATTTTTTTCTAGAACTGATGTAATCCTTAACTTGATTTATGGAACCAATGAAATCATTTTTATTCCCCAATTTCTTCAAAAACAATTATCTTGATAATGTTTCCTGATTTATTAGAACTTCATGATAAAAAAAGTATCATCTGACTTTAGGTTAAAATTTAAATAACATTCTAATTCTCAATTCCATTGAAACTAAATTTTTAGATTTTAGTAGCACTCTTAATTTCTTTCAAAGATTCTACTGGCTTTCTAATAAACATTGAGTTTGATGAATCTGAGACTGATGGTTCATATGATAGAAAATGTTTTAAAAATATAATTATTCATCGTTATAACTACTTTAGTGTCATTTTCTAATCAGTTCGATACTATGTGCCCGAAAAAAATTATTAAAAACAAAAATTCACTTAATTTTTGTATGTGGGATCAAATATTAGTAAATTTTAAACAAGTATACAATATCATTATTCTTTAAAAAATTAGTTCTTAAAATAAATAAATAAATAAATCATCATTAATGTTCTTCAATCCCATCCATTGAATTTTTGAATGAAGTCAATTACATCTTTTTCATCTCTTGAAATTTCTTCACAACTCAACTTTTTTAAACAACTCAATGTTTTCAACTTTTATAAAAACATAAACTTTATTAATATAGAGTTTCATTACCGAAAACAATTGGCAAATGTAATGTTTCATGAATGAATTACATCCCTTAGTGACAAGAATATTTTACATCCATATAATGATAAACTCCCCTCACTTTTATCTTTTGTCACTTTTTTTCTCTCCCCCAGGATTGTTATATCCACTATTATCTGATAACTATAGATTAATATTAATAAATTAAAGTTAAGTAAAAACCTATTATAATATAAAAAGTTGTTACTTTATCTCCCCATTTTTCATTATAAACCAAATAATAGTGGGGCACTTCCTTATGAGTTTTTAGGACGTTATTGGAGGAGGCTAAACATGACTTTGAAACCTCAACTCCACATGTATCTCTTTAGGAATAAAATCTGTTAATTTATTATTAATTTAATACTTTATTGAGTTAAATTCTAGAATAAAATATCTAGAAGAAGAGTTATCTTTTATAAATTGAAAATTTATATAAATTTGGTTTGATCCTGAATGTCGGACAAGATTCATAGAAATATTAATTGTACTATGATTATCAAAAAGTATATTCAATGGTTTAGAAACATCTACTTTCATGTCTTCCTGCTGAACATTCATCCATAACATAAAATTCAATCCAGGAGTAGCTTCAACATATTCTAATTCTATTGTACTGAAAGTTATTAATCATTGTTTCTTAATATTCCCACACACACAACATTCTCCCAAGAAATATTTTCCTCCAAAAGTCGATTTTCTATCACTGTAATCTCCATCACAATCAACATTAGTATATCCTTGAAAGTTCATTTAAAAAATTATTTTTTTATAATATACCATATGAATTTTTTCATTTTAAATATCTTGGAATTCTCTTTTCTTCTAAAAAATGAGATTATTTTGGATTACTTAGATACCAGGAACCCAAAGATACAACATAAAAAATATCAGGTCATGGGGTAGTAAGATTAATAAAACTTCATATAATCTTTAAAAAATATTATTGGTTCAAACTTTCTTATAATTTTTCATTACTCATATTTATCCTTACTGAAATAAGAGTAAAACCATATTTTCATTACACCATTCTAAACTTTTGTCACAATTCCCTTGAATACTATTATTTATATAGAAAAAAGTATTTATCCTTTTGTTGAACTTTTAAACCATGGAAGAAATTTAATTTTCTCAATATTGACATCTCAAATTTAAAAATAATTTTATCATAAAATTGGTTACAATCTTTTTTTCATCCACATACAATATCCTAATTAGTGTATTGAAGTAAACTTATTTCACATATAAGTTACTATGAACTATTCCTTTAGAGCGACTCATTATTCTCAAACAACAATGATGTTTTGAATACCAACAACATGGGGATTATTTATACCCATAGAATTATTTCATCAATTTAATAACATTGTTTTCATCTTCACCAATTAGAAACCCACAATTTTTCTCAATGTAAATTTCTTTTTCAATATAATCATTTAAAAAGGGTGAATTTTAATCCATATGAAACATTTTATTAATTGTTTTGAGAATATATTGATTGAAAAATTATAATTTTTTATAATCTTAAAATGGGGGAAATGGTTTAATCAAAATATACACCTTTCACCTGTGAAGAGACTTTATAGACAAGCCTTGTTTTTTATTTGAACTTCTCCATGTTTGTTCAACTTGTTTATAAAATACCACTTTGTTCCGGTAACATTTTTTCCTTTTGAACATGGTAAAAGTTTCCCTGATTTATTTTTATCAATTTTATCATAATAATAATGCATAGCATCTAACCATTTACAGTGTTGAATATATTATGATACTAATTCTCGTTTGACATTTGAAATAAGTGAAATTTGATTTTATAATCTCATTTTTCATATGGTTTGAACATGATCCTTCTGATTCAAAAAATTATTTTTAGTCTCAACATGTTTTTTTATGTAGGAATCCATATTCACTTTATTCATCATACAATTCATCTCAATCTAGATAAGTCTATTGCTTATCACTCTCAAATTCATTGGAAAGCTTCAGTTTATATTCATAAAAATTATCAACATCTTTTGTTAAAATGTTTGTATTTTCATTACATTTTACATCACATAAGTAAACCAAATTTTTTAAACATTTATTCCAACACTTATAACATATTCCATTGGATGAATAAACCATAAAATTCCCTTCATTAACATTCTCATAAAAAATTCTGAGATCTGGAGTTTTCATTTAAAGTAAATATGGACATTAAAAAACAATAAAGTTATTTAATGATGTTTTTTTCATACCACATTTCATAAAAAGACATGTTGGATTATAGTCTCAACGCAAATTTGTTCTGAACATTTCCACTTGTACTAATAGTTTCTCTCAAATAAAAGTTTGAAATTGTGTTCTAATAACATGATCCTTACCATTTCCAAAAAACATCTATTTTTCATTTTTGGTACTCCATTTTGTTATAGGATCTATAGAGCCCTATATTAATGTTTTATTCCATGATTTATTTGATAAGTTTCAAATGTATTTCAAGGAAAACCACTTCCATTATATGTTCTATGATTCTTTATATAAATCCCCTTTTTCATTCTCAAATTATTTTATGATGAATATGAATATTTCTATAGACTTTGACTTGTGTTTCATAAACATGATGTTTTTAATCCAAGTGAAATCCTGAATGAAAGTGATAATGTTAAAATCATTTTTGTTGATTAATGTTTAATCAGCCCACATAAACTAGAATGGATAAGTTCAACAGGTCTAGAAGACCCTATCTCAACTCTATTGAGAATTTTATTAGTAATCTTACCTTTTTAAAATTACAAAAACAACTTCTACTCGTCCATTCAATTCTAGAAACTTCCAAACAACATTAATCTTTGAATTTTTTTTCATGTTTTTCTTCCCAAGGATGACATGTGTTCGTTACTATACGTTTTTCTATTCTTCAACACTTAAGTAATAGGAGTTGTTAAATTCTTTAATATGGAAGATATTCCCACTCGTAATTTATACTTTTATAATAACGTTTCCACCATTCACACTTTTGGAAACTCAAGAATATTTTATAATGATTACTTTTTTTCCATAATCAAAATTTTGAACTAAACTATGCAAGTTATGTTTTAGTTCATCAACGAAAAAGACTCCCTTATATTTCAACTTTTGATCTTTAATCATAGCCATTCTTATTCCTATGATTTTTGTAGAACTATCATTCCCAAATTTAAAATCACCTCTATTATGATTTTCAACATTTTGAAATGTTATTAAACAACGTATAATGTTTAAAGAACAACCACTATCATGTATCCATGATTTTTTCTTTTTCACTTCCTTTCATGGAATACTATACAACAAAGGCTCTTTCTTAAACTTTATTATTTCCTGATTCCATATATTTTCATTCATACAAAACATGTACTGGAAGAGTATTCATATATTCCTCAAAAAAATGACCAGGTTTATCATAGATTTCACAAACTTATTCCATACATTCAAATTATTTATTCATTATATTGTTTTTAACATCTTTAAAATTCCATTTTTCAAAATATTGTATGTTAGAAAAGAAACTCATTCTACATTCATTATTTCTTCTACTCTTCTCATTCCTTCTTTAATTTGTTGATATATTTTGCCAAAAATTCTATTCCATATTCCCATTGATTCTAATAAACTAAAAAAATCCTTCAAATCTTGATTTTCTATTGAGGTAAGTTCTTTATCTATATAATCTTTGTTGAGGTTGATTCCTTCTTCCTACTCTAAAAATATATGAATGTAGACCATTTTACCTATTGAGTGAGTTTTCATCTTTTGTAGATGAAATTGGTTTCTCTAATTCTTTTTCTACCCATGAATTCCCAAACCCTTTTCCATAACCTTAAATGTTAAAAAAATTATATGAATCCTAATTTTTTTGGGTGAGGATTTCACATGATTCTTAATTTGATCACTCTCAACAACTGTAGAATTATAATATTTTACTTTTGAAGAATTTTTGAAGTTTTATTTCATCCTTATTATGTTTTTTTGGCCTCTAGAAGATTTTATTGAGATATGTTAACTTCCACTTCATTGGAAGCGAACTTCTACCTAAGATCGTAAAATACCATTCCATGTTCATCAATTCTATGTTTGTAACATGATATGTAATGAATGTATTCATCCTCTTCCGTGAAAAAATTCTTCTCAAAAACAAAAAGTTTTCTATAATCCTTATTTATCATTCTGATTTCCTTCTCAAGTGATTAGTTTAATAAAGAGATGAAAAAAGTTATGTTACGAGTTGATATTCTCTATAAAATTCTTCGCATCCTTATCATTCTTCACTATCTAATGATTCTTTTGTTTTCTTCACTTTTTCAATAAATGTTGAGAACTTTTTTTAACATTTACCCTCTAGGGAATAGTTTTTAGTTTAGTTTGAATCATATTTCTTACTCAACATATTTCTTTTGTCTCCAGTGAACTTCTTCTTATATGTTTTGATGAATTCTATTATTTAAATCTTTTTTTCCACTTCTGACACTGAGGTTTTTATCAAAATCATCTCTATATTCTCCAAATTTATTCTTGGGATTATTTATAGAAATGATTCCAATTTAACCACACTCAAAATATTTTATTGGATGTTTACCTCCATACTTTTTACTTCCCCTTCCAAAGTTTTTGTATATAAGAGACATGATTTTTTATTAAACTAGTCATACTATTTATCTTAATAATCATGATGATAAAAATATTCAACATCATGAATTTTAATTTTTCACATCCCTTAAAAATAAATTTTATCTTTAATATTATTTCTGAAAATTAAATCATTTACCATTTTATAAGGAACAAGAAATTTATGCAACTCATCAATAGATAAATCATATTTATCTTATAAAGAAGAAATTTTATATTTAAACCTATCTAGAAATTTTCTCATATGCATCGTCATAATTGTAGAATCTTCAAGGACATATTTGAATCTTTTGATGTTGAATAAAAATTTATTACTCTATTAAAGTACTCATGAATAGTTGTTTAATCTCTCACTATTATGTATTCATAATTACTATTCCATATTTGTATTTTTTCTTCATTTTCTTTAGTATTACATTGGAATATACTTTCAAGATTGTCCCACATACTCTTTGATATGTTGAGACCAATCAACTGCTTATAAAAAATTTTGGATAGAGACATAAGGATATCATTTATGACATATCCTTCAACATCAATATTTTTATTGTAAGCAAATTTCATAGGATCATATTTGTAAATTGGTGAAAAAACAATTGTAGAAGCATTAACAACTTTTAGGACATGAAATAAGAGATATGGAATAATCCCCTTCTTCCAGGCAAAATAATTTTTTCCCATAAAATGTTTGAATTCATCTGTTGTTAATAGAATTGAGATTATGCCTGATATGAATTAAAAAGGGTACCCATGCCTTTGATACCAAATAACATTCTAAGGGATCCAATAACCTCACATAAGGGGTGTTGAATCAATTGTATGCTTTTTATAGGATTCTAGACTTTCATAAACATAACACGTAAAATATTCTAATGTTCATTACCTTATCATCATTTAGTAAATAATCATTCATGAAAAAGTATGAAAGGATGTATAGATCATGATATTTACAAGGTTTGGTCTCAGTGAGATAACACATAACCTTTCCATAGACAATCCCATGGGACTATGGAAATTTACTATGATGAAGTGAATACAAATTGTTCCAACTATTTTTAGATGAATTCTATCTCATGATAATAATGGTTATAATAAATCCCATGTGTTTACAATGTTTTCATACAAAAAATGCGTCAAAATAAGGAATAAATACTTTGTTCCAACTACACATAAAATTATCTTTCTCGAATCATCAGTTTGTTGTTTCTGGGTACAATTATCTCAGTCCGATAGGTCTAGTTCCAGTGGACTCAATCCAATGAATGTTTTTGATAGACTCAGTATAATGAACCCATTATCATTATATATTACTCAAACTCTGATAATTTTCTCAGTCTGATCACCCTCATTCTTGTAAATGACACTTTCAAATTTCTGACCTTTTTATGAGGTCTTAGTCTAGAATGATAACCGGGATATTAATATTTTAGTAATCCATCTTTTCCACTCACATAAAAGGTTTCAAATTATGAATTTACAATTAATCTATTTATAGGAAGCCTATAATAGTAAAAGTAAGAAATTGAAGCACCTTTTTCCCTTAGTAAACATCATAAACCTCAATAATCAACTCATATTTGACTTCTTTGATTGACCAATTCAACTATTCTAGAACATTCTTGATGATTCAGTAATTCTCAACAAAATTTCAATTTTGACATTTCTAATAATTATTCATTATGATGAAAAAAATTTAAGACTGAAGCTTGCTCATTACAATGCTGGGTATCAACTAAAAGACATGAAACTTTGATACCATTCTTCCTTAAACATTTTTTCAACTCTCTATAATTATGTGAATTTTCTTTTACCAAAAGCATAATTTCATCCAATTAAGATATCAACACCTCTCAGATACACTTCAACATGAAATTAAATCCTTCTGGAAAATATTTTTTGTCAATTGTTTCACACAATTTCACACTTTCTTCAACTATTCACAACTTCCTCAGTCTACGTCAGATGAGATAACAATGTCATAATTTAAATATTGGATAAGTATATATCTCACTCTGATATGTCAGTGTCAATTAATGTCTGATGAATCAGCAAAACTTCTTGTTCCATGTTTCGTACCCCACTCAAGAAACAAACAATACTTTTTTCTTTTTCTCTTGACCCAAAAATTTCTGATCTAAGGATGACTTCTCTTAGCATGTATAAAATAATTCAGACATCATAATTATAAAACTTTATCATAATGATTGTCTTTTTCATTATTATTTACTTCTTATTATGATGACTTATTGGTTTCACAACTCATTTGAAAACATTGTATTGTTTTATAGAACCTATGCAATCTTTGTCTTGATTTATGGAACAGATCAAAAACTATTGGATTAATTTATTTATTCATTAGATTTTATAATGAAAATGTTTAATGATTTAAGATAACTCAATGATTAAAAAATAATTCAATGACTTCATGTTACAAGGTAAGGATCATTTTAATTACCAATTCCTTTTAGACTTACATTCCAGGCATCAAAACAACTCTAACATTCTTTTAGAACTTCCACTGAATTTCATAAAAACACTGTGTCTAATGAATCTAAGAGCGATGGTGCATCTGATCAATATAGTTGCAACAGTATCATCATTAATCATTCTAAAAACATCAATACCTAGTTATATTGAATCGAAAAATCTGCGTCCAAAAAACAACATTCTCAAAAACAAAATGTTGATTCCTTTTTTTGTTTGGGTTGGAACATTCACTAAATTTCACCTTTTTTAGAAAATCGTTATTTTATAGAAGATTAGTTTTCAACTAATAAAAAAAATTCTTAAAAAACATCATAATGGGTTTTCAAAGATCTAATAATTTGTTTTGTTTTTCAAAAGTTGTAGTCTATTTAATTATTATTATTATCAATTCATTTATTCTCCAATGATGTTTTTCTTTTAGAAATGATATAAATTTTAATGAGTATAAAATATTAATCCTATATTTACTCATTTATATCATAGTAATATATAGAACTATAAAAATTGCGAATAGATTTTATTTTTAATTAATATAGTAGATCAATTATCAAATAAACAAATTATTAAAATGTGCCTCATATATACATTCAAAATTGGTATTCCCAACCATTAATGCTTGATAATTTTATTTATACTCTCATGGAAAATCCAATCTACAATGATCTCTCCATGTTTTTTGTAAAATTCAATGTATACTATATTTTTATCTTATAATTTAATATATACAACAATTTGTTATGTTAATAAATGTGGAAGTGGAATTGGTGGGATAAAGTAACTCTCAACATGTCTTTTTGATTTATTTTTTTATAGAAACCCAAGGTCTCCATACGAGGATATTTGATATTTTTTATGAATATTCAATACACTACAAAACTACACACCTGAGTACTGTAATAGTTTAATTCCTTTGGAAAATTGGAAACACAAAAAACCGTGTATAAGTGAATAGTATCATCTCCAACTATGATCATCATGATTAACACACTTCTTATAAATAACATAACAAATACATATCATCATAAATCGGGGAAATAAAACATAATAAAGGGTGAGATCAGATGCTCAGTAAAGGAAAAATGGGTGATACGTAATCATAAAAAAAGTCTAAGGATATGAGAACATGATAATAACATTTGAAAACCATACCCTCTATATCAAAGATCATAATATTTAATCATGGAATAGATATTGGTAGTATATAAAACATGAATCATAAGGATCACAAAGAATATGAATCATGAGATCATAACATTGGAATAATAAATGTAATTTTTTGAATACACATATGTATAGAAAATAATTTCTATATTATTCAAGGCTTACTAGTGAGGCTTTGATATTGGAAATGGTTCACTTACCAAACCATAAAAGTAGTCAAGGTTCACTCCCAAGACCATAATAGTGAACAAATTCCCATACTGAATTGAGTTCACTCAACATTATAGTATTTTATATCTCATGATAAATAAATATTTTCTCAATGAATTAGAGGGAGATATAGTTTCCATCTACCAGATTAATTAAATCCTACATATGTGTGCCATAAGATCATAAAAATTTCACCACATCATAAACCATTAAATAAAATGGGTTTTATAAATATTTTATCATATCATAACTAATGTAAAAGACATAGGTTTCAAAATTATTTCATGATAGTATAACCTATGAAAAGAAATGTGTTTCATAAGAGTTCAATCTTGGTATAACCCATGGAAGAGAAACGATTTTCATAAACATGTTCAAATTTTAAACCATTATAAGAAAAAATAGTAATTGTACCCTTGGTTCATATCCCCAACAATGAATAATTTACCTAAAATTATATATTCCCAGATAGAGTATCATATTGAAAGATAATTCCCATTGAATGTTTTATAAGGAAGACAAATTTCTTTTGAAAAAAAATTATTTAAACATAAAACATTGTAAAAATTATATTCTTTCAAAATGAAAATGATTTGATATAAAGGGATCTTTAAAACCCATTTAAATTATTTTTTGAGGAAAATATACTTTTTTGGATTGAAAATAATTTTTAAAACATAATACACTTTCAAAATCATTTTCACTATTAAATAATTTATCTATAATATAGAAATTTTCCAAATATTAAGAAAAAACTTTTTCATTGAAAATGTCTTTTAAAACATGTAAGGTAATCTTGAAATCATTGAGCACTCATGATAGTGGGAAAGACTTTTCTATCCATGCATGTTAAAAACCAGGATTCATTTCATATTTTTGATAAAATAAAAATAGGAATTTTTGGGAAATGAAATGAATATTTATTTTTTAAAATTTTAAAAAAGTTTCTTCTAAAAAAATTTAATTATTTTTTGAATTTTCTTAATAAAAAATATTTTCTGAATGAAAAAGCATTTCTGACCGAAGAGTGATATAAAGTCGTATTTTCATTAAAATATTTTATGAAATATTTTAAGTACCACAAAGTAGAAATTGGTAATATTACTTCAAAATTTCATTAATTACAAAAATATAAGAAACATCATAAGTTTATTAAAGGTTATATCATAATACATCCTCATTAGAAGCATAATCCTAAGTAATCTTGTTAAATGAAGATATTGTAACGTAAAATAGTTACCAATTTGGTAACATTTAATCGTAATCCCGATGAATAAATAACATAAAATGAAATATAAAATATCATCAAGAAGAATAAATTCATTATATTACATTAAAGGGTTTTTATATATAACTCATTAAATAATATAGGTACCTAACATAATGTACATCCCAAAGAAGAACAACTGAGAAAAAAAAATCCCTTACAGATTTGGTAGCTTCCAAGCTATAAACCCCTTGAAAGAGAGATACTCAATTGGATTTGTAAATAACAATAATTTTATGTATAATAATCATAAAATACATTCATTATTAGTATGCACAGAAAATAAAATAAACATAAGGTGAATATGGCATTTCTCTCACAGATAATAAAAGTGAGACAAAAATCCATTACCATTACTCTTGACATCCACCATACACATTTAAACATCCTATATAATAAATATTTGTTTATTATAAATATATTAAATAATCATATTCATATATATCATACCATATATGTATTTCTTGTGACCTTTTATTACCCTTTCATTAAAAATTTCTTGTTAATATCATGTTTCAGACAATAACAGCTTTGTTTTTCACGAATGTTTTAACATATTATTTCTTGGTCCTCTCACATAGTTCTTGGTTTCATCATCAACGTAATGTTAAAATTTATATAAATTATATATATATTCATTATCTATGTATTTAAAGTAATTAATTATGTTTAGTGATATAAAATGAAATACACCATTCATGCAGACGATAGGCCATACATACGCTTCAACAATGTTTTGATTTTCTTGTCATATTGAAGGAATTAAAATAAAATGATATATTATAATCACATTATCATTTTTATATAATATACATCACACATTTTTATTATCTCATTGTTAATTTAATTCATTGAATGCATAAACAAATCACATTACTTCGCAAGGTATTAGTCCAACGTATAAACAAGCGACGTTATCGTATTCCCAAAAAATGAGGAGTATGAAGGAATGTGTTAAATAATAAATAAATAATTAAATTCAAATAATAAATATCACATATATAATATATAAATAATAAATTCATCATTACAAATATTCTTGATAGATGGTAATGAAAAAACGAATGACATTAGTTTTGATGCACTAGTCCGACATACACATGAATTCTAATTTCATAACCTATTTGATGGAGGTGGAGATGGTTTTAGGTCATTAACATAACATAACAACATATATTTAAATGTAAAATACATATATTATTAAATAGTAATAGTATAAAAATTATATAATGGGGAGGATGAAGAAATAAAATAAGAATGCTCATTGGTGAACCTTACCTCTTCATTGGGTATCCTCCTCGGCTTTTCAGTAAAATCTTTCCTATGGAGGGTTTAGGCCTAATATAAGACTTATAAGATTCGGTTATATAATTGTTAGAGTTATTTGTGTGGGTACTTTCCAAACTAATGTGTTTCAAAGGTGTGTGTAAGAGAGGATAGGGTGTGGCCTTTTATTAGTGGGGGAGAGGACTGACTTAGTATTTTTAAAAGAAATAGGTGCTCTAACTTTTATCACATGTCAATATATAGAAAAATTAAAAATTAAAAAACATTATATGGGTAATGGTTTAATGTTTATCAAATAGTTTTTAGCTAATTTTACATGTTTTTTACGATTATCTTATTATTTTAACACCTCTGCAAACCCATTTTTTTCTTACTATAGAAATTATGTTTTATTTCATTCACTATTTATTTTGGTAATAAATTATGTTAAATTTATTATATAATATAATTTATTTTGATTAAAAATATGAAATATTTTTTCAAAATTATATTCACAAATGTAGCATAATTTAATTTAATATTAATCCTGTAGAGGCAATGAGAAACCGGGTTTTAAAGTGAAAAGGTTCAAAAGTTTACAATGTTTTTATATCGGAATTAGATTTTAAATTGATTAAAATGATATAAATTGGATTAATGTATGTATAATTTAAATAATTTAACCTTAAAAATAATTTAAAAAATAATTTATCTTCATAAATAAATTATGTGAATAAAACATTTTCACATAAAATTTAGTATTCTTCACAATTAATCAGAAACTGTAACTTTTCTGAAAAATACCAAAAAATAACGCCAAGATTATTTTGAAATGAAGATTAAAAAATGAAGAATATTTTATCAAATAAATGTTAATAAATTTTAAAAATTTAGTTTTAAAACAAGTGCACTTTTAAACGAATACAAAACTACTTTTTTGAAAAATATAGTTTTTAGCATAAAATAGGATTTATTCTTATCTATTGTCTAGAAAATATATAAGATTAATGAAAAAAATTTATTGAATATATAATATATTCATTTAATTTAAACTATTCACTAATAGTGGTTTGTTTATTCTATTTAGGTAGAACACATTTGTTTTCATAAAAAATAGATTTTCAAAAAAGATATTTTATTTTCAAAAGAGGTTTTATTTCATTTATAATTAATTGGTCACCAAAAAGTGATTCTATATAAATTTGTAAACCATATATCTAAAATTTATTTAATCATATTTATGACCACTATTCTGATGGATAGGTTACAACTGTTATAATAATATGTCACATTTCATTTAAACTCACTGTTACCTGTAGTTAAATCAAATCTCGATGTTATGTGTAATGAAAAAAAATTAGTGTTGTGTGTAACTTAAGCTAAACATAATTCTATGTGTAAATAAAAATATTAAAATTGTTAAATTAATTTAAAAAATATTTTTCCCCAGATCTCGTTGTGTTATATTGTTAGTCAAATAGATTATTTTGATCTAACCATTCATTTCTCATTCTCTTTCTTCATTTATAATAACATACCAAATTTCAAATACATTCTCATCAATTGTTAATGGTTTTCCATTTAAAAATAATTTTAAAAGTCATACCACATTATCTCTATGTATATTTAAAATATTAAATGGTCATGATATAAAATTTACAATATCATGTTTGGTTGTGGTAACATCCATATTATATATGGTAACTGGAAACTCAATGATATGCTTATGGTCTACCTGAATCTCCACTCTCATATGATCTTTTGGGAGTTTTAATTATATATCATTTCTTCTTATATATTTTACATTATACCCATCATAAAAATGTGATGTATGGTTTTATATAAATAAAAATAACTTTCACTTTCACCCTATAAATTTTGAGTAAATAATGTTATCAATAATTGTTTGATTCACATTTACCAAAAACCATTATTAAAAATTTTATTACCCTAGGTAAGGTAGGATATAAATTGGAATAATTATACTTAAAGATAGTGGGTTTTGGGTCATCATGTAGTGTTATTGTTCTACTTCTGGATCTCTTTGACCACTTTTTATATCCTAGTCCATCAAACCAATCATGATAATAATTTATATTATATAATCAATTTATGTCTATATATCATTCATTTTATACTTTTTATGTAATATTGTTATAATAAAAAAAATACTATTATGTCATATTTACATATTATTCTCATATATGGTGTGTTTCTTCATATATTATTCAACATTTTTTTCTTTACATGGCCCTCCTTGTATAATACATGATAGGGGATCGATGTGGATTTAGATTTTGATACAAGAATCAATATATATAACAAAGGAACAAAATTATGTTTTTAAATATGACATAAATCCTTTACATTACATTTAAAATAAAAATCATTTTTTTCTTGTTAAACACACCCAATCCTTGATTTGTGTTATGGGTATGATGGTTTTGATTCTCTGTATTAATTTTTATCACTCCATTAAAATTTCATAAATTTAAAATTCTGAATAAATGTTAATAACAAAAATAATTTCAAATAAAATAATACCAATGATAGTGAAATTTAATTTATTCATCATCACAGAGACCAATGAAAACAATTCTATGGTTTTTATTTTATCTTGTTTCCATACATTGGTGGTGGATTGGGGTATAATTTACCCTCATCATTCTTGAGATGTCACTTCATCATGAATTTTCTGAAAGGTTCTACAATCCTTTCTATCAGCAATTAATATTAATTTATCATGGTAATAGTCTAAAATAAACATACACTTCAATTTATAATAAAAAATGTACCAGTCTTTCATTATATTATTGTTTATTGAAAAGTAGAAAGTATATCTTAATTTTACACTAATATATTCCCAAATGGTTTTCTTTAATGCAAACAGAACATTATGCCATATATCTATATCAATTATCACATGAAATTGAGTTGTGACACTAATATAATTAATGAAATATGGCATGTTGGGATAAATGTGTTGGACATTTTCATTACACCCAAATTCATGTTTTATACCTTTTATTACATCATTTTTAAATTTTGGTAACAAAATGGTGGTACACTACTCATATTTTTTTCATCAAATTTTTTTTGAGATCATAATAATTCTCATGTTTCAACATTGATTGTCTTTTTGTCCCCGAGATTGGTAGCATCAGCCTGTTGAGAAACTATTTTATGAATGATTAGCTCCACATTTCATTTATAATATATAAATACACAATTAAACACATAATGTTATGAGTAAAATCATAGTATATTAAAATAACATTAACATATGAAAATAACTCTCTTTCTTTTATCAACGTTTGAAGGGATTTTCCTCCACTTTCATGTATCAAAGTCCCATAATTGTGGTCCACAGGTATTTATAAGACATTTCCTACATTTAGAGCACTGAAAATTTATTATTATGTCCCAATGAAAGGGTCATCCTCAATTGAATTTTATTTTAATTCTACCATTGGTTTAGTCGCAAATAATATAATCAACCATTTACATATTGTAAGATTTGGGACATAAAATAATTGCACTAACTATAATTTCATTTTGAACATTCCATCTTTATACTCTTCCATATTAAAATTCACCTTCACAAAGCCTAATTTACTGAATTTATCTTAACTTCTATTGTTCACCAATTTACAGTGGAATAGAGGCAGTAGAAATTTTTATATTCCAACTTGTACATTTGTTCAATAATTCGAATATATTCTATATTCTTGAAAATTTGATTTCTAGGATGGTTATCTGATACATGAATTGCTTTAACCACAAGATTAACTCTAATATTTTTTATTATATTACACACATCATGTTCCTCTATATAAAATTTATATCTATTAATTACATAACCATTATAAGATCATAGATGTAAACCTGATCCTATGGCTAGATTTTAAAGTCATTTAGAAATTAAATATGGATCTTTAGATTACTCCTTAAAAATTTGATCCCAAAACCATCCTATAAACTATTTATTTTTTGTATTTTATATCCAAATTTTAACCCATGATAGATTTAAATTCCTAGGAATTACTTGTTGGTTTTCAACATATAGATCAACCAATAAAATGTTATGTAAAATTTAAAACTATGATTACTACTACTCTGTAATGGTAATTGTAACAAAATCTCTTCCAAAACTACCTTCACCCATATGTGATGAGATTTTCGAAGATCGATTCTATCAACAGCTTATTGGTAGTTAGAACAAAAGTTATCATCTTATTTAATAGTATATAGCTCTGCAATACAACCTTATGGATGACATCAATTTTTTAAAAACCCTTTCAAAATAATCATATATCATTCAATGGGGTATGTCCATCTATAATTTATAGTAAAAAATAATTAGATATCTCTAAGAAAGTGAACAGTCATATCAAACAATGGTGAGTGGTGTATGGGGCATGCCCAACTCGATTTTTTATCATGATCGATGATTAATCTAAGATTCACAAAATGGTAAACACTATGATCAACTGAATTGATTGAAATAATATATATTATATAAAAAACTAAATCCAAAGTTCTAGATTATAACATATTATTTATAATTAATTTTATAAAATAAATAATAACCTTGTGAGAAAATATTTCTTTAATAACTAATCATAAAACGTCTCTTTGTCATATCATTAATTTGTTTTTGGAATCAAGGATAGATTCCATCTAGAAATTATCCACACATGTTCTATGAACCTCTGAACATCATCATTGGAATATTTTTCTGCTATCATAGAAGAAACAATCGCTTGTGTGGTTCACCTTTAGTCACCTGGAGAATCTCTACTACAAAGGTTTCTATTCGATCTCTCTAGATAAAATATTGGAGTTGGAGGAGGATCGCTCTTTAGTCTTGAGAGCATATTTGGAGAGGGATCTTTCTATGGTTTTGAGAGTATTATATCTTGATCCCATTGTGAAGAATATGATAATGAATTTAACATCCTAAAAAAATTATATAATTGGATTTATATATGTCTAGTGTTAGAAAATTTTAATTTCTATGTTCCCATATTATTTTTATAATTACTATGGAACCCCATGTCCATAATAATAATAATAATATAATTTTTTCTTGATATTATATAAAATCATGAATTAAATTGAATATTATTTATTCAATTAAAATTATATATGTATTATTTTTCAGTGGACTATTAAAATCTATTTTACATTCCTCCACAATATTTATTAGTTTTTAAATAATGACTATTTATTTAATAAATAAATATCTGTACATTATTCCTCAATAAATAAATTATTATTATTTTTCCTAAAAAAAATAAATATTTATTAAATATTATACTCATAAAATATTAACTCAAATAATTGGTGATGGAATATTTTTGATCAATAAAAAATGAATATATATTAAACCACATGTGGTAATAATATTTATTTAACTTTTTAAATAATAAATAATATTATTATTTAACTGATCTTCTAGATACACTTAGTGTGTTACCCTCTAGGAATTTTTAAGTGGAAATAAAAAAATAATCCCAAATCCCAAGGTTATCATCTAACAACATACCAAGGCACCCATAGAGAAGTCATTTAATGTCGCAATGACATAAAACCACATACGTATGCTTACCATGTAACATAATCCATTTATCACAAAATCTATAATCAATCATGTTGAATGACTGTGCCACAAACCTATGTGCTCTTTTTCTCTTCCTTTGACTTCCCGAATATCGAACTTTACAATAGAACACAATAGAAATAGATTTATTTAGCTATATCATTTGCATCAAAGGCCCTGAGACATCAAATTCTATTAAATAACAAAAGGAGAAAATCCTTTCTCACATTATTTATAATTTAAATATTACCGATGAACCACCCAACATATCCTTCATCTCCAAGATCATATCTCATAACAATTATTATCAAAACATCTATGTACACAACTTATAGTACTCATTAATAATAATTGTAATGTTTAAGGATTAATACACATGTACATTGGTGCCAAATATTTTCTTATACACATGATAACCATTTCTAAACACGAATTAATTATATCCTTTTTCTTTACATGCTCATATATTAACATTACAATAACACTATTACATACATTTTATTCTTTCTACATGACATCGACAATTTTTTTGATGCAAAAATAATTTCAGTATGGTAATTCAAAAACATATTTCTCTTTTTCCAACTACTTTTTGTAATGTTTTTTTAATAAGGTTTTTTAAAAATAGCGACAATACCCATTGCATTCCCAAAATTGTTATTATGAATTAATGGATACAATGGTGTAATTTTTTTTCATTCCCATTAAATTATATTTTCTATAATCAATATTTACATCGCCCGGGTAAATATTTTGTTATCTTCTAAAAACATTATCTTCAAGGAATGCTTCAGCCTAACTGAGTGTTTAAATTTTTGATGGATGGTACACCCCAAAATTACTTTTGTGATAACTCATCCATGTTTTCACGTACAATCATCTCTTTCGGTATTTTAATTTATATCATCACTAATCTTAGACTATTTTTGGTTGGCTTTAGTTTGTGGAAAAAGTTCAGGGGTGTATCTTGATGTGTTAGAGGGATATGGGATTAAAATTATAGATTGTGATGCTAAAATTAATCCACTTACTAACTAGTGAGGTCTAATGGCTAGCCTGTGGTCTTGGAACTGGATACAACATTTCTATAGTTTCATCCATCCAATAGGTAGTCTTCCATTGGCTCCTTAGTGATATCGATGGTGTTAGGCATTTGTAACGGCCTAATTTCATTTACATTTAGATCCTTTGTTTTGTTTATTGATTATACTCCCTCAATACTAATTTAACACACTCAAACCTAGGGACTCTCTTTGGACACATTTTTCAATCCAAATGAAAATTATTTTAGATTGAAGTGTCAATTCAAACTATGATCCAATTTTGATATGTTTATCACTATTTTTGTCTTATATTTCATTATTCTTGGATCTATCATGTTTGACTCTATGGATTTTTTTTCAAAGAGGTGGAAATGATAGATCCATGTTCTAATTACATTAATTTTAGATCTATCTTGAAATTGAGGGATTTTGGTAGGATCAACTATACTCTTGTTGCGTTGTTTTGGTATTCTGGCGATAAGTGCATCTGTTTATTTCATTTTTAAAGAATGATAAACTTTAGAGATTTATAATTGGTAATTATTGATATAGAGTCCTTCCCTGATTCTTAGGATCATTATTTCATCTTGAATTAAGGTTCTCATGCGTTATTTGGTTTTTCATGTTTTTTATGGTTGTTAGTTTCATGAATTAGATTTTTTCTGCAAACTTTGAGTGTTCACTGCTTGAATTGGTTTTCTAAAATGGTTGGAAAACATGTATTATAGTTACATCTTGAAAAAATGTTTTTTAAAGGTTTTATAGGTATGATTTATGAAATATGGTGGATTTGGTAATGCTGTGAAAATTGATTTCTCCCTAAGTATTGTTAATGAAAATGGTTTTAAACCATTGTTTGTATGGTCTCAGAGATAAAATTTACTTTGAATGATTTTCTAACCCAACTATGATCAATGATGATGTTGGGATCCTTCCTTAGGGAAACAATATCACCCATTTATCTTATTTACTAAGGTTTTATGTGCTGCAGGTAGCCTAATTTGTGGAAATGAACCACTCTAATGACTGAACTCTTACCCCTAGGTATGTTCTAGTAGGGTAATATGCACACGTGGTGGCTCACCATGGACATGAATTTTAGGAGAATCCACATTTAACTAGACCTAATATTACCCATGATATAGTATTCTATATTTAATATATTTCAAATCAATGTTTGGAATGTTTATGGAAATTCCTTGAAAATCAGGTTATTGTAATTTTTTACTAGATTGTGAAAATGGTGATTTATCCATGTTTTGTATCAAACTATGTAGAATTGTATCTACCTCATTGTACTTATCTACATGAAAATAATGTTAGTATAATATAATGGCTTATTATGAAATATGTTATATGATCATACTGGTCTTTTTTTCACACCCTAGATACACCTTTTGTAGTGCCACGAATTGATTGTCCACCCGAATAGTGCTTTAGGGCTGAATGACACTATAATTTGGTGTACCTCCCCATATGATAAATGTTATTAACTATAAGTGAAGGTGTGAGAGGGTGATATTGGGGATACTATAACCTCAGGTGATGATATAACAATGTTATAATAGATATAGAATCCGCTGAAAATAATACAGACTCAATACCAGACCTATCAATGGAAGAAGCACAATCAGTAAGAAACAATAGTGGGAGAAAAATCAAAACAATATTGGAAATAAATAAAAAATAAAAAAACCCATTTACAAAACATAACAAGTTCTTCAATTTTATTACATGTCATATAAAACAATATCCATAAGGGGGTCACCGATGGCTGACCAAAATATATACAAATATCATAAGCATACAAAAACTAAACGAGAAAGTAAAAAGAAAATATAGTCGAGGAAAGAACCAATGAACCATTTTATTCCATCCCATGATAAATATACATAATGATCTCGATCCTAATTTTGATCTCTTACTAAACACAAAATAATAATTTCTACATGTGTCCCGATGGGCCTGTGTAGGTTGAGAGGCCGAGTCTCAATAGGGTACTACCAATGTCTGCATACCTTAAAATTGAGATTAAGTAGTTGAATATTGAATTTAAACAAAGGGAGTATATGCATTAAATGAAAACAAGATTCCCTAATTCATAATATCCATGAGGAAGTTAACACCTACTTCATCCAACATTATAGGTATGAAGTTGAGAAGATCCTTAGACGATGACCCAAGGGATCCACTAATGTCATATAGTCCCAAGTGAACCCAAAGGTTCCATCTTCAAATGAAAACTAGAAAATCATTCCAACTGACACTTAGTTTCTAAAACATGCCACTAATGTCCTAGAGGCACAGATAATTAGTATATATCTGGTACCTCAGACCCCTAATCAAAAGCACCTATCAGATTGAATCCTAAAATCTAGTGACACAATTATATCTTCCCACAATGAAATATTACCCTTGGATTATATCATGACATCACAAAGAATGACGATTCCCATCCTAAAAAATTATCATATCCCAATGGCCTCAACCACAACAGGCCTCAACCCCAACCGATAGTCTCAACACTATCATCTAATGTATCCTTAACATAATTATTGATTTCAATGATTTGAACCCACAAAATTTTACATAAGAGACATTATCGGAGGCCTATACCCACCCGAGTTGTCAAAATCACATTATCACTGAGTCTACATGTGTTCACATGACTCCAAATGACACTTTGACCAATCACGAGTAAGAGAAAATTACCAAACTAGAACCCAAGCCACACCAAATTTGGATCCTCGTGCCCCTCTAACCATATCACTCAAACCTCATGGATATTCTAAGGAATATCATGGTCCATGAACTCAACCATATGACCTTTCTAGATCAACTGAAGACCACGCCATCCCATTAGTGATCACCTCACCCAAGAAACCTAGGACAATCCCATTCTGAAAATCATATTTCCTAAATTTCTGATGGCCATATAATCTAAAACCTCAGGCCAATACCATTATGATCCCATGGATCTTATTAGTACATCACAAGAAATTTATACATATAATTAACATCAAATTAAATTAAATACTTCAATACAATTGAATTAAACAACTCAACTTAAATAAACAATTCAATATAATTAAACACACAATCTCCATCCCAAATCTGCCCAAGGTTGACGCCCTCTAACCTAGCCTTACACGCATGAAAATGTTTTTGGAATTTCCAATGACATCCTATAAGGTGAAATTAAATAATTAAAAACCAATTGAAATAATATGGTCTTTCTTGGTCAACACATTGGTATACTAAAAGTAAAAACCCCAAAACACTCTCTAAATAACAATGAATGTATTGAACCACCTACCTTGGAGTTGTAGACCTACACACGTCCGATATCATACTCTAAATCTAATCTATTTGGTACAAATCTATGTCTCCATCAAATGACATGAAAATAGAAAAACCAAATCAAATGGATTTAGTAGTCCCTGAGAAAAGAGAAAAGAAATGAGAAGCATGGGAGGGAGAGTCTCACCAAAATGGATCCAATGCACGTGATATAGATAAAACAGAGCCTGAACAAAAGAGAGGGATCAAATTAAAGGAGAGGATGAAAGGGGTGATCTCCCCCTTTGTATACATGATGCATAGAGGATAAAAATAGGTGAAAGAATGGAATACAATGGGGGATTTTTTTTAAAATCACCTCATAATGAGCCGCATATTTAGCTCGTATAGTTTTCCAAATCATTCAGAAACTCTATGAAACCTTCTATAAAATCATACCTTTCACGGTTAGCTGACATAGTTTTCCAAACCTTACACAAACTGTGAATGCTATAGTGTGAGGGTAGACCCTAAGTGGCACTACTTGTGTTGCTTTTGCATAGTTTTAAAAACCATGCACAAACGGTATATAATCCCTCTGGAAAAACTATAGACTTCCACACATATCCATGTGTCCCAACCCACAAAGTTATCCAAAATTTATGAAAGTACAAAATTAGGCTGCACGTTCTCTATGAGAGGTTGTAAAGTTTACCGAAAATGTGTGCCTTATCCAGAAACATACCAAAACTGGGACTTTGGGACTCTGAATCACCCTAAACCCATCCAAACACTTGAGTATTTTTATAAAGCTCTAAAACCATCACAAACCAAGATATTAAGTTGTGTAAACTCTGAGATTTATGTTTCAATGACCAAAAGAGAAATCTATATGCACACCAAATTACAAAAAAAATCAAAACTGGTGAGTATTTCGACCCACTCAAATAGCAAAAAACATTATAATATCCCCACCTTCAAAATAACATGGAAATGATCCATCGAACATAAAACTGAGATGGTGTCTAACATACCTATCTTGTTTAGAATAACACAGACAGCCCTGGTAAAAAGGGGACATGTCAGCTACCTCAAGGGGGCCCCATCTTAAGAGTGATCTACCCAGGCTACCACCAGACCCAAAACTCAAATTAATAAAATGGTCCATCGACCAATCCCAGAATCAAAATTACTCATGTGATGCATTTTCACTCTATTAGATCATCTGGTACTCATGTTTCATACTTTAAAACCATAAAAATAATGCACTGTATAGGTGCTTGCCTCGTGCCCATGTCACACATGGAACTAGTTAGGTCTTGCATCTTATCAAATGCTCATATAAGTCATGGTGTCTCAAACATCAATCATGTCTAACATCTTATGATACCAAGGTTCCAATGCACCTCATGTAACCTACATCTCCTCGATACCCCATTTCCAACACATCTCAATAATAACCCATCCAACAATGCTCACATATAATTTTTTTGACACACACCTCATGCATACATACATATAAAATGAACCCGAGCTAGTGAAAACCTACTAACCATAATTTGGTTATTCCACATAAAAATCGCATGATCCTCATTCACTAAAAATGGACATTACTCAAAAGTACACAAAAAATAAAAACAATAGAGAATGGATATGCCAACAATTTATCTATGACTGTTATAGGCTCACCAGTCTTCTTTGACTATGATAGCCCGTAGCATGCCCCATCCCCAATGCCTAACTACCAAACGCCTAACCTGTTTATACTACTTCCCTAGCCACCATCCACTGACCCCACTAATGGGATATTCTATCTCTACCACAACCTTAGTGTGCTGCTGATGCTCGACTACCATTTCATTTGTAAAGACCCGTAAAATTCAAGGAAAATTTTTTCTTAATTTTCTTTAGAATTTTACAAGAGCGCGGTTTCAGACGGCACCTGATTCCGAGGCTCGGAGTGCCCGGAATTATTTTCCGAAGTTTGGCTCGGGTACGTTCAGTGAACGAACGAGCGGGAATTCCTAACTTTTGATCCGGTGCTCGGAATTGAAATCCGAGGGCACCGATGAACTCGCAGCGCCGATATTCGCTTAAAGAGACCTTTTCGGGAGTTGCGTTTGTTGCGGGTTGAAAGTTAATTTTTGAGGGTTTAGGTTGAGTTAAATAAAATTTGTGTAGAACAAATTTTATTTTAACTTCTTAAAACCTCTCAAAGGAGGTTGGAAGTGGGACCCACACCCACTTAACCTCCCTTGGGAGGATTAAGTGTGGTGGGGCCCACACGAACCCCCCCACCTTTTCAACTCCCCACTCTCCCTCTTAATGTCTTGACAAGTTAACTTCTATTTAATTATACAATTCATGTATATTAAATAAGTGAGTTAATTAAGAGAGTTAACCCCCTTTTTGAATTTCAAACATTGAAATTCTTTTGTGTTGTGTTAATAAAATAAGAGGTAGGCTTATTTTATTTGGAGTTCTTTGTTTGTCTTTGGAGAGCTTTCCCTTCATCTCCAAGCTCTGACGAAGAACGAAGAACGTCTTCATCCTCAACGAAGAACGACAACACTTCGTCAAGGATCATCGACTCGGCGACCCGGTATCTTCGGACCTTTCCTTCCTCCCCGAACCTTCTTCGTCGGCAATCGAAGATCCGCCAACGACGTGTCTCTTCGGGCATAACTCTTCGTCAACGGATTTGACGAACGACGACCGCGACACCCGACCTCCGCGACGCCATCTTCCACGGAGCGTAGCCGAACCTTTGAATCTTATACCCGAGGTAGGGGTTGTCGTTTTCTTTTGGTTTCCTTAAATTATTCTTGATCGTGAATCTATGAAGACTAACGTGTAACTTGATTTATTTTATGTTGCGTTTTTAATTTAACGTGAGGGGGGCCGGACCGCACGAACACGGCCGAATTCCCCCCTCCATCGTTCATGTTTGTTTATGCGGGTGGAAGCAAGTAGCGTGGTGCCGTCGCACCTCGCGGATGATCGTCAATTTTTTTTTATGCAACGCCGTCGCGCTTCGCCGAGGAGAGTCTTCAAGAACGCGACGCCGTCGCGCCGCGTTGGAAGGATTCATGGCACGGCGAAAGGGGCGCGGTGCCGTCGCACCGCGCCGGACGACAAACACCGCGGCCGGTTCCGGGCCGCGTCGGGACGAGAAGACCGCGGCCGGTTCCGGGCCGCGGCGGGACGAGAAGACCGCGGCCGGTTCCGGGCCGCGGCGGGACGAGAAGACCGCGGCCGGTTCCGGGCCGCGGCGGGACGAGAAGACCGCGGCCGGTTCCGGGCAGCGGCGGGACGAGAAGACCGCGGCCGGTTCCGGGCCGCGGCGGGACGAGGAGACCGCGGCCGGTTCCGGGCCGCGGCGGAAGAGGAGACCGGCGGCCGGGCCGCCGGCGTCGGAAGCCGAGGAGGGGACCGGAATATCCGGTCCCGTTGGAGAAAGCCGGCCGGCCAGCTGGCCGGCCGGACGTCTTAAAACCGGGGGAAATAATTCCCCCGGCCAGCACATAAAACCCCCCTCTTTAAGAGGGGGGCGGTTCCATGAAAGGGGGGCAGCAGCCCCCCGGTTTGTTCCTCCAAAACCGGCCCCCACGTGGGGCGGTTTTTGTTACCCAGGCGCGGCACAAAGGCCGCGCCACTTGAAGCAAAGCGGGGGCCTTGCCCCCCGCGTGACCACCCCGTGCGGCGCCCGCCGCCGCCAGCGCGGCCCGCCGCCGCCGCCACCGCGGCCCGCCGCCGCGCGGCCCGCCGCCGCCGCCGCCGCGCCGCCCGCCGCCGCCGCCCGCCGCCGCCGTCCGCTGCCGCCGCCGCCGCACCGCCCCGGGGGGGGGGGGGGGGGTCGGGCCGGGTCGGCCCGGACCCGGACCCCCCCGTTTCGAACCGGATTTGGTTTTTGGCACATAACTTGAGCCTCGGACCTCCGAATGACGAACCGTCTGCGGCAACGCGATCCTTGGATCGAGATGGTCGTTTCGATATATCGCACTCAAGGTTTCGGTTTACTTTGAGTTCGGCCGGGTTGGTTCGTTCACGGAACCAACCGGGCCTTCGGAGCGGAAACACTCATATCTCGAGCCACGAACGTCCGATTGACGCGCCGTCAGTCGCGTTGCGTTCCTCTTAATGAGGCGGATCTTTTGGCATACTCTGCCCGAGGTTTGGACGCAGGTGGAGTACGGTCGGGTTGGTTTTGCTTTAAAAACCAACCGGGCCCCGGAGACGAAAAAGCCAATAACTCACAGACCGGGCGTCCGATTGACGCGCCGTCTGTTTCGTTAACTTCCTCTTGATGAGACGGAACTTTTGACATACTCCGCCCGAGTTTTGGATACAGTCGGAGTATGGCCGGGTTGGATTGTACCCAAAATCCAACCGGGCCCCTGGAACGGGAAAGCTGATATCTTTCAGACAGGACGTCCGCTTGACGAGCCGTCAGCGGCGTTGGTGGTTACGTTGAGTAACGGTCCCTTTGAGTATACCCTATGGGAGTTCGGGGTACAGTTGAGATACGGCCGGGATTGGTTCGCACTCGAAACCAACCGGGCCCCTGGGACGAAAAGGCTAATAACTCACAGACCGGGTGTCCGATCGACGCGCCGTCTGTTGCGTTGAGACCCCTGTGACGAGACGGACCTTTGAGACACTTCTTCGTGGGACTTTGTGATACTTGGAGTATCGACCAGTAGCTCGTGGAGCGGACCCTCCCGGAGACGAGCGTGCAGTGTACGGAGACCGTGTAGCCGGCTGAGACCTGACGACTGCTTGACCGACTCGACTTGGAGTGAGTCGACTAGCCCAGTGGACGGAGCGCCCGGTACTTGGCGGCAGACCCACGGCGGACGGAGCGCCTGGTAGTTGGCAGCAGACCCGCGGTACTCGACAGGAGGAGTACCTCAGTAGGCTATCTGGGTAGCGCCCGGTATTTGGCAGCAGACCCTCAGCGGACAGAGCGCCTGGTAGTTGGCAGCAGACCCGTAGTACTCGACAGGAGGAGTACTTCAGCAGTCCTAGGTTAGTGAGCGGCAGCCTCGGAGTCGTGACAGGACCACTGTACACTCTAGAGACGGAGCTCTTCAGCAGTTACGGTTTCGATAATGAAAATCCTGGTTTGAGCTGAGACTTTTGACCTTGTGTTTACTTCATGATTGAGATGGATCACTTGCTAACTTTGGTATATGTATGGGCATATACCCGAGTAGTGGTTATCCGTCGTTTTCACAATCCTTGTGTTTCCTCATGTTTGAGATGGGTTACTTGATAACTTAGGTATATGTATGGGCATATACCTAAGTATAGTTTATCTGTTGAGATCTTCTTGTGGTTATCCTTGTTGGTTTTAGTGAGACCTTGAGGGTCTCGGGGTCCCTACTGAGTATCGTTATACTCACCCCTGCACGGGCTATGCCCGCACCTCGTTGTGTTGGTTGCAGACGACGGACAGTGCTGACAGAGGCCGAGTGTTCGAGGACTGGACGGTACCTGGAGGTGGACTATACGACGAGGCGGTACCCGGAGGTGGACCACTGGGCGGGATATACTCGGAGCGGACGGCGGGACCCGAGGAGCAGAAGAGCTATCTGTACCCACCCTTCAGGTGGGATTTCCAGTGGACATCTCAGTGTAGCAGCTTTACTTTTCAGTCGCTGTTTTCCCTTTCGAGTTGTACTTTACAGTTGGGCTTGTATTTCCGGCCCCTTTTACTTTTCAGCTCTTCTTTTTGTACTTAGTGTTTTACTTCCGCTTGTACTCTGTGGTGCTTGTTTTCTTTATAAAGGCAATGCCTTCCCAGTTATCGGGATTTTACGCCTTTGGTGCTAGTCGCCAACCCCTGGCCTATGGAAGGCGGGCTTGGGGTAGTCACGGCACGGGCCCCGAGGACGGGTCGTGACAAATTGGTATCAGAGGAGTTCGGTTCTACCGCAGAACTTATAACTCTGATGTTTCTTTCTGTGAAGCAATAGTGTTGAGAGTACCGAGTGTGGTTTTCAGTTCAGGGAGTCCAGTGTTGGTGCGGGCGGCCGACGTATCCATACACCAGGACCCTGACAACTGATTTCCGACTTTGTGCACGAAAACACTGATTGCGTGTGTGTTTTCAAAAGTTTTTCCCCTTAAAACAGCTCAAACCAGGTCAGCTCACCAGGTATAATCGTTTGATCGTGTTACGTTGTTTCTTTCAGGATGGCCCCACGACGACAGCCAGCTAGGGTTCCGAGAATCAAACGTGACGACGGCCCACCGAGCGACGAGGCCTCGGTGCAGGGCCCTTTGTCAGCAGTGGCACCGGTGGTAGCTCTACCCGCCGAGCCCCCGATGCTTCCAGCAGCAGCCGCTGACGATGCACGTCGCCTCAGCGCACTGCATGAGTTTCAGCGCCAGCGACCGCCCAGGTTTCGCGGGGAGACGGATCCCCAGGCTGCAGAGGACTGGCTGGAGGCAGTGGTACGAGTGTTTAGGCTAGTGAGGACACCAGCTGACCTCATGGTGATCCTCGCTGCGAGCCTACTACACGCAGCAGCAGGTAGGTGGTGGAGCCACTTGTTTCAGTTTTGTGATGAGATGAACTTCGCATGGGAAGACTTCGAGACCTTCTTCAGGGTGGAGTTTGTGCCAGTATCTCTACACCCCGAGCGTGTACAGGAGAATCTGCCTTTACCGCGTGTTTTTCGATCAGAAGCCGAGTCATCTGTGGGCAGTAGACAGATGATGCAGAGGTCCAGGAGGACCAGACCAGCAGTTGGGCGATCTCGGGTTTTAGGACCAGTGGTGCAGGGCACCCGGAGTGGGAACAGAGCTAGCCGTGCAAGGAGCAGGTTGTGTTACTCATGCCGCGGAAAGGGTCACCTGGAACGTGACTGTCCGACTCCTCGATCCGCAGGCTTGGAGGGAGCCACCGAGGTTGAGGCAGCGACAAATGCTTGAGCAACAGTAAAGCAGGTGGACAGGAGCGGAACTAGTGGATACGTCTCTTGTACTTCTAGTTCCATGTTGATGTTGCTTTTGTGTAGCGTCTTGTATTATGAGCTGCAATAATAAAAGACACATCCTTTGTGATGTTTTCATTCCTGTCCTCTTTTGTGATGTTACTAAGAGGTTCCAGTTGACTGTTGACTTGACCCTCACTTGTGAGACATCTACTGGAGGAGACCAGTTACCACACACTGATGCCGACAGTGTGACTCAACCCTTGGAGGCGAGAGTAACGGTTGGATCTCTTAGTAGTAGCGTCGAGGCCTTACGACGTCATCCTTGGTATGGATTAGTATCATCCATGTTAGGATTGACTGTTTTAGGCAAAGAATGTGGTTCATCCAGGGGATGAGACCAGATTTCTCTTTTCGGCAAAGAAGAAATCTTGCAGCTCTTGTGGGACCAGAGATGGTCCGGGCCACGTCAAAAGAGGTCCATGTCATCCAGGAGCGGGTCCTACATGGACGATCGATTCCTCTTGTGCGCAACAGATGGCGGCACGGGAATCTCCAGGAGAGCACATGGGAGCGGGAGGCTCAGATGCGTGCTCAGTATCCTCTTTTTGTTTCCCTAGTTTTTGATGTAGCTTTACGGGGACGTAAAGCCCTGAGGTGGGAGTAATGTAAAGACCCGTAAAATTCAAGGAAAATTTTTTCTTAATTTTCTTTAGAATTTTACAAGAGCGCGGTTTCAGACGGCACCTGATTCCGAGGCCCGGAGTGCCCGGAATTAGTTTCCGAAGTTTGGCTCGGGTACGTTCAGTGAACGAACGAGCGGGAATTCCTAACTTTTGATCCGGTGCTCGGAATTGAAATCCGAGGGCACCGATGAACTCGCAGCGCCGATATTCGCTTAAAGAGACCTTTTCGGGAGTTGCGTTTGTTGCGGGTTGAAAGTTAATTTTTGAGGGTTTAGGTTGAGTTAAATAAAATTTGTGTAGAACAAATTTTATTTTAACTTCTTAAAACCTCTCAAAGGAGGTTGGAAGTGGGACCCACACCCACTTAACCTCCCTTGGGAGGATTAAGTGTGGTGGGGCCCACACGAACCCCCCCACCTTTTCAACTCCCCACTCTCCCTCTTAATGTCTTGACAAGTTAACTTCTATTTAATTATACAATTCATGTATATTAAATAAGTGAGTTAATTAAGAGAGTTAACCCCCTTTTTGAATTTCAAACATTGAAATTCTTTTGTGTTGTGTTAATAAAATAAGAGGTAGGCTTATTTTATTTGGAGTTCTTTGTTTGTCTTTGGAGAGCTTTCCCTTCATCTCCAAGCTCTGACGAAGAACGAAGAACGTCTTCATCCTCAACGAAGAACGACAACACTTCGTCAAGGATCATCGACTCGGCGACCCGGTATCTTCGGACCTTTCCTTCCTCCCCGAACCTTCTTCGTCGGCAATCGAAGATCCGCCAACGACGTGTCTCTTCGGGCATAACTCTTCGTCAACGGATTTGACGAACGACGACCGCGACACCCGACCTCCGCGACGCCATCTTCCGCGGAGCGTAGCCGAACCTTTGAATCTTATACCCGAGGTAGGGGTTGTCGTTTTCTTTTGGTTTCCTTAAATTATTCTTGATCGTGAATCTATCAAGACTAACGTGTAACTTGATTTATTTTAAGTTGCGTTTTTAATTTAACGTGAGGGGGGCCGGACCGCACGAACACGGCCGTATTCCCCCCTCCATCGTTCATGTTTGTTTATGCGGGTGGAAGCAAGTAGCGTGGTGCCGTCGCACCTCGCGGATGATCGTCATTTTTTTTTATGCAACGCCGTCGCGCTTCGCCGAGGAGAGTCTTCAAGAACGCGACGCCGTCGCGCCGCGTTGGAAGGATTCAGGGCACGGCGAAAGGGGCGCGGTGCCGTCGCACCGCGCCGGACGACAAACACCGCGGCCGGTTCCGGGCCGCGGCGGGACGAGAAGACCGCGGCCGGTTCCGGGCCGCGGCGGGACGAGAAGACCGCGGCCGGTTCCGGGCCGCGGCGGGACGAGAAGACCGCGGCCGGTTCCGGGCCGCGGCGGGACGAGAAGACCGCGGCCGGTTCCGGGCCGCGGCGGGACGAGAAGACCGCGGCCGGTTCCGGGCCGCGGCGGGACGAGGAGACCGCGGCCGGTTCCGGGCCGCGGCGGAAGAGGAGACCGGCGGCCGGGCCGCCGGCATCGAAAGCCGAGGAGGGGACCGGAATATCCGGTCCCGTTGGAGAAAACCGGCCGGCCAGCTGGCCGGCCGGACGTCTTAAAACCGGGGGAAATAATTCCCCCGGCCAGCACATAAAACCCCCCTCTTTAAGAGGGGGGCGGTTCCATGAAAGGGGGGCAGCAGCCCCCCGGTTTGTTCCTCCAAAACCGGCCCCCACGTGGGGCGGTTTTTGTTACCCAGGCGCGGCACAAAGGCCGCGCCACTTGAAGCAAAGCGGGGGCCTTGCCCCCCGCGTGACCACCCCGTGCGGCGCCCGCCGCCGCCAGCGCGGCCCGCCGCCGCCGCCACCGCGGCCCGCCGCCGCCGCCGCCGCCGCCGCCGCGCCGCCCGCCGCCGCCGCCCGCCGCCGCCGTCCGCCGCCGCTGCCGCCGGCCGCCGCGCCGCCGCCGCACCGCCCCGGGGGGGGGGGGGGGGGGGGGTCGGGCCGGGTCGGCCCGGACCCGGACCCCCCCGTTTCGAACCTGATTTGGTTTTTGGCACATAACTTGAGCCTCGGACCTCCGAATGACGAACCGTCTGCGGCAACGCGATCCTTGGATCGAGACGGTCGTTTCGATATATCGCACTCAAGGTTTCGGTTTACTTTGAGTTCGGCCGGGTTGGTTCGTTCACGGAACCAACCGGGCCTTCGGAGCGGAAACGCTCATATCTCGAGCCACGAACGTCCGATTGACGCGCCGTCAGTCGCGTTGCGTTCCTCTTAATGAGGCGGATCTTTTGGCATACTCTGCCCGAGGTTTGGACGCAGGTGGAGTACGGTCGGGTTGGTTTTGGTTTAAAAACCAACCGGGCCCCGGAGACGAAAAAGCCAATAACTCACAGACCGGGCGTCCGATTGACGCGCCGTCTGTTTCGTTAACTTCCTCTTGATGAGACGGAACTTTTGACATACTCCGCCCGAGTTTTGGATACAGTCGGAGTATGGCCGGGTTGGATTGTACCCGAAATCCAACCGGGCCCCTGGAACGGGAAAGCTGATATCTTTCAGACAGGACGTCCGCTTGACGAGCCGTCAGCGGCGTTGGTGGTTACGTTGAGTAACGGTCCCTTTGAGTATACCCTATGGGAGTTCGGGGTACAGTTGAGATACGGCCGGGATTGGTTCGCACTCGAAACCAACCGGGCCCCTGGGACGAAAAGGCTAATAACTCACAGACCGGGTGTCCGATCGACGCGCCGTCTGTTGCGTTGAGACCCCTGTGACGAGACGGACCTTTGAGACACTTCTTCGTGGGACTTTGTGATACTTGGAGTATCGACCAGTAGCTCGTGGAGCGGACCCTCCCGGAGACGAGCGTGCAGTGTACGGAGACCGTGTAGCCGGCTGAGACCTGACGACTGCTTGACCGACTCGACTTGGAGTGAGTCGACTAGCCCAGTGGACGGAGCGCCCGGTACTTGGCGGCAGACCCACGGCGGACGGAGCGCCTGGTAGTTGGCAGCAGACCCGCGGTACTCGACAGGAGGAGTACCTCAGTAGGCTATCTGGGTAGCGCCCGGTATTTGGCAGCAGACCCTCAGCGGACGGAGCGCCTGGTAGTTGGCAGCAGACCCGCAGTACTCGACAGGAGGAGTACTTCAGCAGTCCTAGGTTAGTGAGCGGCAGCCTCGGAGTCGTGACAGGACCACTGTACACTCTAGAGACGGAGCTCTTCAGCAGTTACGGTTTCGATAATGAAAATCCTGGTTTGAGCTGAGACTTTTGACCTTGTGTTTACTTCATGATTGAGATGGATCACTTGCTAACTTTGGTATATGTATGGGCATATACCCGAGTAGTGGTTATCCGTCGTTTTCACAATCCTTGTGTTTCCTCATGTTTGAGATGGGTTACATGATAACTTAGGTATATGTATGGGCATATACCTAAGTATAGTTTATCTGTTGAGATCTTCTTGTGGTTATCCTTGTTGGTTTTAGTGAGACCTTGAGGGTCTCGGGGTCCCTACTGAGTATCGTTATACTCACCCCTGCACGGGCTATGCCCGCACCTCGTTGTGTTGGTTGCAGACGACGGACAGTGCTGACAGAGGCCGAGTGTTCGAGGACTGGACGGTACCTGGAGGTGGACTATACGACGAGGCGGTACCCGGAGGTGGACCACTGGGCGGGATATACTCGGAGCGGACGGCGGGACCCGAGGAGCAGAAGAGCTATCTGTACCCACCCTTCAGGTGGGATTTCCAGTGGACATCTCAGCGTAGCAGCTTTACTTTTCAGTCGCTGTTTTCCCTTTCGAGTTGTACTTTACAGTTGGGCTTGTATTTCCGGCCCCTTTTACTTTTCAGCTCTTCTTTTTGTACTTAGTGTTTTACTTCCGCTTGTACTCTGTGGTGCTTGTTTTCTTTATAAAGGCAATGCCTTCCCAGTTATCGGGATTTTACGCCTTTGGTGCTAGTCGCCAACCCCTGGCCTATGGAAGGCGGGCTTGGGGTAGTCACGGCACGGGCCCTGAGGACGGGTCGTGACATCATTGTACCACATTCGATCTGATCTCAGAACCCTATGTTTTCCTTAGTCCCTACCCATTGGCTATATAAGAAGTCTTCCTACATAACTTCTCTAGATTTAAAACCATTCCACTCGCTTGATACACCTTTAGAGGCTGCTGAAATAGAGTACTGACATGTCTTGGATTCCGACACTAGAAACAAACCATTAAAGAACCATTCTGTGGTGGTGTTCTTATGTCCATGGCCTGACTACCATGCAAGAAATCATATCTACCTCACTCACAACAATTTGAAGCATCGCCACTAAAATCACCCAATGCTACTGGTTATCTTGAGTAAAATCTATCATTCATGTTTCCCTCATAAATGAGTACATGGTTATCTCCTCTGAGAATTTGTCAATACCCAAATATGTTTACCTCCACTCGAATGGCATTCCATAAATCATCCTAAAAATGCCTCACCCTCAAGGTATCATCATTCACCATGATTGGTGTAAAGTGAGACAATTCGGTGAGCATATTTTCATAGTCCATGATGGACATGTCACCCTGTTTATGGATCAAGAAATCCTAATCTTGTTCTACCCTCAGTGTCTCTAGGAAGATGTTTTCAAAGAACATTGCAACGACCATAACTATTATGAATTAAAATCCTTGTTTTGTTTTAATTAAATATTTTATGCTTAGAGAAAACACATGTACTTATATTGTTTTATTATATATAATTGTATTTAAATTACTGTTAAATATCATTATCGTTGATAATATAGTTTTTTAACAATGATCACATGACTAGTATAAATATAGGGTTTTGAAAAATCCATTGCACAGAGACAGTAGAAGTGATGGCCTCAACAAGATGGATCGTACCCTATGAATCCGATTTATCAAATATTTTGAGGGAGACAGAAATTATTGGATTTTTTGTAGACCAATTCCAAGCCAACATCCAAAAAATTAAGAATGAGAGAAATTGTTTACCGGAGAAGTTAAAGCTCCTCGAGATCATGAACAAAATCATCTTCACTGAACGACCAAATAAAATCCACACCATCGCACACCTTACTCTTATAGATTATACTAGTGTATTAAATGGATATGTATCAAGACACCAATAATAGGAACATGTACATTATTTTTTTTAAATTAACGAGTTTATTTTCATCCTATTATTATTGCATTGAAAATTATTATTTTTAATGCACAAATAGTACTTTTGGTTAACATTAAAATTCAATTAATAAATATATTTTTATGGATTAATGAATTTTTTGAATATAAAATATTTTAGGAAAATATTATTATTACATTAATTATATTAAATATAAATGATCATATTATTTTTTATGAAGTGAAATGTAATTTTTATTAGGATTTGAAAACTATTATTGTCATAAAACTGATCATTCTCAATAAATGATGGGTTTTTAATTTGAAAAATCATATATTTAAAAAATTATTTTTATAAAGTGGATAAAATTTTTGGAACCATGATCTCAAAACTATCTAACAGTTAATTTTTCATAATTTTTGGACAGTGTCAAAATTTTAGGTAAAAATTAAATATGTTATTAATATACTTTGTGTTAAATGACATAAAAATGGCACAAAAGTGATGTAATAAGTAATATAAATTGGATTGAAGACCAAATATGTGTCTCACCTTTAAAATAATGTGAATTTAAACTTATTTTATTTATTTTTTTAATACCAATATCAAACCTCCATGGCATATAATATATTTTATGGTATTAAAATAATTTATTTGAGAGTGTGAATCATCTTCACATAACCAAGGGTAATAATATTATAAGTTAGGCTATTTATATTGTAAAATAATGTAAACTGTCCCCATTTTTCAGAAACCACAGGAAAAAACCATGGGATAGTTTGCGGTTTGGAATATATTATTATATAGAGCCCAAAACCTAAATAATAAAAAAAATCCACCTATTTTCCTATATAAACCCACCTATGATCCCATTTATATTCAATAAATCTCCATGGTTCATGTACACGCTCATACCTCTACTCCCTAGATCCCCCATGGAGCCCCCAATCTCTTAAGAGTCATACCCAAATCCTTTGGAGTCAGATATCCATGTACGGGTTATTTCCTTTCATATATTTATTCAAATTTATTTATTATGTTAATCATTTTTTTTTCGAATTACATATATTGGTAAATGTCTTTCCATGTCCATATTACTATAAATTTTATATTTAAATGTTTATATAACCACTTTTCTTTCATCAACCCAATTTATTAATTATCAGGTGACGTTGTTATGATGCTGACATTGCACCACGATATTTTATTCCAAAATAATTTTGTAGTGTATTCCATACCAATTGTGTATCCTGGGTATTCACCTTTATACACATATAACCCTTTTATTTGTGACTAACATTTTTGTGTTCCACACACCTTTATCATGTAATAAATTATGATTATGAATGAATCCATATTGATTTCTCTATGTGGAACACTTAATCATGTCAATGAAATGTATTCGACGTGTGCGCCCAAAAGTATATAGATCTCTAATACATTTTGAAATGTTTAGTATCATGATACTTCATGTTGGGATATGGGTGTACTTGATTCCTTTATAATAATTTTTTCAACCATGAAGTCTTGGTGGTTTATCCTCGACCGATGTTTAAGATGTACTATTATAATTTACTAACACATTTTTAATGTTATGGTTATCATGCTATATCATGCCTTATTTTTCAGGTTACTTTTATGATCTGTTGATGTTTTTATTGTCTAAAATGTATTGTTTTATTTATTTTATGCCTTGACTATTTCCTTACCATGCTTTATATATCACCTCTTTCTTATGTATATCCTCATGTTATCCCATGAATTTTTATGTACATAGAACATTTTGTTCTTTTTGAAGATGTTTTTTAAAAAGATTTTGTTTTTCATGTTTTAAGATGTTAGGTAATATACCCAACCCCCAATGAGACTAGACATATATATCTTTTGGATTTTATTATCTATAATTTTCTGTAATAAATCTTTACTAATGTCTGTTAAATAGAAGGTTTTTATACACCTGGCCTCAAAATCCATCCAGGACAATCCGGCATTTATGTCTTCCAGAACATACATGTCCCTCCAGTTCTTAGCAGGTCCTCTAAGAATATAGGTTTACAACTTCACCCCATTCCCTATAAGAGTCTCTAACTACTCCAAAATAACATTCAAGTACTTGATCTAGTTCTCATCCACCTATAGACCACCCTTACCATGAAATTTTGGTGGGTGATGCAACTGTAACATCTGAGTAAAATATTCCTTGAAAGGGTATACATCCTAATATCTCTTATCAATCCCCTTGATGAAATGAACTAGTATCTCTCTAAAATTCTCATAAATTCATGGACCAAAACCAGTAAATTCTAGTGGCTACCCCACCTGCATTGGAGCCTCCACCTGTGCCGATACCTGTGGATGATGATCTGCCTATCCCTCATGGGCCTCAACCTATGCATACTCTTGAGGCACTCCATCACCACCCACCTGATCTTCCATATGATTTTTCTAGGTGTAAACCGTCTAAATGCCATTACATGATCAGAAAACCCATGTAACACACACACACACATAACACATAATTAAATCAATAAGAAATATGGTTAACTCAATACCCTTACACTCCTCCTTTTCAGCCATGTCTCATGATATCCCAGCCTCATAGCCTCCGTACCCACACCTACATGATCCATGAACCACATATGCCTCGGTACATTCCCATTTGTATGAACTATATCACCTCAAACCAATGACCTCATCGCCCAACCTGGATATCAATGTCACCCCATATCATCATACCAACATGTTCCTATAAAACATAAAACCATATATATGTATATATATATCATTTCATAAGAAATTTTCATATCACATGCATATATATACATATATCACATGGAATATAACTTTTCGTGAAACATTTAAAATCACAAGATCATGCATATAAAAAAATTTAAACATTATTCTATGTGTATATGATAAGCATAAACATGCATAAAAAACTCACCATTTCCTTACTAGGACAAGGTTTAAATATCTCCTCCCTCACCCCACTAGGTTAAGGGTCACATATCAAAACAAGTAAAAATTCACATTCCAAGTGGACTAATTGACGTGGACATCATATAAATGTAAAATGAGTAAAAAAGAATAGAATTTTACACCCCTTACAACATTTCCCATCCCCCATGTATGTGGAATCATGACCCCAAGAAAGAGCTGTAAACCCAGTTCTGAAAAAATCCAAATCATCATTATATAATAGTAAAATAATAAGATTAGAGGAAAAGAAACAAAACACTTGATTTCGTTAGTAGGAAGACCAATTCCACAACTACATCAATGTCATGAATGGGTCTGATACAATATGTAGTGCCCCAACCAAATTAGCCACACGAACAAGGATCTCAGGATGATAGCCACTGGCCTCATGCATGCCTCCCCAAATTACAAAGCTGTTCAACTAGTAGGGAGGGTGTGAGAGGATGTCATTGGAAATACTATACCCTAAGGGGATTATAAAATAATGGTATAACAGATATAGCAGTGGAATAAGTGAAGACAGACTCAATACTAGACCAAAAAATATTGAAATCACAACCAATAAGAAACAATTAAAAAATTAAAATCAATGATAGTAACATAATTAAATAAACAATAAAAATATACCATTGGGGAAACATAAATAGAACATTTATATCAATACATGACATATAAGGTAATATCCATAAGGGGGTCTCCAATGGATGACCACAGTATATACATATATCATAAACATGCTAAAAATGAAAGGTATACTAAAATGAAAAACCAGATGAAGAAATAACCAATGGTCCCTTACCTTCCATCTAATGCTAAAAATATACTATGATTCTACTCTTAAATTGGATACCATATTGTAATGAAAATGAATAAAGTCTAGATGTTTCCAGATGGGCCTGTTTAGGGTTTGAGAATGAGTCTCAGTAGAGTATGACCCAAATTTGAAAACCTTACATTTGTGATTAAGCGTGTGAATATAAAAAGTAAATAAAGATACCACATGGATTAATTAATCACAACCATACTTGGTTCTCAAAATCCACCATGAATCTATCCCCTTATTTAGCCAACACAGGAGAAATGAGGAGGAGGGGATCATAAGCCCATATCCCAAGGCATCCCATGATGTTATATAGTACTAGATGAACCCTCTGGTTCCACATTCAAACTCCACCAGACACCTCATGACAACCGAAACCTATTGTCTATAAAAAGTCGTCGACATCCAGAAGGAACACCCAATCAATGCATATATGGTCTCTCTGACCCCAACTCAAAATCACCCTTCGGCTCGAATCACAATGTTCAGAGGAACAACGATATCTATCCTCAAAGTTAATTCAATATTGGATCAAAACATGATATCCAAAAGAACAGACATGACTATCCTCAAAATTGATCCTAGCCTAACTGTCATCAGTACGTTGATCCTCAACCCCAATCTGATAGCCTCAACGTTAATATTTGATGGCTCCTCCCCATCCCCATGGATTTCTACAACATGAACACCCAACTTATTCCATAAGCCGCACTACCAAGGACCTCTACCCACACTACTATTTAAAAACACCTCATCACTAAGTCAGCCTATGTTAACAAAACTCTAAAAGGTTATTCAGCCAATCACTGGTGAGAAAAAATCACCAAAATACTACCTAAGACACACCAACTATAGCACCTCATGCCATTTTGACCATATCACTCAAACCTGATGGTCATTCCATCCAATATATTGGGCCATGACCTCAACCTGATGGCCTTTCCACCTCAAACAATGATTTCATCGTGCAACTGGTGATCACATCACACATGTAACCTAGGTCAAGCCCATCCATTTGATCACATCACCTCAATTTCCAATGTTCATCTTCATATCAAACCTCTATCCAAGCCTGTCCAGAACCCATAGATCTCAGAAATACATCACAATAAATTTATATGTATAATTAAATTAAATTTAAATAAAACAATTCAATATAATTGAATTTGAGAACTCAAATTAAATAAATATTTCAATATAAGTAAACAAACACACACCAACCCAAATATGCTTAAGGATAATGACCTCAAACCAGTCCTGGAACACATGCACATGGTTTGGGGATTCCAAATGAGAACCCATGAGGTTCAATTAATTAATTAAAAATAAACATTGAAATTATGGGGTCTTGCTCATTCATCACCTCAACACACTAAAATACACAAACCCCAAACACTCGAAAAATATCAAAGAATGGTATACAACACCAACTTTGTATTTGTAGACATAAGCACACATGATTTTATCCTCTTACTCCAAATGATCTTCAAAAAATTGGTTTCTTTTTCGATTGTCCTAAAAATATGGAAAATGACTCAAACCGATTTTACAACTTAAGAGATTGGAGAAAATGAAAAGAGAAGCATTGTAGAGTAGAGACTCACTAATATGATTCCAACACCACCAACATGGATCAAAACAGATCTCGAACAATGGAGTAGGATCAAATCCAAGGATAGGTGGAAAGGGGTGAGATCCCACTTTCTATATGGGACCAAGAAAGGAGAAAAATATAGGATAAAAAATTGAAGGGGTAGAATGTGGTAAGATTGCCTCTTTAATAAGCAACACAGTTTGGTCGTACAATTTTCCAAACCATGTGGAAAATATGTGGTACCTATTACTATAAACCTAGACCTTGAATGGTTAGCTAGCACGGTTTTCCAAACCACGTGACAACTATTCATTCTATAGTGTGAGGAAAATTCCTAAGTGTCACTAACCATGTTTCATGTGAACTATTTTCCAAATTTATTGAAAAATATGAAAAACCCATCTGAAAACACTATAGTTCAATGCATGTCCTTGGGCCCCAACCCAAATAGTTTTCCAAACAATGTGGTAATACAAAATCAGACCACACAGTTTTCTTTAAAAGGCCACATGTTTTACCAAAACTAAAGTAAAGACCCGTAAATTTCAAGGAAATTTTTTTTTTAATTTTTTTTTGGAATTTTACAAGAACGCATTTTCTGACGGCACCTGATTTCGAGGCCCGGGGTGCCCGGGATCATTTTCAGAAGTTTAGCTCGGGTGCATTCAGTGATCAAACAAGCGGGTTTTTCTAACTTTTAAACCGGTGCTCGGAATCAAATTCTGAGGACACCGATGGAATCGCAGCGCCAATATTTTCTTAGAAACGCCTCTTATGGAGTTACGTTTGCTCGGGTGTGGTTTTTAATTTTTGGGCTTAATTTTAAGAAATAAAATAACTGCTACGACACAATTTATTTTATTTCACTTAATGCCACTTAAAATCTACTTTATGCTGCTTAAGATGAGTTGAAGCAGATAGGGTAGAACCCGAAATATCCTACCCTCCTGATAGGATATTTTTGAGGTGGGGCCCACATGAGCCCCACCGTTTCTTTTCCACTAAGTAATGCACCCGTGAAAACCCATCATTATGAAAGTCAACTGATGCGTTTTCTTAAATTCTTAACGCACCAATTAATTGGGCGGTTACCTTCGTTAAATTAATTCTATGAATTAATTTAATCATTTCTTAACCTGTTTACAATCCGTTGGCATAATAATAAAATAAGACCAATGCACGAATTCTTGAGGATTGTTCATTGATAGGCCTTTTGACAGAAATTTTTTGCCTTCATCCTCCTTTGCGAAGAACGCGAAGAATGCAAAAAACGCCGTCAACCTCGGAGATCAACGAAGCTTCTTCCGAGACGTTCTTCCCCGCAACGATCTCCGATCTCCAACTGCTGAGGTAAGAGATTTCGGGTTTCTTCTTTTAAATCTCTTTCTTGGTTTTAACAACATCATGGATTTAATTAATATAATTAAATCTACATGTTCTTGAACCTCGGAGTCCGTCGACGTGACACCATATTCCGCGACGACGTGACGCACTTCCGCGACGATGCGACGCCCTTCCGCGACGATACGATCGCCTCCTTCCGCGACGATAAATTTCGCGAAGAACGCATGCTCGATGACTATGGTTAGGTAGGGGTTGGTTTGTGAAATAATTTATATTTCTGTGGATGTTCTTCCTAAGACAAAGAACCTGGATCAAGTGCAATTTTAATTTATTAAATTGTATCTTGTTACGTTTCCATAGGATAATTTATTCTTGCTGATTGTTATCACCTAACGTGGAGGGTGTGGGCCAAACAAACATGGCCTGAAAACCCTTTGTGGTTCTTCGTTGATGTGCGGATTGGCGGGCGGTGAAAAAACATGCCACAGAGGTGATTCGTTGTTTCCCCAGTGAAGTTCGGGACCCGGGAGGAGCTACGGCATAGATGAAAACGAAATTGGACCACCGGAGCAACTCTGGTGGCCCACGGAACCCACCGGCGGCGCGGGTCAGCGGCGCGGTAGCTGAAGCCGTGGCGGCGGCGGCACCAGCGGACCCACGGCCGCGCGGGTCCAGCACACACGGGACGCTGCAATGCCGCGTCCACTGACCAGGGCGGCCCCCGCGGAGGGGGCCGCGGTGTTCACACGCGGAGGCAGTGCACCCCCACCCCCAGACTCGCTCGATCGGCCGAGCCGAGCCGGGCCGAGCCAACCTGCTGAACGGTTCGCGCCCAACCGGGTCGGACCCCGACCCGGGTCGGTCCGGGCCCAGACCCCCCGTCTTCGGACCGTTTTCGGTCTTTTGCCTGTATCTTGAGCTACGGGACTCCGAACGACGCGCTGTCAGCGGCGATGCGATCCTTAGATCGAGACGTTCGTTTCGGTATATCACACTCAAGGTTTTGGAATACTTTGGGTTCGGCCGGGTTGGTTCGTAAACGAAACCAACTGAGCCCTCGGAGTGGAAACACTCATATCTTGAGCTTCGGACGTCCGATTGACGTGTCGTCGACTTTGGTGGATTCCTCTATGTGAGATGGATATTTTGGCATACTCCGCCAGAGGTTTGGATGCAGGTGGAGTATGGTCAGGTTTGTTTTTCCTTAAAAACCAACCGGGCCCCTGGGACGAAAAAACCAATAACTCTCAGACCGTGCGTCCGATTGACGCGCCATCTGCGACGTTGAGTTCCTGTTGACGATACAGAACTTTTGGATACATCAACTCTGGACTATGTTTCAGTTGATGTATCAGCCTCTCGGATCGTGGAGCGGACCCTCCCGAATGATCTTGCTATGTGCGGGAACCTTAGAGCTAGTTGTGACTGCTACTGTGACGACGACGACTGTACAGAGATCCTCAGTGGATTCGACGACGACGACTACAGCACTCAGTGATCCTATATTGATCAGTGCTACCGATCTTGTGTGGGTTTGATCCTGTGTGGGTCAGCGCTCAGCGGTTCAGTGTGAGCCAGCGCCTACAGTTCCTGTGTGGGTCCGATCCTGTGTGGGTCTTTGCGGGGGTTAGTACCTATCGATCCTTTGTGGGTTCGACGACTTAGATGGATCAGTGATCATCTCTATCGTCTTTCGAAGAAGTATACCTGTGTGAGCTGAAACCTGTTTGCCTTCTTGTGTGGATTGTGTTGTGTTATCCTATGTGGATTACATTTTTCTTTCCTGTGTGGAATACATATACTTTCCTCTGTGGACTGGGTTATACTTGGGCTCGGAGGTTGGATTGTATTGGAATTGATGACTTAGGTATATGTATGGTCATGTACCTAAGAAGTGTCGGTTGTTACTACGTGATTGTATCTTTCCTTTGTGGTTTATCCTTTGTGGATTTTTGGAGACCATCGGGGGTCTCGGGTCCCTACTGAGTAGCTTATACTCACCCCTGCACGGGCTATGCCCGCACTACGTTGTGTTGGTTGCAGATGACGGACAACGTTGATCATGGTTGTGGCTTGCAGGAAGGATGGTACCTGGAGGTGGACCACTGGGCGAGACATAGTCAGAGCGGACGGCGGGACCCGAGGAGTAGTGGAGCTATCTGTACCCACCTTTCAGGTGGGATTTCCAGTGGACAGCTCGGCGTAGCGGCTTTTACACTTTAGTTGCTATTTTCCTTTTCAAGTTGTACTTTACTTTCAATTTGGGTTTGTATACTGGCCCACTTACTTTACCGCACTTACTGTTGTACCCATTTTTACTTAGTGTTTACTTTTTCCGCTTTCTTACTCTGTGGTGTTTGTTTACTTTACAAAGGCAATGCCTTCCCATTTTACCGGGATTTACGCCTTGGTGCTAGTCGCCAGCCCCTGGCCTATAGAAGGTGGGCTTGGGGTACTCACGGCACGGGCCCCGAGGACTGGTCGTGACAAATTGGTATCAGAGGAGTTCAGATCTACAACAGAACATTGGACTCTGATATTTTCTATGTGAAGAAATAGTGTTTAGCGTATTGGGTGTGGTTATCAGTCCAGGGAGTCCAGTGTTAGTGTTACGACCGACATATCCGTACACCAGGAACCTGACTAATGATTTCCGTCTTAATGCACGAAAACATTGATTGCATGTGTGTTTCATGTTTTCTTTGTGATTACTTTATATCAGCTCACCATGTATACTGTTCTGACCATGGCGCACTTGTTTCCTTTTCAGGATGGCCCCACGACGGCAGCTAGCTTGGGTTCCGAGAGTCGAGTGTGACGACAGCCCACCGAGCGATGAGGCCTCAGTGCAGGGCCCTTTGTCATTAGTGGCACCGACGGTAGCTCTACCCGCCGAGCCACCGATGCTTACAGCCCCAGCCGCGGACGATGCACGTCGCCTTAGTGCACTGCATGAGTTCCAGCGCTAGAGACCGCCCAGGTTCCATGGGGAGACGGACCCCCATGCAGCAGAGGATTGGCTGGAGGCAGTAGTGAGAGTTTTCGGTTAGTGAGGACACCAGCAGACGTCATGGTGATCCTCGCAGCGAGCCTACTACACACAGCAGTGGGCCGATGGTGGAGCTTGATGCTCCAGGTGCACGATGAGGCATCTCTACTCTGGACAGACTTTGAGAGCCTCTTCCGCTCAGAGTTTTTCCCAGCCACCCTCTGTGCGGTGCACATTCAGGAGCTTCTTCAGCTGCGGTAGGGTATCATGACGGTCTCCTAGTACTCCGCGAGATTTACCGATCTCTCGTGCTACTCTACAGACATGGTACGAGACCCATTCTTCCGTGCCCGGACCTTTGAGCAGGGATTGAGACACGAGATCAGGGCATCGCTGATCTCCCTCATCATTCCAACTCAGACAGGAGTACTGGAGCGGGACCTTTTGATCAAGAGCTTTCTTGTTGAGTCTACACCAGCGCCGAGACCCACTGTAGGGCGGCACGTAGAAGAGTCTTCTACAGCAGGCAATCGACGGATGACTTTTTGGTCCAGGAAGACCAGACCTTCAGGAATAAAACATTAGGAAACTGGCTCAGCAGTGCGGGGCACACAGCGCAGAGCCAGTCTTTCGAGAGGTAGATAGTGCTAATCGGGCGGCGGGCAGGGCCACATGGCTCGTGACTGCCCGACCCGCCGTGCAGAGGGGCAGCAGACGGTTGAGGGACCACCGAGGAAGAGGCAGAGGGTTGACTGTGGCGGTCCGTAGGGAGAAGGCAGATGAGGCAGAGGAGCTGGCCGAGCAGCAGGTGGTGGGCGACACTTTGAGGCTTTACCAACACCACCACTAGGAGGTCCACCCCGACCACAGGGAGCTGGCGGGCAGAGACAGGCACAACTCCAGGCAGTAGAGGCCTACGACCACGGTGCGCCCGAGATAATTCGAGGTACTATCTATGTCTTTTATAACCTTGCTGCAGTACTTATAGAAACAGGAGCGAGTCACTCTTTCATAGTCGCTGCCCTTGTTCGGAGCTCGGAGATTCCGACAGAGCTGTTGGCTTGATCCTTACGGCTAGAGACTTCTACGGGATCAGACTCGACGATTACGCACTAGTACCGGCAGTGTGAGCTTACTCTAGGAGGCGAGAGCTTCGGCTGGGATCTTCTTGTAGCGGCGTCGAGGCCCTACGACGTCATCTTGGGCATGGATTGGTTATCTACAGTTCATGCTCAGATTGACTATTTTAGGCGCAATGTGCGATATGTATGCACTGACGGGAGCATGTTCACCTTAGCCGGCGAGAAGGGAGCCTTCGCAGCACAGGATGTACTTCCGTAGAGGAGAGGACAGCCCATCACTCATTACTTAGATAGCCACATCCTAGGAGAAGTTGACGTGCAGAGTCCTAGTTTTCCTGCAGTGGTGGATCATTACACGGACGTCTTTCCCGATGATGCTCCAGGGCTACCTCCTCACAGAGAGGTAGACTTTCATATTGACCAGTACCCCAGGACAACCCTGATATCGACTCCAGCATATCGGATGGCCCCCGCTGAGCATCGAGAGCTACGGGTACAGTTGGAGGACGTGCAGGGCAAGAGATTCATCCGACCCAGTGTTTCATCCTGGGCTTCCCCGATATTGTTCGCCAAGAAGGCGGATGGGAGCTTGCGACTTTGTGTCGGCTATCGTCGCCTGAACCAGGTTATAGTGAGGAAAAAGTATCCGCTACCGAGGATTGATAACCTCTTCGATCAGCTCAAGGGAGCACGGTGGTTCTCGAAGATAGACCTCAGGTCAGGCTATCATCAGCTCAGAGTTCGGGACGAGGACGTGCAGAAGACGACCTTCAGATGTAGGTAAGGCCACTATGAGTTCTTGGTTATGCCATTCGGCATAACCAATGCTCTAGCAGTGTTCATGGGCCTCATGAACAGGATCTTTCAGCCATACCTCGATCGATTTGTCATAGTCTTCATCGACGACATTTTGATTACTCGGCGACTAAGGAGGAGCACGCCTACCACTTACAGGTTGTACTAGACACACTCCGAGAGCACCAGCTTTATAGAAAATCTCTCGAAGTGTTAGTTCTGGATACGTGAGGTCCACTTCTTGGGGCACGTCATCTCTGAGGCAGGAGTTGCAGTGGATCTTGCGAAGATCGAGGCAGTGCTAGCTTGGGAGCCACCCAGGAGAGTGGCGGAGTTGCGGAGTTTCTTGGGACTAGCTGGATACTATCATAGACTTTTTCCAGACTTCTCCAGAGTTGTGGTACCACTCTCATGTTTGAAAAAGAAGGGGAAACCCTTTGTGTGGTCAGACAAATGTCAGCAGAGCTTCCAGGAGCTAAGACAGAGATTGACCAGCGCCCCTATCTTGAGGTTGCCTGAGGAGGGATTAGGGTACGTAGTCTACTGCGATGCATCAGGGACCGGACTCGGATGTGTCCTGATTCAGGAGTGGGCAGTGATCGCTTATGGATCATGTCAGTTGAGGCCGCATGAGCAGAACTATGCTACCCATGACCTGGAGTTAGCAGTAGTGGTCTTCGCTCTGAAGACATGGAGACACTATCTGATGGGCGAGTGCTTTACAGTCTTTTCTAACCACCGGAGTCTCAGGTATATCTTCTCACTGAAGGACCTGAACCTGAGACAGTGGTGATGGCTCGAGTTCCTCCAGGACTATGACTTTGAGATAGTCTATACTCCTGTGAAGGGGAACGTGGTAGCCGATGCTCTCAGCAGGAGGACGGGTATTCAGCTACTTGAGGAGGCGACAGAGCAGCTAGCCGCTTTGCAGATATCCTTTGTGGATAGACATGGAGCAGCCTTCCTTCAATATCTCGCAGTCACTCCTCCACTACTACAGTGGGTCAGAGAGGCACAGCGTGGGGACGCCGTCTGTGAGACGCGGCGTGCGTAGTTATCCTCAGGACAGGCACCTGATAGCTTCTCCTTTGGAGTAGAGCACGACATCCTTTTCAGAGGACGTACCTTGGTACCAGTCGCTTTACGAGAGGAGGTGTTGAGAGATTTTCACAGTTCTCTTTTGGCGGTTCATCCTACAGTGGCAAAGATGTACCAGGATCTCAGATGACAGCACTGGTGGCCATGCATGAAGAAGGCTGTGGCAGAGTTCATTTCTCGATTCCTCACCTGCCAGCAGGTGAAGGCAGAGCACCAGGTACCAGCAGGCTTGGTACAACCCTTGGAGGTTCCAGAGTGGAAGTGGGATGACATATCTATGGACTTCGTGACTAGAATTCTACGCACTTCCAGAGGTCATGACTCCATTTGGGTGATTTTAGATCGACACACTAAGTCGGCTCACTTCTGACCCATTAGAGAGTAGAGATCAGTGGAGAGCTTGGGACGTCTTCACGTTTAGGAGATTGTGCGGCTTCACAGTGTGCCATCTTCTATCGTCTTCGATCGAGATGCTCGCTTTACTTCCCGGCTATGGAAGGGATTGTTGGAGGCGTTTGGGACACAGCTACGTCTGAGCACAGCCTTTCACCCTCAGATGGACAGTCAGATGGAGAGAACCATTTAGACTCTCGAGGACATGCTCCTCGCATGTGTCCGCGACTTTGGTCACAGTTGGGAGGACCACCTACCCTTGGTGGAGTTCTCGTACAACAACAGATACCACTCCACCATCGGGATGGCACCATACGAGGCGTTGTACGATAGACCTTGCAGATCTCCTTTGTGCTGGATAGACCCTGGGGAGTCAGCACTTGTGGGACCAGAGATGGTCTGGGCCATGACAGAGAAGGTCCAGGTCATCCAGGAGTGGATGAGGATAGCTCAGAGCTGGTAGAAGTCTTATGCTGACAGGAGGCGGAGGCCACTTGAGTTTGAGGATGACGACCATGTCTTCTTGTGTGTCTCACCTCGACATGGATTACGAAGATTTGTCCGAGGTGGCAAGTTGTCTCCATGCTTAATCGGGCCTTTCCAGGCCCTCAGTAGGATCGGCGAGGTGGCTTATCGCCTGGCTCTACCACCTCAGTTGCACTGGGTGCACGACGTCTTCCACGTATCTCAGCAGAGGAGATACGTGCACGACCCGACGCACATCATTGACCATAAGGAGCTAGACGTTGATGATGTGGCGACTTTTGCAGAGGTCCCGGTGGAGATCGAGGATCGACAGGAGCGGGTCCTACGTGGACGGTCGATTCCTCTAGTGTGCATCAGATGGCAGCATGGGAACCCCTAGGAGAGCACTTGGGAGTGGGAGGCTCAGATGCATGCTCAGTACCCACTATTGTTTCCCTAGATTATGATGTATCTTTACTAGGACGTAAATCCCTGAGGTGGGATTGATGTAAAGACCTGTAAATTTCAAGGAAATTTTTTTCTTAATTTTCTTTGGAATTTTAAAAGAACACAGTTTCTGACGGCACCTGAATCCGAGGCCCGGTGTGCCCGGAATCATTTTCTGAAGTTTGGCTCAGGTACGTTCAGTGAACGAATGAGCGGGTTTTTCTAACTTTTAAACCGGTGCTCAGAATCAAATTTCGAGGACACCGATGGAATCGCATCGCCGGTATTTTCTTAGAAACGCCTCTTCCGGAGTTGCGTTTGCTCGGGTGTGGTTATTAATTTTTAGGCTTAAAGTTAAGAAATAAAATAAATGGTACAACAAACTTTATTTTATTTCACTTAAAGTCACTTAAAAGACACTTTAAGATGCTTAAGCTGAGTTGAATCAGATAGCGTAGAACCCAAAATATCCTACCCTCCTGGTAGGATATTTGTGAGGTGGGACCTGCACGAGCCCCACCATTTCTTTTCTACTAAGTAACGCACCAGCGAAAACCCATCATTATGAAAGTCAACTGATGAGTTTTCTTAAATTCTTAACGCACCAATTAATTGTGTGGTTACCTTTGTTAAATTAATTCTATGAATTAATTTAATAGTTTCTTAACCTGTTTACAATCCGTTGGCGTAATAATAAAATAAGACCAATGCATGACTTCTTGAGGATTGCTCGTTGAGAGGCCTTTTGACAAAAATTTTGTGCCTTCATCCTCCTTCGCGAAGAACGTGAAGAACATGAAGAACACCGTCACCCTCGGAGATCGACGACGCTTCTTCTAAGACGTTCTTCCCCGCAACGATCTCCGATCACCAACTGCTTGAGGTAGGAGATTTCGGGTTTCTTCTTTTAAATCTTTTTGTGGGTTTTAACAACATCATGGATTTAATTAATATAATTAAATCTACATGTTCTTGAACCTCGGAGTCCGTCGATGTGACACCGTATTCCGTGACGATGTGACGCCCTTCCGCGATGATGCGACGCCCTTCCGCGACGTGACGATTGCCTCCTTCCGCGACGATCAATTCCGCGAAGAACGCATGCTCGACGACTACGGCGAGGTAGGGGTTGGTTTGTGAAATAATTTATATTTCCATGGATGTTCCTCCTAAGACAAATAACCTAGATCAAGTGCAATTTTAATTTATTAAATTGTATCTTGTTACGTTTCCATATGATAATTTATTCTTCCCGATTGTTATCAGCTAACACAGAGGGTGCGGGCCAAAAAAACACGGCCCGACAACCCTCCGCAGTTCTTCATTGATGTGCGGATTGGTGGGCGACGACAAAACATGCCGCAGAGGAGATTCGTTGTTTCCGCAGTGAAGTTCGGGACCCGAGAGGAGCTACGGCTCAGACGGAAACAAAATCATACCACCGGAGCAACTCCGGTGGCCCGCAGAACCCACCGGCGGCCGGAGGCGGCGGCGCCCCGGCGCGCCGCCAGACAGGGCCTCTGCGGCAGAAGCAGCTGCGGCGGCGACACCAGCGGATCCGCGGCCGCACGGGTCCGACCCACACGGGACGCGACAATGCCGCGTCCGCTGACCAGGGTGGCCCCCGCGGAGGGGGGCCGCGGTGTTCACATGCGGGGGCAGCGCACCCCCGCCCCCGGACTCGCACGCTCAACCGCTCGGCCGAGCCGAGCCGGGACGAGCCAATCCACCGGCCGGGTCGGACCCCGACCCGGGTCGGTCCGGGCCTAGACCCCCCGTCATCGGACTGTTTTCGGTCTTTTTCCCGTATCTTGAGCTACGGGCCTCCGAACGATGCGCCGTTAGCGGCGATATGATCCTTGGATCGAAACGGTCGTTTCGGTATTTCACACACAATGTTTAGGAATACTTTGGGTTTGGCCGGGTTGGTTCGTACACGAAACCAACCGGGCCATCGGAGTGGAAACGATCATATCTTGAGCTTCGGACGTCCGATTGACGTGCCGTCGACTTTGGTGGATTACTCTAAGTGAGACGGATATTTTGGCATACTCCACCCCGAGGTTTGGATGCAGGTGGAGTACGGTCGGGTTTGTTTTGCCTTAAAAACCAAACGGGACCCTGGGACGAAAAAGCCAATAACTCTCTGACCGGACGTTCGATTGACGCACCATCTGCGACGTTGATTTCCTATTGACGATACAGAACTTTTGGATACATCAACTCTAGAATATGTGTCAGTTTATGTATCAGCCTCTTGGCTCATGGAGTGGACCCTCCCGAACGAGCTTGCTGTGTGCAGGAACCCTAGAGCTGGCTGCGACTGCTACTGTGACGATGACGACTGTACAGAGATCCTCAGTGGATTCGACGGTGACGACTACAGCACTCAGCGATCCTATGTGGATCAGTGCTACCGATCATGTGTGGGTCAGCGCTCAGTGGTTCTGTGTGAGCCAGCGCCTACAGATCCTGTGTGGGTCCGATCTTGTGTGGGTCTTTGCAGGGGTTAGTACCTATCGATCCTTTGTGGGTCCGATGACTTAGATGGATCAATGATCATCTCTATAATTTTTCGAAGAAGTATAAATGTGTGAGATGAAACATGTTTTCCTTCCTGTGTGGATTGTGTTGTGCTATCCTGTGTGGATTACGTTTTTCTTTCCTATGTGGAATACGTATACTTTCCTGTGTGGACTGGGTTGTACTTGGGCTCAGAGGTTAGAGCGTATTGGAATTGATGACTTAGGTATATGTATGGGCATATACCTAAGCAGTTTCAGTTGTCACTTCATGATTGTATCTATCCTTTGTGGTTTATCCTTTGTGGATTTTGGGAGACCTTCGGGGGTCTCGGGGTCCCTACTGAGTAGCTTATACTCACCCCTGCATGGGCTATGCCCGCACTACGTTGTGTTGGTTGCAGATGACGGACAACGTTGATCGTGGTTGAGTCTTTTAGAGAAGGATGGTACCTGGAGGTGGACCACTGGGCGGGACATACTCGGAGTGGATGGCGGGACCCGAGGAGCAGTGGAGCTATCTGTACCCACCCTTCAGGTGGTATTTCCAGTGGACAGCTCGGCGTAGTGGCTTTTACTTTTTAGTTGATGTTTTCCCTTTTGAGTTGTACTTTACTTTCAGTTTGGGATTGTATACTGGCCCACTTACTTTTCTGCACTTACTGTTGTACCAGTTTTTACTTAGTGTTTACTTTTTCTGCTTGCTTATTCTGTGGTGCTTGTTTACTTTACAAAGGCAATTCCTTCCCTTTTTACCGGGATTTATGCCTTGGTGTTAGTCACCAGCCCCTAGCCTTTGGAAGGCGGGGTGGGGTAGTCACGGCACGGGCCCCGAGGACGGGTCGTGACAATTTATCTAAACCTACAACATACCAAAATAGCTCCATCAGGCCTTTGATACACTTGAAATCAATCCTAAAACATGAGGATTTTTCTAAAGCTCTAAACTGATCCAAAATCAAGATATTGGGCTTTGAAAAGTCTTATAAATACATTCCTATAATCAAATAATAAATTGTATACCCACCAAATACCAAAAAATGAAAATGGGTGAGGATTTCGACAAACTATAAAAATATTTGAAGTTACTCCTTGGGGTGTATATATATCTTTTTTATCTTTTTTAGGTTAGGTAAATTCATCATAGGATTGTGGAAAGATTTTTTGTTAGCATGGTTTGGGTGTTTTGAGATAAAATGGCATCACATAGATTTGGGTTCCTGTAATACATGATTATTTATTTATTTTATAGATCTTGGAACTTTTTATCCTTTTGATTATATCTATTACACTATTTTATTGTTTTTTCAATGATAATATTTTCTATATATATCACCATGTCTGATGTTGTTTTGTGGAAAAATTATTTCCAAAGCTGGTTCTTGATTCCTAGATGCTCTTTGTCCACCCATGGTTATCGAGAACACACTTCAGGCCATGTCATAACAATCATGAGGTTAATATGTTTTGGATAATTCAATATAGTTCATGAAAAATTATTATCAATGGGTGGTTAATCTATTTTCATTTTATGTGTGAATTTTGGTATGTCTTGGTAGAGAGGATATAGAAATGTTGGGACTTCAGGGGTAGGTTGTTATCAGGTTCCTAGCCATATCTCATCATAATGAGCCTTATGTTAACACGGGTGGTTAGGAAATGTGTATTTGGGATCTAGGGTGTTTTAATCCAAAACTTTATTTCCCCGTGCCTGTTTATAAGTTTGGATGAAATCTGTTATTTTTAATTTTAATTGTTTTTTGGACCTGATGCTGTTAGGTTTCCTTGTATTTTTATGTGTAATACCATGCCCCCATAAGACTTCCAATGATTTCTTGGGATGGTTATACTATTTATCCATGTAAGAGAAACCATAAAATTGTTCAAAATTTTATTTAAACAATTATATGAATGGTCTAAACTATGGACCATGGTGTGGAAGATTTCCTTGTTCAATCTAGAGAGGTGAAACCTCAAAGGGATGATGATATGAATCAATCTAAAAAATTTCTTTAACAAAAACCACAATCTTTCCAAGGGATGAATGATCCTTAAGAGGAGGAGGATTTTCAAGGAAATATATATAGTCTCTTTGAATTTTTATAAACCCCTAATTTTATTAAGGTGATGTGTGTTGTGTTCGTGCTTACGGGTTTGAGTAGAAGGTGGTGGAACTAGGCTGTTTTGGCTAAGAAACATGGTGGAATTGAGTGGAAAGAATTAAAGGCCATTTTCACCTAGAAATTCAACCTTAAATTGATGACCATGAAATAATACATGGATTTCATCACCCTTGAAAATTGTAGTCATTCTGTGATATAGTACACAGATTACTTCACTAGGGTTGCTTTGTTTTCTCCTAAGGTGGTGTATAAATAAAGGATAAAGTCTTAGAGGTTTCAGATGGGTCTTAAAACTTAGAAATGGTCATAAGTCTTCTAGTTAATGTTTAAAACCAATTATTTGGTGGTTTATAGGGCGTTGATGACATATATTGACATGGTGGTAAAATAGGGATGACTAGAGTTCTATTTAACTCTGGTGGTAGTTTCAATGGTTCTTACAAGGGATAAAGAAATTAGAGTAAGAATTATTAAGGAGATGGCGGTGGTGATTCTCATATGTCTCTTCATATTCACCAATTAGTGGTTATTAGTGTGACTTATATTATTGAGTCTAGATAGGAAACATGAATATATTTTGTCTAATACCACTAAAACATTTCAACTTATGATGGCACCAAGGTCACATGAATAAATTTTTTTGGTACCTATCTTTTCCTCACTCTGACACAGCCATGATGGTACCTATAATATATCTGGTGTAGTCAGATACTTCACTAACTATAAGTTTCCAATTATAGACCTCCAAGAATAAATAAGTTACACACAGTTGATCAGTCTCCTATGGAAGTTGATACTGGTCCTGTGACTGTGAGAGGTACCATTTATGTCTCTTATATCTTAGTGACTAATTTGATTGATATAGGTTCCCCTAAAAATTATATTTAAATTCATATAGTGTATATTTTTAAACATTCAATACAGCTATTTCCAATCAGTATAGAATTAGTTATGCTTCTATGATATGTAGAAATGTTTTTTTATGTCCCTCATGCTCATTATTTATGTGCGATATATATATCTTTTGGGATTTTTTAGTTCTCAACATATTCATGCTAAATTTTATTATTGAGTTAGATTGGTTGATTTACCATAATGATTATATTGATCATTATCTTCAATGTGTGTACTTTACCTATCATGATGAGATCTACTATATGTTTCAAGGAGAATGGGCCCCGGTGTCTAGATGAGCAGGACTGCATTCTTTAGAAGTTTGTATGTTAACATTTGTTTGAATAGTCAAACATGGATTTAATATTTTAGTGGTGATATTATTCTAGTATTAAATGATTTTCCTAATGTGATTTTAGATTCTATTTCATGATTTCCTCTAGAAAGGGAACTCGATTTCTCGATTAAACTAGTGTTGGGAACACATTCGATATTGTTTTCATCTTACTATATAGATCCAGATGAGTTGAAAGAGATTATAGTCTATTTGGATAATTTGATATCAAAGGGATTTATATACCCAAGAGTTTCATCTTAGGAATCTTCTTTAATATTTGACAATAAGGCCATTATAAATCGTCGCTTGCAGATTGATTATCGAAATCTTAATCAAGTAATGGTAAAAAACAACTACACCTTTCCTCGTATTTATGAATTTTGTAATCAGTTGAAGGGGGAAACATGGTTTTTTAATATTTACATTTAGTCTTATTATCCCTATCTTAGAATCACTGATTATTTTATGCTAATGAAATCTTTCAGGATATTATATGGTCATTTCGAGTACATCATGATGTTGTTTGGTCTAAATAACAGTAATGTTGTCTTCATAGAATTGTTGAACCATATTTTACACGAGTATCTTGAAATGTTTATCATATTGTTCATGGATAACATTCGGGTATATCTAAAAACCAAAGAAGATCATGTGTTTAACTTGAGAGATGTTCAGAGAATATTTAGGGACCCCCATATTTTGGTAAAAATATCGAAATTCCAATCCTGGATCGAAGAAGATAAGTTCTTTGGGAACCTGATCCAAGAAAAATGAAATCATGGTGGATGCTATAAATGTTATATTTGTCATTTCATGTGAGGAACTACTTAATTTCATTTATATTCTTAGATTCATGGGTTTGTAAAGATATTATTGGCGGTTTAGAAAAGATATATTGAAGCTTGCTTCACCTTTTTTTTGATCTTACCTAGAAGGGGGTAATGTTCATGTGGGTTTTGAAGTGTCTGGTATACTATGATATGATGATTCATCATTTGACCTTAGTATCGATTCTGACCAACCATAGGTGAGACAGGTCTACATGATTTACATTAATGCTTCAGGTCTATCTTTTTAATGCATCCCTATGAAAGGGTATTATGTGGCAGCATGTGGATCATGTAATCTTTTTGACCTCATGGGAGGAGTTTTTTGACTCATTATTTAGAACTCGCATCTATTGTAAATTCCATTAAAATGTATAATGAATATCTTTTAAGGGAAATTTTTATCATTTACATTGATCACAAAATATTGGGTTTCATATTCTCTCCAAAATATTTTATCCATTACTTTATATAATGGGTGTAATACCTATAGTTATTATAATTTGACACTGCCTACACTTTGGGAATGGGTAATTTAGTAACTCATACTCTTACAAGGAAGTTTCCTTCCCATGTTATGAATGAAATAAACTATTAATGGATATTTATAGGGATATTAACATAGATACACTTTGTATTTCAATAGGAATTATTTGGAAATATTCTATAAAATGTTCATTTTGTATCCTCTCTCGGAGATATTATTCTCCAAGAACAATATCTAGAAAAGGGTTTATAAAATTTTTGGGATTCTTTATATGGTAGGGAGACCATATATGAGTGTTTATTCTATAATGATGGTATCATTTGTTTTAGAAATTAGTGTGATGTTCCATCGAATACAATGAAGGTTGTTTTGGAATATTAGCATCATTATTTGTGGGTCGTCCTCCTTAACACTACGCAAATTTTTTATAACATAAGGTTCCTATTTTTGTACCATGGAGTAAAATGGGATATACCTAAATTTGTGACTCGATGTTACATGTGCTAATATATAATGTCTTAGAACCAAAATAATTACGATTTTATCAAAATATCCATATTATATATGGAAATAGAATTATATTTCAAAAGATTTTGTTGTTGGTTTACCTAAAATTACTTGAGGTAAGAATTCCATTTGGGTGGTAATTGATCAATTGAAAAAATCAAATATTTTTATACCAATTCATGACACCACTAACGTGGAAGAATTATCATGTTATATGTGAAAGTGATCTTAATGTTACATGTTATTAGTATTGAAATTATCTCAGATAGAGATCCTCTATTTACATATCATTTTTTGAGGGACTCTAGGAGATAATGGGAAGCTAGATCAGGATGAGAAATACATTTCATACCCATACAAATGGATGGACATAAAGGGAGAATCATATTCTGGAAGATATGATATGTTCCATTGTCTTGGACTTCAGAGGTGTTTGGGATCTATGTTTGGGGATACTTGATTTTTATTTTAATAATAGTTACCAATATATTATCAAAATGGAACCATTATAAGATTTATATGGTATTCCTTTTAGCTCTCCTCTCTATTTTTCTGAGGTTATGAAATAATCCTTGATTGGTCAGAGTTTGGTTTTGGAGACACTGATAATGATCTAATTGATTCATCAAAATTTTTTGATAGCTCAAATCATAAATGGGTCTTATGTGGATCATATTCATCATCCTTTGCAGCTTTTGGTTGTTGGATAGGTTTTCTTGAATGTCTCTAACTTTTTGGGTCACTAGATCCTTAGAAAACATGGGAATCTCACTCCTTGATATGTGGGGCCATATTAGATAATTTAACAACTTGGAAAGGTGTCTTATCACATATATTTACCACCTCAATTTTCCTTACAACATAATTTATTCCATGGATCCTAGCCCAAGATGTATTGGAATAAACCATCTCATGTTCTGAATTTTGAAGACCATGAAATAGAACCTAAAATTCCTATGACTAAGATATTTTTTAATATTATTGATTCTCATTTAATGTTTCTAGGTGTTAAATTGATATCATTGGTTCAAGTTCACTGAAAGAATGGCTCTAAATCTCATGAGGCATGGGAGTGGGAGTTAATGATGAGGGAGCAATGTATTTATATATTTGTGGATAATCCTTCTTCAACATAGATTAATTGTGATATAAAGTAATATGGTGGATCTTTGTAACATCCCACTGATATTTTTAGGCACTACTATCTCATATTTTTGTTTTCTTTATTTCTTCACTGATCATGGTTTGTGTTTTGTTTGATTTAGATTTTAAAAAAGGGTTGGGCGTATCTTCATGTTTCCAAGGGATATCGACTTAATCTTATAGCTAGTTAATCTTTACGTGGTCCACAATCTTACTTTGTAGAGAATCTATCTAAATAGTGGGATTAGAAATGGCTACACCATTCTTCTATATCCACTAACCCACTATTAGATCTCTACCAACATCTTATTGAGCATCCACCAACTCACTAATGATGCTAACAAGGTCTTAAATTTGTATGTGCCTAATTTTTATTTCACCTCGAACCCCCAATTTCTTTCTTAATACTATTCACTTGATCCTAATTGGTAGATCGAAGTGTCGTTCAAATCAATGAACCTATTTTTGTGATTTTATCTCTATTATGGTCTTTAATCACCTTTTGTCTCTATTATATCACTTTATGGATTGGTTTTATCAATGATGGGATATTATTAGATCTAGGTTTAGAATAATATTACATTGAGATCAGTTTTATAATTTAGTTCTTGACATTCTCTCATCTTGGTATGTTGTTTCGGAATTGTGGTGGTATGTTATTTCTTTTGTTTTCCTTGCTCTAAAACCTAATTGTTTAGAGATTTGTGATTGGGATTTATTTATCTAAAGTCTATTTATTAATTCCAAGTACCCTCAGATGATATTGTCTTATTGTTCCTATGTGATTGTCGGTTTACATAGTGTTCCAAGGTTGGTAGTATCATGAATTTGATATTTTCGATAAACCATGTTAACTGACTCATTGAATTTAGCTTTTAAAATGGTTCGAAATCATGCTTTTCATATTTATCTTCAATTATGATTTTAAAATGGTTTTAACATAATAACTTGTGTGATTTTGAGGTTTTTGTAACTTTTTTGAAAATAAATTTCTTCTTTGTAATTGTTAACATGAATGGTTTCCAATCATGGTTCATATGGTTTCAATTATAATATTAGCTTTGATTAATTATTCTATGGTAAACAAGATTTTGATCAATGATTAGAAAGGGAGATATTATTTTAGATGATGTCTTACCCACCATTCATGTTCTACTAGGGTAATGTGTGAACCAGGCGACCTAATTTTTGGAAAGGATCCACTCGTAGGAGTTAACTCTTACCCTCTAGGCCTTTTCTATTAGGGAACACAATGTTGCCTAATGATCATAGGAAATGTAATAGGATCCACATTAACATGGAACTATTTTCAATCGTGGTATAGTATTATTTATTTATTATCTTTGAAATGTGTATTTTTAATATTTATGGAAAATCATTGAAAACAAGATTATTGGAAAGATTTACTAAATTGTGAAAAGGGAGATTCATTCTTGTTTTGTATCAAACTATGTGGAATTGTAACTCATGACTTGTATTTATCTACTTGATAATAATTGGTTTATTTTATAAATATCTCTTATGAAACACTTGGTGAGATCATTGTGGGATATTTTTCTAACACAATGCATACACCTTAGGGTGTATGTATTTCTTATTTTAGCTAATTAAGGTAAGGTAAATGCACTACAAGATGATGGAAGGTTTTTTGATTATCAAGGTGTTAGAATATTTAGGTGACATCATGTAACATGGAATTGGGTTCTTATAGTACATGAGTACTTTGTTTGTTTTATGCATCTCAACACATGTTTTCATTCTATTTTTATCTCTTCCCATGTTGTCATGTTTTTGGTATATTGACATTTTCTATATCTAGATTACCATGGATCATGTTATTTATGGAAAAATAATTCCCAAAGGTGTTTCTTTATTCCGAGGTGCTTATCGTAAGCCCATGGGTATAAGGACCCCCCCTTCTATTTGTGTCATAACCAACTTGAGTTGTGGATGGTTTGTATAATCCAGGATTGTCCATGAAACCATTTATTTTATATCCTAAAAAATATTCATAAGAAATAAATTCACTTATCTTCCTTTAAAACATGTATCTCAATGTGAACTCTTCACTTATATCATCATCATATAGTACAACATATTTTTTCCACATCAAATTTATATCTTCAATCAATGGATCCAAATAAACACAAACATCATTACTAAGTTGTTTTGTTCTGGATATAAGTAGACATAGCATAATTTATTTTTTATTTATAGAAAACCATGGGGGAATGTTATAATTTACCAAAAAAATAGATAGGTACTATGTGTACTACATTATACAATAAAATTTTTCATTCTATATATTGATATAAAAATCCAGAACTTACTTGTATTATTTACAAATTGAGGATACTTATGACCAATTTTATTCCACTATATACAATCCATTAGGTGATGAAGTTTCCCATGTTGAATTGTTTGTACCTATGTGACACATCAAGTATAGATAAGTTGACTCACATCTATATGACCATCTAAACATTGGAATTATTTGAAATTACCATATATATATATATTTCGAAATATTTGATTCATCTTTCTTGAATAGAACGACACCACACATTGGGAATTTTTTAAGTGATCCATGGTCCTTGAAAATCAATATAAATTCATTTGGATATGCATGTATTATTTTTTAGATCATACCCATAAATGTTCCATTAATTTAGCATCATATGTTCAATAAATAATCCCATTTTACTTTGGTAACAAATCATTCATGGGGAGAAGTAGTTTTATAAAGCAGGTTTCACTCTATCTGCTACGAACATTAAAATTATATAGCATTTATAGGACTATAAATGGTCTATATTTAGTAGAATCAGTATGAAATGGTCTTCTTTCACAATTCATTATCTTTTAAAATATATTTGAACAATCGTAGAGGTCATCTTCAATTTTTATTACCATTTATTTAATATGATCTCTATCATCATTTAAACTTTTAATCATATCATATAATCAATACATCATAGAATCATCTTTGTCAATAATAACATTCAGTTATTCCCCATATTTAGTCTAACATTTATAGCTTGGATCTATTTCATGATAGATCAAATGTTATTTCAAGTCCTTTAGGATTTTTTGGGAACAACAACAATGTAAACATGGATAAATGATTTTAGAAGGGTTATATGCATGCCCTAATTAAAACATTATGAAATATTTAATAACATTACCATATAATTTGTATCCATCCATTTTTTATCCATATCCATCCAATTTAGTTTAATAATATTTATATTAGAAAAACATATAAAGATACAAAAGGTATGGATATAATATATCATTTTTGTATCTAAAAATTATATAAAGGATAAATTTTACAAATATAATTATAAATTATAATGTATGTATATATATATATTTTATAAATGAATAGATATAAAACCTATGTTTTATACTAAAATTAAGAATATATACATATAATACATTCTATGTTTTGGAACTAATTAATCTTCAAAATTGGTGTAGATTTTATCCCAGTGTGATGTATGTAACTTTATATACAATGTGATTGTACAATTTAACACGTTTCTTTCATGGAAATATATTTATTTAATTATAGTATAGTATAATTTTTAAATATAACTATATATATATATATATGCATGCATATAAAAATATATATATATATATATACTCAAACATGCATAAAAACACAAACATATATATATATATACAATGTGAATTTGTTCCTTAGTGTTTGATCATAGATAATTATATTTTGTCTCATGAGGTTATCCATTCATTGAATGTGCTATAATTGGCTAATAAAGGCTACAAGTAATTAAATGTTAATATTTATAAGTCATAATAATGGGTAGAGATGGATTTTATGGGAATTGTTCTCTCTAATATTGGATGTCATCATGTTTGAATTCAAAACATTATGATATGTGTTTAAATAGCCACCTATAAGATTAAAGATAACAGTGATCTTACTAAATACATTTTTCCTTATAGATGATTACTATAAGGGGATCATATCTCAAATTATATATTTATTATCATCGTTGATGTGGTTTCTAGTTCTATATTTATCTCGGTGGTATATGGAATCATTTATGGTGTTCGGGTGAGTATGAATTGACCTTTGATTTCACACCTATTTTTTGTAGACAAGTAATTGTTTATTTTTAGGTACACATCTAAGGAGTGTTCTCAAATTTCTTATCTTATTCAAAGTTACTATGATAAATCATGTTAGAATGTCTATTTTCAAATTCGGATGTCTCATTCAAAAATGGGGTACATCAGGAGGTGAGTGATGAGTTGTATGCTATGTTATATTTTAATATGGTTCATAATCAAAATATCATTATATAAATTCTCATAGTTAATAAAAGACCAAAAATAGAAGTGTTAAAATCTATTATGGATAGGGTTTGGATGAAGATTAATGGTTGGAGGGGGAGGGTATCTCAAGGGATGAAAATATTTCCTTAATTAAAGTTGTGTCACAATCCATTCTTACATTTTTAATGTCTCTTTAAAAACTCACAGACACTCTTATCACCTAGATTCAAATGGATAGAAATTTAAATAAACCATTATTTTTTAAGATTGTAGGAAACCCTGTAATATGAAATATGAGTGTAACGACCCAAAATTTTTCATAAATCTTGTTTCCTAAATTTTATGTGTTATTTTATTTTATTTTTATACTCAAAAAAAATTTTCATTTGATAACATAAGTATAATTAAAATAAGACCATTGGGTTTAGAAGATTATATGACCATTGGTCAATATGACCGCTGAAAACTAAACGTTTTGATTATTATCTCTAAATATAGGTAATCTTGGTTAATTATTATAGAAAGAAGATTTGATGGCCTCACCCAGTAGACTTGGACCGATCGAAGCCCATCTAACAGAACTTGGGAAGGAGGTAGCACCATTGGGCTTTGCTCTGGACCAAACCCAAGCCGAACTCCATCGTGTGAAGCTAGAACGGAATCGCCTTTGCGAGAAGTTCAAACTAATAGAAATTACTACTCGTGCGATGTTGGTTGAGCCTCCCTCAGATTCTCTCACCTTAGCACACCTTACACTTAGGTCCTATGCTGGTCTGATAAGAGGCTATGTAAGGAGACCGTAACTGCCTTATGTAATCCTTTGTTTTAAATAAAAATTTGGATTTCTTCTTATTATGATATTTATGAATTTTTAAATGACCGGATAAATATAGTATGCATATTTTTGATGAATTTTAGAAAAAGTATATTTTAAAATGTTTATGTTAACCTGAACTAATTAAAAATGTGTAATGATTTTTAAAAAATGGCCTTCTACAGTTATGTTCAGTACGAAATTTGGAGTCTAATAAGATCAACTTGATTTTTGATGAATAATAAATTATTAATAGTTATTTTATGATTAGGATTAGTAATGTGTCCAAATGGATTAGTAATCTCACTTAAAGAAAGTATTAATATAATCTAGGCACCTTGATTAAGTAATGTGATTCAATAAAATGGTTAAATAACGGTTTTATAAATTATTATTCAAGTATTAGTTTTTTCGAGTGAATAGTGTTTTTTTAATTAAAAATATTTAAAAAAAATATTTTTATAAAATTGATTTCATTTTTGAACTCAGAGAACCGATATTATGTTATGCTAATTTTTGGGGATTTTTCTGAAAAAAATTAATTTTCAGTGATTAGTGTATTTATTTAAAAAATAAATTAAAAATATTTAGAAAATTATTTTTATAAAATGGAGTTCATTTTTGAAATCAGAGCATTGATATTTGATTAAGGTGAAATTTTGGGATCTTTCTGAGAAAGTTGAATTTTCAGTGAATAGTAAAAATACAGTTTTAGGGTTTCGGTATGTTTAATGACATCATAACTGTGTGATGATGATATCATGAGATATTTTAAGGGATGGTAGACCAAAGGTGATGAATTATTGTATGGGGGGCCCCATGTGGCCTAACTTCATGGGAAATATCTTTGGAGAGCACATGGTTTTGAGGAAACCACTTTTGAGGTGTCCCTTGGCCATTAATGCTTTTTCCCCTCACATTCCTTATAAATACCAAGACATCCTCTCATCTATTTGGACTACCCACTCTCCCAAAACGATGTTCTGGTCTCATTACCTCCCAAGGATTCCTCCCAAGGTTCCCTCAAGCCCTCAAGGTCCCAACCATTGAGTTTTAAGAGTTACGTTTTAAGGTAAGGGATCTAATCTTTCTCTTTCTTTTCAAGAAATATATTTTATGTAATTTATTTTATGCTCCATGTTCTTATGTTAAAGGGTGTTATTTTATACACCTCTTACTGCCCTTTTCATGTTCATATAATGAGATATTCCCTCTTACTGTCATTATTTCTTTTTATGAAGTTTTAAGTGGCGTCGTTAGGCTGCCGAAATTTTTGTAACGGATTCTTTCTCCCTTCTCATTTTTCAAGATCTATTATCATGTAAAGTATTTCAAGTTCCTTTTTATTATGTTGGGGTATGATCTATAAATATGTCATACTGATATTTTATGATCATATGATGAGAGACCCCATTTGATCTCTTCAATTCAGTTTTTTGAAGTTTTAAGTGGTGTCGTTAGGCTGCCGAATTTTTAAGTGGTTCTTCACCCTTCTCGTTTTGATGTTCTACTTTCATGTCAATTATATCAAGTTACTTTTTGTTATGTTGGGGTATGATCTCTATATCTATCATACTGGACTCTTATTTTCATATGATTAGAGACCCTATTTGATCTCATCAATTCATTTTTGTTGAAGTTTATATGACGCTGTTAGGCTGCCGAATTTTTTAAGGGATTCTTTCACCCTTCTCCTTTTCAAAGTTCTAATTCCATGTCAAGTCTTGCAAGTTCCTTTTTATTATGTTGGGGTATGATCTCTATATCTATCATACTGATCTTTTATTTTCATATGATAAGATACCCTATTTGACATCATCAATTAATTTTTGGTTGAAGTTTATGTAAAGTTGTTAGGCTGCCGAATTTTCATAAGAGAAATCTTATTTTTTTTCTTCATTTCATGTTCTTAATTTCATATGGTATATTTTCAAATTTCATTACCATGTTCTTAAATCCCTTATATTCTGTCCCTCTACTGTTTTATGGGTCATTTATCATTGTTTGACCCATGTCCCCTCTCTTTTCAACGTTTTCTAAAACCTTGTAACGTAGTCGTTGTGCTGCAGAATTTTCATCTCAAAATGCCTCTCTCTTTTTCTCAAAATTACTTCATGTTATTAAGTTAATACTCAAAGCTCGTTTTTCTACAGGGTTATTAACATATATACAAAAATGTTCTATTTTAAATTCTTGGATTTACATACATGATACGCGCTTTCCCTTTCCGTGGGTTTAAAGTAACGTAAAGATCATGTCTTTAAAGCAGTTTTTTAAATGTTATGATTATGAAATGAAACCCATTTATTTTATGCTATATGGGTTATTTATGAAATGTTTTATGATGATATATGTGGCTCACATGATAATAAAGGCAAATATAAGGGTGCGCCCCGATAGCCCTCCAATGCATTGGGTAAAGACTTAATCTCTAGAGATGACCATTTTTAACGACGCCTTGGTGAATAACCTTCGTAATTTTTAACGACACCTTAGGGATGGATATTGGTGAAATGAAACGATTGTCAATATTAAATATTGTAGCCACATCTTCAAGTTATGAAAAATTTTATTTTTATTATGATATGCCACATGATTTCTTTCTCATGCCTTAAAGTTCTTTTCAGGACATTGTTGATGTATCTCAAGTTCACATGTTAAATGCTTCCCCTTGTTTCCCTTACTGGGCCTTCTGCTCACCCTTTCCTTTGATGTATGTCCCCAGGTTATGAGATGCAGTAATGAACCTAGCATGAACATAAGGAGAAGTCTTTCAAGTGTTTAAGAAAAATATTTTTTTGTTTCTTGTATTATGTTTCTGGTTTCCAAGACACTAAACCTTAAAGATCCTCGGTTTTGTAAAATGTAATAAATTTTTATGTGATAAAAGGCGGGATGATATAGTTGGTATCAAAGGATGGTTTAGTAATTTGTGAAAATTATGATATGAAAACTTTAGGAAGAAGCCTGTAGAAAAGTTTATATATAGAAAATCTGCCTGGTATTTTGGTGAGTATTGAGTAATGGGATTCCAAGCAAATACATCTCTGTCTGGATACAAGTAGGTAGAGGTGGCTCGGGCACAGATGTACATAGGGGTAAAACCCGAAAACACCGCTTTGAGCTAGACTCAAACAGGAACTGGTACATGACAACGGGCCTTGCTGCACTCTTGGTTACGATGCTCCCAGGGGGTATTCTTTGGTAAATTCATAAGCTTAGTATAAACCATTGTTAAAGTAACATAGATAAAATAAAATTAAGATTCACATAAGAATATATGATCATGGATAACCTAGATGGGAACCTAGGGGATCACAAGTTAGGGTATACTTTTCTTCTACAAGTTATCCTTATATGCTTTAAGTTCATTTTCATGATTATTAGCTAAGTATTTAAGCCCCTAATTATAGTTTCTTTTCTTAGTTAATGGCGGGAAATCGAAGAACATGTCCCAACAACCAATGTGATAGGAAATGCTACGATTGCCGTATTAATACGATAGAGATGATTAAGGGATTAAAATATGATTATTATTTTTGGAAAACGTTCACTATTTTGGGGAACCTATATGATTGAGGAAAATAGATTACTACGGTATTTTCATTGAGGAGTAAGGTTGACTTATATTTTGAAGAATCGATGAATTTATGGTGGACTTATAGTAATTTAGGTTACTTATGGGAATGACTAACCTATCTTGGGTAAAATATGTTTAGGTTAGATACTTTGGTTATAAGATGTTAGGAGTGGTTGATGTTGTTTAGAGATGAACAATGAAGTTTATTTTGGAAGACTATGTTATCAAATCCTTCTTGTATTTGGGTTTCACTCTTAGTTTAGTTTATTTTGAGGAATTTTATGGACCGTTATTTATGGAATGGTCTATGATGAACTATGGGTATTACCATGGAACTTTGAAGGTTTAAAAGTAGTTTCCATTCCTATGGGATTCTTCCTTTTTGAAGAGTTGTTTAACCATACCCTTTCTGTTTTTGGGATAATGATTAAAGATAGAAGAAATAGATAGTTAATATTTTGTGGATTACGTGATTCTCTAGAAGATGATTCTTGTGTTTTTATGAGACCAAGTAGTTTTGAATGCTCATCGTTTGGAGAAAAGATTAGTTTTGGTAGAAACTTATTAAAGGATGAAACTCTACATGAAGACAGGTATATTTTCTTATGTTTCTATTCTATGTAGTAAATGAATTCCTCAAAATTATGAAAAGGAACGTAAAACAAAAACATTGTTGGTTTTTGTTTCCTAATAGGTAATCAAAGACCGTTTACACACATCCTAAGTTTGGGATTTTCTTATTGTTAACTTTCTCCTAATCATGTTTTCTATCACTCTCCCTCAGAACTTGACCCTTTGTTTTCTCCTCCATGTCTATGTTTTCCTACGTGGAATCCTAGTGTGGGTTAACTCGGGTGACCTTTGTACTTCCCTTTCTTTCTTTTAAAGTAATAGTTTTACCGACTCCTTTTCCGATGTGGGACTTTCAATGAAATTTCAAAACCCAATTTTAAAAAAATTGCGAGGACGCAATTTCTTAAGGGGGGAAGATTGAAACGACCCAAAATTGTTAATAAATCTTGTTTCCTAAATTTAATGTGTTATTTTATTTTATTTTTATACTCAACAAAAATGTTTCATTTGATAACATAAGTATAATTAAAATGAGACCATTGGGTTTAGACGGTTATATGACCATTGGTCAATATGACCGCTGGAAACTAAACGTTTAGATTATTGTCTCTAAATACAAGTAATCTTGGTTAATTATTATAGAAAGAAGATTTGATGGCCTCACCCAGTAGACTTGGACCGATCGAAGCCCATCTAACAGAACTTGGGAAGGAGGTAGCACCATTGGGCTTTGCTCTGGACCAAACCCAAGCCGAACTCCATCGTGTGAAGCTAGAACGGAATCGCCTTTGCGAGATGTTCAAACTAATAGAAATTACTACTCGTGCGATGTTGGTCGAGCCTCCCGCAGATTCCCTCACCTTAGCACACCTTACACTTAAGTCCTATGCTGGTCTGATAAGGGGCTATGTAAGGAGACCGTAACTGCCTTGTGTAATCCTTTGTTTTAAATAAAAATTTGGATTTCTTCTTATTATGATGTTTATGAATTTTTAAATGACCAGATAAATATAGTATGCATATTTTTGATGAATTTTAGAAAAAGGATATTTTAAAATGTTTATGTTAACCTTAACTAATTAAAAATGTGTAATGATTTTCAAAAAATGGCCTTCTACAATTATGTTCAGTACGAAATTTAGAGTCTAATAAGATCAACTTGATTTTTGATAAATAATAAATTATGAATAGTTATTTTATGATTACGATTAGTAATGTGTCTAAATGTATTAGTAATATCACTTAAAGAAAGTATTAATATAATCTAGGCATCTTGATTAAGTAATGTGATTCAATAAAATGGTTAAATAACGGTTTCATAAATTATTATCCAAGTATTAGTTTTTTCGAGTGAATAGTGTTTTTTAATTAAAAATTAAATTAAAAATATTTAAAAAAATTATTTTTATAAAATGGATTTCATTTTTGAACTCAGAGCACCGATATTATGTTATGGTAATTTTTGGGGATTTTGCTAAAAAATGAATTTTCGGTGAATAGTGTATTTACTTAAAAAATAAATTAAAAATATTTAGAAAATTATTTTTATAAAATGGAGTTCATTTTTGAAATCAGAGAATTGATATTTGATTAAGGGGAAATTTTGTGATCTTTCTGAGAAAGTTGAATTTTCAGTGAATAGTAAAAATACAGTTTTAGGGTTTCGGTATGTTTAATGACATCATAACTGTGTGATGATGATATCATGAGATATTTTAAGGGATGGTCGACCAAAGGTGATGAAATATTGTATGGGGGGCCCCATGTGGCCTAACTTCATGGGAAATTTCTTGGAAGAGCACACGGTTTTGAGAAAACCACTTTTGAGGTGTCCCTTGGCCATTAATGCTTTGTCCCCTAACATTCCCTATAAATACCACACCATCCTCTCATTTATTTCTACTCCCCACTCTCCCCCAACTATGTTCCGGTCTCATTACCTCCCAAGGAGTCCTCCCAAGGTGCCCTCAAGCCCTCAAGGTCCCAACCATTGAGTTTTAAGAGTTACGTTTTAAGGTAAGGGATCTGATCTTTCTCTTTCTTTTCAAGAAATCTCTTTTATGTAATTTCTTTTATGCTCCATTTTCTTATGTTAAAGGGTGTTATTTTATACTACTTTTAATTCAATTTTCATGTTCACATATTGAGAGATTCCCTCTTACTCTCATTATTTCGTTTTATGAAGTTTTAAGTGGCGCCGTTAGGCTACCGAAATTTTTGTAACGGATTCTTTCTCCCTTCTCATTTTTCAAGATCTATTATCATGTAAAGTATTTCAAGTTCCTTTTTATTATGTCGGGGTATGATCTCTAAATATATCATACTGATATTATATGAACATATTATGAGAGACCCCATTTGATCTCTTCAATTCAGTTTTTTGATGTTTTAAGTGGCGTCGTTAGGCTGCCGAATTTTTAAGTGGTTCTTCACCCTTCTCGTTTTGAAGTTCTACTTTCATGTCAACTCTATCAAGTTTCTTTTTGTTATGTTGGGGTATTATCTCTATATCTATCATAATGAACTCTTATGTTCATATGATTAGACACCCTATTTGATCTCATCAATTCATTTTTGTTGAAGATTAAGTGACACTCTTAGGATGCCGAACTTTTTAAGGGATTCTTTCACCTTTCTCCTTTTCAAAGTTCTAATTCCATGAAAAGTCTTGCAAATTCCTTTTTATTATGTTGGGTTATGATATCTATATCTATCATACTGATCTTTTATGTTCATATGATAAGAGACCCTATTTGACATCATCAATTCATTTTTGGATGAAGTTTATGTAACGTTGTTAGGCTGCCGAATTTTCATAAGAGAAATCTTATTTTTGTCTTCCTTTCATGTTCTTCATTTCATATGGTGTATTTTCAAATTTCATTACCATGTTCTTAAATCCTTTATATTCTGTCCCTCTACTGTTTTATGGGTCATTTATCATTGTTTTACCCATGTCCCCTCTCTTTTCAACGTTTTCTAAAACCTTGTAATGTAGCCATTGTGCTGCAGAATTTTCGTCTCAAAATGCCTCTCTCTTTTTCCCAAAATTACATCATGTTATTAAGTGAATACTCAAAGCTCGTTTTTCTACAGGGTTATCCACATATATACAAAAATGTTCTATTTTAAATTCTGGCGTTTACATACATGATTCCCACTTTCCCTTTTCGTGGGTTTAAAGTATCTAAAAGATCATGTCTTTAAAGCAGTTTTTAAAACGTTATGATTATGAAATAAAACCCATTTATTTTATGCTATATGGGTTATTTATGAAATTTTTGATGATGATATATGTGGCTCACATGATAATAAAGGAAAATATAAGGGTGTGCCCTGATAGCGCTCCAATACATTGGGTAAAGACTTAATCTCTAGAGATGACAATTTTTAACGACGCCTTGGTGAATAACCTTGGTAATTTTTAACGACACCTTGGGGATGGACCTTGGTGAAACGAGACGATTGTCAATATTAAATATTGTAGCCACATCTTAAAGTTATGAAAAATGTTATTTTTATTATGATATTCCACATGATTTCTTTCTCATTCCTTAAAGTTCATTTCATGACATTTTTGATGTATCTCAAGTTCACATGTTAAATGCTTCCCCTTGTTTCCCTTACTTGGCCTTCTGCTCACCCTTTCCTTTGATGTATGTCCCTAGGTTATGAGATGCAGTAATGAACCTAGGATGAACATAAGGAGAAGCCTTTCAAGTGTTTAAGAAGAATTTTTTTTTGTTTGATGTATTATGTTCCTGGTTTCCAGGACACTAAACCATAAAGATCCTCGGTTTTGTAAAATGTAATGAATGAGTATGTGATAAAAAGGTAGGATGGTATAATGAGTGTCTAATGTTGAAACAAGATGGTAAAGAAAATAAGTACAAGAAAGAAATAAAACATGTGTATCATGATGGATAGAGATGCAATGAAGAATTGGACTCCAGTGAAGAATCTAGAGGTGAGATGGAGAGAAGTAATGTAATATCCCCTAACATATTACTCTCTCATGTGTCTAAAATAGGTTGGTTAAAATACATCAAGTGAACCTCCCCTACAATAGAGGTAGATGATTAGCATCAAGGGTGTAAATAACATATTAGGGAAACTATACCTAATGACATTGAGTTCTAATAATTAAAAATTAAAAATTTGAGTAATAAAAATTGTGGAAACAATGAAATAAAAATAAATAAACAAGTAGTGAATGAAACTGATCAATCAAGAAATACAAAAAAATAATGTCATAATAGGATGGAAAGTATGAAATTTTCATGTTGGATATAATACAGATGAAAGATTAAAACAACTCAACCAAGACACCAAATAACCCAACCCCAATCCCCATACTGGTCTCGTATCCAAGATCCAACCCATATATCAAGAAACAACCAACAAAAAGGTTTGTTATCCCTTGTATAAACTTGCATACTTGAAATCTTCTAGGGTACCAAATATAAACATGAATATTGTGTGAGTAAGGACTACTAGGTTGACAACACCATGTCCAAAAAACATATCATGACAGTAAGAACACGTAATAAATAAATAACTGGGTTTTAATTAATCAATCAATATTATATAAAATTTACCTACTTCAGTACCATGTCAGAATATCTCTGATCATAAAGAAACACCATGCCTACCATAACCAAAAGTCCATAGTGTAAATCATAACTGGTAAAGCCCATATATATAATCATTTCAACATCCAAGTAGGTCAATACATCTATATAACCATTTCTTTGTAACCAAGAAAAGACCTCTATATAATAATTTTATCATAATAGATCCAATCTCTCAATATAATAATTTCATCATAACCTGGACAAGAGCTCTATATAATCATTTCAGTATAATTAGGTAAATCCCTATATATAATCATTTCAGAATAACTAGACTAAGTCATATATATAATAATATCAGTATAACCAATCGAAACCATCTATATAATTATTTCAACAAAACATACAACACAAGTTATAATCCAAATAATGTCACAATATAACTTTGAAATCCACAAAGTTCAATTCTTCTAATTACCTTTTATCTCTCAATTAACCATTCATTCATCAAGTTACATCTAAAGTCGTTATCATGCCAGTTTACACACCCATATCTTATCAATGTATTTTCAGTCATTTCAAAAAAAAGTAATCAATATTCTAATGTGATACTATCATTTGAAATAACCTAAGGAATCATGTCATGCTAATTAGTTTTTCAATCCATCATTAAAGGGTGGGCTCACCCTATGGGTGGTTAAAAGCTTGGTCTCAACATTGTTGGATACAATGGGATCCAAGGAGTAGTTCAAACACATGATTATAATTACCCATTATACGATTATTTTACTCACATGTTGTGTCATTACAATCAAATATTATTTCACATACTTAAAAAAATAGAAATAGACCAGAGGGAATTATTCTAGAACACTTAGCATTATCTGACGATAAAAGGAACAAACTCAATTTGGAATGTTAATGAAGAAAAAAGGTGAAGGAGATTAACCAAAAAAACTATATCATATAATAATCGTGATAAAAACAAATTAATTGATTATTAGGAGACCACATCACAAAAATAGAGGATAGTGGAGGAAATTATAAAACCAAAGAGTGTGAATTCACCAGATATCAAATGTTGGAATGATATTTCTAGAAGAGAAGGAATCACCTAAAAATAAACTAGAGTCTCCCTAAGGTTCAATAAAAGAAGATTAATAATGAAATAAAAATAAACCAAACATTTAGTATGGTTAAAACCATTGATTCTCGAATCATTCATGTGATAACCCACACTAATGATGTGAATTTAATGACTAATGGGATACACTAGAAAATTTATCGCATTAGGTTAAACTATAATTAATCAACTTTTTTCTCAACATGATCCATTTTCAAATAATGCAAATGTTTCACATTTTATACCATCTCAAAAAATATTCTTGATAAATTATTCACATTTAGTAATCATTTCATGATGTGAAAGTGTCCAGTGGGAAAATTCTATAGAAACACTTAGAAAAAAGAACAAGGTCAATCTTATACCCCTAAATGACATCCTATTAAGCCTTTTCACATTTAGACCTATCCTTGTATAATTCAAAAAAAACATACATCCTCAAAATTTATTTCATTTTTCATAGAAAAATCTATTGACCCCAAACAAAATTGTTAATTTAACATGGTTTAAATGAATAATAACCCAAATAATGGATGTTTAACCAAAAATAAAATAGGGACTAAACTAATTCCAATTGTGGGTTATAAGCTAATAAGTATATCCACTATGATCATATATTAGTCTCCCTCTCCCAAGAATCCTCTTAGAAACGCCCATACTTCTACAAAACTCAAACTACTGGTATCGTCTTTACCGAAAGATACTTCTCACTATAGTCCACAATTCACAATTGATGATCCTCAAAGAACACATCTACACCAAGCTCGACATAATCAATATCTATCAACTACAAATAGTCAGGTTTATATCACTAAATATTTCATAAAATTGACACATAATGCATGTAACTATAGATTAATAGAAGAGACAATCAGAATGACATTGGACTGACCACATCTACTATCTCAAACATCCCAAAAACCTAGGTGTTATCCTTCCATGTTTCATAATATGACCTTTCCCCGTCTTCAAAAAAACCCAAAGGAAAACAAAATAACACAATTCAAACATTATATGTCATATTACATTTTCATCATACTATTTGTTTCCTACTCAATGTGTTCATCAACCTCTACCTGATAAACTAAACCCGCTCAGACATCTCCTGCATGAGACTTGGTCAAACAAGTGTTGACTCACCTACCTCTAACAAACATTGAGGTGAATGGAATGAGATAAAATATAATTTCTAAAAGGGTTATGTATAGATAGATTTTTATGTTCTTATTATATATAAATCTCTCTGGGTGTCATATGATTCTCCAAAAAAATCATCAAATTCAAGTACACTGGATCGTAACATATCATCTAGAATATGAACCGTTCGTTTAGATTGGTTTTCAGTATAAGGGTGATAGGTTGTACTTGAAAGAACCTATAGTTCAGGATACTTTTAAATACCATTATTCAAATGAAATGTTCAATTTGGATCTCTATCAGAAATGATATTCCTCAGAACACCAAGATATTGAATTATCTCCCACACATAGAGGCTACCAGAATAATCATTAATGAAGGTCTCTTTGATGAGAAAGAAGTGGGACACCTTCATATATTGATCTACGATCACCCAAGATTCATCATTATTTTGAGGTTCCTTGGTTAATCCTATTATGAATCCCATATAGACATCATCCCATTTCAATTCTAAAATGAAAGGAGGCTACAGTAGCATAATTGGCCTTTGATTCTCATCCTTCACCAACTAACAGGTGAAGCATCTGGCCATGAATCCCACTATCTTTCCCTTCATTATTTTTCACCAATACTATATACAGAGATCACAATACATCTTTACCAAACCTTGGTGTACCACCCATATATAATCATGAAACTCCTTTATCATCTCCTCACACAATCCCATATAAACCCATAATCACCCATAGAAAAAATGTAATTGTAGAAACTAGGAGACAATCCTAATGGTGTCTCCCTACTATTTATGGTGAACCTCAAATCTAAGTCCTTTTTATCATATAAATACTCATTAATTATTAGATCCAAAAATAGGGGTAAATTAGATGTTGATGTCTAAGCTACTTGTCCTTGGACTCTTGAACATCTTTATGCATATATGAAAAGAGTGTTATCTTTCAAAACTCATCAAAGGACTCCCACACTTCTTATATCTACATCTTTCATCTTAAGGGATCAAAAAATGAAGTGGCCTTTACCTAGTGTATAATCCCACTCAAATCTTAAAGACTATATATATTCGACCCTCCTCTTCTCCTGAAGTTTTAGGTTCCATAGAGAAAAGATGTTCATGAGGATCTTGTGGTCTATGTACACCACAAAACATTCACCCAAAAGATATTGTATCTAGAATATTATTGCTTGTATTATTGTATCATAATCCTGATCATGATTAGGGTAGTTACTATCATTCCAGCTTATTTGTATGGATCCATAAGTAACAACTCGATCCGCCTACATTATAAATGCTCTTTATCCAACTTCGTATGCATCATAGTATATGGTATAATCCTTTAATAACTTAGGAAATGTGATAATTAGTGTGAAATTATCCTTCTCTCCATATAATGAAAAAATATTTCACTGAAACATGTCCAAAAAAACTTCACCCCTTTTTCATCGACCCATACATCAATGATGATAGATGGTAGAAGTCCTAAATAAAACATTGATAATACCATGCTAGACCAATAGAACTATAAGTCATAAAGGAATTATTAGGCTGATCCCAAGATACTACAGTTGTAACTATCTTGGGGTCTACTTCCACTCCTTTATATGAGATAACATGATCCACAAAGTGAACTTTATCAATCCAAAAAATATAGTAGGTTTGCTTAGCGTAAAGTCGATGATCTCTCAATAAACTAAAGATGGTGTAAAGATGTTGTGAATTATTATCTGTAGACAAGGATTAAACCTTTATTTCATCGATAAAACCCCCCAAAAATGATCCTAGAAAATATTTAAAATACATTTTATCAAATCCATGAATATCACCGATGCAATTTTCAGGTTGAATGACATCACCATGGACTCATAAAATCTATACCCACTCTTAAAAGTAGTATGAGGTATGTTTGATGCTATCAATACCAATTAATAATTGCCTAATCTCATTTCAATATTAGATAAAATCAAGGCAACTAACTTGATCAAAGATATTTTCAATGTGTGAATGGGGATACTGGTTCATGATTGTCATCTGATTCAATCTCTGGTAGTCCACAAAAAATCACAATTTCCCATCAGACTTCTTGGTGAAAATATTTAGAGAACCCCAAGGTGATATACTAGGTAGTATTAAAGCATTATCTTTTATATCTTCTAATTAAACCATAAATTCAGGAAGCTCCATGGGTTCCATCCTTTAAGGAAAAATGAAATGTGGATCTTCTCCTGACACAATATCGTTCATGAACCTGATATCCCGCTCATGTGGTAAGACAAAATACTTCTCCAAAAATATACTCAAAATTTTAGACCACTAGAGGAAAATTATCATGTAACATTCAAACATAATCATGATAAAGACCTATTTTTTGGTCTGTGAGACAATCCAAGCTACACTGAATTGGTTATACACTACCAGCCTAAAGATCCCACTCACCCTGGTTAAAATTGTTTCCTCCTTCTAGATAGATATAGGTAACACTCCTTCACTAATTTTTTTTTATACTGATATATAACTAAACAATACATACCATGAATCACATCAAAAACTATCCTTTTTAGTAAAAATGGTTCCCAAAATAAATGTTGACCACAAATATCGAGCGAACATGACTTGCAATATATGATATTCTCTGACTGTACTCCCAAAGGTGTATTTATGGTTAAGACACCATAATGTACTTTGAAAACCTAGCCCAAAATATTATTAAATGGTGTACATATAAAGGGATGTGATGATAATGTATCACAAAAAAGGCAAGGGTTGATGATGGGAGAATCATACTTCTGATGGTAGAAGGTCCTACAACAAAACTAGTCACAGTAGACTGTATATCATGAAACTAACTTTCCACTCTTCCCTAGGATCCAGTGTGACTACCTTGGGATTCTACCCTAGATGGTATTGTCACTCTATCACTTGGGTACCACATACCCTTCCTTTACTAGAACATCCTGTGAAACGCTAGCTACCAGTCTATTGAGGGGTATTTTATTTCTTCCCAAACTATAGTACCTATCCTGATCCCCTTCCATTTCTATACATCTATATTCAAAAATAAAAACATTATATTTTTTCCATCCCACTACATGCATGACACTCCAAAGTTGGGTATGGACACTAAGGATGCTTGTGGCCAAGCATTCTTCAATGATATCACTATAGTAGAACATAGACTTGGAATGGTTACACACTACTCTATTTATTATACACATTGATTCCTTAGCTATAACTACCATAAAAATTCTTCTTACCACTATGAGATGATATCCTAATTCACCCCGATGAATCATCCTGGCCTATACACAGGCACTCTCTCAAATTATATTATGGGATAATATTATGATTCATCACATGAGAAATGCTACTCAGGAGAATGACAGTCCCCAATGATCTGATATCATTGTGAATCCCATATTGGTAATGCCTCACCTTTGGAATATCATCAGCTGATATCATAGTGATTCACAATAAAAAAATCGATTATGCTGAACCACTTCCTCAGAATCCCCCAACATGGACTCCCCCACTTACTAAACAATGGATTAATTAAACATCATATAATAAATAAAACATCTGCAATATGTTTCTCTCATATGAATCTACATCTCTACCAACTCTTCTATCACTCTCTATGAGTCTCTTGACTATCATAAAAGAACCACCATGTGAATTCCTACACAAGGAATCAACAAAAACATTTCCCTTGCCATGTTTAAATTAAATCTCAATATTATAATAATACAATAACTACATACATCATCAATGCCTCAAATTTAACACATACAAGGAGAAGACATACTTAAAAATATTATGATATGTGAATTTCAAGAAATAGTCACTGATGAGGAAATATCTATGAAACATTAAATAAAAAATAAATATATAAATTTTAATATCATGGATGGTATAATCAAATTAATGAGGTCATAAATACCAAGACCCATATGAGATAACCAACATATTTTTTATCATCACAAGACTGAATCCAATACCGAAGTCATTACAATAAAACTCAAATACAAAGCCCTCCTACCAATGAAAAATAACTAGATCAAGGACCAAATTAACATGAAAATAATTGAATATTTTCTAGAACCATCCATTCCACATGAGTTCCTATTCCTTTTCATTCGATGATATCATAGGGGTAGCAATTCATGGGACGTCAAGTAGGAATGTCATGTAATAACTATCCAGAAGAAAAACAATCTGCACCTATGCAACATTCTTGGGGGTTGCCCAAGAAAAAATTGTATAAATATTAGAAGTATCTAAAACTAATACACATTGATATGTGAAATTCTCTATTAAATAGTACTCACATTCCTATAACTCACACTTTGAAAACTTCTTGAATAACTAATGAAACCAAATAACTCCTAACACAGCATGTAGATGTTATGAATTCTCCTCCTCCAACATCGAGAATGTAAGGATTTATTTAATAAAGACCATAAAAAACTAGCTTAGAAACACACAGGACACAACATTCATGATCTCATCAACACAACTATAGATTTTTTGGCTTTTAATTGAATCTCAATGAACTTATCATGCCCATAATGAGTTAGAAAATAGTCTTTCATGATATCAAAATCTTTCACTAGAATCTGATTATATCTAGAACATAATTTGATCCTTGAGAACTATCTAGATCTATTAAACTAATCAAAAGTTTCTATAATCCATATAAGGGTATAGCAGTTCTTCTCATTCACGTAATTTAATTAACACACAACTAAATACAACCATCTTCTTTCTTTACAGATAGAATTATACCTCCCCCAGGAGACACACTATGATAAATGAATCCTTAATGAAGAAGATCATAAATCTAAATATGTAGTTCCAAAATCTCAAAAGGGTCATCCTATATAGAAAAATAAATGTTGGAGAAACATATAGTTGAATATATACACCAAACATGGTCTCTAATCTATAGTGTGGTGTCTCAACCTATTTAGATATTACATCAATGTACTCTTTTTCCTCCCAGGGAAGAACCATTGAATTATCCTATATATGAATCTATATTATCCCATAAATAAAAAATGATAGGGACTAAACACTCCTCCTACCCATTCTATGATCTCTTTCTCTAATGAACATAGCCTGGTCTACATCAATGTTGTAGAATATGACACACTTTTTGAAGCAATATGTGATATCTTGCATCAAATATATCCAATACATTTTTAGGATGATGTTTTATGGTTTTATGTGTATGAATAGGATTTCTAAAAAGTTTTATTCTTCCCCATAATCAATTCATAATATTTACACCCATTAGATAAACTATTTCAACTTTTAACTAACATAGTCAATGCCAAGGGAACTGGAACTCTTTCCATCTCAAGTCCAAAATTATATACTTGAGTGGGTAAAACAATGCAATGCATAGGTCCTAAATCAAAAGACGTTAATAAACAAGTGAAAAATAGTAATAGATTAACTTTCATGATATATGGATCACTCGATGTAAGTAATGATGAATCAGGTATCTGACCATGACCTACTCCATGACCTCCCTGACCCTGATGTCAGCAACCTCTATTATCACACTCTATTAATAATCCCTAAGGATGAGGTATATCTTGGTATTTTCACTAAATTACTCATCACCTATATACTGTTCCAATGCAGGAGTTCCCTGCTACTACTTCTTCTTTGCCTGAAATCACTACAAAAACAGGGCATAAAATAGGATTCTAGTCACACACTGACTTCTAAGGAATTTGCATCAGTACATCTTCTAATTTAAATTATCTAAACATACAATACTATGAAATACTCATTGGTAGGTGTCAGAGAACTACTAGCCCTAGTGAAATGGGTTAAAAGGCTAAAAATTTCTCTACACTGATACAAATATCTTCTTCCAACTAGGAAACCAAGTATTGGTCAAATGACTACTCCATCAAAAATTATGTCAACTCACATATCATGATAATACATTCATAGTAAACATCCTATTGATGATGACAAACTTTAATATAATTTCAACATATAGATTCAATATAAATGAGGTGACCTGACACTTGATATGTAGAAGAAAAGACTCCTTGAAATTCATATCCCTATATTCCTCATATGATAGAAGGACTAATGCAAAATATAGGTGGTTCTTGTATTGGAAAATGAACTCCCGCATGCTATAACTACACAAGAAATGGTTAAGAATCTCCTATAAAAAATTACCCTTATAAGACAAAATATAAAATTGGCCTGAAACTGGCCTTATAACATCTCACACTCAACATTCAACTCCTTGTGATCCATAAGGAACAGAATCCATCACTATTATTTAGATCCACACAACATCATCGCAACCATAGAAACCTAGTGCTCTTTTATATCATTATATTAAATAAACACCATCACTACCACACCTATAAAATCATTCATCTCTTGATCTCAAATGGTTCCTTCATTCTTCTATATAACATGATGCTAGAACTATCATATCTTCCTATAATATTCTTCATCGTCAACCTGCACCTTGTGATAGAGAACTAGAATATCATACTAAACTCCTTCAGTAGGATCCTAACTGGGAGATCAACCTAGATCCATATCTACAATATAAAAAAATTATGAAATCTTAAACCAAAGGCATAAATAATTTTAAGGCAACTTAAATAATTAATTTTAACCATATTTTAATTTTCTACCCAATTCCAAAACCATAATAGACAATCATAATACACGATCCTTACCTGGGTCTCTACTCCAGAAGAAGTATCACGTTACTTAGATTATCTAGTAATCTTAAATACTTTTTCCTCAAATTACAAGGGACCTAAAATCCTATATTCTAACTGGTCTTCCTTATTTATAGAATACACTAATCCCAACTAATATTGTTTCACTTCTAACCCATGCATACTCAATACTGCCTAACTCAAAACTCCATCATATCTCCTGACCATCAACTCTGATATCACTTTTCTATGATACTCTCCCTCTAAAGATACCCATTTTGGGACAACAACAATGAAAGAGAGACAATGACCCAAAAACCAACCTCCAAGAGGCCACAGGTTAGAAACTATCATTGATGGAATTTAAGTCACACATATGAGTGGTATTACCCTCATATATAGTTTGGGGAATAATAGATAAGATGAGAAACTACCAACCATCACGAAAAATAAATAATAAACCAACCCCAATAAATAATGTAATGTTATAAAAATGATGAAACAACTAAAATTTACAAAAGGGAATCAATAACAACGACCCTGAATCTCCAATATCTCTTTATTAAATAATCAAAATAACAATTGAATGATGGATCATTAACCAGTTCCTATATAACCAAAAATAGTATATATATATGTAGGGTTAGCATAACATGAGTACTCAGTAAGATCCTTCCTGAAATATTTAATGTAAAATGTGGAAGAAGCATACTAAAGCCTAACAAATAAACAAACAAAACAAACAAGTCACCTATGTAGGTAATACTAGTTTCCCATACTTACAATTTATCATTAACCAAGTAATTCATAGAATACAACCATTCTATATAAAGATTATTTATTTATATTAAAGTACTACACTTCCACTACTTTCTGATTTGTATCTCTCATGCCCAAATGCCACTCAACATATTATCATCCCTCCTATAATTCACCAGACATCTATTGTAATCATATCTCATCCATTCTATATCATGTGTAGTCAACACATTATAATCATAAATATATCCATGTAGTAACCATGTGTGAGTATGTAAGATATTATAGACCGTGTAAATGAAGTATAACTTAATACATCATAGCCCATCCAACTAAACTTGTTGAAATCCATAGTCAACATGACCATATATAGTTATGATATATAACCTAAAGCAATTATATCCTGAACAGAAATATATATTATAACCAAGATCCATCACAACCTGGGTAGGAATGAATCCTATACAATAAGACATTATGGTATGGGAAAAACATAAACCTAAAAACATTTTATTGGAGATTATGGTAGACTTAGAATTCATCCATCCATTCCCTTTCCATCCATGATGTTGTAGAAAACACCCTCCCAGAAATTTGGGTTATTGTTTCACTATTAACTTTGGTGGTTAGGTATATGGAATCAAAAAATAAAAATTATATCATTCGCAACCGCAGTAAAGTAAAATACATAGCCTTAGAATCATATGCCACTATTGTAGCCCATAACACACAATTTCCACAACAAATGAATATATCTCAATCATATATAAGGGGTATAATTTTTATATTAATTATTAATTTTCAATTATTTAATTACCAATTTTTTATTTCCCAGATTAACTATTTAATTTTTTAAGACAAGTTCTCTCGACACTATAATTCGTCTATTTATATTCCCATGTATGTCATCATTATTTATAAATTCCAAGAAAAAATACCATAAGTTTATTAATTATCTTATCATTTAATACTTTATATATGTACTCTAGGACTCTCTCTAGGATACCAAAACTACGATGTACTTTCCATGAATAGAATTAAACTACAACAAGTAGTTGAAAACCATAATAGGTAACATTTAGACAACAAGAAATTAAATAATCATTATGAAATCGAATAATGATAATAAATTACAACTCTAAACTTATCCTGACTTCCATTGTGCTATTTCTATGTCATTGCATAGAACATAATTAATCCCACAACCACCAACATCGACTATCTCAGAATCCCTGGGCCCCTAGACAATTTTTCATAAATTTTTCCCAATTATATCGAGTTATCAGTCAATGAAATCAATTTTATAACAACTTATATAATGTATACATAATAAAAAAATAATTTTCATCATGGAACACTAACAGAGAAGCTAAAAACATAAAACAATGTCACATAAGCCTTTCATAAAAAGAATGGTATATCTTATCACCAAAACATATTTCTATCAAGCCACCATTTTAATCCAAATACTTGATTAAATGGTTTATCATTCGTAGGTTTTCATAAAAACTCCAATTTATCAGTTTTCAATAGCTCTAAAATGATATAAATTTCATTTATTATTATTTTCATATTTCACCAAATTCAACGAGGTACATTTATTAAATTTAGATTACTATTTATTTAACCATATCATCATAATCTATAATTTATGTTGTTTATCAAATTTCATGAAATTATAACCATTATATGAAAATTAAAATCTATAAAAAATAGATTACAAACTATCTAGAAAATCAAGAGGTAACAACAACGTGACAAAAATAATAATGCATTTGATAAACGAACAAAAACCACATTTCATTATTTCTTTATTTCAAATATTATTATCTTTATTAGGTTGATACATTTTTCTCCTAAATTATTAAATCATGATAATCCCACATATTCACATTAAAGTAAATAATGTTAATAGACACCTTACCTCATTATCAAGGTCTCAATATTCTCCGAGAAAGAACCGAATGATGAGCTCCAATATAAGATTTCCTCTTCTACAGGGAACCAATGATCCATAAAACACCCCCTAAAAACCATTTATCATTAATTAAATTAAACCACAATAATAAAAATAATAAATTCCAACAATAGCATGGTATTATTAGAAAAGAAGATAACGAAACCATTAGAGAACAGAAGACTAACCACAGATCACTAAAGCTTGGTCTCTAAAGGTCATGGAATTAAGACTAAAAATGGGGGATAACAGATTATGTAATGGGTCATTGGGTTTTCTATATTTTGGAGGATATAAATGACATTTGAGGAAATTTGAGAGAATTCTAAATTTACATAGGCTGTCAAAATAAAATACCATGACCTAAGAACCCAGACCACATCGCCACCCTAATGTTTTTTTTCTAATTTTATAGTCCATGACATGTAGCTATGTTATATAAACCCTTAATAAAAGAGGGCCTTCATAAACAATGATTAAAATCCATAAATATCACTCCAAACATAATAATATGGTCACACCTGATCCTAAAACACTAGCGTAATACTACAGTGCATCCCCTATACCCATTTTGTGGTGACCCTCATCCCTATAGAGCCACCATCCGAGACTCTCTGAAATAACCTATTCCAATTACACAATGAACCATTAATATACATATATAGTATAGCTTGTCCCCTAAGCCACAATTTCATTTCCCACCTACAATTCACAATTACCCCTCAGGGGGAAGAGACACAAAAATCTCACACTACCAGACCCTATTGCATGGGGTCCAAAGCCATTGTTCAAAAAAACTCCTAGGGTGTGGCCTAATGTTTCATATAGTATAAACACATTGTAATTTAAATTTCAACTTAATCAATCATTATCTTTTCCGTATTACTCCTAGAAACATTCAATCTCCAAAAAACTCGTTGAAAGGGATTGTCAAAATCCATCCCATTTCATGATCACTTCCCCTATGTCGTAGAACCTTCCAGCGGTACCAATGTGTTCACATATCAATTTATAATTATTTATTGATTTTTGATAAATTATATATATATATATTTTTCATTTCTATATTATAAATTATATTATGTTATTGGTTCTATACCATTATTTTTTAGTTTAATTTAATCTAAAATAAACCAGGAATATGTGAAGAATTATTGAAGATTCCACAATGTGGTCTCTAGGATTCTAGATGATAAACATGATTCCATGTTGTATAAATGAACATTTAATGTGCTGAGGTTCACCACATTAAGACATGCCATGGGAGACATGACTGTAGAGACCCCAAACTTTACATACATGTACATTACATTACTTTTGTGGAAAACATAACACATAACAAATACCAACACTCAAGGACCGTAATAGTTTAGTGTCTTTGGAAACTCGGAACATAATTTTCTATTCATGGTGAAAGATCTACAATATCTCCCATAAAGATCTTACCCTTTTTGTTTTCTTACCTAAAACCTTTCTTTATATCCTATGGAAAATAAAAAATAAAAAGGGTGAGCTCAAATGCTCAGTAAGGGTATGCATGGAGAAAATAAAATAAAACATATACATTTGAACTTAAAAACATGAACATAATGATTAATCATCAAAATCATGAGAAATGAAATAAAACATGGTAGTACGTAAGAGATAGATCATAATGGAACATTAATAATGATATAATATCATTGGAATAAATCATTTGATTATGGAAAACCATTAATAACTTGATATTATTTCCATTGTAGCCAAGGAATTTCTACCAAGACCATCTTAGAAGACAATGTATCTTTCGGAATTGAGTTCACTCCTCGTTCCAGTCCTGTATCACTGAACCAGATTAACTTGCCATTCTAGCAAAGTCTATCTCATGAGATATAAATCATTACCCAATGACTTGGAGGAATATATAGGTCCCACCCATCTCATAATTAAATCATTCTTACTTGTGACACAAAATAAACATAAATTATTCAACATACCCCAAAGAATAAAATGGGTTTCATAAACATCATCCCATCATAAAATAATCCATATAAAAAAAATGGATATCATTCATTATAAGAAAAATGAAACCATGTAAAACATAGATACATTATACATGAAACATAAACATATTAAATAATGTAATCTTATATGGAAAATGGTTTTGATAAAACACTTTAAATGAATTCTTGAGAAAAATATCCTTTCTTCTTCAAAATCATTTTCTTTTCACAAAATACAATGAAATTTTAAAAGAAAAGGAGTTTGTTGAATGTATTCATCAAATCTTGTCTTGTAATATTCATGAAAATATGGTATTATAAAATCGTAGAAATCCGTTCATTTCGTATAAGTTAAAAAAACATTCTCCTCGTACTTTTGATGGAAAAGTCCAAAAGTTCCTCATGTGGTAAACAAAAGAAATATTCCCTACATAACACAATTTAAAAGTCAAATAGGGGTAAACATGACATAAAAAATACTTGGAAGAATGTTAAATAGTTTATGAAAACATTTTTATGGACATGGATGAAAAATATGACCCCTGTAAATACATACGTATAAGCAATCTCAGATAAAAATGAGATTTCAAAAATTATCCCTTACCTTATGTACGATATGCTTTGTATGTATCTGAACCTCATGTATAATGATTTAAATAATTTTATAGAAATATTAGATAATCAAATTCATTGTTATGATATCATATATGGTTCACTTATGACTTTATATTACCAGGTCTTTTATAAATTCCATGTTAAATCAGCGTTTTGGGTAAAATCGTTTCATTTATCATACGTGTTTCGATTTGTTGTTCTTTATATTATTACTCATATCCTGATTTACATAATTCCAGAATGTAAAAAATGATTTATATATAATATATATTCATTATATAAATATATATGATAGATCGATAAATGTAATTAAATACACCATTCATGGAGACGGTAGGTTGTACGTATGCATGAACGCTGTTTTCATTTCCTTATTGAATTCAATTGAATTAAGTAAATGAATCATATATGTACATAAATCCAATATAATTATTATGTTATATATTTAATTATTATTTTTTATTTTTATTTTTTATAATCATACGTTAATGGTTAATCATGGAAAATGAATCTCATAGCGTTCGTGGAGACGGTTGTCCATACGTACACACAAGCAATGGTATTGTTCCCATAATTATTGAATAGAATTGGAGTGAATGATATAATATCCCAGAATAAGTATGATGTTATAATAACCATATATAGTTATTCATTACACCATTATACCCATCCATGTAAGGTGGTGGTGGGAAAACTAATTACACCACGGCGTGGAGACGTTATTCCGTTCGTACACACGCGCGGTGAATTTTTTCCGTAGGATGGATTGAAGGTGAAATGGGGTTGTTTCATATTTATAATATCATATCAGTATATTATTTATACTTATTTATTAATTTACAATGAGACAACTAATAAATAGGAAGTTGAAGAAGAAAGAAACTTGAAAGAATCGGTAGAAGAGATTACTTCTTCTTCGATGCTCCTCCTTTAAGCTTCCTCTTAAGGGACTAGAGTTGGACTTTTGAGAAGACCAAAACCACCAGAATATTTCTAGGGAAGTGGAGATGCAAAATGTTCAGGGTTTATCCATGCTTTATGGCTCAAAGTGTTGTGAAGAGGATAGGGAGGAGGTGACCTTTTATAAGGGAGGAGAGGGGCACCTTTGGAAACCTTGAAAATATTAATTTTATAATAAATCAAAAACCACTTAAAAACCTCCAAAAATGACTCATATTAAAATATTAGATGATATACGGTTTTAATCTCATCAAAAACTAAAATTTAGTCATGTTGGAAATTTATTTTAAACCTTATAAACTTTATTTATCCTTATTTAATTTATTTAATCTTATTTGTGGTAATAAGATTCTAAATTTTAAAATTTTATAAATAATTACGTATGTGTTGTAAATTGTCCATAAATGTATAATTTATGACATTTTAGACCATATAAATATTAATTTATAAATTTTTTAAATATTTTTGTGAATTTTAATAAATTTTATATTATGTTATTTTCATAAAATAACAGTAGTGTCAATTCTGACACTATTCATTTATTTTAATTTAAATAAAATCTACACAGAAGGTATGTCCAAAATAAAATATTTAATATATTCATAAGATGTAATATTTATCTATAAAATTTTTGGAGAATATTAAATAGTTCATACAATATTTATTTGAATATTTCTAAAACCATTTATTTGATATTTCAATCAATAAAAGAATTTCAACATCACTATTGTGTCACCTTTAATGATAAATATTTAATCCCTAAAAATTATAAATAAATTCACTTGATATATATAATTTTATTATATTTCTGGAGAATATTCATTTTTGAAGTTTCATGATGTTTATAAGTAAATTTAAATTGTTATGCTTATAGGATTTAAGAGAGTGACATGTTGTCACTTTCTTTGGTTTTAATAATTATTAAATTATTTTCATGGTCAAAAGACAATAAAATGAATTCATTCCTACCCACATGTGATATGGGTCGACTTTTAGTCATCCAATAAAATTTTTATAGGTGTTACGGTAATTTTATAATCTTGTTTTTACCCGTAATTATCTGATTTACCTTTAACTGTAGTAAATAAAAATTACCGTAGTTATTATTCATAATATCAAAAAAATTAAAGTAACCTATTAACATAAATTTCATCCACATAATTCAAATATGGAATACATTATTCAAAATTCAAAAAATAGAAGATGCAGTAATTAATTTAAAATTAATCCCGTTGTTAAGAAAATGGATTTTAAAAGTTAAAACATTGCAAAAGATTGAAATGTTTTTACCTATGAATTCAATGTAAAATTAATGGTAACGATATAAATTATATTAAATGGTAAAAATATATTCTATTTATACTTTAAAACCATTAAATATTATAATTTAACCATATAAATTATTTAGAAGGAAAAGGTTTATTTTTAATTAAAATATAACATGTTTTAACTATACATTAAAATATGAAAGTTATCAGAATAACATAGAAAATTTATCGAAAGTAAGTTTTTATATACTGATTCCATATAATAATTTTATTTTTTCAAATTGAACGTATAAACATGTCAAAAACGAGATTTAAAGTGGGTGCGCCATCAAAAGGCGACAAAACTGCATTTTTAAAAAAATAATTATTTTACCTGAAAATTTATTTTGTTCTCATACCATGTTATAGAAAATGTGTATGATGAATAATAATGTTATAAAATTTAAAATTTAGTTAATAATATTCATAATGGCTAGTCCATAATAATATTATAACAATATATCGTATTTAGTGAAACTCGGTATTGCGTACAACACATGCTATCGAAGAAGGTCACGATTGTGTGTAATGCAAGCCAAGTCAGGGTAGTGTGTAGTGCAAGACTCGTTTGTTGTTGTGTAAAAAAAATCCACCAATATTTTAGTTATACATTGAATATATATATATATACACAATGTTGCGTAGAATAAATACTATCAAACAAACTTGTAATTCTGTTTAACACGATCCAAGAATAGTGTTGTGTATGCTACAAGCTAATACGGTGTTCCGTATAGTGCATGATAATCTTGGTGTAGAGTACAACAAAACACTTCAAAGAAATTAAAAATAATAAGTATCATAAAATCTTGGTTGTTACATTCTACCCCCCTTAAAATGAATTTATCCCTCGAAATTCATTGGGGATATAAATGGTTTTCTACTTGAACATTTCTTTAATAGAAACCCACATCATAAAAGGAATACCAAAACATAACTTTAAAAACTAAAGTATGAAACATAACGGTTACCCAAATTACCTAATCACTAGGTTTCCACAAAGGAGAACATGGGTGAAGATATGGATATGGAAGGGAAATCTAACCATCATGTTCTGATAGAGAGTGGTAGAGAACATGGCTATGAAAAAGCCAACAATATCAAATCCGTAAATTTGTGATGATCTAAGGTACCATCTGATTCCTCATATATGAGGGGAATAGGACAAGATTTTTGGTTTTCAAGATCATTTCCTTAATGTTGAATAATATTTTAATTAATAGAAATACTTACTTTATTTTGGTACAATCTCACTGTTGTTCATACCTTGAATAATTTCCACTTCATATCTTAAAGAAAATAAGTTTAATTTTTCTTCCGTGAAGTGTTAGCGGATCATGCGATATAATGATAGGTCATTGCATCTGTCTCAAACAAATAGTTAGAAATATATATATACATAAGTCCATTTATGGTGAGATTAATCGTATACGGTTCCAAACATGGACTTATACTTCATCTATCATACCACTTAATAAAATAAAAGTAATTTCTACAATCCAGGGACTTCCTATAGGCCAATGGTTTGCGATAAAGGCTTGTCACACATCAGTTGTGGGTTCAATTCCCACAACTTTGTCCGACGTGATGGGTTGTCTCCCATCCTGCATGTTTCCCTTTTTCTAAAACTACATTATTATAACATCCCATCAATAATATCAAAAAAACTACATCCTTAAACAATACTAACTTTTGTCCAACATAATACATTCCAATCTTTAGGCTTATCTAAAATAATTCTATCCAAGCTCATAGTATAAAGAAAACAATTACTAGAAATGTCATCTACCGAGCATGTGAATACCATCATTTATCACTCATATATCATACACTATATCTTGCTGGTCACATTCCAAAAATGTGAATACCTTAATCAAGTATTCTCTTGAAAAATGAATACCCATTTAACCTTAGTGTAAACATGAATCTTGTAAAAAGATAACTCTTTCCACATACCAAAATCCCAAAATTTATATATACTCAAACCATGATATCAGTCATGAGCTCATTTTATTTTCGCTTTATCCCTTCATTATGCTCATATCATCTTCATTCCACAAATATCTCAATCAATTTTCATAGTTACTGGTACCATATAATTATTGAAAACCAATACATATATATTCCAAATTTCCATGACACCATAAATGAGATTCTGTGATACTATTTTGATATTCCATTACATAAACACTTAATCATTCCACGACATCATTGTCATACTCAACATCACAAATAGTGATCGCATGTGACTTCCCTTTATCCTTTTCCTTAAGAGTTTTCTCACATTTATCATCATTAACCCTTGGATTAGGGTATTGGTTAGCATAATGACAAATTTCCTTGCACTTCAATAATTGAAGTGTTGGTGGAGTGTTGTAAGAACCCCGTTCTTATTTCTGAGGTACGGGTTTCTTCTTTTCTCTTTCCTAAAGTGATTTTGAGAAAATATGGAAAATGGGAAAAATCCAAAATTTTGGAAGTACACGCCGTGTACTTTTGGCCATGTGGGATGAGTACAAAGGGTGTGTGACTAAGTCGGTGATGAAGGGTGTACGAACCGACTACACGCCGTGTAGTCAGTCAGCAAGCGAATAGTAAGGCGGTGACCAACTGTGCAACAGAACATGCCGGGTACTAAAGGATACATGTCGTGTAGTCACATCGGTATGTGAATAGTGCCACGTTGGCAGAAAACCACTAGAGGAACAGTTAAATGAAGGAAGTACACGTCGTGTACTGAGAAGTACACGCAGTGGAATTTTTTTTTTCTCTTAAAATTGGAAGTAGTCTCCGATATTCAAAGGGAAGGCTTAGAACAATAATATGGCTCGGGAGAGGAAGGTCGGGGCTTCAATGATCCACCAGGCGTACATCGTAAATATGCGTCCGCCTCAGACGATCTCGTTGGAACCGCACAAGTAAGAGCTTCCTCCACCTGGTGTGCCTCTTAACAATTTTTCCTCTATTGAATGTTATTTGCATTTATGCGGTGTTTCTCTTCACATCAAATATATGTTGTTCTGGGGAGAATCTAGGATCATCGTTCATGTATATCGTTCGTGGGTGTCAAAGGTAGGTGGCTTGGTGTTTATTTTCCAACTGTTGTCTATTTTGTGTGTTTTTGTGCCACAACCCCATGTTGGGGTGTCTTGTGGCTGAGGTCGTGGCTAATTTTAATACCCAAAATTTTATAGGTGATTAATTAAAGTTGAAAAACTGTTGTTTGAGATCGTTCTTGGATCCAGGACCACCTCAGTGGTGCGTTCCTCTGTTTAACCATTTGGCCAGGATACTCTAGGGTATTCCATAAAAGTAATGATTGTCGAATTTCCTTGAGAGGAATTACTTGTGAATGTTTATTTAAATGTTGGGAATGGCCCGGTCACTTGTGCCTATGGGAAGTGTTTTACTTTTCCTGTGGGTGTTGTTTGTTTAGCCCGAGGGCAGTGGTTATCCTAGCCAGAGGGAAACTTCTTCCGTGCATATGGGTAGTTGATTCTGTGCCTGTGGGAGACACTTACTACGCCTGAGAGAAATATCTGTGTGCTTGTGGGCAGATTCTTGTATTGGATACTCTTTACCTGAGGGTAGGGGTTTATGTGTATGAGGACATTAGATGTTTTCTTAGAATGTTCACTGTGGTGATATTTTAAATTAAATGATTAAATGGATATTAAAATGGCAATATAATTGGTTAAGTTAGAGACTTTTTATTACTTCATACATTATTGCATTTTATTACTATACACTATTGTTGCATGTTTTACACACAGTTGAGCACAAGCCTTTGGTGGGTGCCTACTGGGAATTTATTTCTCACACCCTGTTTGGGTCATGCTTTTTGGCCCAAACAGATTACATTTCTGGGGGTGTGGATAGGGGAAAGAGTCCCTATACAGGTACTTGATTGCTGCTGGGGTGTAGGAGAGAATGGGACCGGGCATTGGCTCGCGATGTTGCGGGCTGTTCTATTTTGCCTTTCTGTATTTGAACTTTAGTTGTATTATATTGTTTGGGTAACAAGTTCTTGTTGTTTTTGTATAATAGTGATATGCTACATCATATATATATAAATATATATATATATTACTACTAGTTTCCCTTTCTGTTATCGGTTATCCATTTCAATTATATATACTGTTGCTGCATCCAATATTAATTTATGTTTAATTATATTCCTCTACCCTACACATTGAAAAATGAGAGCATAGTTTCCCCACTATCAGTCCTGGGCCCTCGCTGCTAGTCAGCAACCTCTGGAGTTTGGGTAAATCAGCTTGCGGTCACGTGGCTAACCGGGTTCGGGGAACTCGTTGTGTGGCACCTGGAACTAGGACGTTACAAAGTGGTATTAGAGGCGTTTCTTTTCTTTAACATACTATTTAGTGCCTTAGTCAGGGATAGGACGGGAACAGTTGATGGTAATAAGTTGTGCCCTGGTGTAGCTATCCCGTGTATAGAGAAAATAAAATTTACATCATATTGAAATTTTACTGATTTTGCGACTTATAGTTGATATGATTTCACCGTTGGGTGACACACTTGTGATTGTGTTGTTTATATCTTATCTATGGGTTCTATTTAGTTGCAACCCGATGAGATGAGGGTATGCCATCTCATGAATCATTTTAGAACCTGCTACAATCACATTCCATGCATAGTTTCCATTCCATGTAGGTGCATTAGAAAAAACATTTCATGTTGTTGTGATAGTTGTTGTGATAAAAAAGTATTTTGTTATGATAGCTGCTTGATAAATACCTGCAATGTGATAGGGTATTGTTGTATAAACTTGTTAATAGAATGAACGCCAAACATTGGTTTTTGGGGAGTATGGGCCCCCATTGATGGGAATTTGGTGGATCATTGATTGTTTATTATGTTATAACACAGATAAGATGTCAAACATTGATTCGTGGGGAGTATGGGCCCTCACGGATTGGAATTTGGCACTTACGTGTTGTTTATAACTGTTTTTGGGGTTCTGGGGATATTTATGAGGTATACTATCCGTAATTTCCAGTATACACATCGTGTAGTACTGTAGACATGCCATGTATGTTCTTCTATTCGGGAAGAAAAAAAATAAACTTTTTGAGCACACGCCATGTAGTCTCTTCCCATGTTACAAACAGTGTGGGAAGCGACACGGGGAAGGGGAGAGCATAAGGTAAACATGCTATGTAGCTTAAGTACACATCGTGTAGTGTTGACCCAGTGTCTTCCATGTAACTATAACACAGGCGGAGGAAACCTCAAGACATACACGTCGTGTCCACTATGGAACACGCCCTGTAGTGTGAACTGGAAACCCGGCCATGTAACTAACAACACAGGTTGGGATAATCCTTTTGATTACACACCATGTGTATATTGAACACACCGTGTAGGTTGAGTTGTGTAAACCGACTGTGTAACTAACAACATGGGTCGGTGGAGCTCATCTAGTAAACATTGTGTACATGTGGGACACGCCGTGTAGTCTTGTCCGAGGAAAGACCATGTGGAGTAAGCCGTGTGGCTGGGAAAACAGGGTAGTGTACACACTGTGTGCAGGTGTAACACATCGTGTAGTGTTAGGCCGAGTAGTTGGCCATGTCACAAACGACACGAGAAGTTGGAAAATTTCACCATACACACCGTGTAGATTTTATACATGCCGTGTAGTTTTGTACCACATGAGCTACGTTGTTTAGCTGTATAGAAGGACCCGGGAAGGGGAAGTGAAGTTAAGTACACGTCGTGTAGTCAGTATACACACCATGTAGTCTTGTTTTGAAAATTTTGAATGCCTTCTTCCTCCTGTTTCCTTTTGGGTATCTTCGTTTTTGATCATGATAAACTTGTTCTAAAGGCATGTTTTGACCTTGTAGTGTCATGCCGTTGAGACGACCGCACGTTGTTCGACAGGAGAGCAGTGGTGACTATACTACAGAGATGGTGGTCCATGGGCTACCAGTGGATCCTCCAGTAGAGCAGGATGTTGCACCAGCCATTATACCGGACACAGGCATGGAGGTGCAGTTTCGTGATGTCTTTTTGTGGTTCATGGAGTCCTTTCAGGGTGCACCGTCGGCTGCCACATCTATGGCTGAGCTGACTCATATCTTTCAGCAGCAGCATCTGCCTACATTTTCAGGGGATGGCAGACAACAGGCTACAGAGTCTTGGCTAGGATCGATGCAGACTATTTTTGAGCATCTTGAGATTCCTCCAGGGCCGAGTGTCAAGCTCGCGACATACATGCTATGTGATTCCACCAAGAGGTGGTGGGATGTTACCACCCAGTCAGAGCATCACAGAGACATGGCGTGGGAAGAAATTCAGACCTTTTTCTATGACATCTTCTTTCCAGAGAATCTGAGGGCAGATAGAGCTCGAGAGTTCATGAATATGCACCAGGGCGCTATATCGGTGATAGACTATTCTGCTCGCTTTACTGAGATTCAATGCTTTTCACCTGTGCTGGTGGGCGATGATACACTGAGATCCAGACACTTTGATGATGTTCTTTGTTATGAAATCCGGGCACTGGTGAATTTTTTTAGTTTGCATTCAGTACATGATATTGTAAACCAGGCGCTGATTACAAAGAGGAACCTGTGGGAATCTAGTGGTGTGGGCCAGGGCAGTTCAGCACCAGTTACTAGTACTATTTTTGTGGATGGAGGAAGAGGCAAATGGAATTCCCTTAGGGTGGCATTACCAATCAGACGAATGCTTCAGGTGGCCTGGTCATGTGCTACCAGTGTGGTAGAGAGGGTCACACCATACCTCAGTGTCCACGAGACCCATTGGAGTGCCGAGCTTGCGGCAAGACGGGTCATCTGCAGTGCATTTACAGGGCGTTTCCACTAGTGACTAGTGAGAGGTGTTCTGTACAGACTCTGTGTGCGGAAGCAGTACCGGTGGCTTCTTACCAGTCAGGGAACTGGAATATGTTAGGGCGTGTAGGCAGAGATGGTGGTTGCGTCCATGGTAGCCAGACACCAGGATCTCAGAGGCAGCAATGCAGGATAGCTTAGGGTAGATAGGCTGTAGCACAGGGCTGCGGCATTGGGCAGACAAATGAAGTGAAACAGATCCAGCCAGAGTAGGATCCCGTACCTTCTATAGTCAGAGGTACAATTCTAGAAGCTTTCGTTTTATCTTCAGTACTTTTCGATACGGGTTCTAGACATAGTTTCATATCTATACCCATAGTGGAGATCCTTGGGATCTTTGTTTCTACTTCTTCTGATATCATGATGCTAGACACACCGTTTGGGACATAGACGGCTGGTGTGCATCAGTTCAAGAAGTTACCCCTGGAGTTTTGTGGGTGTCACTTTTTGTGGGACTTCTATGTCATAGATATGACAAGCTATGATGTCATTCTCGGGATGGACTGGTTGGTTCCCTTTAGAGCCTTTGTAGATTTCTATAGTCGCAGGGTGAGTTTCCTGTCATAAGAGGGAGGAGAGTTTTATACAAGGGTGAGTGGGATGTTCAGGTGAGTCGAGCTGGACCAGAGCGTCGTGGGTGAGTTGGAGTCACAACCCAGATTGCGAACTAATATCTGGATGACCAGGGGACTTGTCAGACGGATTTCCCTTCGGTTTTTATCGTTTCAGGGATGTTTTCCCAGACAAGATTTCAGGTCTTCCTCTGGAGCTTGAGGTGGATTTCACTATTGAGCTCATTCCAAGAGTAGCATTGGTGTCTATTCCTCCTTATTGGATGGCCATGCATGAGTTGTAGGAGCTCAAGAGGCAGTTAGGGGAGTTATAGTCAAATGAAATTATCTGACCTAGTACTTCTCCATGGGGTTCTTCGGTCCTTTTTGTGAAGAAGTCGGATGGTACCCTCAGACACTGTGTGGATTACCAGAAGATGAACTAGTTGATGGTTAAGAACCAATATCCCTTTCCAAGGATAGATGATCTTTTTGATCAACTTCATTGAGCACGAGTGTTCTCGAAGATGTACTTGAAATCAGGATATCATTAGCTGCGTGTTAGACCATCTAATATGCCTCTCACGACATTCAGGATTAGGTATGGTCTATATGAGTATACGGTTATGTCGTTCGAACTCACGAATGCGCCATCAATTTTCATGGAACTGATGAATCGTGTGTTCCATCCGTATCTGGATTCTTTCATGGTAGTATTCATGGACAATATTTTTGTGTACTCTCACACTCAACATGACCATTAAACCCATCTTGATATCATATTGAGTACACTGAGAGAGCTTCGGATATATGCTAAGCTCTCAAAGTGCAAATTTGGGATGGAACAGATTCACTTCTGGGGTCATGTCATCTCAGAGGCAGGAGTTTCAATAGACCTAGAGAAGGTGAGAGGAGTAGTATCTTTGAAGCATACTAAGAACGTGTTTGAGATACGAAGTTTTTTGGGGCTAGATGGTTACTACATGTACTTTATACAGGAATTCCTTCACTTAGCAGAACCATTGACGGGCTTGACTAAGAAGGGTGTGAGGTTCGTTTGGTCATAAGCTTGCGAGACAGCCTTTTAAGGACTTGAAAGGAAGGTTGACATCAGCCCCGATCCTCATACTCCAAGAGCTGGGGAAGAGCTATACAGTTTACTATGATACATCAGGTATTGGGCTAGGAGATGTGTTGATACAGGGTGATCAAGTTGTTGCGTATGGGTCTCGGCAGTTGAGGCCACATGAGAGGAATTACACGACGCATGATCTAGAGTTGGCTGCAGTTGTTCGTGCATTGCGTTGCTGGAGACACTATCTCTTGGGAGATAATTTTGTGGTTTTCACAGAACACAAAAGAATCAATTATTTCTTTACTCAGCGTGACTTGAATCTGAGGAAGCGAAGGTTGGTTGAGTACCTACAGTTCTTTGATTTTGAGCTTGCCTATACACCTGGTAAAGTTAATGTAGTAGCTGATGCACTGAGCAGGAAGACTCGGATACAGGCTATGCAGGAGGCCAGTGGTGAGTGGCAGCTTATGGATTTCTTCTCTGAGATGCATTTGGAGGTGCACAATAGTCAGGGGGAAACTTATCTTTCCTCTTTATCTGTGACTTCTACCCTCCTGGATAGAGTGAGGATGAGACAACTATATGATCTAGAAGGCCTAGTTCAACGGGAGTTGGTGGCAAGCGAGGACCCCCCTCCTGGTTGGACGATAGGCGATGATGATGTATTGTGTTTCCATGGACGTGTATGGGTTCCAGGGGATATACGTGAGGAGATGATGCACGAGTTTCATGCTTCAGCTTGGGCAGTTCATCCTGAGGTTTCCATGATGTACCGTGACTTGAGACGTCTGTATTGGTGGTCAGGTATGAAGAGAGATGTATATGGTTTTGTTATGAGGTGTTCCACCTATCAGAAGGTGAACGTGGGGAATCAGTGGCCAGTTGGGCTGTTACAACAGCTACCCATTCAAGAGTGGAAATGGGATGATGTCGTGATGGACTTCGTGACTGGGTTGCTGAGGTCACCTCGAGGCAATTATGTCATGTGGGTTGTTGTGGATTGACTCACGAAGGTAGCTCACTTTTTTCCGATCAAGGAGTCCATCGGTGTTGATGAGATCGGGAAGTTGTATATACTAGAGGTTGTACGTCTTCATGTGGTCCCTCGTTCTATCATTTCAGATAGGGACATCCATTTTATGTCTTGTTTTTGGATGAGTTTTCAGAGGGAACTGGGTACATAGGTGCTTCTGAGCACAACTTACCACCCTCAGACTGATGGCCAGTCAGAGCATACTATACAGGTGCTTGATGACATGCTGTGAGGATACGTCCTAGACTTTGGGGGCTCTATGGATAAGCATATACCCCTAGCCGAGTTTGACTATAACAATAGTTTTCAGGTGACTATTGAGATGGCACCATACAAGGCTTTATATAGTAGGCCATGCCGATCATCTTTGTGCTGGTTAGAGTCTGGTGAAGCAGCTTTACTGGGACCACGTCTCATGCAATAGACTTTGGAGTAGGTCCATTTGATTCAACTGTGGATGGCTACTGCACAGTCTCGACAAAAGTCATATTCTTATTGTCACATATGACCATTAGAGTTCATGGTCGGGGATCATGTTTTCGTATGTGTTTTGTTGAGGCTGGGACACAGGCAGATCAGGAGACAGGGTAAACTTTCACCGAGGTATGTGTAGCTATTTGAGATTTTGGAGAGAGTCGGGCTGGTTTCATATCGGTTACAGTTACCATAGAGGTACAGGGCCTTACACGACGTCATCCATGTATCTTAGTTTCACCATTATAATTCAGACCCGTCTCACGTTTTTCAGCACGAGGAGGTTGAGATTGGGGTAGATGCATCCTTTGATGAGTATCTGATTAGTATCATTGATAGTAGCATGATGGTTCTCTGAGGCTGGTCAGTTCCTCTCATACGGGTGCTATGGAAGCATGGCCGAGTGCAGCACGAAACGTGGTAGCGGGAGACCGATATACGTGCTCAGTGGTTGGAGTTGTTCAAAGCTATGTCTTCACCACCCTGGAAGGGAAATTCGGGGATGAGTTGATTTAAGGGGGGAAGTATGTAAGAACCTGGTTCTTATTTCTATGGTACGAGTTTCTTCTTTTTTCTTTCCTTAAGTGTTTTTGAGAAAATATGGGAAATGGGGAAAAATCCCAAATTTTGGAAGTACACTTCGTGTACTTTTCCACACATCGTGAGCTTTTTGCAGTGTGGGATGAGTACAAGGGGCATGTGACCAGGTCGGCGACAAAGGGTGTAGTAATCGACTACATGTTGTGAAGTGGTCCTTTACACGTCGTGTAGTCAGTCGGCATGTGAATCGTAAGGTAGTGGCCAGTTGTGCGACAGAACACGCTGTGTACTCAAGGAGACATGCCATGTAGTTACTTCGACAGGTGAACAGTGCAACGCTAGCGGGAAACCGCCAGAGGAATAGTTAAATGAAGGAAGTAAACACCGTGTACTTGGAATTAAAAGCTGTGTACTTTGTTTTTTCTCTTAAAATGGGCAGTAGCCTCCCCTGTTCATAATGAAGTCTTAGAATATGAAGAGGGGTCAGGAGAGGAAGTCTGGAGATTTAGAGATCCTCCAGGTGCACGTCGGGAATCTGTTTCCACCCTGGACGATCTCGTTGGAACTGCACGGGTAAGAGATTCCTCTTCATGGTGTGTCTCTTACCAATTATTCCTCTAATAGAAGTTATTTGCGTTTAAGAGGTGTTTCTTTTCCCCTCATATCTACATTGTTCTGGGACGAATCGAGGATTGTCTTTCTTGTATATCGTTTGTGGGTGTTAAAGGTAGGTGGCTTGGTGTTTATTTTCCAACTGTTGTGTGTTTTGTGCATTTTGTGCCACGAACCCATGTCGGGGTGTTGTGTGGATGAGGCCATGGCTAATTTAAATACCCATAATTGTATAAGTGATTAATTAAAGTTTTAAAACTATTGTTTGGGATCATGCATGGATCCAGGACCACCTCAGGGGTGCGTTCCTCTGTTTAGCTATTTGGACAGGATACCCGAGGGTATGCCTTAAAATTAATTATTGTATAATTTCCTTGAGAGGAATTACTTGTGAAGTTTTATTTATATGTTGGGCATGGCCCGTTTACTTCTGCCTGAGGTCATTTTTTTTACTTTTCTTGTGGGTGTTGTTTGCTTAGCCTGAGGGAAGTGGTTATCCTAGCCTGAGGGAATCTTCATCCGTGCCTGTGGGCAGTTGATTCTGTGCCTGTGGGAGACACTTACTACGCCTGAGGGCAATATCCCTATGGCTGTGGGTAAATTCTTGTGTTGGATACTCTTTACCTGAGGGTAGGGGTTTATGTGTCTGAGGACTTTAGTTGTTTACTTAGAATGATCACTATGGTGATATTTTATATTAAATTATTAAATGGAAATTAAAATGGCCATATAATTGGTGAAGTTAGTTACTTTTTAGTACATCTTACTTTATTGAATTTTATTACTGCACAATATAATTGCATGTTTTATACACAGTTGAGAACGGGCCTTTGGTGTGTGCCTATTGGGAATTTATTTCTCACACCCTGTTTGGGTCATGATTTTTGGCCCAAACAGATTATGTTCTATAGGTGTAGATAGGGGCATGAGTCCCTATACAGGTACTTGATTGTTGATGGGTTGTAGGAGAGCATGAGACTGAGCATTGGCTCATGATGCCGCAACCTGTTCTATTTTTTTCAGTGTTTGTACATTAGTTGTATTGTATTGTTTGGTTAATATGTTCTGGCTGTTTTCGTAGAATAGTGACATGCTACATCATATATATATATATGACTGCAGGTTTCCCATTCTTTTATCAGTTATCCATTTCAGTTATATATATTGTTTTTGCTTCCGCTGTTATTGTATGTTTATTTATATTCCACTGCACTAAGCATTGACAAATGAGGGCATAGTTTCGCCACTATTAAACCTAGGCCCTCGCTGCTAGTCGGCAGCCTCTGGCGTTTGGGTAAATGTGCTTGAGTTCACGTGGTGAACTGGGTTCGAGGCACCTGTTCTGTGGAACCTAGAACCGGGACATTACAAGCGTTCTCTACAGTCTTTTCTCTATTCACATCATTAGGTACCTTTTTTCCATTTCTTCGAAACTCAACTACTTGAAGACCTTCTTTTCCACAAATAAAAAATTTTCTAGTATCTTTTTGGAAATATCTACCATGTTTCTTTCCACACAACGAGCAGAATGTAATAATCATCTTCTTTTCACCATTGTTCTAAGATTTTTCCTTGAACTCCATCATTCATTTCTTGTCAAAACCATGAGATGGATATGTAACACCAAATTTTAGTTCTACCTTTATAGCACAACACACAATTTCTTCATAGCTACTAAAGTCCCTTATAGATAATTCCCTTCTAAGACATGGTTTTAAGCCACTGAATAATAGATCAACATTACTTTGAGGATGGATGATAATTACAGATACATACCTTGCAAGCCTTGTAAAACTTTCTTCGTATATACCAATAGATTCATCATCCTTTTTCTTAAGATCATGGAACCCCTTTTCCATATTTGTTTGGAGAATACGAATAAAGTACTTATTGAAAAATAAGTTCCTGAACTCATCATATTCCATGGATTAAATATCATCTCGGGGCCTCATATTCCTAATTATAGTCAACCATTGGTCTACTTCACCTTCTAAAAGGTAAATATCCAGAATGAATTTTTCATGTTCTGAACAGTGAAGTATAGAAAATGTAGATTTCCAAACCTGATGTACATGAACATTACATTACTTTTGTGGAATACTTAATACATAACAAAAACAGACACACAAAGACCGTAATAGTTTAGTGTCTTTGGAAACATGGAACGTAATCTTCTAATCGTGGTGAAAGATCTTCAACATCTCCCTTAAAGATATTCCCCGTTTTTTTACCGAAAAACTTTCTTTATATCCTGGGGAAAATAAAACATAAAAAGGGTGAGCTCAAATGCTCAGTAAGGGTAATCATGGATAAAATAAATCATACCATATACATTTGAAATTAAGAACATGAACATAATGTTTAAACATCAAAAGCTTGAGCAATGACATAAAACATGGAAGTACGTATGGTGTAGATAATAAAGAAACATTAAGAATGATAAAATAGAATGGGAATAAAACATGTAATTATGGAAACCATTCAGCACATGTCATGATTTCCATAGTAGCCAAGGCATTGCGGCCCAGACCATCTTGGTGGACAAATTCCCTTTCTGAATCGAGTTCACTCCTCATTTCAGTCCTATAACACTGAACCAGATTAACTTACCGTTCCATCCATGTCTATATCATGAGATATAAATCTATACCCAATGCAATGGAGGGAGATATAGGTCCCACCCATCTAATAATGAAATCATTCTTACTTGTGCCACAAAATAAACATACATCATTCATAATAACCCAATAAATAAATGGGTTTCATATACATCATCCCATCATCACATAATCCATATAAAAGAAATGGATATCATTTCATAATAAAAAAAAGTGGAACCATGTAAATCATAGAGACATTAAACTTGAAATATACACATGTGAAATAATGTCATCTTAGATGAAAATGGTTTTGATAAAACACTTTAAATGAATTCTTGAGGAAAATATCCTTTTTTCATCAAAATCATTTTCTTTTCACAAAATTTCATGCAATTTTAGAAGAACAGGTTTTTGTTGAAAATATTCATGAAATCTTTTTAAGGAAGATTCATTAAAATAAGGCTTTATAAAACCATAAAAATACTTTCATGTTGTATACGTTAAAAAACATTCTTATCGTACTTTTGCCAGAAAAGTCAAAAAAAGTAGCTCGTAACGTAAACAAAAGAATGATTCCTTACATACCATGTAGTAAAAGTAAAAACTGGTTAAAAAGGGAATTAAAAATATATGAAACAATTTTTAGGAAACATGGACATGGATGATAACAATAACCATAGTAAATAATTACGAATAAGCAATCTCAGATAAAAATGAGATTTGCAAAATTATCCCTTACCTTAGGTCTGATATGCTTCGTACGTATCTGAACCCCCTGTATAATGATTTAAATAATGTTATTGACTTATTAAAAAATCATATTCATTGTTATTATATCATATATGGTCCACTTATGAATTTATATTACTCGTTCTTTTGTAAATTCATGTTAAAGTAGCGTTTTGGGTAAAATCGTCTCATTTGTCGTTCGTGTTTTAACTTGTAATTATTAATATGAATACTTGGATCATTATTACTTATATCCAGAATGTAAAACATGATTTATATATAATATATATTCAGAATATACATATATATAATATATCGATAAATGGAAAGAAATACACCGTTCATGGAGACGGTAGGCCGTACGTACGCATGAACGCTGTTTTCGTTTTTCTTATTGAATTGAATGGAATTAAGTAGATGACATACATATATATACATAAATACAGTATCATAATTATGTCATATATTTCATGATTAATTATTGTATATACTTTATAATAATTCATGAATGGTTAATCATTGAGAATGAATCTCATCGCGTCGTGGAGATGGTAGTCCGTACGTACGCACGCGTGATGATATCATTCCCATGATCGTGGAATTGTATTCTAGTGTATGTATAATATTTAAGAATCAATATCACTTTAAAATAATCCTATATAGTCATTATTTACGCCATTATACCCATCCAAGTAAGGTGGTGGTGGATAATAGATTACACTACGGCGTGGAGACAGTATTCCGTACGTACGCACACGCGGTGATTTAATTTTCCATAGGATGGATAAATTGTGAAATAGGGTTGTTTCATACATATAATAACATATCCGTATATGAGTGATAATGATCTTATTACTTCATAATGAAACAACTAAAGAAGAAGAAGTAGAAGAAGAAATAAAGTTGAAGGAATCGGTAACAAACATTACCTCTTCTTTGAAGCATCTCTCTGAGACCTCCTCTTAGGGGACTAAAATTGGTCTTTGAAAAAGACCAGGACCTATAGGATGTTTCTAGGGAAGTGGAGAAGAGAATTTCTCAGGGTTGGCCAAGCTTGAAGGCTCAAATTAGTGTGAGGAAGAGAGGGAGGAGGTGCCTTTTTATAAGGGAGGAGAGGGGCTCCTTTGGAAAAACTAGAAATATTATTTTATTATAAAGCCAAATTCGGATATAAATTGCTCCAAATTGAGTTATTTCGAAGCTAAGGTGGGGATGGGTCGAAATACTCTCATCCAATAGAATTTAGACAAGTTTAGGTTCCGATTTTAACCTTATCATTTATATTTAACTTTAAGTTAGATAATTTTACTTTTACCATGTCTTTTTGTGTTCTTACACTATAAGGTTAATAAACATACTATAACAAGCCAAAAGAACCCCAAGTTTTTTATTATTAATATATATAACCATATCTAAGTCATTTGGCTGATCCTTAGATTTTTAAGAATATAATAACAATTAATAATATAATATATTTTTTAAAAACTATTTTATGTCAATTTTGACACTATTTGGTAATTGATTTTTGTGAAAATCATAACATAATGATTAGTTCTAAAACATTTAATTAAATCAACACTAGAATGTCATATTAACATATAAAATTAGTGGAATTCATAAAAAGTCTCAAATTACATTTATTTTTGTATTTATAACATCAATTATGTCAATATTTCATTAATAAGATAATTACTGCATCATCTTTGTGTCATAAATAAATTAAATTATTTAATGTCTAAAAATGATAAATAAAATACCATTAAGTATGAAATCATTTTATCTTTCTAATGAATATTTATAGTCAAATTTATCTTATGTATAACCCAATATTAAATATGATATACTTATTAAACATTGATTTTAACTATTTTAACCCTTTTTAAATAAATTAATAATAAATATCCTAATCTAATCCAAGTGGGCCTAAATGGTCATAATTTACTCCTAAGGTTGTTTTTGGTCGAATTACACTTATACAATAGAATTAGGACATGTGTTAGGGTAATAATAATATCATTTTTACCCGTAATTACCCTATTTACTTTTAACTGTTGTAAAAAAAGTAAAAAGTTACTATTCACCAAAAATTATTTTCATCTCATTGAATCAAATTTTACATACTGACATCAATCATGTCTCTCAGATTTTTGATATTCCACTCACAGAAGCGGTAAAATTAAGTTTTATGAAAAAATCATTTTTCTTAACTACCACTTAGTGGTTTCACTATTCATCAAAAAATGAAAGTTTCCAGAAAAATTCTAAAAATTAGGCCTAAGCTATATTTGATATTATGAACTCAAAAATGATGTCTATTTTACCAAATTCAAAACATATCAGTTTCATTAATTAATTTAAAAATTTAATCCCGTCATCAAAACAAATAGCGTGTTTTTAAGAGATAATAACTATCAAAAGATTGACACATGTTTATGTCTGGGTTAAATGTGAAATTACATCAAATGAACAGAATTGTATTAAATTGTGAAAATATATTCTAAATATAATTTTAAACCACTCAAATTAATAATTTATTACTATTAATTATTTCGATTAAAAAGATTGTTTTTAATTAAAATTTAGTAATTTTCACTATTCATCAGAAAATGAAAGTTATCTGAAAAGTACCAAAATTTTACCCTAATCTAATTTTCATATTCCAAATCCAAAAATAAAGTCCATTTTGAAATATAAAATTTAAAAAATTTCAAAAAGTGGTTATTACTATTCATAACGGCTAGTTTTAATAATATTTTAATAGCATATCGTTGTTTAGTGAAACTCGGTATTGCGTACTACACACGCTATCGAGGATGGTCGTGATTGCGTGTAATGCAAGGAAAGTCAAGGATGCGTGTTGTGTATGCTCCTTTTGGTGTAGCGTACAACACAAGACATTAATGAAATTAAAAAGAATATTTTTCATAAAATCTCGGGGTGTTACATTCTACCCCCCTTAAAATGAATTTCGGCCTCGAAATTCGTCGGGGTTATAAATGGTTTACTACTTGAAATATTCTTTAATAGAAACCCATATCGTAAAATGGTATACCAAAACCAATCTTTAAAACAAAAGTATGAAATGTAACAGTTACCCAAATAAACTAATCACTGAGTTTCCACATAGGTGAAAATATGGATATGGAAGTGAAATCTAACCATCGTGTTTTGATGGAAAGTGGTAGAAAACATGGCTATGGAAAAGCCAGCAATCACAAAGCCATAAATTTGTGATGATCTAGGGTACCATATGATTCATCAGATATAAGAGCAATAAGACAACATTTTTGGTTTTCAAGATCATTTCCCTAAAGTTGATGAAATTGGAATTAGAAGAAATACTTTCATGATTTTGGTATAGTCTCACCGTTGGTCATTTATTGGACAATTTCCACTTCATCTATTAAATAAATGAAGTGGAATTTGTCATTCACGATGTGTTAGCAGATCATGTGATAGAATGATTGGTCATTCCATCTTTCTCAAACAAAAGGTTAGAAAAGTTATCAAAACTTACATAAGTCCATATATAGTGAGATTAATCATATATGGTTCCTAAAATGGACTTATACTTCATATATCATACTACTTAATATAATAAAACTAGTTTCGACTAAACAGGGACTTCTTGTTGGCCAGTGGTAGGTGATAAAGTCCAGTCGCACTTCTGTTGTGGGTTTGATTCCCACAGCCTTGTCCGACGCGATGGGTTGTTGCCCGTCCTGCAGGTTGTCCTTTTTCTAAAACTACATTACTATAACATCCCATCAATAATATCAAAAAAAATATATCCTTAAACAATACTAACTTATGTAAAACATAATTCATTCCAATCATTAGGCTTATCTAAAATACTTCGGTCTAAGCTCATAGTATAAAGAAAACGATTACTTGAAATGTCATCAACCAAGCATGAGAAAATCATCATTTATCCCCCATATATCTTGATGGTCACATTCCAATCATGTGAATACCTTAATCATGTATTCTCTTGAAAAATGAATACCCATTGAACCATAGTGAAAACATGAATGCAGTTAAAAGTTAACAACTTCCACATACCAAAATCCTCAAAATTCTATATACTCAAACCATGATATCACTTAGTCCTTATATCAATCATGAGCTCATGAATACTGTCAAACATTTAATTTTCTCCTTATCCATTCATTATGAGCATATCATCTGCTTTCCAAAATATTTGAATCACTTTTCATGGTTACCGGTACCTTAAAATTATTGAAAACCACAATAGACTAATACAAAAATATTCCAATACATAATAAAAGTACCTCAACAATATTATTCTTGAATACCAATACATAAACACTTCAACCCATCCTCTTTAATAAATGTCCTAGAACATGTCCTTCCTTGATTTTGAAGTATATTTTTAGGTCAGGGCATTGAGTTGGGTAATGCCCATGTTCTCCACAAATAATACATTGAACTCCATAATAGTCTTTCACTCTATGACCCTTTTCTCCACACAGATAACATCGGTCCCTCCATTTGAGGTATTCCTCAAGGTTCTTCTTCCATTCTTTAGAAATCCTAATCTTCCTTTCTTTATGCTCCTCAACATGTGAACATGCATAATCGTCTATCTTCCTCTTATTTGATGAATTAGGCATACCACAAAATTTCACCTTGTTAATCATATATCGTGATGACTGATTCAACATGATCACAATATCTTTCTCTCTAGGAATTACACAATTTTTTTGCTCATAGTCGCCAATTTTTCCATTGGATTCAATGTTAACCTAATTCCTTCTGATCCCTCCATTAACTAAAACACAAAAAGAATTCTGTGAGAGGCAAAATTATGCTAGAGAAAACAACATAGTAAAGGGGGAGTACCCTCAATATATAACATATTAGGTTAAATTATAAGATCCATAGAAAAATTCTTGGACTATAACCTATACGTATACTTAACCTTAGAGACATCCCTAGACATACCTTAGAAATATCTCTAGAGATCTCACTAATGTTTTTGCATCCTAGTTTCCAAAGGTTGACTAAACCATTCCTCTGATACCAACTATAACGGTCTGGAATTACTTCCAGTGGACTATAATTGATACCTATCAGGGCACTCCATGGGCAGCTACACCCCCTGGGTGGGACACACCACCATCTCCAGTGGAAGCCATTTCCTCATGAAGTCGTTGGGCGGAGAGCCATGCTTCATCCAACGCTCAGATGTGAGAGTTCCCAAAGATCAGATACATTCCTACCTCCTTTGCCTCTGATATCAACTGTAGAGGTCTGAAGCCTTACATACAAGAACATTACATTACTTTTTCATAATACTTAATACATAACAAAAACAGACACACAAGGACCATAATAGTTTAGTGTCTTTGGAAACTTGGAACGTAATCTTCAAATCGTGGTGAAAGATCTTCAACATCTCCCTTGAAGGTCTTCCACCTTTTTTTTACCTAAAACCTTTCTTTATATCTAGGGGAAAAGAAAACATAAAAAGGGTGAGCTTAAATGCTCAGTAAGGGTAAGCATGGATAAAATAAAACATACCATATACATTTGAACTTAAAAACATGAACATAATGTTTAAACATCAAAAGCTTGAGCAATGACATAAAACATGGAAGTACGTATGGAGTAGAACATAAAGAAACATTAAGAATGATAAGATAGAATGGGAATAAAACATGTAATTGTGGAAACCATTCTGCACATGTCATGATTTCCATAGTAGCCAAGGAATTGCTGCTAAGACCATCTTGGTGGACAAAGTCCCTTTCTGAATCGAGTTCACTCCTCCTTTCAGTCCTGTAACACTGAACCAGATTAACTTACCATTCCAGCCATGTCTATCTCATGAGATATAAATCCTTACCCAATGCATTGGAGGGAGATATAGGTCCCCCAATCTCATAATGAAATCATTCCTACTTGTACCACAAAATAAACAGACATCATTCTTAATAACCTAATAAATAAAATGGGTTCCATAAACATTATCCAATCATCACATAATCCATATAAAAAATCGATATCATTTCATAATAAAAAAATGTGAAACCATGTAAATCATAGAGACATTACACTTGAAACATACACAAGTGAAATAATGTCATCTTAGATGAAAATGGTTTTGATAAAACACTTTAAATGAATTCTTGAGGAAAATATCCTTTTTTCTTCAAAATCATTTTCTTTTCACAAATGTCATGAAATTATAGAAGAAAAGGTTTTTGTTGAAAATATTCATGATATATTTTGAATTAAGCTTCCTGAAAATAAGGCTTTATAAAACCATAAAAATATTTTCATGCCCTATACGTTAAAAAAACATTCTTATCGTACTTTTGTTGGAAAAGTCAAAAAAAGTACCTCGTAACGTAAACAAAAGAAAGATTCCTTACATACCATGTAGTAAAAGTCAAAAGTGGTTAAAAAGGACATTAAACATACACGAAACCATTTTCAGGAAACATGGACATGGATGATAACAATAACCCCTGTAAATAATTACGAATAAGCAATCTCGGATAAAAATGAGATTTACAAAATTATCCCTTACCTTAGGTCTGATATGCTTCGTACGTATCTGAACCCCCTGTATAATAATTTATATAATGTTATTATCTTTTTAAAGAATCATATTCATTGTTATTATATCATATATGGTCCACTTATGATTTTATATTACCCGTTCTTTTGTAAATTCATGTTAAAGTAGCGTTTTGGGTAAAATCGTCTCATTTGTCATTCGTGTTTTAACTTGTAATTATTAATATGATTACTTGGTTCATGATTACTTATATCCAGAATGTAAAACATGATTTATATATAATATATATTCAGAATATACATATATATAATATATCGATAAATGGAAAGAAATACACCGTTCATTGAGACGGTAGGCCGTATGTACGCATGAACGCTGTTTTTGTTTTCTTATTGAATTGAATGGAATTAATTAGATGAAATAAATATATATATACATAAATCCAGTATCATTATTATGTCATATATTTTATGATTACTTATTATATATACTTTATAATTATTCATGAATGGTTAATCATTGAGAATGAATCTCATCGCGTCGTGGAGATGGTAGTCCGTACGTACGCACGAGCGATGATATCATTCCCATGATCGTGGAATTGTATTCAAGTGTATGTATAATATTTAAGAATCAATATAACTTTACAATAATCATATATAGTCATTATTTACACCATTATACCCATCCAAGTAAGGTGGTGGTGGAAAATAGATTACACCACGGCGTGGAGACGGTATTCCGTACGTACGCACACGCGGTGATTTCATTTTCCGTAGGATGGATAAATTGTGAAAAAGGGTTGTTTCATACTTATAAAAACATATTCGTATATGAGTGATACTTATGTTATTACTTCATAATGAAACAACTAAAGAAGAAGAAGTGGAAGAAGAAATAAAGTTGAAAGAATCGGTAACGAACATTACCTCTTCTTTGAAGCGCCTCTTTCGGACCTCCTCTTAGGGCACTACAATTGGTCTTTGAAGAAGACCAGGACCTCTAGGATTTTTCTAGGGAAGTGGAGAAGAGAATTTGGTAGGGGTTGGCTGATCTTGAAGGCTCAAATTGGTGTGAGAAAGAGAGGGAGGAGGTGCCCTTTTATAAGGGAGGAGAGGTGCTCCTTTGGAAAAACTAAGAATATTATTTTATTATAAAGCCAAATTCGGTTTTAAATAGCTCCAAATTGAGTTAATTAGAAGCTAAGGTGGGGATGGATCTAAATCCCCTCATCAAATAGAATTTATACAAGTTTAGATTGCTATTTTAACCTTATCATTTATATTTAACTTGAAGTTAGATAATTTTACTTTTACCCTGTCTTTTTGTGTTCTTACACTATAAGGTTAATAAACTTACTATAACAAGCCAAACAAACCCCATGTTGTTTATTATTAACATATATAACCTTATCTAAGTAATTTGGACGAACCTTATATTTGTAGGAATATAATAACAATTAATAATATAATATTGTTTTTAAAAAACTATTTTAAGTCAATTTTGACACTATTTGGTAATTGATTTTTGTGAAAATCATAACAGAATTATTAGTACTAAAAAAGTTAATTATATCAATTATAACATGTCATATTAACCTAGAAAATTAGTGGAAATCATAAAAAGTCTCAAAATACATTTATTTTGGTATTTATAACATCAATTATGTAAATATTTTATTTATAAGATATTTACTAGATCATCATTGTCTAATAAATAAATTAAATTATTTCATGTCTAAAAATTACAAATAAAATACCATTATGTTTGAAATATTTTTATCTTTCTAATTAATATTTATAGTCGAATTTATCTTGTGTATTACCCTATATTGAAAATGATATACTTATTAAACATTGATTTTAACTATTTTAACCCTTCTTTAAATAAATTAATAATAAATATCCTAACCTAATACAAGTGGGCCTAAATGGTCATATCTTATTCCGAAGGTTGCTTTTGGTCGAATTACACTTATCCAATATAATTAGGACACGTGTTAGGGTAATAATAATATCATTTTTACCCGTAATTACCCTATTTACTTTTAACCGTGGTAAAAAAGTAAAAAGTTACTATTCACAAAAAAATATTTTCATCTCATTGAATCACACTTTATTTACTGACATCAACCATGTCTCTCGTATTTTTGAAATTTCACTCACAGAAGCGGTAAAATTATGTTTTATGAAAAATTCATTTTTCTTAACTACCACTTAGTGGTTTCACTATTCATCAAAAAATAAAAGTTTCCAGAAGAATACTAAAAATTATGCCTAATATATATTTGATATTATGAACTCAAAAATGATGTCTATTTTATCAAATTCAAAACATATCATTTGCATTAATTAATTGAAAAATTAATTCCCGTCGTCAAAATAAATAGCATGTTCTTAAGAGATAATTACTATCAAAAGATTGACACTTGTTTATGTCTGGTTTAAATGTGAAATTACATCCAATGAACAAAATTGTATTAAATTGTAAAAATATATTCTAACTATACATTAAAACCACTCAAATTAATAATTTATCATTAATAATTATTTCGATTAAAAAGGTTGTTTTTAATTAAAATTTAGTAATTTTCACTATTCATCAGAAAATGAAAGTGATCCGAAAAGTACCAAAATTTCACCTTAAGCTAATTTCGATATTCCGAATCCAAAATTGAAGTCCATTTTGAAATATAAAATTTACAATATTTCAAAAAGTGGTTATTACTATTCATAACGGCTAGTTTTAATAATATTTTAATAGCATATCGTTGTTTAGTGAAACTCGGTATTGCGTACTACACACGATATTGAGGAAGGTCGTGAATGTGTGTAATGCAAGGCAAGTCAAGGATGCATGTTGTGCAAGCTCCTTTTGGTGTAGCATACAACACAAGACATTAATGAAATTAAGAAGAATATTTTTCATAAAATCTTGGGGTGTTACAGAAAATATCTTATAAATTGTACTGATCCATTGTTTCTAAACAAGTGGATTTAAAGACCTACTGAAAGAAGGTGAACGTTGCCTTATGAATGACTCAATAGAATATTTTTCCCTTCTCTGCTCATTTGGAAGTCCAGAATGATTCATAGCTTGTGTAAGTATAACAATAATATTTTGCACTCCATCTCCCATAACATTAGTTTTTTCCGGAGGAAAATCATTGCATTGTTCTTTACATTGATCAATATGGTTCATTTTGGTTCCATCCATCATCTAAAACCCAAAAAGAATAGTGTGAGATTCAAAAATCATGCTATGGAAAACAACATAATAATGGGGGAATAACTTCAATATCTAACATCTTAGGTTTAATTATAATATCGTTACCGTAATTCTATGACTATAACCAATACTTATACTTAAACATATGGACATCCCTAGACATACCATAGAAATATCTATATGGATTTCAGTAAAGTTTTCAACACCTTGTTTCCAAAGGTTAACTAAACCTTTCCTCTAATACCAACTGTAGAGACCCCAAACTCAACGTACATAGAGATAAAATTACTTTTGAGGAAAACATAATACATAAAAAAAAACCAACACTAAAGGACGGTAATAGTTTAGTTTCTTTGGAAACATGGAACATAATATTTTAATCATGGTGAAAGATCTTCAAAATTGCTCATAATGATCTTCCCTATTTTGTTTTCTTACCTAAAACCATTATTTATATCCTGGGAAAATAAAAAATATAAACGGTGAGATCAAATTCTCAGTAAGGGTAAGCATGGAGAACATAAAATAAACTATATACATTTTAACTTAAAAACATGAATATAATGTTTAAACATCAAAATCATGAGGAATGAAATAAAACATGGCAGTGTGTAAGACATAGATCATAATGGAACTTCATTCATAATAAAATAGCTTGAGAATAAAGCATTTAATTGTGGAAAAACATTAAGCCCATGATATGATTTCCATAGAAGCCAAGGCATTGCTTCCAAGACTATCTTAGTGGACAATTTCCCTTACTAAATCGAGTTCACTCCTCTTTCTAGTCCTGTATCAATGAATGAGATTAAATTTTCATTCCAGCCATGTCTATCTCATGAGATATAAATCATTACCCAATGCATTGGAGGTAGATATAGGTCCCACCCATCTCATAATGTAATCATTCTTACATGTGCCCCAAAATAAACATAAATCATTCATCATAACCCAAAAAATAAAATGGGTTTCCTAAACATCATCCCATCATAACATAATCCATATAAAACAAATAGATATCATTCATCAAATGAAATTAAAACCATGTAAATCATAGAGACATTTTACTTGAAACATACACATATGAAATAATGTCATCTTATATGGAAAATGGTTTTGATAAAATAATTGAAATGAATTGTTGAGGAAAATATCTTTCTTCTTCAAAATAAATTTATTTTCACAAAATGACAGGAAATTTTAAAAGAAAAGGATTTTGTTGAAAATAGTCATGAAATCTTGTAGTGTAAGCTTCATGAAAAAAAGGTGTTATAAAATCGTAAAATTCCTTTCATACCGTATAAGTTAAAAAAAATTATCCTCATACTTTTACCGAAAAAGTTAAAAAGTTCCTCATATGGTAAACAAAAGAAATGATTCCTTCCATAACACAATGTAAAAGTCAAATATGGGTAAAAATGACTTTAAAAATACATGTAATAATATTAAAAAGTTTATGAAAACATTTTTATGGACATGGATGAAAAATATAACCCCAGAAAATACTTACATATAAGCAATCTCAGATAAAAATTAGATTTAATAAATTATCCCTTACCTTATGTATGATATGCTTTGTATGAATCTGAACATCATGTATATTGATTTAAATAATTTCATTGAATTATTATAGAATCATATTCATTGTTATGATATCATATATAGTTCACTTGTTATTTTATATTATCTGTTCTTTTGTAAATTCCATGTTAAAGCAGCGTTTTGGGTAAAATAAATTCATTTATTGTACGTGTTTTGATTTTTTGTTCTTGATATTAATACCAATATCCTGATTTACTTAATTCCAAAATGAAAAAAATTATTTATATATAATATATATTCAGTATATAAATATATATGATAGATAGATAAATGGAATGAAATACACAATTCATGGAGACGATAGGCCGTACGTACGCATGAACACTGTTTTCGTTTCCTTATTGAATTGAATGGAATTAAGTAAATGAAACATATATGTACATAAATACAGTATCATTATTATGTAATATTTTTCATGATCATTTATTATATATATACTTTATAATCATACTTGAATGTTTAATCATGGAAAATGAATCTCATCGCGTTCGTGGAGACGGTAGTCTGTACATATGCACCAGCGATGATATCATTCCCATAATTATTAAATATAATTGGAGTGAATGATATAATATCTCCAAATCAGTATTATGTTATAATTACCATATAGAGTTATTATTTACACCATTATACCCATCCAAGTAAGGTGGTGGTGGGAAAACCAATTACACCACGGCGTGGAGACGGTATTTCATACGTACGCACGCGCGGTGATTTCATTTTCCATAGGATTGATAGAAGGTGAAATGAGGTTTTTTCATATTTATAATATCATATCGGTATATTATTGATACTGATTTTATTACTTTACAATGAAACAACTAATGAAGATGAAGTTTATGAAGAAAGAAATTTGAATGAATCAGTAGAAGAGATTACCTCTTTTTTGACACTCCCCCTTTAAGCTTCCTCTTAAGGGACTCGAGTTGGTCTTTTGGGAAGACCAAAACCGCCAAAAATGTTTGTAGGGGGTGGAGAAGAGAAATGGATAGGGGTTGGCTGAGCATGAAGGATCAAAGTGTTGTGAAGAGGAGAGGGATGAGGGGCCCTTTTATAATGGAGGAGAGGGTCTCCTTTTGAAACCTCAAAAATATTAAATTATAATAAATCAAACCCCACTTAAAAACCTCCAAAAATGACTCATATTCTAAGATTAGATGATATAGGGTTGTAATCGCATCAATCATTAAAATATATATATTTTGGAAATTTATTTTAAAACTTATCAACATGATTTATCCTTATTTAATTTATTTAATCTTATTTGTGGTAATAAGATTCTAAATTTTAAATTATAATAAATAATTACTTATGTGTTCTGAATTTTCCATAATTGGATATTTTATGACATTTTAGACCATATAAATTTTAATTTATAATTTGTTATATATTTTTGTTATTTTTAAACAATTTTATATTATGTTATTTTTATAAAATAACAATAGTGTAAATTTTGAAACTATTCATTTATTTGAATTTAAATAAAATCCACATAGAATATATCTTCAAACTAAAATATTTAATAGATTCATAAAATGCAATATTTATCTAGATAATTTGTGGAGAATATTAAATAGTTCATACAATATTTATTTTAATACTTTTAAAACCATTTATTTGATATTTCAATAAATAAATTAATTTCAACATCACTATTGTGTCAGTTTTAATGATATCTGTTTAATCCATAGAAATTCTAAATAAATTCACATGATGTAGATAATTTCATTATATTTCTGTAGATTATTTATTTTTGACGTTTCGTGAAGTTTATATGTAAATTAAAATTTATATATTTATAAGATTTAAGAGTGTGACATGTTGTCACTTTCTTTGGTTTTAATAATAATTAAATTATTTTCATGGTCAAAAGTCCATAAAATGAATATATTCTGACCCTTATGTGATATGGGTCGACTTTTAGTCATCAAATAGAATTTTGGAAGGTGTTACGGTAATTTTATAATCTTGGTTTTACCCGTAATTACCTGATTTACCATTAAATACAGGAAATAAAATTTATCGTAGTTACTATTCATAATATCAAAAAAATAAAAGTAACATATTAACATAATTTGGACCACTAAATTAAAATATGGAATACATTTTTCAAAATTCAAAACACAGAAGTTGCAGTAATTAATTTGAAATTAATCCCGTTGTTAAGAAAACGAGTTTTAAAATATAAAACATTTCCAAAGATTGAAATTTTTTTACCTATGAATTGAATGTAAAATTAATGGTAATGGCATAAATTATATTATATGGTAAAAATATATTTTATTTATACATTAAAACCATTCAATATTATAATTTAACCATATAAATTACTTGGATGAAAAAAGATGTTTTTAATTATAATATAACGTGTTTTTACTATTCATTAAAATATGAAATTTTTCAGAAAATACAAAATATTTATCCAAAGTAAATTTTTATATCCTGATTCCAAATAAGTATTATATTTTTTTAAAATTTAACTTATAATCATGTCAAAAACTATATTTAATGTGGGTGCACCATCAAAAGGCAGCAAAAATGCATTTATTGAAAAATACTTATTTTACTCGAAAAACTTATTTTGTTCTCATACCATGTTCTAGAAAATGTGTATGATGAATAATAATGTTACAAAATTCAATTTTTATTTAATAAAATTCATAACGGATAGTCTATAATAATATTATAACAATATATCATTGTTTAGTGAATCCAAGTATTGCGTACGACAGATGCTATCAAGGAAGGTCACGATTGCGTGTAATGCAAGCCAATTCAGGGTTGCGTGTAGTGCATGACTCCTTTTTTGTTGTGTATAAGAAAATACAACCATATTTCAGTTATAAAATTAATATATATACATATATACACTCAATGTTTCATAGAATAACTACGATCAAACAAACTTGAAATTGTGTGTAACACGATCCAAGAATAGTGTTGCATATAGTAAAAGCTAATATGGTGTTGCGTATAACGCAAGATTATATTGGTGTATCGTACAACAAAACACATAAAATAAATTAAAAATAATAATTCTCATCAATTCTCGGTTTGTTACATTCTACCCCCCTTAAAATGAATTTCACCCTTGAAATTCATCAGGGTTATAAATGGTTTTCTATTTGAAAGTTTCTTCAATAGAAACCCACATCGTCAAAAGGAATTCCAAAACATAACTTTAGAAACTAAAGTATGAAATGTAACGGTTACCCAAATTAACCAATCACTGGGTTTCCACAAAGAGAACATAGGTGAAAATATGGATATGGAAGACAAGTCTAACGATCAATTTCTGATGGAGAGTGGTAGAGAACATGGCTATGAAAAAGAAAACAATCACAAAGCCATAAATTTGTGATGATCTAAGGTACCATCTAATTCATCAGATAAGAGGGAAATAGGACAAAATTTTTGATTTTCAAGATCATTTCCTTAATGTTGAAGAATTTTTGAATTAAAGGAAATACATACTTTATTTTGGTACAATCTCACTGTTGTTCATACCTTGAACAATTTCCACTTCATTTATTAAATAAATGAAGTAGAATTTTTCTTCTGTGAAGTGTTAGCATAAATGCGATAGAATGATTGGTAATTCCATCTATCTCAAACATAAGGTTAGAAATAGTTATATTCCTAAGTCAATTTATGGTGAGATTAATTGTATATGGTTCCAAAAATGGACTTATACTTCATCTATCATACCACTTAATAAAATAAAACTAATTTTTACAAACCAGAGACTTTATATAGGCCAATGATAGGCGATAAAGGCCTATCACACTTTGGTTGTGGGTTCGATTCCCAAAACCTTGTCCGACGCGACATGTTGTCACTCGTCCTGCAGGTTGTCCTTTTTCTAAAACAACAATATTATAACATCCCATAAATAATATCAAAATATTTCTATCCTTAAACAATACAAACTTATGTCTAAAATAATCCATTCCAATCATTAGGCTTCTCTAAAATACTTCTTTCCAAGATCATAGTATAAAGAAAACAATTACTAGAAATGTCATCTACCGAGCATATGGATACCATCATTTATCTCCCATATATCATACGATATATCTTGTTGGTCACATTCCAAAAATTTGAATACCTTAATCATGTATTCTCTTGAAAAATGAATACCCATTGAACCCTAGAGAAAACATGAATGCTGTCAAATGTTAACTCTTTCCACATACCAAAATCCCAAAATTTCTATATGCTCAAACCATGATATTTGTCATGAGCTCATTTCATTTTCCCTTTATCCCTTCATTATGCTCATATCATCTTCTTTCCAGAAATATCTCAATCACTTTTCATGGTTACTGGTACCATATAATTATTGAAAACCAATACAAAGATATTCCAAATTTCCATGATACCAAACATGAGAATCCATGATACTATTTTGAAATTTAATTAAACAAACACTTAATAATTCCACAACATCATTGTCATACTCAACATCACAAATAGTGATTGCATGTGACATCCCTTTATACTTTACCTTAAGAGGTTTCTCACATTGATCATCATTAACCCTTGTATTAGGGCATTGATTAGCATAATGCCCCATTTCCTTGCACTTGAAGCATTGAAGTGTTGGTGGAGAGTTCTATGTAGTCTTTTCTCTATTCACATCATTAGCTACCTTGTTCCCATAAATTCGACACTCAACTTCTCGATGACCTTCTTTTCCACACTTAAAACATTTTCTATTACCTTTTAAGAAACCACCACCATGCATCTTTCCACAGATTGAGAATAAATTAACATTCATATTCTTTTCACCATTGTTCTGAGATTTGTCCATGAACTCCATCTTTTGTTTCTTCTCAAAACAATGAGATGGATATGTAACACCAACTTTTAGTTCTTCATTGATAGCACAACACATAATTTATTCATAGCTACTGAAGTCTCTTATAGCTAATTACCTTTGAAGACTTTGTTTTAAGCCACTGAAAAAATGATCAACTTTAATTTCAGGTTGGATGATAAAGCCAGATGCATACCTTTCAAGCCTTGTAAAATTTGCTTCGTATATTCCAAAAGATTCATCATACTTTTTCTTAATCTCAAATAACTCCTTTTCCATATTTGTCCAAAGAATACTAGGGATGTACTTATTGAAAAATAATTTCTTGAACTCATCCCATTCCATGGATTTAATTTCATATCGGGGCCTCGTATTGTTAATTAGAGCCCACCATAGGTCTGCTTCACCTTCTAAATGATAATATCCAGAATGAATTTTTCATGTTTTGAATAGAGAATTATGGAAAATATATTTTCAATTGTACTGATCCATTGTTCATAAATAAGTGGATTAGAATACCCATTTAATGAAGGTGGGCGTTACCTCGTGAAAGACTCAATAGAATATTGTTCACTTCTCTACTCATTTGGAAGTTCAGAATGATTCATATCTTGTGTAAGTACAAAAATAAGATTTTGAACTCCATCTCCCATAACATAGGATTGTTCAGGAGGACAATCATTGCATTGTCCATTACATTGATCAATACGGTTCCTTCGGGTTCCATCCATCGTCTAAAACCTAAAAAGAATAGTGTGAGAGGAAAAAATCATGCTAGAGAAAACAACATAATAAAGGGGGAGTACCTTCAATATCTAAAATCATAGGTTTAATTGTAATATTGTTACCGTAATTCTAGAACTATTACTTATACTTATAGATAACTGTGGGACATCCCTAGACATAACGTAGAAATATCTCTAGGGATTTCAGTAATGTTTTTGCCTCCATGATTCCAAAGGTTAACTAAACCTTTCCTCTGATACCAACGGTAGAGATGCCAAACTTGACATACATGGAAGCTACATTACTTTTGAGGAAAACATAATACATAACAAAAACAAACAATCAAGGACCGTAATATTTTAGTGGCCTTGGAAACCCGAAACATAATCCTCTAATCAGGGTGAAAGATCTTCCACATCTCCCATAAAGATCTTCCCCTTTTTGTTTTCATACCTAAAACCATTCATTATATCTTGGGGAAAACAAAAAATATAAAGGGTGAGCTCAAATGCTTAGTAATGGTAAGCATGGAGAACATAAAATAAACCATATACATTTGAACTTAAAAACATGAACATAATGTTTAAACATCAAAATCTTGAGCAATGAAATAAAACATGGTAGTGTGTAATGCATTGATCATAATGGAAGTTCAATCATGATAAAATAGCTTGAAAATGAAGAACATAATTTTGGAAAACCATGAAGCAATTGATAAGATTTCCCTAATAGACAAGGCATTGTTGCCAAGACCATCTTAGTGGACAAAATCCGTTACAAAATCGAGTTCACTCCTCCTTCCAGTCCTATATCACTGAACCAGATTAACTTACCATTCTTACCATGTCTATATAATGAGATATAAATCTTTTCCAAATGAATTGAAGGGAGATATAATTCACATTCATTTCATAATAAAATCATTCTTACTTGTGCCAAAAAATAAACATAAATCATTCATCATAACCCAAATAATAAAATGGGTTTCATAAACATCATCCCATCGCAAAATAATCCATATAAAACAAATGGATATCCTTAATTATAAGAAAATTGAAACCATGTAAACCTTAGAGACATTATACTTGAAACATACACATATGAAATAATTTAATCTTATATGGAAAATGGTTTTGATAAAACACATTAAATGAATTCTTGAGGAAAATATCCTTTCTTCTTCAAAATAATTTTTTTTTCACAAAATGCCATGCAATTTTAAAAGAAATGGATTTTGTTGAAAATATTCATGAAATATTGTAGAGTATTCTTCATGAAAATAAGGTCTTATAAAATCATAAAAATCTTTTCATGCCTTATAGGTTAAAGAAAACATTCTCCTCGTACTTTTGCCGAAAAAGTAAAAAAGTTCCTCATATGGTAAAAAAATGAAATGATTCCTTACATAACATAATGTAAAAGTCCAAGATGGGTATACATGACTTCAAAAATACATGGAAGAATATTAAACAGTTTATGAAAAAAAAATTATGGACATGGAAGAAAAATATAACCCTAGTAAATAATTACGTATAAGCAATCTCAGAAAAAAATTAGATTTAAAAAATAATCCTATACCTTATGTACGATATGATTCGTATGAATCTGAACCTCCAGTATAGTGATTTAAATAATGTCATTAAATTATTACAGATTCATATTCATTGTTATGATATCATATATGGTTCAATTTTTACTTTATATTATCAGTTCTTTTCTAAATTCCATGTTAAAGTAGCATTTTGGGAAAAATTGTTTCATTTATCGTACATGTTTCAATTTGTTGTTTTTGATATTATTACTCATATCATGATTTACATAATTCCAGAATGTAAAAAATGATTTATATATAATATATATTCAGTATATAATTATATATGATAGATCGATAAATGGAATGAAATAAAACGTTCATTGAGACGGTAGGCCGTACATACGCATAGGCATTGTTTTCGTTTCCTTATTGAATTGAATGGAAGTAAGTAAATGAAACATATATGTGCATAAATATAGTATCATTATTATGTAATATTTTTCATTATTATTTATTATATATATACTTTATAATCATACTTTAATGGTTAATCATGGAAATTGAATTTCATCGCGTTCGTGGAGATCGTAGTCTGTACATACGCACGAGCGATGATATCATTCCCATAATTATTGAATATAATTGGGGTGAATGATATAATATCTTCAAATAAGTATGATTTTATAATAACCATATATAGTAATTATTTAAACCATTATACCCATCCATGTATAGTGTTAGTTGAAAAACCAATTACACCACGGCGTGAAGACGGTATTCTGTACGTACGCATGCACAGTGATTTCATTTTCCATAGGATGGATAGAAGGTGAAATGGGGTTTTTCATATTTATACTATCATATCAGTATATTATTGATACTTATTTTATTAATTTACAATGAAACAACTAAGGAATATGATGTTGAAGAAGAAAGAAACTTGAAAGAATCTGTAGAATAGATTACATCTTCTTCAACGCTCCTCCTTTAATCTTCATCTTAAGGGACTCAAGTTGGTCTTTTGAGAAGACCAAAACCTCCAAAATGTTTCTATGGAGGTGGGGAAGAAAAATGGTCCGGGGTTGGCCGATCTTGAAGGCTCAATGTGTTGTAAAGAGGAGAGGGAGGAGGGGCCCTTTTATAAGGAAGGATAGAGGCACCTTTTGAATCCTCAAAAATATTAAATTATAACATATCAAACCCCACTTAAAAACCTCCAAATTGACTCATATTCTAAGATTAGATGAGATATGGTTGTAATCACATCAAAAAATAAAATTTAGATATGTTGGGAAATTATTTTAAACCTTATCAACTTGACATATCCTTATTTAATTTATTTAATCTTATTTGTGGAAATAAGATTTGAAATATTAACTTGTAATAAAAAATTACTTATGTGTTATGAATTGTCCATAATTGGATAATTTATGAAATTTTAGACCATATAAATTTTAATTTATAATTTTTTTTATTTATGTGATTTTTAAATAATATTATATTATGTTATTTTTATATGATTACAATACTGTAAATTTTGAAACGATTCATTTATTTGAATTTAAATAAAATCCACAGAGAAGATATGTCGGAACTAAAATATTTAATAGATTCATATCATGTCATATTTATCTAGAAAATTTGTGTAGAATATTAAATTTTTCATTCAATATTTATTTTAATACTTTTAAAATGATTTATTTGATATTTAAATCAATAAATTAATTTCAACATCACTATTGTGTCAGCATTAATGATAATTATTTAATCCCTAAGAATTATAAATAAAGTCACATGATGTAGATAATTTTATTATCTTTCTGGAGACTATTTATTTTTGAAGTTTCATTACGTTTATAAGTAAATTAAAATTGTTATACTTATAAGATTTAAGAGAGTGACATGTTGTCACTTTCTCTGGTTTTAATAATAATTAAATTATTTTCATATTAAAAATTCCATAACATTAATATATTCTGACCCTTATGTGATATGGGTTGACTTTTAGTCATCCAATAGAAATTTGGCAGGTGTTACGGTAATTTTATAATCTTGTTTTTACCCGTAATTACACGATTTACCTTTAACTGTAGTAAATAAAAATTACCATAATTACTATTCATAACATCAAAAAAATAAAAGTAACCTATTAACGTAATTTGGACCCACTGAATTCAAATATGGAATAAATTTTTCAGAACTCAAAACACAGAAGTTGCAATAATTAATTTCAAATTAATCACTTTGTTAAGAAAATGGGTTTTAAAAGTTAAAACATTACCAAAGATTGAAATGTTTTTACCTATGAATTCAATTTTAAATTAATCATAATGACATAAATTATATTAAATGGTAAAAATATATTCTATTTACACTTTAAAATTATTAAATATTATAATTTAACTATATAAATTTTTGTGATGAAAAAAGATGTTTTTAATAAAAATATAACGTGTTTTTACTATTCATTAAAATATGAAAGTTATCAGAATAATATGAAACTTTTATCCAAAGTAAATTTGTATATCCTGATTCAAAAAAAGAAATTTATTTTTCTAAATTAAACTTATAAACATGTCAAAACCATATTTAATGTGGGTGTTCCATCAAAAGGCGACAAAACATCATTCTTTGAAAAATACTTATTTTACCCAGAAAATTTATTTTGTTCCCATACCATGTTCTAGAAAATGTGTATGATGAATAATAATGTTATAAAATTAAAAATTTAGTTAATAATATTCGTAACATCTAGTATATAATAATATTATAACAATATATTGTTGTTTAGTGGAACCCGATATTGCGTACAACACACGCTATCAAGTAAGGTCGTGATTGCATGTAATGCAAGCCAAGTCAGGGTTGCGTATAGTGAAAGACTCCTTTATTGTTGCGTATAAAAAAATACATCCATATTTCAGTTATAAATTTAATATATATATATATACACTTAATGTTGCATATAATAACTACTATAAAACATTGAAATTGTGTGTAACACGATCCAAGAATAGTGTTGCGTATACTACAAGCTAATACGGTGTTGCGAATAGTGCTAGATAATCATGGTGTAGCATTCAACAAAATACATCAAAGATATTAAAAATAATAATTCTCATAAAATCTCGAGTCGTTACAATGACACTCCAAGAATGAAATAATATTTGGTGAGCATTAAATAGACTATATGTTGTCTTTGACAGAATGAGACACTATCTGATTGACTACATGAAATGTAGTTGGTGAACATATTGTATAGTTTACATGTATTCATAGTGAAATTCATGGGATACTTATAGTAAAAGTAATATATTGTATTTTTTTACATGATACATGGGAATTTTTATAATGAAATTTAGAGGATACATGGAATGTAAGTGGAATACACTCTATGTAACTCATTTTTTCTATGAGAGATATATACACTGAGTCCTTAATCACATATCACAAAATCTATTACATGTTTTGTTTCCAGCTATACACATTGTGTGACTTGACATGTTTACATGTTGTATAATTAATTCCATCTATACATCATATATTAATTATATATACCATAATTAATTAGTAAATTACACCAAATTACATGGTATGTGGCTTTGTAAACATTCTATGATGCAATTTTTATAATAATAAATACATAAATAATTTGGTGTTAAATTATTTTGGAACAGTACATTTTGTGGATGTCATACATTTAGTGTATTTATAACTCAAATTTATATTGTACATACCCTGAATTTTTATTTGTAGCAACGTGTCTTGAATATATTGTGTTGTTACTCATGTTAACACACTACATGACATGTAATATGTGACACACCTTTTAAGCTCTATACTCTATGTGAATTGTGAGAACCCAGATCATCACTGGTTAATAAAAACAAGAGAATTTTGAATTTTTATTCTTATGTAGTTTTAATGGGGAAATGGATATTTATCCTATCATATTACAAAATATAATTTTTCGAAAAACTTCATTGGTCCCGTAATAATTTCTTTACCTTGGAAAGGAGTTTAGTATAATTCTGATCAATTAATATTTTAGCAGAATAGTTAAAATTGAATTAGATAAATTTTAATCATTCATGCATTTATGAAAAATGGTATATTTTGAATGAATCGTCATATTTATATTCTATATCTGTATTTGATTATATATTGAGGTGTTTTTCCTAGGTGAGGTGTAAACCCGTCACAGGTACTGGGCCTTAGAAATTTTCTGTTTCCTTTTATTTTTATTGTTAACTTTTATTGTTTTTTTGCTCTCCATCCCAATGAATTTATTCATATAATGTTGGGATACACCAACCATTGTTAGTTTTCAACTATGATAGAAGGATAGGGAGAGGGAAATGGGATCATTATTGACTTCTTCTAAGGAACTAGATCAGGATGCAGTGGTTGTAAGGCGTACATCCAAGCTTAATGCTTTGGAATATTTCATCCCAAGTTAGGACATGTGTTTATTTTTAATATATGATTCCCATAAAATTGATTATTTTTAATTTTATATCCTTATATAGGTTGTTTGGAGTTCCATGATAGCCTATATGGGGTGTTTTTGGATGAATCATGGGATTTAAGAGATTATAGTATTTTTTCTATACAGGAAAACTGGATCACACAGAGTTTTATTTAAGATCACACACAATGTGTTTGTTCGTTTAGGTGGAGGGTTGAATATGGGGGATACACGACATGTTTGTTTTGGACACTTCATACAGAGTGACTCAGTGTGTGAATGGTAACATGAAAAGACACCCATTATAGGGTCGTTATAATGACCTGCAATTTTATAAATGAAATTTTATCTTTAATGAGTAAATAAATCATTAGAAAATGTAGTTATAGAAAACACATTCAATACTTTGGTTATTTTGGACCAATATAAAATATATACAATTATATTTAAAATACTATTAAGAATAATAACCATTGATAATATAGTCATTGTATAATGATCATTTATATTATTACCTATTAAGGGTGAAGATAAAGTCCAATTGATACAAATTGAAAAACTGATGTCCTAGACTGGTAAAATCTTACCCTATGAATCCCATTTATGGGAGATTTTGAGATAGATGTAATAACTTGGATTTTACCTTGATCAAGACCAAGCTAAGGTCCCATAACTAAAGCACAAGTGAAAATATTTATAGGAGAGGTTCAAGCATATCGAGATCATGGAAAAAACCATGTTCACCGAACCACCCCATGAAAGTACCACAATTACACACAATACACTTAGGGAATATTCTTGTTTAATAAAGGGTTATGTATCTAGACCCTAGTAGTATGAAATTTATATTTTCTTTTTAAATAAAATAATTATTTTATTTATCAATTATTATTTTTATTTTATAAATTATTATATAATGAGTTTGAAAAAAATTAGATTTTGATACAATGGAATAAAAATTTTATTTTATGGAAATATATATTTTTCATTGAGGAACACTTTTTTATAGATTCAATAATTTTTTAAATTAATGTTATTTTACTAATATTTTATTATTAAATAATTATTATTAAATATAAATTATAATTTAATTTAATTAAGTCTAGTGTTATTTTTACAAGGGTTAGAATGTTTTTAGTGTTGTAAAAACTATTATTTTCCTGAAAAAAATATTCTTATATAAAAATGAAAAATTACCATGTTTAGAAAATTATTTTTGAAAAATAAATATTATTTCTTAAATTTTCACATCAAAATTAAAAATGGTGAATCTATCAAAAAATTTTAAGACAATATAAATTTTTTGTTAAAAATTATAATACAGTAAAAATATATGGTCTATATTATGACATCATAAGGGCCCAAACGTGATGCAATAAACAATATACAAGTAATACATGGAAAAATATATATTTATCCATTTATATAATGAGTTTTTATGCTATTTTATTAAATTTATAATCTATTAATGAATCATCCAATACTAATATTATATTTTATGGGTTTAAAATCAATTCTTTATGACAATTACTCAATTCCAAATCACCAATGGTATTATTTTAATTTGTTCGATATTTGGCCATATAAATATTCAAATCCACATTTATTTGGAAGAAACTATGGTGAAAACCATGGTATGTTTTTTGTGGTTTTGATTATTTTATTATATATAGTACAAAACCTATGTTTTGAAATTAATAAAAAATCCCCCTCTGTTCCCATAAATACACAAAAAACCTCCCACTACACTTCAATAAATAACCCATTTTAAATTAATTTCATATCCTTAATCCTCTCTAAATTACTTCCTAGGTGTTCCCATGCTTTTAAAATTCTTATACAAATATTTTAGAATCACCCACTCAAGGTAAGGGATCCTCTCTTCCTCCACTTTATTCAAGAACTTCATTTGTATTATGCCTTTTGATTTCTAATTATTCATGTTGAAATACATTTTTTACCTATAATTTATTATAATTATGATTTTAAGAAATGATATACCCCTTTTACTCCCATTAAATAATTCAATGAATCCTTTTGTACACCAATTATACTTCCAAAATTATCCTACAATTTTCCCTGAAAAACATTTGTATAGTGAATACTGATCCCCATTTACATTAATGGGTATTAAACTATTTGTAACTATCCTTAATTGATTTTGGAATTCCATGTATGTAACCCACACCCATTAATCATGGGATTAAAATTAATGAATTTCATTCTTATATTGTGGGATTCATGTGGCAACTAATTACATACACATGATATTAATGTGATGGGTGGGGCCATAATTATATAGATCTCTAATTCATTGGGTAATGTCTCTATATCATGATAAATCATATATATTTCATGGTAGGTTATCCAAAGAACACAATGTAATGATTTATCTATGGTTATCCGTGAAATATCTTTATAATTTCATGTATTATGTAGTTTCCACATTCCTACATTACCTTAAAGTTATCATCTTATATCATGATTCAATGTTCATTTTTATGAGTCTATCCCCTTTAATGTCACCTTGATATTATAATTTACACACATGTATTACTTTCATTATGTTATTATTTCGTTGTTCCCCTACTAAGATTCATAAATCACCCCTTTCTTATGTACATCAATAGGTTATCTAATGTATTATTAAAAGATCAGTTTACTTTAAGCTCATAATTAGGAGTTTTGGAATAATTTTATTGTATCCATAATTTAATTTATTATGAAACGTATCTAATTAACTAAGTAATTAGGTCATCTATATTGTATGGTACTTTATTAAGTAGGTTGTCATACTATGTATCAGAGGGAAGGATAGTTATTTTTAGGAATTAGAATTATAAAACTATAGTGAAAGACTTAGTGATAGAGTAAAATAATAAAATATATCCCTAAATTTAGGTAAATTATTTAGTAACTGATTTCAATGAAATGATATCATTGGCTAGATTCTACAAGTGGATGTGGATCATGAAAGATTTTACCTAGGGGTAATAACCCCGAAAAAGAAAAATTTGGTATTAACTCAATCATCACTTAGTAAAGGATATATAGGCCTTACTACACACCTCGTTTGAAAAACCTATAGATATTATTTGGAAAATTCATAATCTCTTTACAAAAAATTATGAATGGAATAAAATTTCAACAAAAGTTTATGTTAGAAAATTGACCATATGCAACTTAGATTAAAACGTAAAATTTTATAGGTTAAGGAATATATATCATTTATTAGTTATCCCTCCAATGAACATATCTTCCCTTTTATGTGTTTTATTTTCTAAAAATTCTCATCCCAAAATTTTCATTTATTTTTAGTCAATTTATGGAAATATGAGCAACTGAGTCAACAAATAATGTGATAGGAATTGTGATAGATGCCCAAATGAGATGCCCAACCAAATGAGAGAAGAATTTCAGAACATCATTAAAATAAATACTAAATTAACTCATGTTTCAAAAAAAATGAATTTTGTGGAAAAATCACATCCCTCTAATAAAGATAATGTTACAACTAATACTTTTATGCAAAAAAGGCATCCATATTTTAATGGATCTTTCGATCCCTTAACTTTGGAACAGTGGATAAACTCTATTAAAAAGATAATTTATGACCATAAATACTATGAGTAAGAGGTGGTTGGGATGTATCATTGTCATTTAGCGGTAAAATATGATATATTATGGATGTTTATAAATATACTATGCTTAATGAGGAAATCTAAGTGATGTAGTTTAAATAATTACATAAAAACCTTTTTGATAAATATTTTTCTCGCACTCTCGGACTAAAAGTGAAGAGGGATTTTTTTTTGGACTCATGTAAAAGTATGATGAAATCTTCCGGGTGTATGAGGTTATCTCCAAAATACTTTCAAAATCCTCCCACAGTTAATTTTTTATCATAAAAATTAATGATTAACACTTATTTAGTGGGTTTAATATGAGTTTAAAAAAGGAATTCATGATTTTAGACTTTGAACACTATTCATAAATTATTTGATATAACCTAATAGTAAAAAGTGAGATTAGTGAACCTCAAAGTACTCATGGGTTAAGTGATAGGAAGAAGTTAATTGATTTCAATTTTAGTGGTGTGATGGATAAATCTATATAGGGTAATGAAATTACAATATCCCACTTTTCAAATATGTGGGTAAAAACTCCCCAAGATTTCATGAAGGGGACAACTAAATGATTTTTTTGTTAGTGGGAAGGGAACCTAGATAGTAAATGATGATTGGAGAGACCCAGAAATGAAATAGAATAAATGAATTATTCTTTCAAACCTCAATCTACTATCAAATTTTTACAATGTAAGAAATAAGGATACTATGTGAATCAGGAAACTGTACTAAGTGTTATATACAATAATCGATGAAAACCCACAATGTCCTAGAGGCAAAGGGAGATGTTATGCCATCATAACTATAGAGGTGAATCTTGAAAATGATGCGGTGAGAATTATGATAATTATTCATTCAAGGATGGATAACATACTACTTTATTTTTGTTACAATAATCCTTTCATACCATTCATGTTTACATGAACTATTTGAACACCACCTCAAAACATACAAGCAGAGCTATATGTGAAAATGGAAAATTGGGAAATTATTTAATCTGAAGTATATAACTTCTTCCCTATCTATATTTTATAGTATGAACTTATTATTGAACCTTATGGTACTATCTTTAGTGGAATTTTATTCTAATCTAGATATGAATTTACTTTACTTGTGTGAAGCCATAATAAATTTCCTGGAGAAGGAAGTCAACAAATGTATCATGAATCATCATATGATTATATACAAGTACAAGGTGGTGGATGAATTTTATTTGGAAAAAATCATCTTAAGAATACATATTATTAACTTATGAGAAAGTGTATCATGCATAAATGATTTATACTAGGTAAAATGTCATTCTTACAGACTTGACCATTTTGAGGGAGTACACTGAAGTGATTTGTGAGGAATTTCCTAGTCTTCAAACTAATAGAGAGGTTGATTTGTCAATAAAACTCATACATAAATCTTTCCCAATATCAATGACTATATAAAGAATGTATACATTTAAAAATGAGGTTCGGAATAAGAAACAACATGAGAATCTTGATAAATTGTTTATACACCCATGTGATTCACCATGGGGTGAACCGGTCTTCTTTATTAAGAAGAATTATGGGTCAATGTACCTCATCATTGATTATCATAAGCGCATTAAAATCATGGAAAATAAAAATTATCCTTTGAGATGGATTGATGACTGGTTTTGTAAATACGTGGATCCTATTAGTTGTCTTAATGGATCATTAGTTAAGATATTTGTAGTGGGCTTCGGATCGAGGTCGATGGTGATGCCCTAATGGTGATAGAGGATACACCGACCCATCCCACCCCAGAGGGGGAGAGAGAATCATCCGGAGCTTTCGTTCCTTCACCAAACCCACTCTCCTTCCTCCTTTCCCGTAATTCCATTGTGCCCTAAGGTCCCTGACCTTCATAAGCGATCTCTACAGATTGCGTTTTCCATGAAGGAATTCAACAGAGCATCAGATCTTTTTAGGAAAATGCTGGTATCACATTTTAGTGTCCACTTCCCTTCAGTGGATTCCATTGATAGATTCGTGTTTGAAGGTAGGGGGATTCAACACCGTGCGGTGGTCAGGTTGATCGACTGGTGTCAGAGGATGGTTCATTTTTCCTCAGATAGTGATTTTATTATGGCTCGGTCCAAGGCCCCCCGATCCCTCAATGGATGCGGATTTTACATCCTACACTGGTTCTTTGAATCCATCATGAATCGGGATGAACCGATGACAACGGTGTGGGTAAGATTCTTAGATTTTCCGTTTCTTTTTCATATTTTGTCAATAATAATCATGTTGGGGAATATGGTTGATAGATTTATGTGTTCAAATAGTAGGAATGTTTTGGTTATCCACCCTATCAACCCATGCCTTTGTGTTGAGCCAATGATTTAAGGCCTCATAGAGAGTGTCTTTGGATTTTGGTTGGTGAAGAATTCAGATGCAACCAGCGGGTGGTCTTCGTGTCTTGGCCATCTTATTGCTCTAGTTTTCATCGTATAAGACATTTGGTCCTTGGATGTCATCATGGTCCAAGGGCTCAACAACTATTTAATCCCCAACTAGAAGAGACTCAAATGTAGGTAACCCTTATTGTGATACACTAATTGAATAGAGCAGGCTTTGTCAGGCCTGTCGAGGCATGCAGGGTTGTTCTTGGGGAACGAGATCCAGACAAGGTTCATTTCGGTCTAGGTGAGGAATTGTCGTTGGAACAAGAAGGTAGTTCTTGGGAGGGTTATCTTTTGCAGTTGCCTTATCCGGTGGTTCTTGGAGCAGTGAAGGATGTGGAGTCCATTATCTACTTGTCACAGGTCATGGATGTCCTAGATCAGTTAAGGAATGATTTGGGATTAGCTCTTTGTAGGTTAATGGAGTGAAGGCAGTGTAGGTGGAATGAGTGGATAAAGATATCTCCTTGTATCTGGATGTGGTGGAGCATCTAGTATCAGACAGAATTTTTGATAATGGTGTGGTGATGGTAGTAAGCAGGGTCCATGGCTCTGGTGTTCCTCAAGGTCGGGAATGGGAGGAATCTTACCAGCATTCTCAACTCATGGGTCATGGATACGAGCATCCCATAGGGCTGATTTTGTGTAGTGAGATCACTAAGGGTGAATTTGGAAAGAAGGTCGAACCATCTGTTAAGTCATTATAGGGGAAGTCCTTCTTGCATGCAGACACAAGCTCTTTTCATGGTCAAGGATGGAAGGATGGGGTTAGTGTAGTGGGACCTCTTGATCCAAACAAGGTCATTCTGAATTCCTCCTCTCAAATGACTGGGAGAGAGGGGAAGATGAAGAAAAATTGGCAATTAAAGATGGAAAGTTGGATTCTTCAGGTAGGCCGAGGGATATCAATGAGGGTATAGGGGTTAAAGTGAAAACCCCAATTTGAAGGCTTGACAACTCAAGAACAATCATTATCATTAGAGGATGAGGATTTAGGTGATGATAGTTTCAGCCAACTATTAGTTGACAACCTGGACCGATTCCAAGGTAAATTTCCCCATACCCCAAGAAGGAATAAAGGGGAAAAATAAAAGAATGAATCGGGGAAATGCATAGTGTTCTAGGGGAAAATACCCAAGGGGAGTAAAGATTACTCTCACCTGTTGAAACCATTGGAAGCCAGGTCAGCCAAGAAATGTGGAAGCAAGGAATGAAATTGCCTTCAAGGCGGGGAAAGTGGGGACCCAAGCAGAGATCCAAGAGTAATAGAAGAAGAGAGTGCAGAGTGTCTGAGGATCATCTTACACTCTAAGGAAGAGATTCTTGAAAAAGTCGTTCAGACAAATGCCTCAAATGAAGAGATTTTAAGGATCTATGAAAGACGTTTGTAAACTGAGGCCATAGAGAATAATGAAGTGTGGATAGATAATAAAGACCAAATCATAGACCGAGGATTCAACCAAGGTAGAATCACCTTGGAGGAATTCATCCAGATAATGGACAACATGTTTTCTCATCTTGATGAACTTATCAAGGAGGATCAAGACACCCATGTTTGTACTATGCACTGGGAATTATATAGGTCATCTAATTCTAATAACCTTAGTCTTGTGTTTAACAATTATGTGAGCTCTTTCAACACGTAGTTGTCCTTGTGTGTGTACTTTGGTTTCCCACTTTTCCTTAAATGTGGCCTAATAAAAAATCATAGTTGGTGGTTGTTAAGAAATTATCAAGTAAAGGTGAATATGTAGGATATCCCCCAATAGATATTTTCATAAAAGGTATGAGAATTGTGAGTTCATAATGATTCCAATTAGACTCACTAATGATTTATCTATCTTCATAGACATATATGATTTTCATTGGTGAGTAACTTGTAAAATTTGTTAGTCTTTATAGAAAACTTTCTTATCTACACAAAAAGTTAAGAGTTTCATGAGAATCATTTAGAAGTTGAAATTAACACATTGTTAGAGGAAAAGTTATATTAAAAGGACTTAAAGTTTAAGTTTTTTATGGAGAAAGTAACATTCTTATGGAATTTTATCACCTAAAAAGTGATGTCTATGAAGCCATAAAAATTCAAGGGTGTTGAAGGATGGAATAGATCAATATTTACGATGGAGTTCCATTGTTTTCTTGGATTAGTCGGGTGCTATCATATATTTGTAAGAAACTTATCATGATTTTCAATCCCACTGACCAATCTAACTCAGAAGGAAGTGATATTTTTTTACTAATGAGTGTGATGAGGGAATTAATGATTTAAGGAAGAGGTAAATCACTACACCTGTAGTCACATTACCCACCAGTGGGGAATGATTTTTTGATTTACAGTGATTTATTCTAAAGGGTCCAAATTATTTTTCTCATTGAAAATGACTAAGTGATATCCTATTCCTCCCATTTATTAATGATAATTGAGTAGAACTACCCATAAAATGATCTAGAATTGGATATAGTGGTCTTTTCATTTGATGTTTGGAGACATTGTCTATATGGTATGATGTGTGACATATATATGAATCATAAAATCCTCAAGTATATATTCATAGGATATGAGATTAATATGTTCTAATTATGGTGATTAGAGATGATCAAGTATTATGATTTTCCAATCCATTATGATCCTTGTAAGGTAAATAGGGTAGAAGATTATATTTCTAGAAAGGATCCTCCAACCCTATCCACAATAAGGATTGAAAGTAATAATATCTTATTATACTTGAAAAGGATAGAAACTAGAATAATATTATTTTATTCATACTAAATTTTTCAAATAAGTTCTCAAGATTCCATTATTAAGAGGTTCAAGGAGGCCTAAAAATATGAGGAGGTTCTATTGAAAACTGTTGTGAATATCTTGGAGTTAAAGTTTTTTAATGATTGATTTATAAGTATTACAACCCAGATATGTATCCCATCAAAACCATAACTGATAAGGGATGTTTTGGATGATGATTGTAGATCATACTACACTATTTATAATGAAATCACAGAGATGAATAATGATATTAATAAAAAATTATTTGGGTTACATGAATAGGGAGCTTTCAGAATTTGTATCTCAGTGCTTGGTAATCCAAAAAGTGAAGGTTGAATGATAAAATTCTAAGGCTATTATGAAACTGTTTCCCATACCAATATGGAAATGGTAAAACATAAAAATGGATTTTATCATAAAAATATATAATAGATCTAAATTAAATAACATAATTTGGGATGTATTTAGTCACCTTACAATATCAATGAATTTCATTTATATCAAGGAATATTTCTTATTTGATCGACTAGTTAAGATATACTTAAGAGGGTGTAGTAAGACCTCATGGAGTACCAATTTCCATTATTTATGATTGAGATATGAGGTTTAACGTATGGTTTTGGAGAAGCCTCATGTAAGTACTATATATATAATGTTGTTTTAATACTCTTTATCACACTTAAATGGATGGTTAGTCTAATAGAACCATTCAATCTCTAAAGTATTTGCTGAGACCATATTAAATGGATTTCTAACGATATTTGGACTATCACCTTCCGCTCATGTTGTTCTCATATAACATTAGATTCGACTACAAAATTGAAATGGAACATTGTGAGGCCTTTTATTGGAATAGGTGTCAAACTTTGACATGTTGTAATGAAATTGGAGGATGGAAGCCTATGGGACCTGATCTTTTCCAAGATATGACATAAATAGTTCAAACCAGTAAATGTCATATGAAATCCGTACAAAGTAGATTGAAGATATTTGAAAACAATCATTGATGATACCTAAAGTGTCAAGTCACAAATTATTTTTTTATTAAAATATCACTATGTAATAAATTCACATGGTTTTTAAATAATGGAAATCTTAGTCCAAGATATATCACCCTATTTGAGATCCTTGATAACATGAGATTTTTTTATGATTGAATAGAACTCCCACCTAACCTATCCCAAGTACATGATGTGTTATATGTATCCCACTTAAGGAAGTACAAACCAGAACCATAATATGTACTGAATCTAAAAGTGGAACCATTGAAGAATGATCATTCTAATATGGAGCCCCCGGTAAGGATATTATATCATAGGGACAAAGTTCTATGAATCGATACTACCCACAAGTCAAAGTGTTGTGGACTAAATAAAAGATTGAGGAAGATACCTTGAAAGTGGAAAAGGATATGAAATATAAGTACCATCATCTATTTTTTGTATTAAATGAAATTTTAATGGTGTAATTTTGAAATGGGAGAGAATGTAACGAACTGAACTTTTTTAAATGAAATTACACTTTTAATGAATAAATGGAACATTAATAGATGTGGTTGTATAAAATAAATGCACTAATTTGGTTATTTTAGAATGTTATAAAGTATATCCTATTGAATTTAAAAGACCATTAAGTATCATAATAATTTATAATCTAGTTGATTCATTTTGAAAATTTAGATTAGTATAAATTAAGAATAATGATAAATTCTAATTGACACTTACAAAAGAAGATTTGATCTTAACATGAAGGATCATATCCTATTAATCCCATTTATTAGAGATTATTAGGGATATGGAATCATGGGGATTTTACCTTGAAAAATCCCAATATTAGATTCAACAAGTAATTCAACATAGAAAATAATTATTCGATAATTTATAGCATATAGGTATCAAAGCCAAAACCATGTTCGTCAAAACACACAAGAATGTTCCACCACCACACACCTTACCTTGAGGGCATAAAATAGTTTAATAAATGTTTATATATCTAGACCCTAGTAGTATGAAATTTTATATTTTCTTTCTAAATATAATAATTATTATATTTATTCCTTTATATTATTATTTTATAAATTATTATATAATGAGTTTGATAAAAAAATATTTTGATAGGAAGAAATAAAAATTGTATTTTTCTGAAATATGTATTTCTATTAAGGTAAAATTTAAGATAAATATGATAAGTTTTTAATAATAATTATTTGAATTAAATATTCTAATAGAATAAATTTTAAGTAAATATAAATTTTAATATAATTTAATGAATCCCAATAAAAATTTATAAGGATTAGAATGTTGTTTGTGTTGTAAAAACTGGTAATTTCATGTAAATAAGGATATTGATTTAAAAGTGAAAATTATCATATTTAAAAAATTATATTACTAAATAAAATATTAATTTTGAAATCATCTTATCAAAATTATACAATGTATAAATTTTCAAAATTTGTATGATAGTCAAAATTTTCGGTAAAAATTAAATACTATACAAATATACAATTTGTATTAAGGAATAATAATAGGCAAAAAGTGGGGTAATAAATTCTATAAAAGACATAAAATACCAAATATAGATTTACCCTTTATAATAATTCGTTTTTCAAGTTATTTGATTAATTTTAAAATTCTTTAATGAATCCACCATAATGTTTTTTTCATTTTAAGGTTTAAAAATCAATTCTCTGTGAACATGAGTCACTTCCACATCACATATAGTATTATTCTAATATGACTAGTTCATGGAATTATAAAATATTTAAAACTACTCTTCTTAGGTAGATACTATTTTTAAAAACCATGGAAAGGTTAGTGGTTTTTATTATTTTATTACATATATTACAAAAATCTATGTTTAAAAATTAATAAAGAATAACACACTCTTTTTTTAAAAGTACCCACCAACCCCCCACTCTACATTAATAAAAAACTAATAATATTAAATTTTTTCCACTATATATCTCTATATTCCTCCCTAATATTTATTAATATCTTGATAATCTCCTCCCAAGCTTTTAGAAGCGCTATCTCAAGTTAAGGGATCCTCTCTTTCTCTTCTTTATTCATGAGATTCCTTTGTATTGTGATTTCTTTTCAAATAATTCATGTTCAAATATATTTTTTCACATAAAATTTTGTGTACATATGATGTAAAAATAATGAGATAACTCCTTTTAATCTTATTAAAACCGTCCATGAAACCTTATGTATGCCCATTATGCGGCCGAAATTATCCTGTTATTTTTTGACAAACATTTTATAGTGAATACAGATCTCTATTTACACTTAAGGATATTTAACTAGATCTAAATATCCTTCATTTGTTAGTTACATTAATTCATATAACCCAAACTCCTTATTCATGGGATTATAAGTGATAAAATATTTTCTTATATTAAATGATCTATCAAGTACACAATGGCATGACATGATATGAATGTGATGGTTGTGTCCAAAACTATATAGATCTAAAATAAATTTGGTAATATTTTTATGTAATGAGATTCCATGTATGGTTCTTTTGAGGTTATCCTATGAATACTATTTTGTGATGTCTTGGTGGTTATCCTTGACTTATGTTTATGATGTAATGTTTTATGTTGTGGAAACATACCTTTGATTCCTTGATGTTATCATCATATATCATGCTTTAATGTTATTTTATAAGATAATATCACTCTTATTTCACCTTCATATTCCTCATGACTCATATGTATTACTTCCATCATGTTGTACTTTGGTTATTCCCTTTATTGGATTCATAGACAAGCCCTTTCATATGTGAATCCCTAGTTTGTCCCATGTATTATTAAAAGATCAATTGATTTTATGGTAATGTTATGGTGTTTGTAAATAATTTTATTGTATCCCTATTTAATGTTATTATGCTATGAATCCAATTACACAATTATATTAGGAATCTCAATCATCTAAGAATTGTTTTGTGTATCTTTGTGTAATAAATCCTAAAATAATGTATATTAAAGATACTAGTTTTCATAGCATGTGGACAGTACCCATTTGTTGTATATGCCCAGTGGCCAAATAATATAGTTAGATAGACCCTGATTGGGGTAAATTTTAATGAAATACATATGAACAACATTACTTTCATGGTAGGTACACATTGTTCACTTGGAAATTTCATTCTTGGTAAGGTCGTGGTACAAGACCTAGTAATTTTCCTAGGGGTACAAATCGTGTACCAGATTTAAATGTTCTATACTCCCTCCTTGGATGTGTTTCAGTAATTTTTTCTAGGAATATTGAATAAGACATGGGAGTTGTCTATTCTGAGATTTTTTAGATACATATCATGATGGTAAAATCCTTTGAGTATGTTGAAGACGTCTAGAGGGAATTTTTGACTGGGTGAGGTTTGGTAGGATGATTCCTTTTTCGTTTTTATGTTAAAATACCTTTTAGGGAAGTGAGATGGGGTGTGACATTATTAGTCAAACAATTATGAGGATCCCAAGTATGTTTAGTATGAGTATATCTAAAATAGTTCCTAGAACGAGATATTGCATGGTATCTTGGATGGTATTGTTATCCTAGTTGATTTCGTTTTAGTGTCCTTATATTTTTTGCGCTATGATGACATCATGGGGTGTTAGTTAGGCCTGGGTTCCATAGAGTAGTGTTTGGGAAGGGTCTGAGAGACCCAATAGGATCACCTTTTGGACATGGTGAATTTTTAGTACATCCTTATAGGTGTGGTGTTCTTCAATGAGGTGTTTTGTGCTAGAGAGTTTAGATGAGGTTTCTTATGATAGGATTGGATTGAGGTTCTTCTAGTATTAGACGATCCGTTGCTGGGTTTCATATTTCTATTAAGGTTCAGAATACCTGTGAGGATTCCTTATTTGATAGTTAGACTTATAAGATCAAATATGAGATTCAACATTGATGCTTATGAGTGTAGGCATTGGATGACATGATTTTGGTGCCTAAGGGACTGGATGTTGGAGGTAGTTTGTTGCTGAGGTTTTGGAGGTTAGAGATATATTATAAATTTTATAGGTTAATGAATTTGACTTAATTTTTTGGGATACTGGACTCAATTTATTTCTATTAGAAATTTCTAGGGTGATAATTAATGGTATAGTTGAGTGTCCCCCCGCCCCCTCGAGTTTTGTGTTATCTATTGGTAGGGGATTTCGGCTTCAGAGGTTTTGAGGCACTCACAATGTGGTTTAGAATTTCCTGGGATGTTGAGGCTCCATGGATAGCCTGATCAGGACGTGTTTCACTAATGGGTAATATTATTTTCCCGACCAGTTCTACAATACTATCGAGACATTGACAATTTCCCTAGTTGTTCCACCCTAGAAGGTCATGTCCCCAATTTAGATTTTACTATTTAATTAATTGATCCAGGTAGATTTTCATGTTTTTTCTTGGATTTCAAGGATAAGATCCTAGGATCTGACTTCATTCCTATTACAGTGTTAGAAATTTGGGATATTTTGTTACCCAGAATCCATGAATGATATTTTTTGAATAAGTGAGCCAGTAACGACCTAAGATATTAGTGATTATTTCTTTTTATTAAATATTTTTTACTATCTTATGTTACATTCAATAACAAAATAAACTAAAAACTGAGAAACTTTAATCAACTTTTTCAAGATAACCGTTATAGATGTTAAACTAGAGGGAATATATAGTAGTAAATATATGTTTAATTCTAATATTTATAATACTTCTATAATTTAAATTTGAAAAAATTTATTTTTTTGGGTTTATTATTTTAATGTTATCTTAAGATTAGTGTTAGTTACCATGATAACGGTGAAATAATTATTTTTAACTTATTTTTTTATTGATATGAAAGTATTTTTATAAAATAAATTTAATTTAAATACTATAAATAATTTATATTATATGATTAATATATATATAAATCAACATATCAACACTCATTTAATTATTAATCAACACTAATTAAGATTATGAATCCCTAATGGTCAAAATCTCAATTTTTCTACAAAAACATTTTTTCCACACATTATCTATTTTTATAAGTCAATTTTAATATTTTTTTGAAAATTATTTTGATTTAATAGAGGTTACATTTATATTCAAAACACCGAAAATTTGGTTGTATTCTATTTTTTATATTTTTACTAATACATAAAATTACTTAGTTTTAACTAGTTGAATAGTTTAAAAGTAAATGATTAAAATTTAACAAACATAATGGTAAAACTCTTATGAAATGTTTAATTTTTTTAAAAAAAATTTTTGAGACTTTATCGATCATATTTCACCCCACAATAAATTATTATTAATTTTTGTTGTCATTGAAAAAGGAATAGTGTAGTGAAATCTTGTAAGGGTAAAGGGTTCCCCAAAAGTGACATTTTCTTCACTTATATAAGGGGATCAATTAATCCCCTCTATAGATACACTATAAATTATAATATTCATTTCAAATATATCCAAAATAAAAATTATAGAACTTAATTTATTTCCCTTTATTACCTAGTCTCTATAACTTATCTCAAGGCCTTTACTTCCAAGGAAATCTCTAAGGGAGAATTAAGTCTCCAATGTAAGTATTACCTTCTACGTATCATATTCTTCATAACAATTGTCCTAAAAATATCTTATATCTATAAAAATATAATGAAATAAGTATAATTATTAAAATAATATGTAATTATATTAATTTAATAACTCTTATTTACTCATGTCTATCCATTAATAAAAACAAAATCATCGTTAGGGTGTTGTGCAGACTACCACCTCCACAAAGTGACGTCGTCCATTTTTCCTCACCACCATTAATGGATGATAATCAAGATATAATGTATGAATATATAATATATATTTAATTCAAATATGATTCTTGAATTTAAAAATTATCATTTATGTTCTTTCCCTTTCAATAAAACATTAATCGTGTGTATCTGTAAACTATCACCTCCACAAACAATGTGTTCTATTTTTCATAAACAACCGTAATGGTTTTATTTATATATATATATATAATATAAATATTATTTACATAATATCATTAATATTATAGAAGTTATGAAACTATTTTACAACACTTCTTACCATGTCCAACATACATGAAGAATTACAAAAAATTTACCAATGAACCTCAGGTAGCTGATATAGGGAATAAAACTAAATTATAAATAAATAACATATTATTGTTAAAGGTAATTGGAATATGAAATATAATTGAATAAATTTCCTTGTTAGTTAATTAATAAACATAATTTGGTTATTCTGTTAGTTAATCTGATACACAGAATGAATCTAGATCCCATGGTCAGGGATCTTCAGCACCCCTTCACAACTTATCAATTACAATTTTTCTTTATTTTTTACCTTTAATTTAGTATTATTATAATTAAACAATTATATTTCTGTATATATTTACCTAAAAAATATTCATAGTTAAAAATAACTTTCATTTTTTGGATTATACATGTTTTTATCTCCCACCAAAATTCCAACTTTTAAGTAAACCAAATTTAATAAAACTTTCATATTTCCTGTCTCATGTCAAGATTCACCCCCATTAAATCCTTTTAAACCATGAAAAGAATAAAAAAATTATATTATGGGTGAAACTCTTAGTTTAATTATGGTTTTATAGAAACTAATATATTATTTCTTTCTTTAATGTAACCTCTAGTCATTTCATTAAAACTCACCCAAGTGGTATGTTTTTAGTAGTTCTTATCTATTTTCATCCTCATGAATTATATGTATTGGAATAAAATGGTCATGAACTGTGTTTAATATTTAAATTTTAACATAAAAATGATTTAAATCATTCTTCTCTTATAATAATTATGATTTAGGCTTCATTTGTGCACTGAATCTGAATTATGAAACCCACTTCCTTCACATGGGTATGACCATGCTTATGATTTATATATGGCATATTTTCTTAATGTGGAAAAAATATATATGATATAATTTTATGTAATGGGGGCAACAAAATTATATATCCCTCCAATGAATTGGGTAAATATTTATAACACATGATATATTATGTAAGGGTTTAGTGAGTCTACAAAAATCTAGCTTGGGAACATTTCCACTTTATGTTGAAGGTCTTGAAGTAACCATTGAATTATGTTTATGATATAATGTATTATATTTTTAAAAAAACATTTCTATGATTACAGGACCTTAGGGAATAAATTCTTTATTTCATGTATCCTTGTTTAGGATCATACTCTTTATGATATCTTGTTATGCCTCTTGACTCTCATGAAATGATTTATTTCCATTTTTATCCCCTTAATGGGATTTCTAACTCACCCTTTTCCTTATGTATTTTCCACAAGATATCCAATATTGTTCTAGAAGATACATGGGAGTTAGAATAATCATGTATAATTTTAAATAAATATGAAATTTTTATATTTACATTTTTGTTTTTTATTCCAAATACAATATACCTATCAATCATTGATGTGCATTTTTTGGAAATTAATGTTAAGAATTATGAAATAATGTGTGTTTAGGGATTTCGGTCACCGTGGTTGGTATTGAAGTAATTTATATATAATTTTTCTGAATTTTATTGAATATCATTAGTGAAAACCCTAGGGAGAAGACATGGGGATAAGACTAAGTATAAGTGAACATCATAATGAATTAGTAATGTAGATATTGGGTTGTTTTCATTAAAATTATTTCCCTCTATGTATACTAGAAAGATGATGCAGGATTTTAAATAGTTATAACTGAAGGTAATAACCCCAAAGGGTAAAAGTTTCGTATTAACTCAACTATGAACTATTTCATGAAAAGAGGCCTAACGTCACACCTAGATAGACACTCTTGGGAGATATGCTTATGTTAATTGACATTCCATTTTCATACCCATATGAAGGATTTGAAAATACATTTTTTGTAAGGACCAAATTTTTTTTATAATATTTGTTTCCTAAAAATGTGTGTTATATAATTTTTTACATTAAAAAACTATATACCTTTAATAATGAAGTAAGTATAGTTAAATGTTACCATCGGGTTTCGACCATTATGTGTTAATTGGTAAATTATTAATGTTGGTAAATATGACCATTGGAATCTATATTTATTAATAGTAATGATAAATGGTTAATTAATGAAAAACAAATAGTTGATGGCCTCAACCCATAGAATTGGGAAATACTATGCCCAATTTTTAGATCTTGGGAAGTAGGTAGCTTCACCAGGCTTATTTATTGACCAAGAATAAGATGAGGATTAACAAGTTAAGATTGAATGAAATCACCTACAGTAGAAGATCAAGTTATTAAAGAGTACCACTCGTTCGATGATATCTGAGCCGACCCAAGAGTTTATCACCACTGCACAAGTTCCCCTTAGGTCCTATGTGGGTGTTATAATGGGTTATGTATCAAGGGCCTAGTTACTTATTGTATAATTCATTTTTATGAATAAAAATTATTGTTCCATCATTTCTGTTTAGATTTTTGTTTTTCTTATGATATGATTAGTTTGATAAATTAAATTATCAAGTAAAAATTGTAATTTTCATAAAATATATAATTACTATAATAAAGAGTGGTTTTATTGATGTTTATTTTAAGTAAATATTATTACCAAAACACTCTTATTTAATTAAAAATTATAAAATAATTTTAGTTTTTTAATGTGTCAAAATGTTTTCTATACATTTTACTATACATTTTATATCCGCTATTATATTTAACAATTAAGTATTTTTATAGATAAATTATTATTTTATAATATTTATATTTTTATTATGATAAAAAAATATAATTTTTAAATTAATAATATCGATATTAGGTTAGGGTGAGTTTATTAAATTTTTAAAAAATACTTTAGTTTTCAGTGAATAGTAAAAATACAGTTTTGAGTTTTTGGTAGGTTTAATGATATCATAGTGATGTAATTGGGATGTAATCATAATGTAGTAATTCTAGAAGAATATTAAGGAATAAAATATTATATTTGGTGTCTAAAGTGTCCAATACCATGGGAAGGCCCATGGTATTGTAAATACCAATAATGAGGTGTCCTTTCAAATTAATAAAACTCTTCCTTTGCTACAAATACCCACCCATTACTATGTTTAATTTTATTCAAAAATTATTCCCCTCAAATGTATGATATTATTACCTCACATTTAGTCCTGCCTTGGTTCCCTCAAGACCCAAAGGTCTCGAACATATAGTTTTTTATGTTACTCTACAAGGTAAGGGAATTCTTAACTTCTCTTGTCCTTTTAGGTTTTCTTTTATGTGCACTATCTATTATATTTCCATACAATATTATTATTTAAATTTTATTATATTACTCCACTATATTATGAGTCATTTATAAATGGTATACCCTTGTACCCTCCCTTTTTAATGTCTTCTAAAACCATGTTGCATAGTCGTTATGCTGCAGAATTTTAATCTCAAAATCTCTCTCTTTTTCTCGTGAATATTTTAATTTATTTATATGAATAGCCAAACCACTTTAATTTATAGGGGTAATTATCAATACATAAAAATTATTTATTTTAATCTGTAATTTCCATATATAAAATCCTTATTCCATTTCCTTGTGTTATAAATGACAGAATGATCATGTTTTTAAGAACTTTTTTTAAACTCCGTGATTTTGATATGAAACCCATTTCATTTATTCTCTGTTGGTAATTTATGAAATTTATTATTATGATATATGTGACTCAAATGAAAATAATAACATATTAATGGTTCACCCTATTAGTTCTCCAATGCATCGGGTAATAAAATTAATCTCTAGAGATGATAAGTTTTATGATACCTTGGTAAATAACATTGGTAATTTTAATGAAACCTTTATGACGGATCTTGGTGATATGTTGATGAATGTATAAATTATATTTTGTAGCAAAATTTTCACGTTATTATCTATGTTATTATTGTAATTAGATTCCTCTTTATCATGACTTTATGATATTCCTCAGGTTCTTATTGATATCGCTCATGTTTGTATGTAAACTATTTCACTTATTTTCACTTACCGTGCCTTCTGCTAACCCTTTTCTTTGATGTATGTCCCTTGGTCATGAGATAAAATAATTATACATAGGATGAAACATTAATAGTACATTCATATATAATAGAATAATTTATTATATTTTCATGTATTATGTACCTTTTTTCCAAGACACTAAACATTAAAATATCCTCGGCTTTTAAATTGTCTTATAATGTTATGTAATAAAAATGAGGGATACGACAATTGGTATAAAAGGAATGGTTTATTTTATTTTTTTTTGAAATTATGATATGAAAAGTTTTTGATGGAACCTATAAAAACATTTAAAAATAGGAAAAATTCCTAGTATTTTGGTGAAATGTTATGTAAGTGGTTTCCAAACAAATAAATCCCTATCAAGATACGAACAAGTGGATGTGGCTCTAGCACAGATGTACCTTGGGGTGAGTAATCCAACAAGGTGTATGTAGATTGACTCAAAGTTACCTGGTATATGATAATGGGACTTGTTTCACTCTTGGTTTGACACTATCAGGGGATACTTTTGGGTAATCATAATCTTTTTATGAATCTTTATGGAGGATTTATAGAAAATTTAATTGTTTTTAATGAATAACATGTCTAAGTATTATGTTATATGATTTAAAAGATCCCTTAGAACTATATGAGGAAATATAAAAACCGTGTAAATGGTGAGCGCAACAGACCACACGCTAATGACCCTCTAGTCGAAGCTGGAATGGAAACCTTCACGAGAATGATGAATCAACTGACTCGAGTTATGGGAAATAACATGAATCAACCTAAGATACTGGATTAAACAATAAGTGATGAAATTTTTTTGAGTCCTTTGTGCGTTAACGACCACCTTCTTTTAGTGGATCTATTGACACATTGATTTCTAAGAAATGGATATGTTCTATAGAAAAAGATCATTTATGTACTTTGTTGTTAAGAACAAGATAAGGTCACCCCGGTTGTGTATTGCTTATAGGGAGAAGTAGAACAATGGTGGACACTGATTAAAAATTGTAATCCAAGAAGGGAGATTTATGCGATGGTGTGGGATGATTTCATGGTAACGTTTTTCAAAAAATATTTCCCCCATTAAATGGGAACGAAAATGTGGAAGGAATTTCACGAGCTGAAGGAGAAGAAGAATGAGTCTATTGGCAGCTTGAGATAAACATCACAAGTCTTTCCCGTTATACCTCTAAATTTGTCATGGATCCTACAGGGAAGTTTGATTTATTATTCAGTGGACTAAGGCCTCATCTATAGAAGAATTTTTCAAACCGAGACTAAGAAAACTCTGACAAGATCACACGGAGTGAAATGAATGTTGAGTTGATGTTCAGTGAGACACAATGGTCTCAAAAGTTAAAAGAAAAGAGGAGATACTTAGAGAAAAATATGGGGAGGATATTTCACCAAGGAATAGGTTGAAATGAAGTGAAACATTCCACTTGAAATAAATGTGTGGAGAAGTATACAAGGAACTTCCTTTTTGATAGTGAGAAATATTTTAAGTGTGGAAGAGAAAACCATATCACTTGAAACTTTCATAGTGAGGTGAAGCCTAAACATCCCAAAACTAATGAAAAAGGAAATATGGGTTAGGACCTACCTGAAGTCCAATGCTTCATGTGTGGACAACTTGGGCACTTTTCCAATCACTATCCAAATATAAGGGCAGCGGAGTGGAATCATCATCAACATCGACATAGTTTAAGGGATAAGGGTCATGTTTTTTCTATCATGACGACTGATGTCAAATCTCCATATGATGTGGTGGAATATAATATCTTGGTTATCTTAATTCTAGCAAGTAATTTATTGATTCTAGTTCTACTTATTATTTTATCTCCTTTATGTTTTCAAAGAATTTAGAATCAATCCCTAAACTGCTAGAAGTTGAGTTATCAATCAAGACTCATGGACGGATTATTGCAGTATCAACAGTGTTTCAAAACTCTAGTATTTAATTTTTTGAGAACAATATTATCACAAATATATTAGTCATTACCATGTTTAAATTCAATATTATATTAGTGATGTAATCTCTCTCAAAGTACAATTCTAAGATCAAATGCAGAATCAAGGAAATCTTAGTAGTCATGAGTAGGAAGCCTATAGTTATCTTCAATGGAGAGATATATCGACACATGAATTTTCTATATCCACCAACATTAGCCTTATTTATAGAGTTTAGCAGTGAAGAATAATAAGTAAATGAGAGTATAAGGGTGTATAATTTTCCCATCATTCTCGAATAAATTGAGGTATTTCATAAGGAGTTACCTAGACCTCCCCTAGAAAGAGAGGTAGTGTTATCCATTGAACCCATACCTAAATATCATCCATTATCAAAGACCCCATATATAATAGAAACTGTAGAGATAGAGTAATTAAATATATAACTCCAATAACATTTGGATAAGGGGTTTACCCATCCAAGTGTGTCTCCTTGGGGAGCACCTATTCTCTTCGTAATGAAGAAAGATGGATTAATGCAGTTATGCATCGATTATAAAGAACATAATGGGATAAAAGTGAAGAAAAAAGACCATCTTCCAAGAATTGATTGCTTATATGACCAGCTTCGTGGGAATCAGTTATTCACTATGTTTGATCTTTGATTTGGATATCATCAATTGAGGGTAGGAAAATAAGATATTCCAAAGAATGACATCCAATCAGGATATGGGCATTATGAGTTTTTTGTTATGCCCTTTGGATTAAATAATGCTCCTGCTATTTTTATGGATTTAATTAATAGAGTCTTTAAAGACTACCATGATATATTTTTTCTAGTTTTTATTCATGATATTCTGATATATTCCAATAGTTATGAGTATTATTAGGATTATATAAGGGTTATATTGAAAACTATGAGGTAGGAGAGGTTATATGGAATGTTCAGAAAATGTAAATTATGGTTCTACAAGTTTCATTTTTGGGAAACATTTTATCCAATGATGGAATCTCAGTTGACATTTCAATTACAATGGTTGTAGAGGAGTGGCCTATACCAACAAGAATAATAGAGATTTATAGTTTCCTTGGCTTAGAATGATATTATATGGGGTTTTCGGAAAACATTTCAGGACTTTCTAATCCAGTAACCAAGTTAACTCAAAAATGTGTTATGTTCATCTGGAAAGAGGTGTTGAAGAACGATTCCAAGAGTTAAATAAGATATTGTTTACTAAAACTATTTTAAATATACCCTCTATCAATGAATATTCGTTATTTTTAGTGATACATATCTGAAAAGGATTGGGTACATCCTCATTAAAAATGAAACTTTGATTTTTTATGCATATTATCAGTTGAAGCCTCATGACTAGAATTATCCCACACATGATTTGGAGATGGATATAGTTGTTTTTTCTCTGAAGATTATTAGTCACTATCGTTTTGGGGAGAAATGTGATATATACACAGATCATCAATGTTTGATGTATATTTTCACACAAAAAGAATTGATCATGAGATGGAGGAGATGGTTGGAACTCCTTAAAGACTATAATTGTACAATTCATTGTCATCCCAGAAGAGAAAACAAAGTTATTGATGCATTAAGTAGGACATGCCCTCTTGTGCTTATATTGATGAGGACTCAGAGAGATCCCCTTATCAAAGACCTAGTGAAAATGAACATGTGAATTGTAAGGGAAGGGACATCATCAACCCTATCCCCAATGGTTTATCAACAATCACTACTATATAATATCAAGAATGATCGAAAAGGGGATCCTTTATTATAGAATAAGTTTGAGGTTGTGAAGGATGTGATGTTTCCGGAGTTAAATATTGATCAAGAAGGTGTACTGAAATTGCATACATGACTATATGTTCCATCTATTCTGGAAATAAACAAGGATCTAATGGATGAAGCTCATAGATCTACCCTATCTATACATACAGTAAGAATGACAATTAATAGGGACCTTCATGATCATTATTGGTGGGATAAAATGAAAAGGAATATTTTTGACAACACTATAAGGTGCATGGGGTGTTAACAAGTAAAGGTATAGAAACAACTTCTTAAAGGGGTATTACAACCACTACCCATACCAGTGTGGATGTGGGAAACTATCAACGTGGTATTTGTTATTAGCCTCCTAATTGTTTATAATGTAAATAATGTGATGTGGGTTATAGTGGACTATCTCACCAAGACATTCCATTTTATATCTATTTGGGAATATTTCTATCTTGAACAACTTTCTAAGTTATACGTGAAGAAAGTGGTAAGGCTACCTAGAGTTCTACGTTTTATGGTATTTTATTGTGATCCAAGGTTCAAATTCAAAATTATTGAGAACTATATACAATTCTCTAAGTCCCAAGTTGAATTTCAGTATGGCCTCTCATCCCCAAACTAATGACCAATCTCAAAGGCCTATTCAGACACATGAGGACATGTAAAGAACATGCTCTATGGAATTAAAAGGTGGATGAGATGAAAATAACCCATTACTTTTGTTCCTGTACAATAACATCTTCCATTCGAGAATTCAAATGGAACCTTATAAAGCTATATATGGAAAGTGATGTAAAAATTATACTTGTTGGGATGAAGTTGGTGAAATAAAGCTTCTTGGCCTTGATCTTGTGCATGAGATGACAGAAAAGGATCATGACATCCAGCAAAACATAAAGTCTAATAAAATTATACTAAAGAGCTATGTTTCCAACCGTAGATGGGACTTGTAGTTTGATGATGGAGACAAATAATTCGTTCAAATTTCAACTTGGAAGAGAGTCATGAAGTTTGGGAAGAATGGGAGGCTCCTCCCTATGTACATTGGCCCATACAAAATCCCTTATTGTGTTGGAGCAGTGGCCTATCAACTTTCACTTCCTCAAAATATAGAACATGTACATGATGTTTTACACTTATATATCATGAGGAAGTATATACCTTACCCTTCACATGCACTAAATTTGGAGGAGGTACAACTAGATCTTGACCTCTCTCATGAGGGGTATCTAGTAGAGATCATGGACTGTAGATACATGGGTCTACGAAACAAGACTACCAACCACATTAATGTGTTGTGGAGTAACCATAAATATTACAAATCGACATAGGAACTAGAGGAATCAATTAGGCATAAGTACCCTCACCTTTTATCATCTGAGATAACGAGTTGATATTTCAGGATGAAATTTCATTAGGCGGCAGAATTTAATAGCCCGGACATTTTTTATAATATTTGATTCCATAATATTTGGGTTATCATATTGTTTTTAGAAAACAACTATATTCCTTTAATAATGAAGTATATTTCAATGTTTCCATCTTGTTTTTACTGACATATGACCATTTTTCAATTACGAGTGTTGGTCAATATAACCATTGGACACTATGTTTATATATAGAAATGATAAATGGTTAATTTATGAAGAAGGAAGAGTCGATGTCCTAAAAAGTAGAATTATTCCATAAAAAGAACATTTTTTGGAGATTGGGGAGGAGGTAGTATCCCAGAAATTCATTATTGATTAATCCCAAGTTGATCTTCAAAAATTTAGTCTTGGAAAAAATCATCTACCAGAGATGTTAAAGTTAGTTGCGATTTCCACTCAGGAGATGTTATCTGAGCTACCCCAAGAGTCTATCACTATCTCACACCTTACCCTTAGTTCTTTTGCAGATGTTATAAGTAGTTACAGGTCAAGGCATTAGTTACTTTATCTATAATCCATTGTTATAAATAAAAATTGTTCTTCCATCATTTCTATTTTGAGTTTAGTTTTTTATAAAATATGATGAATTTGATATATTAATTTTTCAGGTGAAAATTTCCATTTTAAGTAAATATATAATTATTATAATAAAATACGGTTTTATTATGGTTTATTATAATTAAATAGTATTAACAAAAAACTATTATTTAATTAAAAAAGAAAAAATAGTTGTATTTGTTTTATGTGTTGGTAATTTTAATATGCATTTTACTATGCATTTTATTCCCACTATTATTTTTAGTAATTATTTTTTTATAGATAATAGTTTAATTTATCATATTTTTTCATTTATTAATGTAAAATTATTTTTTTTATTCATAATATCTATATTAGGTTAGGGAAATTTTATGAAAATGTTATAAAATACATTAGATTTTTGGGAATAGTAAAAATCCAGTTTCGAGTTTTTGGTATGTTTAATGACATCATAGCTATGTAATAGTGATGTGATCATGATGTAATAATTCTCCATAACTCTTATGGGATATAATATGGAATTAAATGTCCCATGTGGCCAATACAAAAGGAAAATACCAGGTGCAAGCCTATCATTTTACAAATACCACTAATGAGGTGTCCTTTGAAATTAGTAAAAAATCTCCCTCTGTTTTTCTATTAATACACACCCATTAGTTCATTTCATTTCATTAAAAAAACAGTCCCCTATAATATATGATATTATTACCTCCCATGGTGCCTCCCAAGGTTCCCTCAACCCCCAAGGTCCCGATTTTAGAGTTGTCGAAGTATCCCTACATGGTAAAAGAATTATCAATTTCTCTTTTCCTTTTAAGTTCTCTTTTCTGTGCTCTGTCATTAAAATTTATATAACATGTTTTTATTTCGATTTTATTTTTTATATATAATTTATTATGAGAAATATATGAATTTTATACCCTTTTCCCTTCTCTTTTTAATGTTTTTAAAACCCATGATGCATAATCGTTATGCTGTAGAATTTTAATCTCAAAATCTCTCTCTTTTTATCAATATTTTTTAATTTTATTCACATGAATAAAAAAACCACTTTCATTTAGATGGGTATTCCTAAATACATAAAAAATTTTATTTTATTCTGTAATTTACATTCATAAAACCCTCATTCTCTTTTTGTGCGTTATAAATGACATAATGATCATGTTTTAATGCACTTTTTTTAAACACCATGATTTTGATTTGAAACCCATTTATTTTATTTTATATGGGTTAATTATGAAATTTATTATTATTATATATGTGGATAACATGAAAATAAATACATATTAAGGTTTCTCCCTAATAGATCTCCAATTCATCGGTTAATGAAATTAATTTCAAGAGATGATTTTTTTATTATACCTTTGTGAATAACCTTGGTAATTTTTTTAACACATTGTTGATAGACCATGGTGATATTTTAATGGATGTTTAAATTAAATGTTGTAGATGAATTTTCAATTTATTATTATTGTTATTATTTTAATGATATTCTTATTTATGATTCCATTACGATAATCCTCATGTTCTTATTGATATCTGTCAAGTTTGCATGTAAATGGTTTCATGTGTTCTCCCATACTGGGTGTTATGCTCACCATTTCCTTTGATGTATGTCCCCAGGTAATGAGATGAAATAATAGTAATTATTATGAAACATTAATATCCTGTCATGTGGAAAATAATAATGTGTTTCATTTACATTTATTGTGAACATTTTTTCCAAGACACTAAACATTTAAAGATTCTCAGTTTGTAAAATGTCTTATAAAGTTATGTAATAATAATTCATGATGCCATATTTTTATAAAAAATAATTAGGTTATATAACATAATATAAAATTGACTATGGGTAATTTTTATTGAAACTTATTGATCATATATTATTTTTTCACATCATACATGAGTTACATCTTCTCGTTTAATGGTTTTCCTTTTATAAATTTATCAATCAATGTATTCCAATCATGGACTATCCATTATTTTAGAAAATGGATGGACCTGGGGGGAGTCTTGTTAATGGAATGTGAAATGATAATTTTTATCACTTATTTAATTAAATAAATTACATTATGGGTGCATTATTAGAGAAACTCATGAATGTACCAGCACAAATATCTCAATTTATAAATAAAAACTTGAATATTATAGAATTCCATCTAAGTGATAATGTTGTATTTGATTCCTTTATATGTTAGAGACCTATAAATTTTATTTTATATTATGATCCTATAATCATTTAACATTGAATAATGTCAATTGAGAATATATTCTCCATCCTTAAATTATTTGATCACAAAAAGCTCGTACTGGTTGTTTTCCACCTTAATGAAGAAGTTGATCTGTGGTGGACACTAATCATGAATAGAAATCCTAGAATGGATAAAAATTATATGTAGTGGGATGAATTTAATAGGTTATTAATAAAAAAATATTTCCCTTATACTTTATATATTAAAAATAGAGAGGGTGTTCTTTATAATCTAGTGAATGAAATATGAATCTATCAGATCTTGTGAGGTAAACATCACAAGGTTTTCACGATATGCCTTTGGTTTTATCATCAAATTTGAATGTGAAATCAACTACATAATTATTAGGGATAAGTTTGATCCTATAAAGTGATTTGGAAATTCTAGACTATGACAACTATGGATAGATTTTTCTATCTGCCCTAAATGTTGAGATGTAAACGGTTTATTCTCAATGGTCTCATTAGACTAGAGATAAGATGTGTAGATTGGAGTTTAACTCGAGGTTTCACATGATAAAGATCATGGATTTAAGAAAATACAACATAACATGTGTCAAAGATATATAAAGATACATCCAAGAAACTATCTAAAGGGAACTAGAAAGTGTTTCATGCGTGGAAATGAGGGAAATCATGTCGATGCATGTAGAAGAGAGATGAAGAATTCTACTAATGTGATAAAGATAAATATGTCTATATCAATAATTAGCATGTTTTCCCTTGATTAAACTATAAATAACATGAACACTATGTAAAAAACACAAAAAAAAAAGAGTTATGGAATATAATCAAATAAATAAACTATAATATCCAATCTTTTCCACATATGCCCCTCTTTGAGATTTTTTTGAATACCTTTTAGTTGGATTCCACTTATTTAAAACCATAGAGGGTGAACATTATATTTTGTGATAGAGGGATTTTTCAAAGGTAAATGACCTAATTTTCCTGGATGTATGTTTTCTCAATTAATGGAGTCTGGGTATAAACGTGTCAAAGGATTACAAGGGGTTTTCATGGGTTTGGAAAGAATACAAGGTGGTTTGATTTTTTCTAAAAAATATGAGTTGTGATTTCTCTAATGAACACATTAATATCATGAATAGGTTACCTGATACGTACATTTTTCAATCCATATGTTGTGAATTGATTTAGAGTGTGAAACTTTTACAAACTATGAGACTAGTTCATGCCATGTAAAGGTCAATTAGGATTATTTTAACCTGAGGTGATGTCTTATTGGTCTAAAATGCCATGTGGGACATTAACATCATGAATCAAGGATTAAAATTGTTAATTCATATGGTGTCATGGGTTTTTGTACAATTTGATAAAAGTTTCATTCACTTTGAATCCTCTTCTCTAAAACTATAGGGAAACTCCATGTAATTTTTGGGTGGTTCCTTACCTTTTGAAAATATCATTCTAGCATTTTATTCTCAGGGAGTTCCTTAACCGTGGTTTTATTCTATCACCCATTATAGTGGCGTGTTATCCTTTTGTTCATTGGATTAGGTATCTCTATGATCGTGTGATCTAGGTTTCTCTTGTGATCCCCTTAACCTTCGTTCTTCATTGGCGTTCAATTAAGAGTCTTCCTTTGATCTTTGAATTGAAGTGGTTGGTTTAAAACATTACCATGATGTATATTTACAATTATATAGGTTTGTGAAATACACAAATATAAATCTCAGTTTTTCCAGCACTATGGTTTTAATAGCACTAGATAAGGGAACAGTCAATTACCCCTTATGTCAATGCTAGAAAAAGAAGTGTTAAATGGGGCCTATGAAAGAAGTTTTTTAGCACCATTAAAGGGGGTCTTTACCAGTGATAAAAAATGTTGTTAAAAGGGGTTCTTTATCAACAATTTTAAAAAAGAACATATAAAGGGTATATTTCATAAAAAATACATTTCATTAATTATAATAGATTAATATATAAATATTTTGTCATTGATATTAATATAATATATTTTTAAATATTTTTTATATAAGGTAAAATAGGAATGTACACTTAATATATAATATATTTAGGAAAAATAGATTATAATGTTTTTAAAAAATATTATTAATTACTAATTTTATAATTATTATCAAGTAATATTCATTTAGTAATAGTTGGAGGACAAAAAAATTAAATGAATAAATACATCGTGAAAGTTATTTTTTAAAACATGACATGAACTTCAAACGACCATAACTATTGGTTTGGGTATCCGTTTGGGCTCTCTTACATATCAAATCAATATATGTGATGATATCTATGTTGTGGGTACCCAAAAGAACACCTCATGAAAATTTTAGATACCAAAAACACCCAAAAGGCCTCCAAAACTGATTTTTAGTTGGGGTATCTTAATTTTAAAACATTAAATTTAATTTAAACATTGTTTATGGAGGTATTTTTTCCTGTTTTTAGTGGTGTATGAATTTATTCTCATGTATTACATTCATATGGATATTATGATTTTTATTTTTTTTCATAATGTAGTTTTATTTATTATTAAATATATACATATTTCGTTATATTTACTTATAATAAATGACTTCTATAAATATAAATATAATAATATTTATAAAAAATGTATTTTTAAACATATAAAATATATATTTATTATTCATTTTATTTAATGCAGGAAAATATTCATTTTAGTTACCATATGAAAATGCACTAATGTGTGTATATATATATATAAGTAATGTTTAAATATAAACATGCGTGTGTCAATAAACAAATAAATATGTATATGTATATGTATATTCTAGAACATTGAAATAAAAATATATTCTAAAACGGTATTTAAAAAAATATATAACCAATTTTTACATTATTTGAATATATATATATATAATGTTTATATATATATGTGTGTGTGTATTAATAAATGGATATGTATTTATATTATATTCTAGTGTATGTAAACAAATATAATATGTAATATATTTAAATGAATATTAGTATATACATAGCACACACACACACACACCCGAAAACAATTTTTTTAAATGTATTAAAAAAGTTATATAAATATATGAATAAAAAAATATATATCTAAATTTTTATATAAATAAACATAATATAGTTAAACATACAAAAAAAATGAAAATGGTGTAGTGATTAAGGCACTCCATCTTCAAAGGAGAGGTGCATGGTTCGAATAGAAGCGTACAGATGGGGCTGGAAATTCAGAAAGTGCTATTAAAGGGGTGTTAGGGTAAAAGGAGCTAATAAAGGGTGGGGTATGCTATTAATAGGGGTTTTGAAGCATTGATAAATGGGTCACTCTCATAGGTGTGTGAAAAAAATATAATTTTACCCCCTTTAACTGCACTTTTTACGTGCACTATTTATGCCTACCCTATAATATATCTTTTGAAGAAATAGCTTTATAAGAACTATTAAATGCCCTTTACTAGTACTGTTAAAATACAGTTTTGAAGAGGTGATAATTTCAATCATTTAAAAATGTTGTACGTGTGATCCAAATAATTTATTAAATCCATGTTTGATAAAAACTAAGTGTTTAGGCCTCACATTCAACCCTGTTAAGTCCATTGTATTAGAGACATGGATTACAACCACCTATGCGTTGAGGCTTCACATGATGTTGTGATAAATTGGTAATTATAAAATTTAGGTTTCGTAATAATTATGTTCATTGAGATATTATAATATTGCAGCTTCAAAAATGAATTGATAAAAATAGAAACATGGAATGGTTTGATTTCAATGGATTTTCATGTCACAAGGAAATCCACCTATAGAATATATATTCTTGGTTAATAGAATCAGATAATTTTACCAATTATGCATGTGACATGAATTGAGATGAAAGGTATACATGGTTTTCTTGTATATATGTTTTTGGATAGGATTCTTGAGAGATTGGATCATTATTTCATGAGACGTGGAACCCATGGTATAACCTAGTATAGGGGAACCCACCTCTTGAGCTGAGATTCACCCCTTTAACATGGACATGGGAAGAAGTAGGTGACTCCTCCATGAAAATTCTCATGGAGCCTATAATGGAATTTTTACTTTCCTCATGGCATGGTATTTCTCCATGGGAATACATAAGCGAATCCATCAGGAAAATTCACATGGAGCCACTTTTTATTCTTAAGACATGGATTAGGCTTTCCATTAGGATGCTGGAAGATGAGCTATGTGACATAGATACCTAGCATGGATCCGATTCAAGTTTGACTGGCCTTGAGTGCCACATTGGAACTCAAGGGTGGGAAGTTTAATTTTATGTATGGTATTAATTTATTTATTAATACTATCATGTATCTCTGTATTTCTTGAAATTACTATTAGATTGGATTTTTATACATGGTGGTGTCGACCTTCATGGTTTTACTCACACCATATTAGGGCCTCCATTGAGTACCTATGAAGATTTGATAGATGCAGTTTTGGACAACAGAAAAAGAACATGTTATTGATTGTTTCTTATTGGATGGGTTGAATCTTGGATGTGGTACCAATGTGAGGACAAGAAATGGGATAAATGGTGTCTTCCTTGGATTTTTTTTCTTTCATATATATTAATTTCCTCTAGAAATTTTGATATATGATCTCCTGTATTTATATTATTCTCCATATAGTTGGATTGGATAGTTTCCTTCACTATTTAGTTTATCATCTATTACTGTACTATTTTCAATATTTCTATTACTCTAATATTTATTCCATTGTTACTTCATAGCTATACTAGGGGGTATAATATCTCCACAATGTTCATTAGACCTGCAGTTTTAGTTGGAAACCTCTGGGATATAAGGAAATTATCTTGTTCTCTTGTAACTGACCCGCGTTGTCCATTATCTAGAGTGTCAGCTCATGGGACGTTTTAATTTTTTATCTGAACATATTTAATTTTCAGTTTATTTACTATTTGGGGAAGATAGAAAAAAATACTAAGAAAATTTTAGGACTTTCAAATGGTCATTTTCATCGAAGTATCTATCGCATGTACAGGGGAAAATAAGAGTAATCGGGGATGGGATTGTTGTTCATGTTGTTTATTGTTACAGTTGATATCATTTCACCTTGGGTGATTCACGTATTGTGTGATGTAATTTTTTCTTGATATTTATAATTGTGGCCTGATATGGCCTGATATGAGTATTAATTCATCATGATAGGAACATAGGGATATTTTTTGACAGGAATTGTTCATGATAAGGATATATTTATTGCCTATGATATATTTTTTAGTATTAACTATAAAATGATATCCTTATTAAATATGATGAGAATGATAATAAATGAATTGTTCTATCAAGACAATTCACTTTTTAAGAAAAGTTTAATGAGGTAATGAGCTAGTGTTTCTCTATTTTTGTCACTTTTTGAGTTTATCCTTGATGATTTTCTAGAATTATAATGATTTCTTTTGTCTTATATAGAAAATTTCACATCATCATCTTCATGTTGAGCATTAAGAAAGTAAAAATCAGCACACTTCTACCACATATGGATTAGATTTTCATATGGATCCTATGAATCAGAGAAATTATTAGCTTCATGATAGCTTCTTGAGGTTCATGTGGTCCATGATGCGGGGGACTGTTCGTATCATACCTACGATGTCTAAGTTGATGGGATAGTTTCAGCTACAACATCCACCTTCGTTCACTATGGAAGGATGTGCCTAGGCAGGTGAGTTAGGGAATGATTCAATGGAGAAGATATTTAATCACCTCAAGGAAAATTATTTTAGGAGGGTGAATATTGATTCATAAATTCATGGTAGACCAATAAATTATTGGTGGGACATTGTGGAGAAATCTAATCACCAAGAGGAGCTAACTTGGGAAGACTTTGAGGAAATGTTACTAAGTGACTTTTATCCATAGATATGGAGGGATGTTAAGGCTTGTCATTTCATACACATGACACTGGAGATATTCCCACTATGTGAAGATTTTGGACGTTTCACTGAACTATATCATTTTTCTCCATCCTTAGATGTTGATGAGGTATATAGGGAGTGACATTTTTTGGATGGTATTTACAATTAGATATGACCGAAAGTGAAGGTCTTTCACCTGAGAACCATTTAGTAAGTGAAGAATTATTCTTTTATCATGGGTTGGATCTAATAGAGGCCATGAGTAGTGGACTTATTGTATCAATAAGTTTATCTGGTATGTATTCTTCTAGTAGTAATAAGTTTTGTTATGAAAGATACCGCAAGTTCTGTAGTGGGTTGAGTAGTCAGGGGAGTGGTAAATCATCTTAGAATCATGGTATGTTGGATTGATTTCAGTGTAGTAATAGTGACAATAATATAAATTTGTTACCTTACCCCTATATTGGAGTGTTGTGATTTTTTTGAAGATGGTACATCTTTATATGTTCTATATGAGATCACAATAGAAGAGGAGTGGAATGAGAACATGCCTGGAACCTAAGTCTAGAAAAGACCCAACTACACCTCAGAATACTAGTAGCGGGAGTTCCACAATATTTTCTGGATTAGGTAGAGAACATGTTGTTCTATTGAAGGAGTGATAGTACCTCATAGAGGGAGTAGTTCATGGGATTCTGACTAGACACTCCTATATCGGGTTTATTCAAATATATGCTATGCAGACAACTCTTTCTAGTTTTGATACAAGACCTTCTACTGTTAGAGGTATAATTATTTTATCACATACATTTTCATGTGTTTCTTAATATAGGAGCATCATATTTCATTATATATATTCTTTTTTAAATATTTGGTCTTGGTTTAGGAAATATTGGATAGTGTCTAGGTCGTCTATAAACCAATGGGGTTACTGTCATAGAATATCAATTGTTGTGAGGCTTGTTCTCAAGAAATTAGTGGTTACCATTTATTTTCGGAACCATTTGTTCATGAAATTATATTTATCAATTTGAATGTGGGTACGAACAGTTTAGTTATATTGAAGGATCAAATTTACTGTTACTGGACGATTCAAAACTTTATATCTCCAAAAGGAGGTATCTATATTATCTTGGGTGATTGGGATCTTCTGGCCAGTCATATAGTGCCAATTCAATTAAGATTGGGTTTTCTCATAGATCAGATATAATTCTATTCTCTAGATGATGGTGGAATGTATCAGGATACTTTTCCTCCAAAGGTAGAACATTTTAAGTGCATTTTTCTGAAGAGTTTTTGGCTTACCACATGGGTGGGAGATTGAGTTCATGATATAGTTGGTGATGAGAACAGAGCTAGTTTCTATCCAAACCTACAAGATGGCACTAGGAGTGCCTCAAGAAGTGAATGTCTAGTTATATGATCTAGAAGCTAAGGGGTTCATGCGGGCTAGTCTATCACCTTGGGGGTTCTCCATTGATGTTATCTAAGTGGGATGATGTGACCTTGTGAATGTGTATCGATTATTAGGGATTAAACCACATGATAGTCAAGAAACAGTATCCCATTCCATGAATTGATGGTCTTTTCGATCATCTGAGAGGTTCTAAAGTCTTTAATAATATTGACATGAGATCAAGGTGTCATCAGTTTGAGGGTGTGACCATCAAACATACATCATACTACTTTTAGAATCATATATGGATTGTACAAGTTCGTGGTGATATTTTTTGGTCTAACAAATTCATATGTAGAGTTCAAGTACAAGATGAATTGAATCATTCAATTTTTTAGATTTGTTTTTGGTGTTTTTTGCCAATGATATCTTAGTGTAATCCCAGTTTGTAGATGATCATGCCCAACATCGGGAAATAATCCTACTTACATTGATAGCTCAACAACATTACACGAATCTAAACAGATTCATTGTCTGGAATGATAAAGTGCAATTATTGGGTCATGTGATTGATCATATTATAATTCACTGTTTCATTCTCCCCCTTACATTGTTGTGCTAAAATAGTTTTTTATTGAAAATTATAAAAATAATAACAAATTCACATTATGTTTAATTCAATTATTTTTTATTTATTACTGTTAGAAAGGGAAATGTAACTTCTTTTGATAATTATATTATTGGTGGAGTAGATTTTAGGTTCCCATAACAATGTTCAAGAAAAATAGTCTAAATTGTGTAGGATACCAAAAACAAGTAGACCCAAATACACACTGCTACTACACCGTGCATACAATTGTGATGGGATTTTTTGGTCAAATAAATATTTAGTTGGTTAAATGTTTCATGAAGACACTAAATCCTAATTAGGCCATCTTGGGCCCCATACAAACTGATATTTTAAGAGAATTGAACTGATCAATGTCAAAAATTGTTTTATGTATTATATATATATCTCCAGCTATGATTTTATAAATGGTACCAATTATTTAGTGGAGATAGTTAGAATGTAAGGGTAAATATTTTTAACCTTGTCAAATAGGATAAATGTATGTATGTCCATCTATAACCATGGTCCAATTGGTTTCTCTAAATTAGGGTTCCCAAAACCACCTCCCACATTTCCTATAAAAATGCACCATGTGAACCTTATTTGGATGTTTGAACTAAGAGAAAAGATCTGCCATTGTTGAGATCCAACGGGCTCTTATCCTAATATATGATGTTCTGGAGGCCCCTATCCTCATTGGGGGATCAAATATAGAGGTGAAGTTACACCTGAGCCTTCTCCTCCTCTTGATGGTGAGATAAATGGTGGAAGGCCATTTCGAGGGAGCTACACATACATGCAAGGGAGTTTTGGAACTTGATACTCTACTGGTTTTGTGTAATTTTTTTGTGAATAATTTCACTTATTTTTTATTGTAATATATTTCTCTTATTAATTAATATATTAGGTTTAATAATGTGAAAAAAATTTAATTCCCACACTAATTGAGTTGAAATTTCAAGTGGGAATATTTGGTTGTTTGGATTGGTAAACTCAATAATCTTATTTCAATCACATATACATAATATATTAGTATTATTTGGTAGCATTCAACCTATAATTGTGTTCCAAACCATGACTATAATATTTTTTCAATGGGTAATTCTTAATTAATGATTTTAAGAGGTAAGAGGGGAATCAAGATCTTTATAACATACAAAAAACGGATTTCATTAAACCATGTGTATTTTTAAGAACAATGAACTCACTGAGATGTGTAGTGAACTTGAAAGGACCTCCTTCTCTAAGTATTTTTAATACACCACCTTCCTTTTCAACTATTAAACTCTTTAATTAGGTCATTTAATTTTTAAAATTGTTTTAAAAAACAACCCCATATTTTAGTAATTTTTGTTAAGAATACACACTCTAAACCCATCAACACTTCTTGAGAGATTACATAGGGTCTAGACTATACTATAAAATCATCGTTAATTCCTAATTAATTTGATGTGTCATGAAAACAAATTCAGTCATCTAAAAAGGATGGATTGTTAGTGGACCGAGAGAAGGATGTAAGAGTAGTATCTTGGGAGTGACCCAATAATTCAATCGAGATTCAAAAATATTATTATCTAAAAGAGTATTATCATAATTTCATCTAGTAATTCTCCCATTTACAAGAACCAATGCATGGGATGACCAGTAAATTAGTGAATTTTGACTGGTTAAAATCTGGTGAGAGTGTATTTTAGTAGCTGAAGAGAAAGTTGACCTCATCACTGATCCTCACCTTAGGGCATGTAAAGATATAGACAATGTATTATGACACTTTCTGTGTTGAAATAGATGAATTTATGATAGAGGTGGATCGATTGAATGCTTACGGATCTAGATAACTGAGATGTGATGAGTGGAATTAACCAACTCATAATTTAGAGTTAGTGGTTGTGGAACACACCAAAATATACGGGAGAAAATATCTTTTTTGAGAGTTTTTTAGTATCCATTGAACACAAGAGCCTTAGGTACATCATTTTTAGAAGTAAATGAAACATAAAAAATGAGGTGGGTTGAGTATCAATAGTATTTTGGCATTGAGCTGACTTATACACCATGAATTAGAAACATTTTTACTTATTCCTTGATTCGTAATACATAGATAGAAGCAGTTTAGGAGTCTTACAACTAGGGGTGGATGATGGAAATCCTTTAAAATATGGATATAGATTTTAAATATCTACATGGTAGTGTATCTATGTCATCAACATCTATTATAGTTATGATTTTTACCTAATCAATTACGATTATTTATCTAATCGGGTGGGATTTCCTCTGAGGGGAAACTTATAAGGTGGGGATCCACTGTCCGGATAATATCCAAATAGTGAAAATTTTCTTCTTATATGTGGCCAATTATGCATTCCTATGGGATAGTAAAATGAAATTATGAGTTATTTTCACACTTTAAGATGGGTGGAACATCTATTGATTAAAAAGATTTATTGTGGTCTCTATTGACAGTACTTGTGGATAAGAATTAAAAATGAGGTTGCAGGCTTCGTTGTATGATGATTTACCTATCAGTAGGCAAAATACAAGCACCAGAGGCCAACTGGGTTGTTAAAGCCACTTCCTATTTTGGAATGGAAGTGGTATGATGTATCTATGGACATCGTAATGGGATCAACCATGAAACCTCATAAGAATTATTTAGTATTGGTTTTTGTAGATTGATTGATGAAGTTAGTCCACATTTTTCCTATTAGAGAGAAAATCATCATTAATCATTTTTGTAGTCTTTACTTATGGGATATAGTTTTACTACAAAAAATTTTGAGGCATATCATTTTGGTTAGAGACCCTCACTTAACATCTCGGTTCTATAAAGGTCTTCAGAAGGATATGGGATCATAACTTATTTTCAGTAAAATCTACCTTCCATAGACTAAATTCCAATTTAAATAGATGATTCAGATTTTCGAGGAATTTTTATGGGCCTATGTTCTATATTTTTGTGGATTGTGGGAGAAACATATGGATCTCATAGATTTTTTTCATAATATCATCTTCAAAGAATCAATCCTAATGGTACTTTCCAAGAAATTTAATGGATGGTCATGTAAATTTCCCATTTTTTGGTTTGATGGAGGTGATTCAAAGATCATTAGACCAAGTATCATGAAAGCGACATAATCGTGGCACCCTCACAGAAGTGTGGCGTGTGTAGGGCCTTGAGTGTTATGGTGGCACCCTCACAGAGTCTTGATTGCGAAAGACATTTACCACGATGCAAAGAAGTGTGGCTGCGGAGATTAGCTCACACAGTTTGTTGGCAACGATACTGACCGTGAAGGCAGTTCTCACTTTGGGGTTTGCTACCGCATGAAGGAGCTCCTGAGCAACGACTGTCTTTGGGCTGCTGAAGCTTGTGTTGTGCCAGGACTCTGGCTCGTGTAATAAAGTTCACTTTGTCTTATGTTGGATAGTGTGGACTGCGGTAAGGATATTTGTAAGAGAGAGTGCAGGGATTGTAAAGTGGGTGCTTTGGAGGCAACGTTGAGGAGGTGATTTTTGTTCATCATGGAATCTAAATTGGCGAACCAGTGGACAAAACATTCGTTGACTAATAAAGAAAAAGATCCCATTGCCACATGAAAAAATGAAGAATCATTTTGGTCACATCTCATGTCGCTCTTGGTGATTGAAATTTTTTAACCAAACGATCATTCAACATGAGGGATTTAAAAAACACCCTGTAAAATTTATGGAGATTGGAGGATGGTGTTGACATTCGTGAAGTGGGAGACAATTTTATTTTAATCAAAGTTTTCAACAACAAAGATAATGATAAGGTGATCAGAGGCAGACCATGGTCTTTCGACAACCAACTCATTCTCATGGATGCCTTTACAGGCAGGGACAACATCCAAAACATTAAACTGACCTACTCACCCTTCTGGATACGAATCAATGTAATTCCATTTCATGGTAGAATGGAACATTTTATGCGAGAAATTGGAGAATTATTGGTACATTTCATGACTGGGACCAATATGACCCCATCCACTGGGGACCCATGGTGAGTATTAGAGCCTTATTCGATGTGACGCAACCACTTCTGAGGGGAATGTTCTTATCAATTGAAGTGTCAAATTTCTGGATTTCATTTGAATTTGAAAATCTCCCAATCTTTTTTTTCTATGGCTGCATTGGACACCTTAAGAATGTTTGGGAATTGAGTAAGGAGAATGAAAAAGGAGCCATCATCTTGCAATACGACCCTTGACTCCATGAAAAAACATCTAGATCTGTGATTATTTCTGAGGATGAAAAACAAAAGGATCATGACCAATTAGTGAAGGACTTCTCTATGAAAACTGAACCAAAAATCAATATTGTCACCATGCTGACACCACTTTAGTTTTCGGGGGACAATCATGATGACCAGCAGGCGGTAGAAGGGGCTTCATACAATGCAATGGATGGGGCAGAACTGGGGACCAGCCTACGAGTCAGAGTTCGGACCCGGACGTTTTCTCATGTCAGATCCCCGCGCCTATGAAAGATAGTGTCTCACCACTATTTGGACGGAAGTCAAAATCTAAGGAACCACCCAACCTGGATTCTGAACCCATATAACATTGCATCGAACTAGCAGAGTCTGCTCCTGGGGTAATGTTTGTTGCTCTAGGGATCAACCGCATGAATGAAGCCAATACGATTGGGAATAAGTCATCAGGTACCTTTACTCAAAGTACATGGAAAAGGTCCAATCGTGGAGATAGTAGTGGTGATAATACTAATGTGAATCTTGGGGAACATAAAAGAAGTATGAAGGATGGTACAGTGACTACAGCCTTCCAAAAAGTTGGAAAGTGGTAGGTGATGGACAAGTCTTTGAAGTCTCAGAGGCGAAGGCGGGTGTGTCCCAGCCCCACCTAGCGCAATGAAAATCCTATACTGGAACTGTTGGAGGCTTGGAAACCCATGAATGGATCAGATTCTCCAGTGCCAGTGTGCACAAAGTTTACCTGATATGGTTTTCCTCTTCGAAACCATGTTGGATTATAAGGACAACAATTGCGTCGCTCTCAAATGCGGGTTTCAGGGTTGCCTCCCGGTTCCTCGCCAAGGCCACTCAGGGGAACTGGGCCTTCTCTAGAAGGATAATGTAGACGTTATGATTCCCTCATACTTGTCGTATCATGTGGCTGCTTCCATCCATGATGCCCTCTCACCGCCTTGGACTTTTGTGGGTTTCTACGAATGGACCTCAGAAAATGATAAATGGAAGTCCGAGGAACTTATATGCTCTTTAAGATAAGTAATTACTGGACCTATACTCTTTGGCAGCGATTTAAATGAGTTTTTATTCCAACATGAAAAATGTGGAGGTTCTCATTGGCCCTCTGCCTCGATGTCAGGCTTTTGTGATGCGATTTCTAGGGCGGACTTGACTGATCTAGGCCATGCAGGAAGCTCCATCACCTGGTTCCGGGGGAACATGGAAAGCACACGCATTGATGAGCATCGGGACAGATTTTTGGGATCGACGGATTGGACGAACATCTTCAAGATGTTCCCTATCACCAACTTGGTTCCAAACTATTCATAACATTGCCCTATCATTATCGAATTTTCTCATAGTGGATGCAATTCATGACGCGGGAAACCCTTCCGGTTTGAAAGCTACTGGGCCCAAGTCTGTGAGTGTGAAGAAGTTATTTGATTGTGTTGGTAGGGTGAAAGTGAAGACATCAACTTTAACCTCAAGCGGGTGGCTGCTAATCTGAGATTGTGGAGCAATAAAAATTTTCGCAAACCCGACAAGCTATGTAACTCCAATGAACTGAAACTCACTGCCCTTCTTTCCTAACCCCCAACGGAAGATATTCTCTCTAAAATATTTACTCTGCAATGTGAACTGGATGCATATCTTCGTATTAAAGAAAGCTTCTGGGATATGTGCACATTAGAAATCCATATCAATGAAGGGGATGGAAACACCTGATACTTTCACCAGAAGGCTTCTGCCATGCTCCAAAAAAACTTCATCTCATGCCCACCAACCCTGATGGTGGAATTGTGTCCACCATTAAAGGTATCCACAATATTATTTTATGTTATTTCCAAACACTCTATACTGTAGGGGATTCTATCTTATCGTTTAAGGTTGAGTCCTGCATCAAACATGTGATCACCAATGTTATGAATCGCCAACTCAGAAAATACTTCACGGATTATGAGATTCTTAAGGCTCTCAAACAAATCCACTCCACAAAATCCCCCGGTCCTGATGGATTTCACGCTCTCTTCTTCAATCAATACTGGAAAATTCTCGGCCCTGAAATGTGCGCGCTAATGAAAGGAATTTGGATTGGGGAAATTAACCTTTTCTCTATCAATGAGAAAATTCTCACCCTCATCCCAAAGATCACGAAACCCCTTGTGGCCTCATACTTCAGTCCTATCAGTCTCTGTAACGTCTCCTACAAGATTTTCTCAAAGTTCATGGTTAATCATCGGTGCATGTGGTTACCTGCTATTATCTCTGAAAATCAAAGTGCTTTCATAGAAATGAGGCATAACACGGATAACGCCATTGTGTCCCATTAAGTGTTTCACTCTATAAAAATGCAATCTGCTATAAAAATATGTATTATGGCCTGGAAAATGGATATGACTAAGGCTTATGATCGAGGGAATGGCACTTTCTCCAGGTCGTTATGACAAAAATGGATTTCTGCCAGAAATAGACAGATATGATCATGAAATACGTTACGTCCATCTCCTTTAGGATTAAAATCAATGGCGGACTCACCCAAGGCATATCACTTACATGTGGCCTCCTCCAAGGAGATCCCCTTTCCCCTTTATCTTCATCCTAGTGGCTAATGTCTTCTCTAACCTCATTTTTATGACCGCGTCCTCAAAAGGGATTCATGGGGCTAAAGTGTGTCGGGCCATCCCACCCATCTCACATCTCTTCTTTGTCGAAGACTGACTTCTTTTCTCTAGATCTACTCATAATGAATCCCTTGATATCTTCCATGTGATCTGACTTTATGAAAAGGCACCTGGACAAGCGATCCTTCAAGCCCAATCAGAAACCGCCTACAGTTATGGCATCCCACCGAACAAGAGAGCAAATCCTTGTCTTTCTAAAGCGATTGAAATGGTTGAAAAACACAAGAAATACCATGGACCTCCCACTATTTTTGGTCGATAAAAAAAATAAATCTTCTCATCTACGGTGGATAGAATCGAGAAGAAAATCTGAGGCTGGACTCCGAATACAATCTCTAAAGCGGGTAAGGAAACACTCATCAAAGCTACTCTTCAGTCCATCCCCGGATACATTATGTCCCTATTCATGCTTCCGGGCATTCTTGTTGACCATACCCACTCCCTAATCGCTAACTTTTGGTGGGTCATAATAATGGAAGAAAGAAAATTCACTAGGTTGTTTGGAAGTTACTATGCATTCCAAAAACAGGCGGAGGAATGGGATTTCAAGAACTCTAACTTTTTAAGAATGCTCTTTTGGATAAATAGGACTGGAACCTCATGATTCATCCATCATCCCTTTGTGTGTAGATTCTCTGGGAAAAATACATTCCCTACTCATTTTTTCATAAATCCTCTCTTGGCCCCCTCCCTAGAATGCTTTGGAGAAGCCTTTGGTGATCATGATATTTACCCAATAAAGGGACGGGCTGGAGGGTCGGGAATGGTACGAAAATTAATATTTTGACCAATCCATGGATGACTGATAATGATGGCTTGCAAGATACCTCTCCAGCCTTACCTGGATACGAGACCACCAATGTTTGCTAATTGTTCGACAATCATGGTTCTGGGTGTTGTATGGATAAAATCAACTCATGGTTCAATGAAAGGGACAGAAGGATCATTCTTAGCATTCCATGTGTGAGGGATGTGGGTCCTGACTGCCCCGTTTGGTTAAATTAATTCTCTAGATCTTACATGGTAAAGTAAAGGTATAGGATTTCCCTTGAAACTCATGTCGAGGAAAGTGGAGGGAACTGGAAAACCCTTTGGCATCTCAAGGTCCCCTCGAAAATCTGTTTCTTCTGGTGGTAGGTATGCACAGGTATTCTTCCCAACATGGAATTACACACCTTCTGACATGTCACAGATGACATGAAATGTTGCATCTGATATGGTGTACTAAAATATCCTCTGCACGGGATCACCCAATGCTCGGGGGTGTAAGGGATCTGGACATATTGGGGCTCTGATTTGGAGCTTATGCTTGATACAACGTCAAACCTTCCAACACTACTAAAGTTGTGGTCATGATCTTTCACTGCTGATAAAGATGCTTCTTTACGAATTGTGGAGTGGATTGTTTGGGTGTGACGCAATGACTTCATCTTTAATCACACAGCAATGCCCTTTTTATTCTGGATTGAATGGGCTACATCCTTGATTGAGGGGTAGAATCTGGACTCTGACCATCAGGGGATCTATGGAACTCACACAGCTGTCTCAATATAAAACCCTCAACTAGAAGGGATCCTTAAGACTAATGTTGATACATATCTCTCCATGGATGGTATTTTTAGATTTGGAATTGTGGCTTGGGACTTCCATGGTCAAATCATTGCCGTCAAACATGTATCACACCACGATCTCTAGGAGCCCGTTGTTTCTGAAGCCTTTGCTGTCCATTTCGGGTTGACTCTTGGAAAAGATCGCTATTGGGACACTATTCATATTGCATCAGATTACCTCACCATCATCAATGCTATCAGGATTAATGGTGAAGGCATCCATTCTTTTGGCACCGTTATCAGAAAGATCTGGTCTCTCAGTTGAAGCTGCACAACCTCTTCCTTCTCCTTTATTAAAAGGGATTTAAATGAAGCATCCCATCACCTATATTCTTTCAGAACTTCTAACGTGAATCATCTATGTCTTGATCACTTTCCTTAATAGTTGCATGGCTGTGTAACTGTTGACCTTCTTTATTAATAAATCATCTTCTTTTGTCAAAAAAAAATACATCCTTTTACGGGAATATTATATGGACTATGGACCATAGTCAGAAGTATCTCCTGTAAATGATTATACCTCTAGTATACTATTAGTTGCAGATTGCATGTGTTTAAGATGATACATGGGAGAGTGAATCTGATATGTGAGAAAAACGACCAATCTTGTTACCCAAGACCACCTAGTGATTCTTAGAGAATCTCAGGAATGATTTGTCATATTGTAGGAGGTGGTAAGATCCCATTTTTTCTAGGAAATAACCTCTCTGAGTTTTTGGTTAATTATTTTTTGTTATGTTCCTATTCTTTTACAACCTTTGTGGATGAAACATTTATTTTGTGATAGAGATATTTTTCTGTGAAATATACCTTAAGATCATGGAAGTATGTTTGTTTGAATTAATAGAGTTCTTATATAAATGTGGTGAAACCTTATGAGGGGATTTCATTGTTTTGGAATGCTTTATAGGTGGTTTAGATCTTTTCTATAGAATCTAGGATTTGATCTATCTATTGGACAGATTCACATTGTGAAGGGGTTACATGATGTGAACCTATTTTCGGGATGATGCTATGAATTGGTTTAGTGCATGATATGTTCACATGAAATGAAACTATTTCACATAATTAGATGTTTTATCAAGGTTATTTTAACCTAAGGTAACATATTTTCCACATTCACACTACTTCAAACATTCACATCTTGAATTAAGAACTCACATCATGAATTCCTTAGGTGAAGAATATTTTTATAATGTGATGTCTGAAAAACGTTTTCATTATTTTTGTGTCCACTTCTCTAAAACCCTAGGGAAACATAATGTTATCATTGGGTGATTCCATACCTTTCATACGTCTTGGACTAACATCAAATTCTTATTGATTTCATTAACATCAGTTTTCATTCATCCTATGTTATAGTAGTGTGATCTAATTTTTTTTTTTGAATAATGCTTCTAAACCTAATGCTTATGGGTTCTAGGTTTCCCTTATGAACCCCTTTGATGTTATTCATTGATAGTGATCCCTTAAATGTGTTTATATGATCTCAGAATTAAGGTGGGTGATCTATAACATTACCCTAATGGTTGTTTCCAAATTTATCGGTATGTAAAATAATTTTGATCGCATCGACACTCCATGAATGTGACGTAAATAATTAATTAAATCTATGTTTCATTAAAAAATTAACTCCTTAGACCTCCCATGAGATAATACTTGGTATATTTTCATTGATATTGTGCTTGCATCCACATATTTTGTGAGGCTTCCCTTCAAGTTACAATGAATATAAAATTATGAAATTTAGGTTTTGACATGACAAATTGGATCGATATTTTGGAATATTGTGTCTTGGAAAATGATTAAGATAAGTAGAAACATGGCACGTTTTTATTGTAGTGATTAATCATATCATTAGAAAATATATTATTTGTGAATGTATTCTTGGTTAATAGAATGAGATAAGTTGACCAACTAGTCTTGTGTTATGAATGTAGATAAAACGTATACATGGTTTTCTTCCATATATATATACTTATAGGATTATTAATGGCTTGGATATCTCTATCATGAGACATTACACTAGCAGTTCATCCAGGTATAGGAGAACCCACCACTTGAGCTGAGATTCACTTCTTGTGATATGGACATCAGAAAACATAAGTGACTCCTGCATGGGAATTTTCTTGGAGTCCAATATGAGATGGTTTTGTTTCCCTTAGCATGGTATGGCTCCTTGGGAAGACATAAGAAACTCCATGTAAACAATTCACAAAAAAAGACCAATTATTCATCATGGAATATGGTACATATTATCTATCATGATAGAGGACAAGCATTCAGGTAATAGAGACATCTGACATGGATCCAATGAAAGTTTGGCGAGCCATAAGTGTCTACCTGGAACACAATGATTTTACTATTTATTTTTTTATTATATTTATTGATTAATTAATACTACAATTTATCAATTTATTTCATGCACTTATTAATAGATAGGTTTTGTTTAGACAAGTTTACCTTTGAGTTCTAGTCAAACCCTATTCGGGTTTCAATTGGGTAACCAATCAGAGTTCATGGATGCAATTTTGGAAAAGGGAAAATGACACTGTTGTTTATTGTTGCTTACTAGATGGGTTGGATCATGGAGATGATACCTATACGAAGATTAGGATCATGTTTTTGGGTGTCTTCCTTGGTTTTTCTTTTTATTCTTCTATATTATGTCTATCTTGATATTTAGATACATTCAATAACATCATTACATTGTTCTTTGTATTGTTGGATTGGATAGTTTCCATCACTATTTGGTTTATATGTTGTTGATGTCCTATTTCCACTATATTCATTACTCTAATATTTATTATACAATTATTTCAACTTTATAATATGGTTTATAGTCCCTCCTCTTTTTCCATACAACCCCAATACTAGTCAATATCATCAGGCTTATGGAGAGAGTCCCTTGATGTATAGTGACCATCTTGGTTTGGTCATGTCAGAGAGTACGATATCAAGGGATGTAACAAAAACACCAAGGCCAAGAGATAAATGTATGTTTTATGCGATTACTAATAGATATTTGGATATAGAAAATGATATTGTGATAAGTATAATAGCTATTCATTCAATAATAGAAAACAAAATATTTGATTATAGTTCTACTCACTCTATAATATCTTTCATGTTTTCTAGAACAATTCAGATACCACCGAAAAACATAGATATTAATTTTCTTACTAAAAATACCTGTGGAGTGATTATTTCATCATAAGTATATAACTCTCCCCTAGTTGATATTTTTGGGAAAAATATCCCATTGAGCCTTTTCAAAATCCCTTTAATGGAGTTTGATGATATTATGATAATTGGATGGTTTTCTCTATATAGAGAACACATCAACTTTTAGGGGATGGAAATCACATTCTATATCCCAAATTACCCTCTAATTATATTCATATGTAAAGAGGAGTATGAGTCTCCTTGAAAAATTATTTAAAGTCATGATTTTGTTTCCTTATGATCAAGTACATCATTCTTAAATAATTTAATCAAAGGAGGGGACCTCTATTTATGACATTCCCATTACAATGGATTATAATAACGTATTCCAAAAAAAAATTCATAGCCTTCCTCCTAATTGAGAGGCTGAGTTCTCAATTGAACTTATACCAAGATCTATGCTGATTTCCAATACTCTATATAGTATAAACACCACTGAACTGTATGAACTGAAGAAGAAGTTACAAGAACATCTGGACATGGGATTCATATGCATGTGTTCTTTACTGTGGGGTGAACCAAATCCTTTAATCAATAATAAGGAATCATATATGTGTCTCTAAAGAAATTATCATGAACTAAAGAATAGCATGTTAATGAAAAATTATCCTCTCTATTGGATTTTTGAATTTTTCAAGTAGTTATATGGTGATAAATAGTTCTCTAAAATGGTCTTGTATCCAAGATATAATCAGTTAAATGTGATGAAGATGGATATTACCAATACTACCTTTAATACAATGTTATTGCATTATGTGTTCATAATAATTCGATTTTGACTAAAAAATTATCCAGTGATCTTTACATACATAATGAATATATTCTTAATCAATTACCTCAATAAATTTTCTAAAGTATTTAATGATGGTATACAACAAAATTATAGAGGAATATGAGGAGAATTTGAATAATTTGTTGAAGATGTTGGGGATAGATAAGTTATCTGTAAAGAATAGTAAATGTGAGTTTTTATATGGAAAGTAGCATTATTGGTGAATTTTATCACATTTTAAGTGGATATCAATGTACCCTATGAAGATATAATTTATTGAGGATTGACCTAGTCCACAACCTATGATGGAGATCTGTAGCTTCCTAATATTACAAGGGTAGTATCAGTGATTTTTTAGAAACATTTCATGATTTTAAAACTCACTAAAGAGGCTAACTCAAAAGGGAGTGAAATATTTTTGGATATTTGAGTCTCAAAATAGATCTTGAAGGAGGCAAATAAGTGGCTAACTATAACACATATACTTACCATACCCAAAATAGGGAAGTATTTTTCATCTACATTGATGCATCAAAAAAGGGATTAGGATGTGTAAACATAAATAATGATAATGTGTTAGTGTATCTCTCAAGATAGTTAAAGGTGTGTGAAAAACATTATATAAAACATGATCTTGGGTTGGCAGTAATAATATTCACATTTAAAATATGGATGCATTGTCTCTATGAAGTGAAGTGTGATATAAAGACAAACCACAAGATCCTAAAATATACATTCACATAGAAGGATCCAAACTTGAACCAATGATAATGGTTAGAGCTGATCAAGGATTATAATTTCTCATTCCACCACCTCATGGGAATGTTAATAAGGAGGTACATTCTATAATTAGAAAAGATCCTGAAACCATATCTATGATAATTATTGAGAAGGTTCCAATATTCATAGAGTCCTATATCATGGTATATTATCATTTTTTTTGTATTTGGTGCCTGGGATGAGATCCTAGACCTAACATCATTCTTGTTGATGCGTTATATGTTTCAGATCACTTTTTAGTATAGAACATGCATCTAATGTTGTGTGGTTGGGTGAGTCACATTCTACATATCCTTTATAATAGGATAGATCAAGGGTAGATTTACCTTGGGTGAAGTCTAGAACCCATGTTTTACTATTTTTTTAAAGGTTAGGCTCAAAGGCCCATTTATTGAAATGAAAAAAAGTACAATGAAGGTGGAAGAGATCCATAGAGTTACAAAATAGTCTATCCAAAAACAACAAAAAGTATCTCACGAGCAGGTGATCATACTATGGTGTGATGCACGTCCACCCCATCCACAAGGATTTCATCCAATTATGTAGGTTTTGGCTTGCAACTAGTTACCACCTTCATTACCTATAATTCCATCATCAACATCACTGGAAACAACTTATTTGGATACATCACCTTGTTCATTATTTTGTTCATCCTCCTCACTACTTCCTAGAGAAAGAATCTCAAAATAATTTTTAGTAGTAAACTTCATGTTTGGACTCACCTACTATCTATAGAGTTCAATAGAGGAAATAGCTTTAGTTATTACTAGTCACTGATTATTGAAATTTAGATCCATATTCATGGAACGAATAGAATGTGAAGACATCACCTAGGCCTCTTTTACCATGTCATGATAAATTGTGGTCTACATTTCTTCCTTAGGAAAATCCTGTGCAATGGGAAGAATCCCCTATTTAGCATATGAGGCACCTGTAGTTTTATCATTCTCAGTGACCAATGGATTTATACCTGTTTCTATTCCGTGAGTAGTTTTTTGGATACGTTCAATCACTGTAGTATGAGGATGAGCTTTTGAAATGGGGATAATTCCTTTTTTGACATTTGAGAGACCATACTATGCAGTAGATTTCATATCAACATTTCTTTTCTAATTACCCATATAATTATGATGTGTAAGGGTACATATAGTTTTGGAACTCTCAATGCTCGATGGGTTCAAACCAGATTTAATCTCATGAGAAGTAGGTTGGATAGGTCCAAAAACAAAAGTACTTACAGGATTATGAATGTTGTGGACACTAGCTAGACTATTCAAAGATATTTATTTTTTATCTGCATGGTTCCCTATAATAGGAAATGAGGTGACCAATTTATTAGATATAAAAATATCACTGGGAATATCCTGAGTAGTCTATCCTAGAACAAGCACATAATTGCATTTTTTCACTTGTGTTTAAAATAGGAAGAAACTTCAGCATTGTCTTTTCCTTTTTAGCTTCTTGATGAGATCATTTATTTCTCTTGACCAAAGTTGTTTTCCACTTGTTCTTGTGCATCTGCCTCTCTAACATCCATACTATCATCAGATTCTTCACAATCTTGTTCATCTGGTAACCCTCTATGAAAATAATTTTAAAATTAGAAACCATCCACTATTAAGTGATGGTCATTAGAAATTTCAGCCCATGAAGGTTGGGATTTTTAATTTTACTTCAACTTAGTAATTTTTATTGTGGTCTAGTGTAGGAATGTTTGGACATCCACTCTTCTAAGTGTCGTCAGCAAGAGGATTTGTGACTAAATTAGATGTCCTCTTATCAACAAATATATGTCCCTTAAGAGAATATGTGATCCTGGTATCTATGAGGATCCTGGTGTTAGTTTCACAATTTAGTTTAATTTGTTCTTTCTTGCCTTGAGTAATCTTTTGAGATCCTATCATACTACAATTTGTCCAGTATTCCCCTTAAACAAAAAATGGGAAGACAATATCATCCCTGCATATGGATTTGGATTGTCCAATAATCCGACAGGAATCACAAAAGGGTATAGAATTCACATACTAAATTTGAAAATTATTTTCACTAGTTGAAGTAGAAAGAAATAGTCTATAAATCAATATATATATATATATATATGAAGTAAAATTCCAATTAAACACTGTAATAATAACTAAAATTAACTTATTAAGTGGCATTATCCATTCCTATTAGAATTCCAATTTCTGATGCAGTATGAAAGTGAATATTGGGGTTCCATAAAACCAAGTTTAGTTTATGATTCTAGATCAAAACCTGTGCGTAGGTCTCCATGAACTAATTGATATTAAATTTTATCTTCCAATCATTAATTCGTAGCAATCTTGGTTGAAGATTTATTTAACCAGTGCTCCATGCCTTTCCTTTCATATCACATGTGCATTTACATGTATATTATATTATGTTATATGTTAATTGTTGGAGGTGGACTATTGGGATTTATTTCTCACCAACTATACGTGCACTTTGGTGCATGTGTAAACATTATGTCTACTAGAAAATGTTGTAATAGAAACCTGATGGATTTGGAAGAGGTTTGGTGTTTCTTGATCTAATGGGATTTCTCATGTAGGGTTTGAGGTTTGAACTGGATAGTTCAACCATCCTAGAGACCATTTATTTGGTTTTTCATTAGGTAGCATTAGAGCCCTTGCAATTTTTATTATTTTCTAATTCTTTCTGTATATGTGGTTAGCGTAGTCGATGAACATGTGATGTGTATAATCTTAAACATGAGTCTGTATGAAAAATTTTAATTTGTTATAGAATTCTTCAATTTTAGTTATTTATTCATGTAGTCCAATGTTCATGGATGTGTATGTGTTGATTTATTTACAATGTTTTTATACTTTAATTTGAGGGTATGTGGATTAGGCCATCACCATTAGTTAGAATCTTCTGTAATTCAAGGTGTTCCACTTGAGGATTTTTGATTAGCCTAATCAGGTGACATTTCGTGTCTAATTTTGTAAGTTTCTTATTCGAATTCATAGTAAATTACTAGAAGGTAATGATTCTGTTTGGATGAGTACATGTCATGTTGGATCATGTTATGAAAAATCTTCATAATTAATTTTAACTAAAATTAAAATATTTAATTTATTGAAAATTTTGGTGGATGATTATCTTTATGAATGAATGTATGGAATATTAAGATAAATAAATTAATCAAATTAATAAAATAATTAATTTTCGAAATTTATCTTTTCAATAAAGAAAAATATACATAAATTCTATCAAGTTTTCATTTTCATATTCATCGCATGGGTGTATGATCCTGATTTTTGACATGCATATGTATGTTACTGGTTTATTTTAGTTTATTATTACATAATAAAAATGATGGTCAAAGTTCATCCACTCCTCTATTATATGTAGGACATGTGTGTAGTTGATTTCTTTTATGTAAACCCCATTAGCCATTCCACTGTCCCTGCTCACCTTTGTGTGAGTAAAATCATATTTAAAGAATAGATCTCTCACGAAAGTGGTGGTAGTTCAAATTTATATTCAAGGTGAGACCAAACCGAAAGAAACATAAGAGTAGATGTGGAAGGTTTTCTCTCGAACCAAGCATATTTCTAAGAGTTATTACCTTATATTGAAAGTTTGGTTTATTATCCACTAGATAAACTAACCATTAAAAATGCTTATAGTCAGACCACATATTTATTTTATTTTATTCAATTTCATTGTAAATTAATCATATCTACTGTATCATGATCACTAAATAAATGAATTTACAATCCTGAATGTTAGAATAAGAATAATAATGGATTACGTGTCAATTTTATATTAACATGGTTAATTACATAATTAAAATACAATTAATATTAAGACAAATATAATTAGAAAATGGTCTATTTATGAATAAAGGTAAAAAATAACTAAAATAAAATATTATGTTGTTATAGCCTTCTATTAAATAATTTAGAAATGGACCACTAGACCAAATTGATTTCATAGACATTTTCAGAACACTTCTATTTTTTAGGGAGTTATTAAAAACGTTTTAGGATGGCTTAACTGAATTTTAATTGGTGTAATGGATTTAATTTATCTAATACCAATTTAGAGGAATGATATGAGGAATGAAATATCCAATAATTTAGGATTTTGGATTCAAATCAATGTATCAAGGAATTGTGTATTAATGTAGTGGGAAAATACCTTCTTACATAAATACCTTCAAAAAAATTATTAGGCTGTCGTTTGGGTTATGATAAGGGAAATAAAAATCCAATCCACTTTAATATCAATGTGATTGGATATTATAAAACCAACGACAAGGGATATTAAGATTTTATTAAATAGTGTAATATTGAAAAATTATAATTTATTATGTATTTGGGAAATATAGTTAGAGTACTAAGATTTTCATTTATTTTTTATAGAAATGGAAATCCATATAGATATGAATTTATCATTGTGATTAATATTTGGTATGGATTTCCTTCTCAGTAAATTGAATTTCTATGAGTGATATAAGGACTAGCGCATTTTACAATTCAATGAGAAGTTATTATATATGTGTGAATCCCCTGTTCCTAGAGCACTTAGTAAAGAGTATAGTGAGGATGGACTATATATATATATATATATGAAATACATATATGAATTGATAGATGTATATAGTTTCATGTTATAATCTATATATAGTGAACTATAGAAGAAAAATCTGGAAATAAATACATAGATAATATTGTCTCTCCATCATAATTAATATCAATAAAAATAGAGATAAGAGAGATATGAGATGTCTAAGGAACTATCATGAACAATATTAAAGAGTCAGTTCCAACTGGGCCTCATGTAGTATAGATTATTGACTACATAGATCACTTAGACATCATCAGATTTATTATTCTAGATGAGTTGCACCAAAATCACATTTATCCTCACTACCTCAGATCTTCTCCAGTATTATTATGAATTATAATTTGAGAAATATTGAAAATATTCCATAAAACTCCTTACCTTAATTTTCCATGTAGATAAGGTAATGAGGAATGAAAAACTTATATTAATTATGGTTAATTAAAGAATGAAAAATGAAATTATCTCAATGAATCACTCTATATATAAGGCTCTTGAACACCTCCTTATAATAAGAGGAATACCCATAGTAAATAGAAGTACAAACGTTTATGTTTGTTTTTCATGTGGCATGATAGGCCACTAGGAGAATAACTAAAATAATTTTATGATGTAAGGTGAAGCATCAGGGTAATTCTTTATTGAGTGAAATACTTCTATACCTACTAATTGGTTATTAAATATATCCCTTGTAACTAATATATGTATCCAAATTTTGGAAGGAGATTCTAGAATATTCTTTGAGGAGAGGTGGATCATTGATTTTCCAATGGGGTATGATTTGCTGCATTGATATATGAGACTACTATAATATTTTCAACATGGATTATCAAGGTTTTGAAGAACCATTATTATAATACCAGTGTTATAAAGAATGAAATTTATATATCCTACCAATATATAGATGGTTTTTGTTTTAAATATTTAAATAAATTATGATTATATTACAAAGGCATCATATTTTATGGAATGGTAAATTAAAATAATGGTATTTATGTATTAGATTATGAAAACTAAGTATGTTAAATTCACAACAAACCCATTCACAGAACTTATATCACACTGAGTTATATCATCACCGACTTGGTAACATAAATGAAAAGTTCTTGAATAATCTCTATCAAAATATTTATTTAGATTCCTTTTAACAAAAAAACATGCGAGAAATAAAACATGTTTATAATGAAATATAAACAAACCACTTTTTGGTGGATATGTTGAAAGTTTTTCAGATCTTCTAGAATTGGTACAGACTAATGTGTGATGATTTTTTATTTTATAAGTTATTTGTGGGTACTCTTTCTTCATTACATTTACAGATGACTTAAGTAGATATGGATGTGTTATCTTAATAATATATAAGTTCTAATTCTTTTTGAAATTAAAATAATTAAAGAGTTTGTCGAGAAATGACTTGGTAAGAAGATAAAAAATCTCAGATCCAATCAGGTTAAAGAATATTTTAACTGAGAGTTCAACGAATATTTATGGGGGAATATAATTCTATCTCAACTCAATCCTCCTTAAATATCATAGATAAATGGTGTAAGTGAATTTCGGGAATACATTTTATTGGAAATGGTGATTTTGAATATGATTCTTGAAGATATTATACTATACATTTAGTGACTTTTAGTACTAACTGTAGTGTATACACTAAACTAGGTACCAACTAAAGAAGAAAATGGTATACCATACAGGTTAATGTATGTAAATAATATTTTTTTGTATAAAATTCATGTATGGGTATGTGAGGTGTTTGATATGGCCTATTTACGGAAAAAAACTATCATTATAAATAATTATCGGTATCTTTATAGGATATCCTAATGAAATGACGGTATATTAGCAATAAAAACCTTCAGATATAATAATTATGGTTAAGAAAATTCCTTTTATTCTAGAGTTGGAAAACATCCTAAACTGGATTGTGGTAGAAATATTGACTTTAATGAAGTTAATTATCAAGATATTTTATAGTTGACATAGTGACATTGTCCCTAGGTCCCCATGGAATATCTTGTTCAAAATTCACAAATATTATGTAGAATCACCATAGAGGTGGGAGAAGTAGAAATATATGGGTTTCTAGTCACCAATGATAGTGAATCATTATTGGTAGATTGTAAAAATACAATTACTTACAAGGAGAAGGTAGAGAACATAAAATCTATAATATGAAAAGAATCCATGAATTCTGAGATAGATTCCTTATATCAGAACTAGGTAAGGGTACTGGTTGAACCTCCAGTTGATGTAAATACTATTGGGAATAAATGGGTATTTAAAAGATAAGAGGACATGGAAGGTAATTTGAGTACCAATAAAGTATGGATAGAGGATAAGGTATTTAAAAAACATAATGGAACACACTATGATGCAACTTTATCTCTTCTTTTGTGCTTAAATCCATCTAAATTCTATATTTCATTGAATATTATCAAGAAAATGAGATTTCTGAGATGTATTCCTAACCAACTTTCTTTAATGGTATAATTTTTGAAGATTTCTATATGAAAAAACCATATAGTCTGTGACACTAGGGAATTCCAATAAGGTGTGAAACCTAGATGGATCTATTTATGTAATTAATCAAGTTTTTTGGTCATGGAACAACCAGTTTGATGAAGCTATAAAAAATTTAGATTCCTGAAGAATGAATTTGGTCCATGTTTCTACAATAATCTTAATTGGATTGTGGTCATTTTTCTAGTTCTATATTTCAATGAGATATTACTTATTCAATATAATATACTTGTCATACAATGTTTTAAGTATTATCTTAACAACTTCTTCTCAATGAAGAATATTGGGGAATCGATATTCTTCCTTACAATCAATATCATTAATTAAAGACACAAGTGGATTATTGGACTATGTGAACGTACATAAATTTACTAGATACTATAAGGATTATGAATTGAACAATATGAGAGGGGATTATTTCAATTGTTACATGGTATATATCATTACAAGAAAATGTGTCCTCAGACACTACAAGAGTGATAATATGTAGGATCACATACACATCTATGATCGGATGTATAATGTATTCAATGTAATGCACCATGATTAATGTTTCTTGTTCCTTGATCATGGTAATGAGATGTCAGGTAGATCACGGTGAATGTTTTTGGACTACTATTAAGGTAATCCTTAAGTATGTGAGCGATTTTAAGGATACGTTCCTAGTGTATGGAGGAGATCATAAATTATTCATTATGGGTTATATTGATTCTTGTTTCCAAATAGAGTTTACTAACAAGAAATATCAATCAAGATACGAATTCATTCTTAAGAAAGGAGTTTTGAGTTAGAAGAGTTATAAATGAATTGTTGTCACTAATTCTATAGTAGAAACTAAGAATATTAAAAAAATTTATCGAACAAATGATGTAGATTAGATAAACAAATTCATTCGATAACATGATGCAAAAGATATATTAAAAGACCCATTCACATTTTATTGAGGTAATACTATAGAAATATATCTCATTAGAAATACGTGGTCAGATAAATGGGCAAATAACATACTTTTGAAGTATCACCAATTGAGGGATTCTTCTAAAAGGGGTGAGGTAACGATAAGAATATTTTCCCTGGGGGTGAATGTGGTGGACCCCATTACCGAAGACTTACTTTTGTAGAATCATAAACATCATGTGAGATCTGGAAGACTAAGAGTTGATATTTGTTGGCTCTAGTATAAGAGGGAGTTTTCAGTGTTTGTGCCCAAGAACTAACTACTGCATACATTATTATTACCCACATTCATGATTTTCAATATTTATATAGTTATTATCACATATAATTGTTCTTTGGCATGACATTGTATGTGATACTATCCTAAAGATACATATCACACTACAGTGTCATAAACTTTCTCTGCTATGATGAGCACCTAGATGTTCCATGACAATATTATCAAATACATGTTATATAGATGGATGATATCATCAAATATAAAAAATAATGATACATGATATCAGGGTTATGGTGATCATAAGACTTTGAGACTTTTTCTCATGATGTACACCCATGGTAATATCTAAGATATGAGGTTATGCGAACATTACTCTCTAATAGTAAAACCACTTTTATATTTATTATCGGATGTTTCTATCTATAGATATTTTAAATGGTCCCTATAATTAATGATTATTATTAATTCGTATCATAAGTCACCTAATTTGATGAATATTCATAAATCATGAGGACATATATTAATGAAGATGTTGGGTAAGTACGGTGTGCAATGACTGATGTGACATTAAATAATAAGGATATGAAGGATTTTTTCATTCTGTTCATTAATATAAGTTGATATATTAAGACTTTTGATTACAATAGAACTTCCTAATTATGTCGGTATGTTTATTTCTAGGAATTATATGAAAGATCCATTTATCTCATAGGTTGAAGAAACCAGTAAACGACTATATTTATTAGATGTATCAAGATAAAGAAATTATATAACACAATGTAAATTCATATGAGGTAACTTTTCATTTTGGAAGCAATAACTTCTTTTATGGGTGTCTTAGCATGCTTCTAGATGATAACCATAGAATTTTGATAGTTTTTTCTAATGACACTATAAAAGGGGTTATGCCGGTCACTCAGTTATAGAACATATGAACCAGAATGATATGACTAAGAGGGGGGATTAGCTGTACATTGTTTTTATATAAATTCATTCTATTTTAAGGTAACATATGTTATTTATTGCAGTATAAATCCCTTGTATTTAATTATCAGCCTTACCTCACATGAAATAGTAATAAAGAGATCAAAATAGATAAGGATTTACAACATTCAACCAAAAAGTCATACTACCTGTTGCAACTTGTTTTTCCCCCCCAAGTTATAGTTCTTCACTATATGCAATTATTTACAACTACAGAAAGTCTCATTCCCATCACCAAAGATCCTCATAATGTTAATAAATCAGAATCCAACTAATGTAAACAATCTACCACTAAAAAAGTGATCCACACATAATCACACTATGTTCTCACTATAGAGTCCCAATGGAGTCTTCAACTTCTCTTCAAATTATGACCCGCAATACTAAATATCTCTACTAGATTCTAGTTTCTTTTGCACCACCAATAGATGTAATCTTTCTCCAAAAATAAATTACACCACTTGATCTACTCATATAAATTAATTAAATAACATCAACAATTAATGGTAAATTATACCTACTCTTCCATAACTAAAAATATTTACTTGATCTGACTCTTCTGAGCTTAGTATATATACAAGAATGTATGTATTCTTATTCATTTTGAAAAAATAGAACATTCAATCTCAGTCTAATCATTATGAAATTTTATTCATCTGAATCAAACTTCTTCATTCATTCATAACAAACATTCTTTATGCACTTTTTTTTTGTCATGTAATTCCTCTCACTATAATTTTTACAACTAAAAAGTGCACGAGCTTCACACTATTGTACTTTCCACTTCTTTCCATATTTCATCTCAATTTTTCATAGTTCATCACTGTAAATCTTCTGATTGTAGCTTACACATGTTGATACCTACTCACTCATTCTTCATGTAATGTTTTCCCCAAAAAATTCAACAATACTCAAGGTAACACCACAAAATTTTACAAGGAAACACTATGCTCAATATCATCCAAGATACACCGCAACGAGCTTAAAAAACTGACTAAATATTATTATTTAAATATGATAATTATCAAATAGTAATTTTTTTATCGGTAATGACTAATATTAACTAAATTATTAAAAAATAGTTTACAAATGAGTATATTGTTTACAAATTAATTGTAAATTAATATAAAAACCAATTGAATATAAAGGATGAGTTTTTATAAAACAAACCTATTTTTATGCCCATAAGGACATTTTATCATAATAAATTAATTTTATATCTATTAGTAAGATATATTAATGATATTTATATTTTATATATTCAATAATTTTGTTTTTAATTAATATAATAAGCTTTATAGGGGTAAGATAACAATAAATCCTATTTTAATCATAAAAAACAATATTTTTCTAAAAGGCAATTTTGTCGCCTTTTGATGGAAAACCTATTTTATATTTAGATATTGAAAATTTTACATATTTATTTTGATAAAAAACATAATTTTTGAATTATGGTTACCAAAATTATTTTAGGTTAAATTGTTGGTATTTTTCTAACATGATTCATTTTTTATGAATAATGACAAATACTACATTTTAATTGAAATCTTCTTTTTTATTCTAAATTATTTATATTGATAAATTATATTTGAAATTGGTATTCAAGTATAATTATTTTAATAATAAATCATTCAACCAAATTTATGTCATTATAATCAATTTCACACTGAAATTGGATATAAAAACATTTTGTACATTTAACTTCTCACATTAAAAACACACTTCTTCGTTGTGTCTACATGATTTATGTTAAATGTATTTTTAAAATTATGTAAAATTAATTAGGTAAAATGTATTGAATATTTTTAATCAAGATGTAAAAATTAGGATTTAATTTAAATTTCATTTTTAGGAATAAAGAATTTTATCATGGTAAAAAAGTTTTTTATCATGGTATAGGTAAAAAATGAAATGAGTTAAAATTAAATAATGTAAATGATTAAAATACTAATAAAATAAAACATTAAATGGAAATATGAGGTGTTTATTGACCCTAAATAGACTCTAAAATATTAATTGTAATCCAATGTCATTAAATTTAATTCCACCTCAATGTGGTCATCTTTAAATATAAAATATTCATTGTGTTAATCACATAAAGCAACCTCTCTTCAAGTTTAAATACGAACCAATTTTGAATAAAAAAACTTAAATCAACTGAAATATATTAAAAATAATCACCTTATCACTATAGCCACGTCCATGTGATACTGGTATCAGTATAAGAAAAAATACAGGGTTTTTAAGGGTTTGTCAAGGAGGTGATATTGATGAGATAATTTTCTCAAAGTACCTCTCTTAATTTCTTTTCAGTTTCTACATTCCCCTCGCCTATTTCAAACATCAATGAATGATAACTTTATAATCATGTATATACTATATTATTATGATTATAATTCAATATCTAATATCCATTTAATTTCTCATCTCTTATTATTAAAATTAATGACAATATTGTACAAGTTATGTCGGGTAATCAACTCTATGAATACTGATTTTGTTCATTTTCAATTAACTCGCTCATGGTAGGTCATAAAACTATTATTATGGTTAAATAATATTTTAAAAGGTATATTATACCTTATTTCATGTTCTGGGACAAATATATACCTAAAATATAAATAAAACTAAATTATTTCTTGATGTTCAGAAAAATTTCCAAAATAAACTCATCATTCATCATTAACGTTTTATCTAATGTATCATCCTCATATAAAAAATAAAAATGGTATGTGGGAAAATTATTTTTTATTTAAGATAATTAATACTATTTAATTCTACTTATGTAGTTGTAATACCCATTTACCATAAAATAAATAATTATAAACAAATGAACTGATCTTGAAACCATGAAATAAACACACCTGAAACAATGAAAAAATGAAATATTATTAATGAATCTATCTTAAGATGTTATAAAATCATCAAATAAGGTAATATAAATAACAATATAGTTCATGAATGAGTTAATAAAATTATTTAATCCATTTTATAGGATGTTCATGTATGAACCCCTAGAGGGAAGAGTGAGGTATGGGAATTTTTTATCCCAATTTCCATTCTTTGGGATAAACTCTACTTCACAGTATTTTAATGCTAATATTATGTGTGAAATGACTTTTTAATATCCTTTGTTTTATTAAATTTTTTTGTATATATTTATAGTGGATAAAAATTTTCTATTTATCTGATTAATTCCCACTCTAACGATATGATGTTAATAAGGGACATTCATTTAAAAAAATTAATATATTTTTAAAATTAACCTTAAAACTCTATTTTTATTCAACATAAATATTTTCCAAAATTATTTAAAAAAATATATATTTAAAATTATATAATTATTGTTTAATATTATTTATACTCTTTCTTTAGTTTTAATGAACTTTTTATAAAATATTATGTTTTCACATTCTAAAAGTTGTTATTTGTGACTTTTCCAACCCAAATTCAAAGCCAATGTTTTTTTACTCATACGGAATGAGAATGTTTTCCCACCATCATGAAACATTAATGATGATATTATTCATTTAGAAAATTCATTATTATTTTAAAATGATATGGTTTCCTTATGACGGGCATAGTGTTTAGATTTTAAAAGTCATTTTTAAAAAATAAATGGTTTTTCGATATCCAAAAGAAATTTTTCTATGAGTTTAAATGTGTTTTTGAAATGATTAATGATTAAAACCATAAAAATATTGTTTTCATTATATGGTACTTTAGAATTAAACATATGTTGGACTAGATATTTATGGTAAAGACTCTTATAACCTAGCATGGGGTTGCTCCGATAACATTGAGAAATACCATTATTGCTTAACATGGGGTGGCCCATATAGCGTCAGGAATGACCGTTGTAGTTTAACAGGGTGTGGCTGAAAAAGCATCGGGTAATCCCATTATAGATTAAAATGGGGTGTCCTACATAGCATTGGGTATTCAATTAAGATCTTTTTTAAGTGTAAGATGTTAAATTATCTTCTAATTTTCCTACTTATAATTTAGATTCATGTAAATGAATTTCCTTGAATATAAATTTATTTTCAAAAGGTAAGATATTGATATTTTTTATAAGATTATTCTTTTTCTTAAAAATGGTATATTTTTATAAAATTCTATATGTATTTTCACTAGAGTAATATTTTCGTTTTTTATGTCCCTTACTGGGAATTTTTACTCAAGCCATGTTTCAAATTGTTTTTCTCAGGATTAAAGGAAGAATAGAGGCAAGGATGGGACAAGGGGAAAATTGTGAATATTTTACATAAAGAGAAAAATGTTTTATTTTTAAATGGATCTCCATTAGTGGAAGCAATAGTTAATTAGTATAATATCCCACTTGTAATTTATGGGATTACATTTTATGGGTTGTCTTAATTATCCAATACTCAAAACCTAAATGATCATTGGGAAGAAAGAAAAAATAATTTTAGTTTATAATCACTAGAATACGTAATGTTTATGTTCATATCCTTATATATGGTATATGATCGAATTTTTGGATGAATTTAGTTGTTAGGATGGTTTCTTATGAGTTCCAAATATTATCATAGGGTTTACAGGTTTAAGCATGATTATAAATTCAAAGTCTTAGACACCCCTTTGGTGGTTTAAAATGATAGATTTCTAAAATATTAATGATATTTTATGATATTAGGCTTAAAAAAGTGATTGAGTTTATTTTTCAATTATTTGAAGCTTACAATATTATAGAGTTTATATGGGTATACTATTTAAAATGTAAATATTCATTTTAACATATAATAATTTATCCATTTTTTAATGATGTTATTTAATATAGATTAAGGACCATTTATTAATATGGAAGGAAAGAGGTCTTTAAAATATTTTTTTATCTCTTCAACATGGTTTTATTTTCACTATTATTGAAAAATGTTTGTCAAATCGTATTGATAGATTTTAGAGTACTGTTTGACTTATATAACAACTTTTATTTTATCTAAAAATATTATAGGTCATTGTGTATTTTTGACTTTATTTAAAAGTAACGACTTTATCATATCTCTCTATAATTGAAACTTCATAATTTACAAGAACATTTAATTTCTAAAACATGAAGATAAAGTGTAATAAAAAAATAATGATATCTAGATTTAAGGTATATATTAATTTCTTACTTTTTAGGAATGAAACAATTTTTTGGTTTATGTTGATGAATTATAATGGAACAATTAATATATTGATTTGAGAAATGAAGTATTAAGACGATGAAGCATGTTAAATAGTTTAATATTGATGTTAAATGATGGATTTTTTTATATAGTATATTCTAAAATTTATGATATAGTGATTTTTTATAGGAATTATGGGAATCATAGACTGCCTAATGATTTTCTATAGAATTTTTTTTGTAATAAATTTGAAAACATCTGTTAGATAGAATCGATACTAATGAAAAGTGGTAAAATAGTGATAAATTTTAATGTATATATAACCATTAAATTTATAATATGAAAAACATAATTTCAAAAACCATGCCTTTACATTTGGGGGAAATAATTTTAAAATCATTGGAGTTATTTTTTGAACATGAGGTAATTATGGGTTCTTACTTTTTGGGATGAAAAATTAACAGTATTAGGTAACCTTTGAGGTAAAATATATTTTAGTTCTTTTTTATAACGTTTTGGTTATTTTTAGAATTTCACAAGGTTTATATTATTATAGTTTTAGAAAAATAGAAACTCCTAGGATGGGTGACAACCCATCACATATGGCATGACTGTGATGATCAAATCCACAACCGAATAGTGAAAGGGGTGCATTGCCTACCATTTGCATAAATGATGCTCTGTTTATTGTGAATTTGTCTTTCCAGTTATTTTATTTTATGGATGAGTAATAAATTTTATTTGTTAGCATTTTATTTATCAAATAGTTGAACCTAGGATTGAATATTTATTTTTTTATAAATTTATTAATGTTCTTTCAGAAGATAATCATTATTATGGGAACTCTTTATGATGCAGTTAAACTAAATTCTATGGAATTTTATTTGCTGAATAATGGTTGAATTATATTTCACAAGAATATAAGATTTTATTATGGTATTATGGTGAATCGATAAATGGTTATCTCACTTCAAGATTGTGTGATTTAGGAAATTACATTTTTGGAATGAGTCATTATGATTGATTGATGTTATTTTGGGAGAAAATGTTAAATTTATCATTAAATTATATATGATCAAATCCTTATAAATTTTTTATTCAATCTTATTATGGACAATTGTGAAGCATATTAAGGACATTTATTCATTGAATTATCATTAATGATCATTGCGTATTAATGTAGAATTTTGGGGATTAGAGTATTTTTTCTTTTTATAATGGTTTATTTTTTTTTTGGATAATTAAATTATATTATACTAAAAGTTTTGGTTTTGGTTAATTAATATATACATTAGAAATATATAGTCATACTTTTTTTTATTTTGTGATCCATATGAGTTGATTATGATGCTTTAGGTATGTGAATTTATCTTGAATACACATTATCTAGAGAAAACATGAAATAGTGGTGGGAATTGATTAAATTTAAAATTATACTTTTCATGTAATTATATTCCCTTATAATTATATTTTAGTTATAAAAATAATTTCTCAACTCTATGAATAATAAATTTTGAAATAAAAACATTATCCTGTTTGTTTTTAGAATGGGAAATCAATGGTCTTTCCACCAATCATATATTTATGGTTTTGGGATTGTTAAATTTTAAATTACCATATTATCTATCACTATCCACCAAAAATTGATAGTTTTAATTCTATTCCATGTCAATGTTTTCTTACATGGAAACCTGATATGTGATATCTCATGTAACCTTCATAATTTTATTTCTCTCTTTTCAAAAGAGAATCATTATTAACTCATATTCCTATATAAGAATTCAACACTGGTATTTTTAAAAGTCAAACCCTAGATACTAAGACCAAGATTAAATTCTGAGAACTCAAGTTATAAATGGTGAGATTTAACACTTCGATATTTTAAAACAAAACATTATACTCAATATCATACAAGATACTCCACATCGAACTTAAAAAAATGATGAAATATTATTATTTAAATGTGATAGTTATCCCCTAGCCATTTTAATGTCAGGAATGAATGATATTGAATAATTTATGAAAATAAAATTTAACCATGAATTCATTGGTTACCAAGTAATTAGAAATGAAAATAAAAATCCACTTTATATAAAGGGTGTGTGTTTATAAAAACACTATTTTTATGGCTATATTTACATTTTACCTTAATAAATTAAATATATTTCTATTATTAAAAAATATTAATTATATTTTTATGTTATACATTCATTAATACTTTTTTAATTAATCTAACATGTTTTATCGGCTTACTATAATAAGAAATGCTATTTTAAGAAAAAAAGCTATATTTTTCTTAAATAAAATTTTGTCACCTTTTAATGGCGCACAAATTTTAAATCCAAATTTGGATAGTTTTATAAAACTATTTTGATAAAATAAAAATAATTTATGTAATTTTTATATCAATAATTTTTTAGGTTGATTTTTTTTATTTTTCTGACAAGTTTCGTTTTTTGATAAATAGTGAAAAATAATGCATTTTAATTTAAAACAACATTTTCGTATAATTTATTTATAAAGTTAATCTATATTTTAAATTTTTTTAGAGTATAATTACATCAATTATACATGAATAAAACCAATCTAGATAATTTTAATCAATTTTACATTGAAATTGGAGATACAAACTTTTCAATCTTTTGAACTTTTAACATTATAAGCGATATTTTTCATTATGTCTAAAGGATAAATTTTAAATATATTTTTTCTAATTATGAATCTTGAATTAGGAGAAATGGATTTTATATTTTTAATAATAAGTTCCATATTAGTTTTTTAGTTAAATTCCGTTTTTACGGTTAAAAAATTACCATGGTAAAAAAATATTTACTACAATATAGGTAACAATTGAAATGAGTTAAAGGTAAAAAAGGTAATAGGATTTAAATACCAGAAAACTAAATATTAAATGGTTATTTTAGGAATTTAATGACCATAAAATGTGTCTAAATTTTAATTTAAAGAAAAATTCATTGAAATTAATGCCACCTCAATGTGATTGGATTTAAATGTTAAATATTCCTTATTTTAATCACTTAAACCCACATCTCCTCATGTATAAATAACACCCCTCACCACCCACTTTTTGAAAACAATTTCCATGAATATCCTCATGTATATAAAAAAACCTCTCCTACTCACTCTCTAAATGTTTAACTATTTCTAGTCTCACCAAAAGGCTAAATCCAAGGCCCTCAATTGTTTATCAAGGAGTTGATATTCAAGATATAATTTTCTCGAACTATATCTCTTAATTACATTTCTTTTTCTACTTTCTCCTCACTTAAATCACCCATAAATGAATTATAAATATATAATCAAGTATATAAAATAGTTTTAGGTATCTAATGGAGTATATATTATAAATTTTATTCTCATCTATTCTTATTTAATGAAAATAAACTATTTTCTAAGTTATATCGGTTAATCACCTCCATGAGAAATAATTGTGTTTGTTTTCCTTTAACACCTTCATTGTGGAAATAAAATTAATATTATGGTTAAATAATATTTCAATATGTATATTATAAAATATTTATTGTTTTGAAACTAATATATACAAATAATTTTTTAAAAAACTAAATTAGTTCGTGATGTTCGTAAGAGCCACCAAAATAAACTAAACATTTACCATTTACGTTTTATCTAATTAATACTCTTATTGTAAGAAATAAAAATGATATATTGAATTAATAATAATTTTATAATTAAACTAATACTATTTCACTAAACTTCTTATATTTGTAATCCCATTTTACAAGAAAATCCATAATTTTATAAAAATGAACTAATAAGGAAACCATGAAAAAAAACACACATGATACATTGAAAATAATGAATCATTATTATTGAACGGGTCATAAGATGTTATAAAATCATCACATACGGTATTAAAAATATGATCATAGTTAGTTAATTATTTTATAACATCATTTGATCCATTATACAAGAGGTCAAATTAGACCCCACTATAGAGAATCCTGAGGTAAGATAACTTCTTAACCAAATTTCCATTATTTGGGTCAAACATCTACTTCATAATTCTTTCATTATAATATTATGTGTGAAATTATTTTTTAATATACTATGTTCTATTTTAAATTTTTTAAATTTATTTATATTGATTCAAATATTTAATTCTTTTGATTAATTCGAACTTCAATAATATGATATTTACAAAGGAATTTCTTATAAAAAATAAAATTTTTAAAGATACCCTTCAAACTCTATTTTTTATCCAGGTCCATGTTTTCTAAAATTATTTACAAAAAATGTTTTAATGCTATCCAATTTTTGTTTAAAATAATTTATACTCGGTTTGACTTTATACAAATAAAATTTTATTATTATTTTTGTCACTTTCAAAAAGGGGATCGTTCTGACTTTTCTGACAAAAATATAAAAGGAATGTTTTTTTACAGATATAGGACATGAGAGAATTTTCCTATCATCATGAAGCATTAATGCTTTGATGTTTATTTTACAAATTTCATGGTTATTTTCAAATAAAATGGTTTATTTATTATGTGCGCTTTGTTTATAATTTTTTATGTCTTCTTTATAAAGCATAGTGTATTTTGTTATCCAAAAGAGAAATTCATAAAATTTTAAAAGTGGGTTTGAATGGATTTTTCATTAAAAGAATAAAAATATTTTATTCATTATATGGTAATTGATAGATAAATTTTTGTTGGCCTGGAGAGCATCAGGAAATCCCATTATAGATTAAAATTGGGTGGCCCAGATAGTGTCGGGAAATCCAATAATAGTCTAACAACGTCTGGGCATGATTGCATCGGGTAATCCCATTTCAGCTTAACAAGGGGTATCGCAAGTAGCATTGAGTAAGCCCATAATATATTTTTTATGTTTGATATGTTAAATGATATTACAAGTTACCTACTTATATATTAGATTATTTTTAATGAGTTTCTCTGAAAATCGATTGTTATTGAAAAAATAAGATATTGATCTTTTTGAAAGAAATATTACCATTTTTGAATAAAAAATGATTGTTTTTATGAAAATTTTATTGATTTTTTCTTGACTACCTTTTTCTGATATTTTATTTCCCTTACAGAGCCTTTGTTCTCATCCCTTAGTTTAAAAATGATTTCTCAGAATTTAAGGGAGAATAGATACAAGTATGAGAACAAGGGGAAAACTATGAAAATTTTATATGATTAGAAAACATGTTTCATTTTTAAAAGGGTCTAAATCAGTGTGAAAAAATAGATACTCACTATAAGATTACATTGTAATTTGTGGGTTCAATTTGTAAGAGTTGACTTAATTATCTAAAACTCTAAAACTAAAAGATCATTGGGAATTAAAGAAAATTAATTTTAGTTTAAAATAACTTGAATATGTATTGTTCAATGTCGGGTCCTTGCACTCAAGATCACCTCATTTTTTTGGGAATTCATATTTTATGTATCATGAAAAATACCTTTGTTATGCTTTTAACTATTATTAATAAAACTCATTCTTCAGGTATTTTCACAAGACGCATAACACATCGAATATTTAAAAGACAAGAAATATTTCATGGAACTCATCATCCTTCAGGTATATGTCATAATGGTTTTGGCACGATAAACTTTATCATCACATAAATCATCATGTTCGAAGTCTATTCGGCCTTATTTTCAAAATTTTCAAGTCTTTAACCCCCAGGATTCTCCAGAGACCTTCCCTACTCCCGAGAAAGCATTCTGTAACATTTGAAAATATAGTTTAACAATAATTTAAAATAAAAATGTAAATCTACATGGTTCAGGATGTTATATTCTTCTTATTATATCTAGAGTTGAGATGGTGGATAAAGAAAGTCACCTTCAATTCTTGAGACCATTTTAGATGAAAATATCTCTAGGTCCTGAGAGGCTTCCTCTAGAATTCATTGTGTACAACATTGGAATAAACTAAGAAATGATATAATGGGTATTTATAGAGCGGGTTTAGGCTTAGAAATTTCACATAATCCATTTTTTAATAACCCAATCAATTGTGAATATCATGTATATATAATAATAATATATTAATCATATTTACTTAATATATACTAAGCTGTCGAGAAAATAAATATCATTACATTAAATATAATATATTATTCCTTTATAGACCCTCAATTAGGCTTGTCAACCAGACTTAGTATTTATTGAGCATTTAATAATAACTATTTATTTAAATAAATAAATCTCACAGCATAATTTGACCCTAAATGCATATATAAATATATAATATTTACTAAAATAGTAAATACATTTTTTATTAAATGTTCATTTCACAAATGTCATCTCAAATAACTGGTGACTGAAAATTTATGATAGATCAGGAATGGATAATTATTAAACCATGTATGAAAATGATATTTATTCAACTAATAAAATTCATATATAATTTCACTGAGGTTGATGATACATTAAGTGTGTGTCCATTTATTCCCTTTTATTAGTGGCATTTGGTTCTCATAATAGTGGAAAAAAACTAATACATTTTAGTGAGATGCATTTTCTTATGGAATTATCACATAAAATATCACATGTTGGAACTATCGTAATATGATAATAAATTTATTAATACAAAAAATCATGTATATTATTAATAATAAAGTATAAAGTAGTCAATTATAGGTCACTAACACCAACAATTTATTCAACAAAGGAGAACCCAACTTCCATTGCAAAATGATATCCTAAGCTTATTTTATATTCACCCTCATTAGACCTGAACAGAAAAAATTTATTTGAGATCATATATATTATAATAGAAAACAAAATATTTATACTTATAGTATAAATAAACAACCTTCTTAGAAATTTTAATAATTTTATAATGACCCAAATATTTATTTTGTTTATCAATATGTTGTACCTTTAAATGTTGAATAAATTTAGTTCTAGTTGATACATAAGATTTTTATTTGAAATTAAGAATAATTAATTTTACAAATTGATCCCAAAATGTCTTATTTCTCAAATAACATTAGGCATTTCAATTAATGGTAAAAATTATTCACCCATGATGGCAATTCTATTATAAATAATTAACTTATTTCTTCATTACGTATTGAATTCATTATGTTAATTGAAATCATAAATAATTGTAATCTATGTATGATCACTAGCTACATATTATTTATAAACCATTTATGATAGCATTTAAAATATTATAGTTAGCGATTGAAATGGGTACCCAATAATTGGGTATCAAGATGTATGTGACTCGATAAATTCGAGTTTGTGAAACATCGAATTGGTTTTGGGTAGGGCTTGGGTGTGAAATGACAAACCTGATTATTTATCTTATAGGGTTCATTTACCAATGATAGAGTACCTAAAACCCAAATAATTTTATAATTAATATTATTATTAATTTTTTTATCTTAAAATATTTTATATAAAAAATAAAATCTTACCAATGTGTGGTGCGACATGAACATTAAATCCTATTATATGAAGAAAATTATGTAACTTGAACATAACTATTGAGATAATTATCTTCAAAAATGGGGAATTTTATTTGAAAATCTAATAATATGACCAGTCTCATGCTCCTCACTTATTCCACCTTCACTCTCCACAATGGGATTCTAATTTTTCTAAATTGGTTTTTTATTTTTTTAATCATTTCTATATTTTAATGGAACCATGTTTAAGATATTTTTTATTATCAAAAAACAATTGTAGAAGATAAAAATTAAAAAATTTAAATGAGTTTAGGTTTAAAATAAGTAACAAATTTAGGGTATGAGTTCAGGTTTGATAAAATTGAAATGGGTATTAATTGGGTTTTCATATTATATTTATTAATCGGGTTCAGGTTTAGGTATGGGTACCTACATTTTCCGAGGTACCAGACCCATTTCCTTTAATTAAACCTTTTCATGTCTAAATTTTAAACAAAACATATGTCCCTAATGTTTTAGGATTTATTTTTTGTTTTATTTGATTATTTTATAATATTAAATAATATATATTTAGTAAATATAATGTAAAACTCATTTTGTGTCTTAATTAAATAAATAATAAAGGTTATTAAATAAATTCAAAAAATATGTTAGATTAGAATATTTAGTTTTATTCTATAATTATGTTGATAAAATTATTAAATGATGGAAAATCACATAACATGTATTCCTGTGTTTTTTAAACATTTTTTTGTTTCTCTATGTTTTGAATTTTATTTTCAACAAAAAACACACAACATATAACATGTCATTAGAATATTTTTCCATGGATCAATATATTTTACTTTTAAGACACCAAGAAAACAATGATTCTTTATTTAAGAATATATTATTCACCAACGTATATAATACACAACACCTTTAACACAATTTCCATAATTAAACCATTTTATCATTTATCAGTACAACATAACCTTTAAATGTACTTTATAAAATTTTATTTAATCAAAATTTCAACATTAAACATTAACCATTAAATTCCCATTAACATTTCCTAACACATTTAATTACCATGTTATTCTATATAGTTGCTTTAACTATACTGTCATACCAACTAACAAGCATAACTAGGATAATCTTGTAAAGAACTTATTTTATAATTTAAAACCCCACTTAACCATTTCTATGAATTTAGAAAACCCCATGGGTAGTAAAAGGTTTGATCTCATATTCCCCAACTGACATGATAAGAACTAAAGAAGGTATAATAAATCAATTTAAGGCCCAAATATTTTCCAATTTATGGAATAAAACATGCAACATATTGGTTATATCACACATACTATGTACACATGAAAAAAACTATAGTTATTGTCTCTTAAAATGACTATATTTTGTGTATTGATGTCCACTCATCCAACCATGGCCTTTTATTGGAGATTATATGGCCACAGTCACAAAAGCATAAAATAAACATGAAAATTGGGCATAGGATGTATAAATGGAGAGGTACAACCAAATAGTGAAACATCCAAAATAATGGATGGAAACAGGCTCATAGAATTACCCATGGATTCAAATTTCATGAAACCACTCTCCAAATAGAATATAACTGAATGAGATCCACTGTTGGAAGTGGTGGAAAATATTAGGGTGCACCTATGTCTATTAGGAGTGAGATAGTGGAGAGAATTGGGTGAGTTCATAATAATCTTGGAAGGGAAAGTGGTAAATTTTTAACATTTGACTGAATCCATTGGTTTAGATATATGGTGTGTGAAACCACACACCATCCTTATGAGCCCCACTTTCCTTGGAAAACACTTTTCATGTGGTTTCATGGGACACACGCAGAGTTTGATAAACCTTGTGAAATCCATGTGAAACATCTCTACTATTATGTTACCAAATTAACATGGTTACCTAGGCTTCATCACAAGGTTTTTAAAATTGTGTTTCTCATCAACTGAGTCATATAGGTATAAGGAAAGGTTAATACTAACTTTTAACTAATCGTACACCACATGTTGTGAGCACCATTTTATCAATTTCCAAGTCTCAATCCCTCAGAATATTCCTGTGACCTTCCCTACTGCAGGGAAATAAATCTACACCATTTTAAAATATATATTTACCAAAATTTAAAATAAAAATATAACTATATAATGATCAAGATATTTTAATCTCCCCACCATATAATAGATCATACATGAGATGTGCTCCCTAATATCACTAATCCTCCATAAAAAATTCTCAGGCCACAAGGTATGTATAATAGTTCCCCTCTCCCATGTTTTCTCCACAACATGTCCATGCTACTTCAACACTAATAATAATGGCATGGTCTGAAATCGAATATTTTTCTCAATGCGATCCACATTATGAATCAGATTCTTTTCAGATGATGCATCGACCTCAAGTTCAACATCATCAACATCAATCACAAGAGAAGGGTTAATGTGATACCACTAAATATATGATACATGAAACATGTTTTGTAAAAAAACTATATAATTGAGGGAGATAAAATTAATATTCTACTGGACCGATGCTCTCAACAATCTTGAATGACCCCACATACCAAGATTCCATGATACCCTACTTTTAAACCCAAAAGTGACCCTGTATTAGTGATATAAAAAGGAATGGAAGATCACTCATTATAAAATTTATAAGTTTTTGGTGTAGATCTACATATCAATTTGGTATACACTATGTTATAGACATATGTTTCTGCATTAACTGGATATGCTCTGATATTTCCTGCACAAGACACAGTCTCAACAATTCTGGTTCTCTTGATTTCATCCATCTTAGAGGTGATCTTCATGAAGTAATATATGGAGCCACATAGGTTACCATATAAATAGTTTTCTGATAACTATTATTATATTTTAACTCAACAAACCCTTGGTTCATCTCCTAGGTTATACAAAAATATAGGGAAAATTATCTTAGTATGTCCGCTAACACCTAGATATTCCACTCAGATTTCCCATACATCTACTGGTGGTATGCAGTGATTAAAAACACTTGAGTACAAGTTTCCTTGTACAAGACATTTGAAAATAAATAAGTAAAATAGGGATCTCAATATAAAATA